>CM048750.1:252249044-252891544 GCA_026315105.1 Locusta migratoria
AATGTCCGACAGATGGCGCTTCATCTGATCAGAAGAGCACTAATTATCATAACAAATTAAGACGGAGCAAATATGATGTTCTTTACAGGAAATGCCCGCCCCCTTCCCAGAAATGACGCAGTTTGTGTCAGGACCCTCCTTGTTGTGGGCACCTCTGACTCCAGGTAGTTATGAAGCTACCTACTCACAAACTCGGCCTCAGCAGTTAACAGCCGGAATCACGTCTAATTCCTTTCCCACGACTTCTGACCTCTCATTACATGCCATGAAGAGCAAATTTAATACTGAGGGAAATAGTGTCCGGGCCATGTATGCGACCCTCGTGAAGAGACGAGTACGTTAACCACAGCTCGTACAGCAGAGGATACGTTTGTGCGATTAGCAGCGATACAATGCGGAGTGCAGCGGGCAGGAAATGCGTATTTAATGAGGCTGGGACGGCGTGGCGCCCTGGCGGTCCAGGCGTTCCTTTTGCGCAGTGGACAACCGCCGTTAGGCGAGCACGACTGCCGAGTGCCGACCGTCCGGAAGGGAAGGCTAATAGCACACGTGGGAGCGTGACCCCCACCACCTGCTGCCGCCGCGTGTGACGTCACCCGCTGGGGCAAACACCTCGCCTCGCGCCGGTCGGCGAGTAGCGCCAGCGTTACCCATCTGCCGGATTAATTCGCTATTTTGCAGAAAAAGATTTTTTTGGGGTAGGGTAACCAACCGTCCCACATTTTAAAGTACCTTGTAAACCTCCCGCGTGGGACGTTTTTGTCACGCAATTATTTCGTTTCATATCTGAAGGTAGAGTAGATGACAGTGGCACCGACTCCGTGGAGGTTCGAGTCCTCCCTGGGGCATGGGTGTGTGTGTGTTCTCCTTAGGTTAGTTCACCTAGGTTTAAGTAGTTTGTAAGCTACGGACTGATGACCAAGCAGTTTGGTCCGATAGATTTACAAACATTTGAACTTTTTTTTTCACACACTTGACGTCTTTTATTACAGCACCTGGTTGAACTCATTTGGCAGACAATGGCGCATCGTTAATGGAGAAATTAATAGCCAAAACCTCGTTTCCGAATTCACTTTTGTGCTTCACCTTTCACCTGCCCGCGATGTTTTACATAAAGTCGTATATAACGGCACTGAACTAGTATGTTGTACTTGTTAGCAGAATTAAATAAATCGAGATAAAAGATAGCGCGGATTCAATTCGTCTTAACGAAAGAATTAATGGAGCTTCCACAACTAACTATGGCTGTCACTAAACTTGGATTGTAACATCAGTTACGACATCATGTGGCCAGGGGAGATTGTTCTCAAGTCCCCCCTCCCCCACTGCGGAACGGACTCGAAACCGCTGCAGTGGGTGCTCCTTGGGGCACTGTTGGAACAGCGTAGCGGCTAGGCTCTACTTGCTACGCTGCGAAGTCCAAATATGCATAATTGACAGCTCTGACTTTTCCACATTTTTGTGCTACTTTATTTTCCTCCCTTATTTTGTGTGGGTGCTAAGCACGCCCAAGACTTCAACTGCGATTGGGCAAAGCTGAAAATGTGTACCCAGCCGGGATTCAAACCCGGGTCTCCTGCTTTCTAGGCAGTTGCCCTGACCCCTACACCACTGAGTACACATTTTCAGCTTTGCCCAATCGCAGTTGAAGTCATATATACTATGAATATTAAATAATAATAACATCTGCAGGATCAGAAGTGACGTCTGTTCTTTCGGAACAGACGCCACATGTATATCTATATAATATGCCGGTGACGGGCAATGATCCTATCGTTAGTGGGGAGGGGTGGGCAAGTTTGAAGCCCTTACTCTTACGGGAATTAGTTTCATAACTACGAGTTTGAGTACTGTGGGCAGGGCGAAGCTGGGAATTTGTATCTGACGGGAGGCGTGCCTAGGTAGTCCTTGCTGGTGCGGTGATCGCTGTGTCCCCAGTGGTGTAGGGGTCAGCGCAACTGCCTTGAAAGCAGGAGACCCGGGTTCGAATCCCGGCTGGGTACACATTTTCAGCTTTGCCCAATCGCAGTTGAAGTCATATATTCTATGAATATTAAATCTTGTCATATTCCTGTTACCCTCCGCCTAGCCTCTTTATCCAGCACTTCTTCCTTGTCGATGCCGCGATGTTCCATCACTCAATTTATCTGGTCTCTCCAAGAGCGTCGTGGTCTTCCGCGCTTACTTCTGCCGGGTGGTTTCCATTTATAAACTTTCTTTGGCCACCGATGATCTGGCATTCTCATCATATGTCCGTACCATTTCAATGATTTTCTTTCAATTCTGTCTATCACTGTATCATTTGCTTTCGTTATAGTTCTTACTTTATCATTACTTTTTCTTTCGATTCTTGATATTCTGGCACTCCTACGCAAATAGTCCATTGCCATAGCTATTAGTCTTCTTTTGAGATCCGTATTTAATAGCCATAGTTCTGATCCATAGCATAGCACTGATTAAACCATTATCTCACCTACTCTTTTCTTATTATTGTTGGAAATATTCTTATCCCACCAAAAAGAATTCAAAACCCTAACACCTTCCTGCTTTTCTGTATTCTGTATTTTACTTCTGTGTGGCCCATTCCATTGTATCAATATGTGCCCCGAGATATTTAAATTTCTCTACCTGTCTCATAACTGCTTCGTCATTGATGCCTACTTCAAATTTAGCATCACTATTCACCACCAGATACTCTGTTTCTGTTAGACTTATTTGTAGCCTCCATTTGTTGTATTGGTGATGTAATCGTCGCATCATGAACTCAAGGTCATAATCATCTTGTGCTACAATGGCTTGATCGTCAGAAAAACTTAATGAAAATATCTGTACATTGTTGATTGTGATTCCCATTCCTCTACAGATGTTCTTCCAATTTCGGAGAGCCACTTCTACATATAAATTGAATAAGATGGGTGACATACTGCAACCTTGTCTTAAACCTTTAGTGACATTGATAGGTTCTGATAACTTTGAACCTCGTTTAATCTGTACCACAGTAAATAATTAGTAAAAGGTATCTTTCATGGCAACCCACAGCTTAGATCTACATCTACATCTACATAGATACTCTGCAAATCACATTCAAGTGCCTGGCAGAGGGTTGATTAACCACTTTCATAACTTTTCTCTACCGTTCCATTCTCTAATAAAATGTTTGTTAATCTTATTGGACTTAACTACGGGGTCATCAGTTTCTAAACTTACAAACTACTTATCAAATACCTTATACTAAGGACGGCACAAATATCTATGCCCCAGGGGGGATTCGAACCCCCGACCGTAGTGGCCGTGCAGATCGTGACTGGAGCGCCTCAGTCCTCTCGGCCACTGCGGCCGGCCATTCTCTAATAGCGCGCGGGAAGAAAGAACACCTAAATCGTTCCGTTTTCGAATTGATTTCTCTTATTTTATTGGGATGGTCATGTCTCCCTAAGTAGGTGGGTGCTAGCAAAATATTTTCACATTCAGAACTAAAAGTCGGTGACTGAAACTTCGCAAACAGATCACGCCGCAATGAATAACGTCTTTCTTTTAATGATTTCCACCCCAATTCGTGCAACATTTCAGTGACGCCTTCCCCCCCGTAACGTGATAAAACAAAACGAGCTGCCCTTCTCTGAACCTTCTCAATGTCTTCCGTCAGTCCCAATTGGTGAGGGTCCCACAAGGGGCAACAGTACTCCAGGAGAGGACGCACAAGTGTGATGTAGGCAGTCTCTTTGGTGGAGCTGGTGCATCTTCGAAGCGTTCTGCGGATGAAACGTAACCTTTGGTTCGCCTTCCCCACAATATTTTCTATGTGTTCTCTCCAGTCAAAGTTGTTCGTAATTGTAACTCCTAGGTATTTGGTAGAATCTACGACCTTAAAGTTTGACTGATCTATTGCGTAATTAAATTTCAGCGGATTTCTTTTAGTGGTCATGTGTATTACTTCACACTTTATTTAGTGTCAATTGCCAATTTTCGCACCAGATCTAGGGACTGTATCGTAAGATTTTGCTAAATCTACAAAGGCAACGTGTAGCTCCTTCCCTACTGCTATAAATTTCTCCATTAGTCGTTGTAAAATAAATAGGTTATCTGTACATTATCTGTTCTGAGCAGCTACATGGGACATCAGCAGAGTGGTGAATCGAACAGCAATAAAGTTCATGTGACAGCATTGAGAGAACTCACTTTTCCCGTTTGTGTTTGTGCCCGTTGACAGCATGTTATTGTGCACCTCGAGAACTGTGTCCCAATCATTCGAGGAAACTAAAGCTTTAAAAAACTTTAGTACCCTGCCTGGTGACCGCGTTAGCTAGTTTCGCGATATAAAATCGTGTTGCTTTATAACCGCCGCGTTCCTTTTTGAAATTCTCGTCGTTCGGTCTACCCAACACGCGTAGCTGACAGCTCAGTATAAGTACCGAAGTACCGTAAAGGACACGTCGGTAGCCAGTGGCCAGGGTTGACGCCATAAAAACGCGTTGCCACACTCAACACGGCCCGGTGTACGCCCAGCTCCGTGGTCTGAATTCGCGAGCAGCTACGCGGCACCCAACTTCTGTTCGCGTGATTTAGGGTTATTGCGCCTAACAAATTCCGATGAGTCCCGTAATCTCTCGGTCAGCCTGATGCGACGCTATAGGCCTTGCGTTGATGACCAGTTCCGATTTACTTCTCTCTTAATACTGAAATGCGTATGTTAAAATAATTTAAATATTTCAAATGTTCAAATGTTTGTAAATCAATCGGACCAGTCTGCGTGGTCATCAGTCCGTAGCTTACAAACTACTTAAACCTAGATAAACTAACCTAAGGACAACACACACACCTATGCCCCAGGGAGGACTCGAACCTCCACGGCGAGCAACCGCGCGCTCCGCAGTGAGACGCTTTAGACCGCTCGGCTACTCCACCGCGGCTTTAAATATTTATTTTTTGGACCAAGTAGAGGGACAGTGGCGACTATTACCTAACCAAGTTGTATACCAAGAAACTGAGTCAATAATTGACACAATGCGGAAAAGGAGAGTTGCTTTTGTCTGCCACATTTACAGACTACCAGAAACCACGTTACGGAAACAACTGTTCAGCTACTTTTGGAAAAGTAAGATCCAGAACAGCTGGTTTAAAGAAGTCCAAGATGATTTAGATGAGTTAGGCTTGACAATGCAACAAATTGAAGGCAGAGAAGAGCAGAAGATCGTGAAACTCAGTGACACGAGATTTAAATTAAAGACATTTACACGCAAAAATTACACCATAACAAATGAAGAAAGGGCAGCCAGGTCGGAAAGGATGAAGAAGTTTTGGGAGCAGAAGAGGAAAGCCAAATCTACAACTAGGATTAAGACTTAAATGTGTATTGATTAAAGTGCTCCAATGTGGGCGTAAAATATGTAAATAAATAAATAAATAATTTATTTTTTGGATCCGGGGACTGGAACTTGTGTATGTGAGTGTGCAAGGTTTGTATGCAGATGCAACAGTACCTATCTAGATTGGTACAGCACTATGAATGTAAAAACGTATCTGCATGTCTGAACATCAAATGAGAGTAAATATTATAATTAATCAGCCTGGCACCGACTGATTGCAATGGGTATGGCCCTGTTAATGCACTCAACTATCCAGAACACGGTTGTAGCTCAAGTTCTGATTCGTTAATCAGACAGACAAACTATTCATTACTTATATCAAATGCTGATCAATGTTTGACACAAATTTAATATCCAAAATTAAATGTGATCTTGGGTGGAGTGATAGACAATCTCAAACAATGGTGTGACACAATAAAAACACCTAAGTTGACAATTGTGTGCCTGTTAATTAATGAAAGTATAAAATTTAATTACTACTACACAGACTACACATGACCTCTATTCGTAGAATGACAAGCTATAAGAGTAGATGATAGCGATGAAAGAGAATTGTAGCCCACAATCTATCATAGAGTAGAAACATCTGAGACCATAAATTTGTACTATCTATTCTGGTGTGGAAATGTCTAAGTCGATAATAGTGCAATTGACTAATTATTTACAATATAGATCAAAGTTTAATTTATTACATGTCAAAAGTGACTAAGTATGGATTCGGTTGCGAGCTTAACAACAATTATTGTGTGCATCGACACCTTCTGAAATTTTATTAAGAAACCAATTATTGTGTTGTCAGCAAGCGGTGTAATTAATATCTGTATAAAAAGGCACGTTACACAATAGACAAGTAATACCGGTAGTTACCTGATAAGCAAGTTGGTTACTACTTGTACAATTGAATATGAATGACATAACAAAATTGAACAGTAAGCAAGTGGCGCAATTAATTTGGTATGTCGAGTGCTTTCCACGATTGTCAAGAAATATTGGTGGCTACGTGATGAACTAGTTGCTTACGATTCTTGTATCAAAAATAACTCACCTCTTATCCGAAGACAGCATCTGAAGACAGCAGCTTCTTGGAGTACATTAATGATGAAATATAAATAAAGTTGAAACTTGTATCTATCCTACCGTTTAAAAGTTGCAGTCTAAAATTACTTGGGGATAATAAGAAATTTCAGTTTATACAAAAGGCGGACATAAAGTTCCCTTGAATTAAAACAAGTGATAATTTATGATTATAATTATTATTATTGTTACCTTATTTACACGACCATTACAAAAAAATAATACAAAAATCAAAATCAGAATTATTAAGAATCCTAACGGCTTACAACAATACTCTCGCAGTCTATGGCTCTTAACCAGCACCTCACTTCGTCCGTCCACTTCCACACACTCCCACCTTCTCTCTCTGAGTCCTTCCTACGCTCAACAGTTCTTAACCAATGCTTTGGTCAGAGGGTGACAAGGACAAAACAGTGCTGCCACCCTTTAATATAATGTTTTCTTGCAGCCAATATAACCGTATAACTGCCGCCCCTGACCAAGTGGCAGTGTTCAGAAATAGGCGTACCACTTCCAATACAATCATGCCTCGTATACATCAGCGTCTAAAACCCGCAGGCAACCCTTCAGCGTGTGTGTGTGTGTGTGTGTGTGTGTGTGTGTGTGTGGGAGGGGAGGGGGAGATTTCGTACCTACGGATCAATATACAAGTCCTACAAGTTAATAGCAAAAGTTTACAAATAAAGTGAACATATCCTATTTACTTCCTTCAACTGTAAGTTTGGGTCGCCGATGGCGATGGAACTTCATTTAACAGTGCGCCAATTACGAATAATAATCTATATCTATAAATGTGAATGTCTGTTCGGTGTACGTTTATCACGTCTGAACCACAAGACATAAAGAGCTAAAAATTTGAACCGTTACTAATGTCTACCCGGGGAAGGCTTTAGGCACTGTTTTATGGCGGTCGGATAGCTATTTATCTATATATATTAAAGTGAATGTCTGTTCGGTGTTCGCTTATCACGTCCGAACGACAAGACGCAGAGACTTAAATATTTGTACACTTACTAACTTATACCTGAGGAAGGTTTTAGGCACGGTTTATGGCAATAACGCGAAATGCGGAACAATAGTTACTCTTTGAAAATTATATTTACTCTTTGAAAATGGTTTTATTCATTGCATTGTTGCTTGAGGGTTGATAATGATAAAATGGTGGAGTACATTGGGATGGAAAGTTATCGGTGTATACAAAATTCTACGTGTGTGTATGTTAATATTTCGCTCTGCAGCGAAAACTGCAGAACGCAAACGAATGGTCTGTGTGTAATTGTTGTTCGAAGTCTCCCGTTGTACATCATAGTAGTTCCATGCCGATAGCTATAAGGGGGTGGAAGATATGGTGGTTGAAAGTCGTCAAATTATAAAAAAAAAAATCGAACTGGATGCCAGCGATGACGCTTGCGACTCTATAGCAAGGAGGTTACATGCAGCGAAATGTGATGCCACAGACGATATCTTTGGTCTATGTATGGTACAATGTCTTCAGCTCTTTCTCTGTAAGGGTAAGCATACGAATAAGGAAACATAAGAATAAATAAATAAAGCAGTAAAAAATAATTTTCTTTTAATACATATCTCTAAAAAATCGATTTGACGTCTCGCGCATTACATCAAGTGATACATCTGTGATATTATTACAATCATTATTGTTGAATTTCGTAATTGAATTTTTCGAAACGTGTGCATTTTTACCTGTGATTTCTTATATATTCTCTGATAAATGTAACATGTTTTTAGAAAAAAGGAGATAGACAGAGAGAGAGTGCATAGGAAAAGTACTAACTCAAGGCTCGAAAAAATAATTAAATACCCAGGCAACGCCGGGTTTTAAGCTAGTTTATAATAAAAAAAGATTCTCCTCAGGTCCAGCGTGATTCTCTCTCTCTCTCTCTCTCTCTCTCTCTCTCCAAGCATTAATCCCTACCTGCAGGGTCTGTTACTTTGCTGCGTCTCCTCCATTTCTTTCGGTCGTTGACATCTTCTTGCCTTAAACCAACAGCGTCCATGTCTGCTCTGATGTTGTCAGTCCACCTCTTTGTCGGTCTCCCTCGTGGTCTCGTTCCCCCTGGGTTGGAGTGATGTCTTCGTAACCGAGTTGTCCTCCTTGCTGATGACGTGGCAGTACCAGCGGAGACGGGTTTCCCTCAGTTTGTCTGTGATGGGCGCCACACCATCTTTGTTTTACATGATCACATCGGGTCAGCTCCATGGACCAACGAAGCATATTCATTTCCATCGTATGCAGCATTTGCTCCTGCTGTTTCGTCATAGGGCGACACTCAGTCCCATAGATTGCTGCTGGACGTACCATGCCTTTAGACATTGGGGCTTCTTTTTATCGCAGAGGACTGTCGCCACTTGACTCGAGCTGCATTGACTCTTGTTCGTGTATCGACAGTAGAGTCAGTCTGAGATGACAACGAACCCCAGTTACTTAAAATGGTCTTCTTCCCCGATAATGATGGTGCCTCTGGTTTGGGAGCCGCATTCTAACTATTCAGTCTTCTGGACATTGACGTGCAGTCCATTTTCAGCCAGTCTGTCCTTCCATGTTTGGACTTGGATTTGGAGTTCTGGGCGGGTTTGTTCAGCAAGTACCACATCATCGGCATAAAGAAGGGTCCACGGATGTGAAGTCTGTACGTCTGCTGTTGCCGTATCCATGCAGATGATGAATAGTAAATGTGAAAGGGCAGGGACACCATGACAACGAAGAGCTCGTCAGATAAGGTCATATGGGATACGGTCAAAAGCCTTTTCTTGATCTAGAAATGCCATGTGTACACTCTTCTGTCTCTCTCTGTGCTTTTCCATCAAAAGGGGTGTGGCATGGATAGCATCAATGATACTGCATCCCTTAACAAATCCGCACTGGTTTGGTGTTACAGTGACAATTCTTCTGAGTATGCTGTCAAGTACACCTTCAAGTATTTTTAAAGTGTGACAGAGGAGTCGAATAGGACGATAAGTCGAGCATTCATTCACGTCTCCTTTTCCCTCCCAGATCAGATTGGAACTGTTTCGCTAATTTTTTTTTTTTTTTTTTTTTTCGTTTATTCGTTTGAAGAGTTAAGCAAGAAATTCTGAAGCAGGCTTTCCGAGCATTTTCCAGATTTTTGCTGGTAGGTCATTGGGGCCAGTTGATTTTCCGTCGTTTTTCATCTTTCTGATGGCAAGCATTACTTCCTCAGATCTAATTGAGGGAACAGGTCCTAGGGTAGGATCAGGACTAGTAATAGTGATTGTGTATCAGTCTCAAAATCAAATGTTCGTAAATTTGTGGGTCTTAACTACTCTGGTTGCATGTAACAATAGATGGGAACAATGGCAGGAGGGTATCCACAATGGGAAATCAAAGAAAAGCTGGGAATGAACACCATAGATGAAGCAGAGCGAACAGACTGAGATGGTGGGGTCATGTTACACGCATGGGAGAAACAAGGTTACCTAAGAGACTCATGAGCTCGTCAGTGGAGGGTAAGAGGAGTCGAGGTAGACCAAGAATAAAGTACTTAGATTCGGTGCAGAATGATTTTGAAGTAAAAGGCATAACATCAGACGAGGCGTCAATGTTAGCATTGAATAAGGGATCATGGAGGAATTTTATTAGAGGCACTATGCTCCAGACTGACGCTGAAAGGCATAAACAGTCTCTAATGATGATGATGAACTACTCTGGTCATGTCCCTAGGCTTACGAACTACTTAAATTAACTTATGCTAAGGACAATAAATGCAGCCGTGCCCGAGAGACGACACGAACTTCCGACGGCGAGCAGCGGCGCGCTCCGCAGCTAGGCGCTCTGGAACGCCCGCCCACTGCACCGCGGCGTACCAGTCTTATCTGAGGATGGCGGCAAAGTGGACCGCTGAAATATCGTGACGTGAAATCCGGCTGAAGACCAGTTTGCGTCTAATGACAAGTAGGGGTGCCACGAACGTTTAAAACGTACTTTAGTGTTACCCAAAGGAAAGACAGGTTGAGAAACGCCGTGATGTGACAAATGCCGATGACAAGAATTGTGCCACAGACTGGTGCAGAATTATGCACACGGGGAGATAGTGTCGCAGGACAGGCTGTGATGTGGAACACGGCCTCCCACGCCGCGGCAGCGCGTATTTGTTTCTGCGGACAGACGGACAGCTGAGGCGGGTTTGCGCCACGCTCTTCGCCAACAAATCGCCGCTGTCCCAGCGGCCAGCGCAATGGGTGCAGCCACAGGGAGAAACTGGAGCCGACGCGTCTAGGCTGCGCGACCTCAACGGAACACACGAGTATCAAATGTTCAAATGTTTGTACAGTCTATGGGACTTAACTTACGGGGTCATCAGTCCCTAAACTTGCAAACTTGTTCTCGACGCCGAGTGTTCATCAGAGACGAGTGTATCGTCAGGCGTGCCCCAGGGGAGTGTAATAGGACCACTATTATTTTCTATCTATATAAATGATCTGAAGGACAGAGTAAGTTGTCATTTGCGGCTGTTTGCTGATGATGCTGTGGTGTACGGGAGGGTGTCGTCTGTAACTGACTGTAATAGCATACAGGTTGACTTAGACAAAATTTCTAGTTGGTGCGAAGAATGGCAGCTAGCTCTCAATGTAGAAAAATGTAAGGTGATGCGCATGGGTAGAAAAAACAATCCTATAATGTTCGAATACAGCATTAGTAGTGAGCTTCTTGATGCTGTCGCGTCGTTCAAATATCTAGGCGTAACATTGCAGAGCGATATGAAATGGAACAAGCATGTAAGGACAGTTGTGAGTAAGGCAGACAGCCGACTTCGGTTTATTGGGAGAATTTTGGGAAGACGTACTTCACCTGTAAAGGAGACCGCGTATAAAACGCTTGTACGACCGCGTCTTGAGTATTGCTCAAGTATTTGGGACCCGCAGCAGATCGGTTTGAAGGAAGACATAGAGGCGGTTCAGAGGCGAGCAGCTAGATTTGTTACCGGTAGGTTCGACCAATGCGCGAGTGTCACGGAAATGCTCCGGCAACTCAATTGGGGATCGCTGGAAGAAAGACGACGTTCTTTTCGTGAATTTCTGTTAAGTAAATTTAGAGGGCCAGAATTTGAAGCTGAGTGTAGTACGATCTTGCTGCCGCCTACATACATTTCGCGTAAAGATCGCAAAGACAAGATAAGAGAAATTAGGGCTCGTACGGAGGCATATAGGCATTCTTTCTTTCCTCGTTCAATTTGGGAGTGGAATAGGAAAGGAAATGCCTAGTAGTGGTACAGTGTACCCTCCGCCACGCACCTTACGCTGAATTGCGGATTATGTATGTAGATGTAGATGTAGAACTACTTATGAACTACTTACAACTAAGGACGGCACAAATATCCATGCCCGAGGGGGGATTCGCACCCCCGACCGTAGTGGCCGTGCAGACCGTGACTGGAGCGCCTCAGTCCCCTCGGCCACCGCGGCCGGCCACGAGTATTAGAACCGCCACTTCCAAGAAATCATTTGGCGACGTCCATACAACTGCTGCGACTTCTCACAAAAGCTGAAAGCTTATTATCTCTCTCTAGGTTGTTTAAAAATATATACAAATTGCTTTTCATATAATGAATGAACAATTTTTACTGTCTGTACTTTGTATGCCAAAGTGATTGTAACCTGTGTGGATGTCATCTTTGCCGGCCGCGGTGGCCGAGGAGACTAAGGCGCTCCAGTCACGGTATGCACGGCCACTACGATCGGTAGTTCGAATCCCCCCTCGGGCATGGATATTTGTGCCGTCCTTAGTATTAGGTAGTTCATAAGCAGTTTGTAATTTTAGGGACTGATGACCCCGTAGTTAAGTCCCATAGACTATACAAACATTTTTGATGTCATATCTTTGGATGGTATACATTATCGCTGGTAAGAGAGAGAGAGAGAGAGAGAGAGAGAGAGAGAGAGAGAGAGAGAGAGAGAGAGAGAGAGGAGAGAGCAGTATAGTAAAGTTGTGAGTATAGTGGTGTTCAGAGAGTCGTTGTGTTATTAATCATCTTTCTTTGTGATGAAGATATGAGATTTTTCTGTTTATGTAAGAAACTTGCAGAAGTGGAAATTTTTGTATCCCATCCTCGTCGCCACTTTCGTGTCTCGTTTCCGCCCGGTTGTCGTGGGTGTCGGTGGCCGAGTAGAGAGAGACCGACACAGGGAAATAGGATGCACGCTTGTGCAGGTACGGAGGTGACCAGTCAGTGGGACAGCAGAAACTAGAAAAACTAGACTCAATTAGAATAAGATATATATTTCATAGAAAGGGTACAATACTTAACTTGGAGAGCAGCAGACTAGTAGAATGTTGATACATAGTTTAGTTAGAGGCCTGCCTACTGATGATTCCTAGTGCCTATCCGATAGCCAAGTCTTAACTGGTGCCTAGCTGATTTCCAAGTGAGCGATGCAGCAATCGTGGTCACGAGCGGAGTTGCAGCAGAGGGCGCTCGTGGCTGACGTCGTAAGAACGCCGCGCCGTGCGTGCATGGCGGCGCGCGGCGAAAGTACGTGGCGCGCACTTCATACTTGTGCGACACCACAGACATATTAAACGGTATTTATAATATTAGCCAGTTTTGAAATTGTAGAGACATAGTTAAACTAGTGTGTAAAGGAAGATTTTAATAATAATAATAATAATTATTATTATTATGACACAAATCATAGATTGTAATTTTTTAGTTGCGAGTAGTATTGCATTTCCCATTTCATATATTTTTGATAAAATGGTTAATGCTGCATTGTTTGGTACGTGTATGATGGTGCTACACTGCACGTGGTAAGCACTATAAAGGAAATTAATTTACAATGTGTTAACAAATTAAATTACTAATTAGTAACTTCAGATCATATAGGAATTTTGATAAATTGTTAATGTTACATTGTTTGGTACGTGTGTGATTGTGCTACATTGCATGTGGGAGGCACTATAAAGGAAATTAATTTACAGAGTATTACTGGGAGACAAGGTAGTTGCTATTTTGAAAGGAATTAATTGCATGACAAATCGAGCGTTTCCATGTGCACAGTCAGCCAAATTAAATTGCTAACGGCTAAGTTCAGATGACTGATAGAGATCAATATTGTTCAGATGCTGTTGCCAAAGTAAATGTTAAAAAAAAAGTGTAATTCAGTAAATGTCTCTGATGCAAAGGTTATACGTTCTTCCTGTCATGCTGTTGGATTGCTCAAACACGACATTTAGATCGTTCTGCAGTTAACAAACAAATTACTGATGAGTAACAGTTTTGCCGGCCGCGGTGGCCGAGGTGACTGAGGCGCTCCAGTCACGGTCAGCACGGCCACTACGGTCGGGGGTTCGAATCCCCCCTCGGGCATGGATATTTGTGCCGTCCTTAGTATTAGCTAGTCGATAAGTAGTTTGTAAGTTTAGGGACTGATGACCCCGTAGTTAAGTCCCATAAGCTTGACAAACATTTGAATTTTTAGTAACAGTTTTTATCAACCGAAGGGTTTTAGCACGCAGACTGACAAGACAGGTATTCAATGAACTCACAGTTGTATAGGGCAATATGCCGACGCACATCCATGGTCTTCACAAAATGCTCATATATGACGATTTCTGGTATTTGTCTAATCTAAAGTTTTAGTCGGACCTGCGGCAAACTTTCAAAGCTTCCTTTTTGGCAGCGTCGCTGATTCTGGCAGATTTGTGTTCTTTAAAGGCGGAAAACATTCTTGTCAGCCGACAGCAGAAACTCTGGCAGATTTCGGGTATACAAAATTAATGGCTTCTGAAAGGCTACAATTTTTATAGACTGCAGAACTGATCAGGACAAGCTACATTGCACAACAGTTCTTTTTGCTCCCCTTCTCTAAAACAGGTCGTAATAACTAGACCTAGGACTTTTAGGTTCTAAAAATCTTAAATTAGGGACCTAAAATAGGTTCTATCACTTACAAAAATAGGTTATAATAATTAGAAAATAGGTGACCAAAATCTGCAATTTTATTGTCTAGAAAGATAAACAGATTGACAAAAATCCACATTATTTTATTGTCCATGTCCATAATTGCAGTCACAGTAAATAACTAACACTTTCTCCAGGTTTTCCGTTGAGAAACTGCATCTCGTGTCTGTTAATAGCATCTTATATGCTGAGAATGAGCGTTCCATGTCAGCGGATGTCACCGGAGCATATTTAAATGAAGGCATTAGGCGCAATGGGACCGCACACTCATGCTCTATTGATTTACTTGATAACATGTCAGCCACTGTGCAGAGGGTAGTCACTCCCTTTTTTTTTTTTTTTTTTTTTTTTTTTTTTTTTTTTTTTTTTTTTTGTAACAATGTTTTTAGTTTCTTACTGACTTTCATACCAACAGAACCTGGGACCAAGTTGATTTTTTTTCTGTCACCTCTTCTATCACTCGCAGTTACATGTAGACTATAGTCCCTGAACACTCAAGAGATTTAATAGTAGGGACCAAAAATGCATGAGATTTGATGTATGCAATGTCGTTAGAAATTGTTGGGTCTTTTAGAACATATTTAGCTGAAGTAATGCTCACTGCCTCCTCCGGAAATTTAAGAACATTGTTTTCAATGTCTACCAAATGCTCGCTTTAATATTCTACGGCCTCTAGCCACGTTCCTCAGCGAGTAAGTTTAGGTTATGGTGGTAGTGGTATTTCTGGAAGTTCCTCTCATATTACCTTGAATCTTTTAGGTGCTTTAATAAAAACCTTTTTGATGGTTCATTGTTCACGCAGGCAAACAAGTAAGCTGGGAGGACCAGAAGAGTAGTTTTAGTCATACAAATTTTATTTCACAGGTGATAATATTAAATTAGATTATTTACGTACTATAAAATTACAACTTTCAATAAAATATTTGCATAATTCTTTGCTGGAAAGACCAAGAGGAAATTTTTGGCACACAAATTTTATTTAATTCGATTTTTAAAATTCAGGTACAATCAGGTACTAACCTAAAATTAGGTGTTTTTAGTTGCTATAAAACTAGCGTTTTAGATCATAAATTTGCATAATTCGTGTCTGTACAACATTTATTGCCTTTATTTAATGAGAAACAAAATAGGCTTTCACCTAAAATCCGAGGTCTAGTAATAACATTACAGATAACTGAATGTTCCTTGCTTTTGTACTCTCTTCATTTGTGAAGTGGGAGAATGTGTCAGACACGGCACAGTTTTGGTTTGAAGTTTCAAAGTATGAAGATGCAAAGAGACAGAAGCCTTTTAGTGAACTGTGCAATTTGGCTAACATACTTGTAGTGCTGCCTTGGTCAAATGCAGAAGTAGCGAGGTTCTTCAGAGACACGAATATTGCCAAAAGTTTGCATATGAGCAGGATGGGAAACGCCACGTTCAATTCCATTTTCACGAATCGTGCCGTTTTTCGACGCCTCGAAGAGTGCTATCACAACTTTCAGTTTGACGATGCAAACCTCAAAAACATAGGTAAGATGAAAAATACTTGAAAATCCACATTATTTTATAAATGTTTTAGATTTTTCTACATTATCATACTTTACAAAATAGGTTCGTAATCCAAGCCCACGGAAAGAGTAGTGGCATTAGCAGTGTAACCTCGAACCGTCAACAATAAACCAGGTCAAGGTAGAAGAGGTGGATGACCTTCAGACACGTTTTCCACATAGAGTGAAATTATCCGTTATTTTAAATACTAAAATCAATATAATGTGTAAAGGAAGAAAAATCGTGCAAATAAAGTAAGTGTGCAACTACATACTGTAATTGACTTTTCCATCTTTCCATAATAAACTTTTTTCTGGTTAATTATGACAAATTTTCAAAGTAGATTTAGCTGAAATCCATGTGATGGAGTTGGCAACACTGCTTTTTGGCAATGATCGAGAAATCATTAAAAGATGCCATCCAATGAGTATTAGCAGCATACGGAACGCCGTGCTGGATCCCAACGGCCTCGTATCACTAGCAGTCGCCGGCCGCGGTGGCCGAGGAGACTGAGGCGCTCCAGTCACGGTCTGCACGGCCACTACGGTCGGGGGTTCGAATCCCCCCTCGGGCATGGATATTTGTGCCGTCCTTAGTATAAGGTAGTTGATAAGTAGTTTGTAAGTTTAGGGACTGATGACCCCGTAGTTAAGTCCCATAAGCTTAACAAACATTTGATCATTTCACTAGCAGTCGACTTGACAGGAATCTTATCCGCATGGCTGTATCGGATCGTGCACCCACGTCTCGATCCCTGAGTCAACAGATGGGGACATTTGCAAGACAACAACCATCTGCACACACAGTTCGACGACGTTTGCAACAGCATGGACTATCAGCACGGAGACCGTGGCTGCGGTTACCCTTGACGCTGTATCACAGGAGCAACCCCGATGGTGTACACAACCCCGATGGTGTACACAACCCCGATGGTGTACACAACGACGAAGCTGGCTGCACGAATGGCAAAACGTCATTTCCTCGGATGAATCCAGATTCTGTTTACAGCATCATGATGGTCGCATCCGTGTTTGGCGACATCGCGGTGAACGCACATTGGAAGCGTGTATTCATCATGGCCATACTGGCGTATCACCCGGCGTAATAGTATGGGATGTCTTGTATTTCTTCTTATTTCCGTGCTGGCAAGGAATTCCATCTCATCCAAGGCACCTGTTTTTCTGTCGGACTTGATTCAGCATTTATGTGCTATCATCAGGTACTACATACATTTAATTTGTTACAAAATTTATTAGCTATATTTTGGTGGCTCTAAATGTGTAAAATGTGGCCGTTTGACATGAAATAACGGTATTATACATTATTCTTTCGTAATACACAACAATAACAGCAGCAGATGTGTCAAGACAACAAAAAGTATTAGGAAATACCGCTACATGTTGTTGTTGTTGTTGTGGTCTTCACTCCGCAGACTGGTTTGATGCAGCTCTCTACGCTACCCTGCCCTGTGCGAACATCATCTGAGAATACGTACGGCAACATACATCATTTTGAATCTGCTTCTGTATTCGTCCCTTGCTCACCCTATACGATTTTTACCCCACACACTTCCTTCTAATGCTAAGTTGACGATTCCTTGATATCTCAGAATGTCTTCCACCAACATATCCCTTCTCTTACTCAGGATATGCCAGAAACTCCTTTTCTTCTCAATTCTTTTGAGCTCCTCCTCATCAGTTGCGCGATCTACGCGTCTAAACTTCGTCTGTAGCAGTGCATTTCGAAAGCTTCTATCATATTTTTGTCTGAACTCCTTATCGCCCACGTTTCACTACCATACAATGCTACACTCCAGACAAATGCTTTCAGAGAAGACTTTCTAGCATCTAAACTAATATTGGACGTCAACAAATTTCGCTTCTTCAGACCCGCTTTTCTTCCGATAGCTATTCTGCATTTTATATCTTCTTTACTTCGGCCATCAGAAGTTATCTTGCTACCCAAATAACAAAACTCATCAACTACTTTTATTGTCTCATTGCCTAATCTAATTCCTTCAGCATCGCCTGATTTTGTTACACTACATTCTATTTCCCTCGTTTTACTCTTTTTAATGCTCATAATATATCTTCCTTTCAAGATACTGTCCATTCCGTGTAATTGCTCTTCCAGGACCTTTGTTGTCTCTGACTGAATTACTATGCCGTCAGCAAACAGCAAGGTTTTTATTCCTTCTCCGTGGACTCGAATCCCTCTCCAAATTTTTCCTTGCATTCCTTCGCAGCTTTGTCTATGTACAGATTGAACAACATTGGGGAAAGGCTACAACCCTTACTCCCTTCCCAATCACTGCGACCCTTTCATGGCCTTCGACTCTAATAATTGCTGTTTGGTTTTTGCAGAAGTACAATGTAGCTCTTCGCTCCCTATATTTAATCCCTGGATCTGAAAAAGTGTATTCCAGTCAACATTGTCAGAAGCTTTGTCCAGATCCACAAATGCAAAAAACGTAGTTCTTTCCTTTCCTTAATCTAAGTCTTAATGTGAGTATTTCTGTGAAACATTTACAATGCCTTTCTGTGTTGTATATTCTTTTCCACTCTGTTTTAGACACTTCCTTTTCACATCTTTCCATTCATCTATATTTATTTTCTCGCCTACGGCCTTTATTTAATTGATTTATTACACCTGGTGCTGAACCAACACTCGCATTATCCGCCATCTTGTCTGATGTTCCATCCTTATTCCATGGAGGGAAAAGTTCAGCTGGTTGTAAACCAACTTAATATATTAATATATTAATAATGATTATGAAGCCAATATCGCATTTTTCATTTGTTATGTGACCGGTTTCGGCGTACTCGACGCCATCTTCTGATCTGTCGTAATTTACATAATTTCACGACATTTTTTATATACTAAAAGAGTACATCCAGGTTGAGGCATCGTTAAACATAAAATTAGTAGTCATAAGTAAAAAATATATATCCATCTTCTAACGGTTTTGAAGTGAGTATATATATTTTTTACTTTACTAATTTTATGTTTAACGATGCCTCAACCTCGATGTCCTCTTTTAGTATGTAAAAAATGTCGTGAAATTATGTAAATTACGACAGGTCAGAAGATGGCGTGGAGTACGCCGAAACCGGTCACATAATAAATGAAAAATGCGATCTTGGCTTCATAATCATTATTAAACAATTATAGATCGCCCCGCTTAACTATGAGTCCCTTATACGTTCAAATATATGACAAGATTTCACCACAGCATAGAGGCATGCAGATACATTAAAAAAAAAAAAAAATAAATAAAAATAAAAATAAAAAAATAAAAAAATAAAATGTTTGTATAGCTTATGGGACTTAACTACGGGGTCATCAGTCACTAAACTTACAAACTACTTATTAACTAGCTAATATTAAGGACGGCACAAATATCGATGCCCGAGGGTGGATTCGAACCCCCGACCGTAGTGGCCGTGCAGACCGTGACTGGAGTGCCTCAGTCCCCCTTGGCCACCGCGGCCGGCGCAGATACATCTTATTTCCACTGAAATCACACTTTTCGAAAATTTGTTGGTTACATCCTTATTCCATGGAGGTAATCAATTTATTTTCATCCCAGTTCTTTTTAGCACCCCCTCGTTACCTACGCTGCACATTTCGCAAGCTTCCCAGCAGTACTGCGATTGTTCTAGAAACTCGGCTCACACCGTAGTGAGGGTAGTTGTTGGAGTCATATCGCGATGTTGCAACGAGACCAGAATATATATTTATGATCAGAGAGAGCGAGAAAAGGGGGCGTGCGATGGAATGGGAACGGGTGCGCGCTATTAATTTTATTCTCGCCACTGGGCAACGACCGTCACAACTTAATCGCTCTTGTAGACAGCACCGATGTGCCAACACGATACGGAATGTATTCTTGCGGGCCAACCCGAAAACCAGTTCGGGGTCCGCGTTATGATTTGATTTCTTAATAGCTGAGCAGGGCGACACCTCCCACGCACGTGTCCACGGTAGCGGCTAGGCGCGAGGCATGTCGGGAAACGGCAGCACGCGTGCATTATTCTCTGCAGCTGTCTGCCGGATAGTGGGCTGCTGCAATCGACTGCATCTCGATTTGCGCAATCCTCGCGTTCGCGCGGAACGACTTCTTTCTCACCACCTGACATATTTACACAAACAGCGAATTTCTGCCCGACTTTCGTACAACATTTCCAGCGTCCTTCCATCATGAGCGGAGACAGCCCGGACAGCTTTACACGTATTCACCGTTGAGCAAGACACGGCCCTATCGTCCTAATGAACACGCGATCTCCACGACAACAGCTGACTTGTTCCGAACGTCAGAATCCATTACGCGATATATTCACCGGGAGCAGTGACAGCTTGCTTAAGATAGGAGATTTTTATCCTCAGGAGTAGGAGAGAGCGCATACTTCTTCTTTTTGCTTCTTGTCGTTTCATCTACATCTACATGGGATACTCTGCAAATCACATTTAAGTGCCTGACAGAGGCTTCATCGAACCACCATTATACTATTTATCTGCCATTCTCTTTTTTTTATATTATTATATTTTTTATATTTTTATTTTTTAGGGCGCACAACTGCTGAGGTCATTAGCGCCCAACACTGCCCATAGTAAAATCGAACCGGGGTTAGAACTTAAATGGCTTTCGCCATATTTGCACGATGTATAAAAAGTAAAACTCTGTTAGCAGAATGCGGGTCATCAGCTAAAATATCAGACATTTCAAATGGTAAACATAGATCATGACGGAAACGATTAAAAAGCGGACAGTATACTAAAAGATAGTTCACAGTAAAAGGTTCATCACAGTGCTCACATAAGGGAGCAGGATCACCACGTAGTAAATACTGGTGGCTATAACGGCAGTGGCCAATACGAATCCGGGCCAGAACAATCTCCTCTTGGCGGGAGGGTCGAGATGACGTTGACCAGAGATCAGGCACAGGTTTAATGGCTCGCAATTTGTTCCCTGACAGGGATGACCAATGTAAATACCAACGGGAGATAATACGCTGGGAGACACCAGCGCGAAGGTCATCAGAGCTAGTAGAAAAGGTAGATAGCCGAGGAAGGGGAACTGCCTCCTTGGCAGCCGTATCCGCAGACTCATTCCCCAACACTCCCACATGGCCAGAGACCCACAGAAATGTCACAGTAGTTCCGCTCGTTGAAAGAGAAGTAAGGCAATTGCGGATGCTTTGTACCAGGGGATGGGCCGGATATAGCGTGCATCTCCCATTCCATTCTAGAATAACACGCGGGAAGAAAGAACACCTGAATCTCTTCATTCGAGCTCTGATTGCTCGTATTTTATTCTGATGATCTTTTCTACCTATGTAAGTGGGAGTCAACAATATATTTTTGAATTCGGAGGAGAATGTTGGCGATAGGAGTTTCGTAAGTAGCTCACGCCGAAGCGATAAGCGCCGTTGTTGTAATGATTAACAATACCAGATCCTGTATCATTTCCGTTACCCTGTCTCCCCTGTAACGTGACAATACTAAACGAGCTGCCCTTCTTTGGACTCTTTCGATGTCCTCCGTCAAACCCACCTGATAAGGATCCCACACTGGGCAGCAATACTCCAAAAAAGGACGGACAAGGGTAGTGTATGCAGTTCTGGTTCGCCTGTCACTTTCTCTATGTCGTCGAAACTGTTACATCTGTTGGCAGTGACTTTCCTATGATTGACAGTGAACCACAGCAATTGTATCATTCAAATCTGACAGCTGCTTAAAGGTGTGTGGTAGTGACTTGTCCTACAATATGAAATCTTCCATAGCTACATTTCTATCTTGTACGCTCATATTCGCTTACATTCTACGTATGTCTCGATCTATTAAAGAATAGTTTATGTTTCCACTTTATTTTTGGAAAGAGAAACCTAAGTGTTTAGCATTTGTGGATCTGAAGAAAGCTTTTGACAATATGGACTGGAATACGCTTTTTCAGATTATGAAGATAGGAGGGGTAAAATGTAGGGAGCGAAGAGTAATATTCAACTTGTACAAAAACCAGACAGCAATTATTTGAGTCAAAGGTCATGAAAGGATCGCAGTGGTTGGGAAGGGAGGAAGACAGGATTACAGCCTTTCCCCAATGTTGTTCAATCTATAAATTGAGCAAGCTATAAAGGAATGCAAGAAGAAATTAGGACAGGGAATTAAAGTCCAGGGAGAGGGAGTAAAAACCTTGCGGTTTGCTGATGACCTAGTAATTCTTTCGGAGACAGCAAAGAACCCGGTAGAGCAATTAAACGGAATGGACAATGCCTTGAAAGGAAGATATAAGATGAACATTAACAAGAGTAAAAAGAGGGAAATGGAATGTAGTGCCAGAAAACCAGGCAATGCTGAAGGAATTAAATTAGATAATGAGACAACAAGAAGTATATTAGTTTTGTTATTTGAGTAGCAAGATAATTTCTGATGGCCGAGAAGATATAAAATGCAGACTGGCTTTGGGAAGAAAAGCGTTTCTGAAGAAGCGCAGTTTGTTGACATCCAATATTAGGTTAAATGTTAGGAAGTACTTTCTGAAGACATTTGTCTGGAGTGTGGCATTGTATGGGAATGAAACATGGACAATAAGGAGTTGGACAAAAAGATGATAGAAGCTTTCGAAATGTGGTGCTACAGACGAATGATGGAGATTAAATGGGTAGATCACGTAACTAATGAAGAGGTACTCAACAGAATTGGGGAGAAAAGGAGTTTCTGGCTTATCCTGACTAAGAGAAGGGATAGGTTGGTCGGATGCATTCAAGGAATCATCAAATTGACATTAGAAGGAAGCGTGTGGGGAATAAATCGTAGAGGGAGACCGAGATACGAATACAGAAAGCAGATTCAAAAGGATGTAGGTTGTCGTACGTATTCTCAGATGAAGAGATTTGCACAGAACAGTCTAGCGGACGACAACAACAACAACAACAACATCAGAGCAAAACCCTTTCTGTTCATATCTATCACTCAGCCGCTTTCTCAAAGTTCTTTACAGTAGCAGGAACGAGACCCTGTCACAATCTCCCTCACTATATCAGATAACTGAATAACACTGCTAGCTTCATACGAAAGTTAATGGATTATCTACTAAAGCAATAATTACGCTATTCTCTGTTCCCCCAAGCTTCCTATTACAATCTCCGATTGGCATTGCTCTCGCCAGGTACAGCTTTCCTAACTTCCTGCTATAAGTATTCGCTACGCCTTAATCAGTTCCTGCATAATTAGAAGTACATTTTGTGTGTGCTATATCGATGTTGTTATTTCTATTATTACATCATCAGCAGCAGAAGCTGTCTGACTAGTACTTCTAGTATTAATCATATTAGAGTTAAGTCATTAGTATTTATTTACATGCTTTTTATATATACAGATCTTGCACGTAAACGTGGCCCCTGAGCGGAGAATGTTGGGAGCTGAAGCTTGCATTCAGCTCGTAGCGCACTGGCTGTTAGAACAAGCCTCTTTCTCCCAGTGCTGCCAGCTCATGGCCTTTAGCTTACAGGTTTTAAAAGAAACAAGTACGGGCTTGCGTCAGAAATGAAACCCGAAATAATCACTTTAATGTTTGATTAATAGAAAACTGGAACGTATATCTACGAAATATATTTTAAGGGATTTATTAAGCGGGTGTAGCAATGCTTTCTGCCTATTTGTATTGTCGCAAATGAATAAGAATCGGAATTAACATTCCTAACACCTCTCTCAAGAACAGCATTTCATTTTGTAAAAGAAGTCGTCGGAGTATGTGGACTTATTTTAGCAAATAACAAAGTGGAAGACAATAATCAATACCAAACACAAATCAACAATACATTAACGAGGTCTACGAGGTAAGGTTGGTAGAGAGCAAAGAGATTCCGTAGACACACGAACTCAGACGACTTCTGCCGATCACAGAGGGGCAACGAAAAAGTGCGCGACCTGTATTCAGTCTGTGTAAATTATATTATTAAACTGCGAGAACTTGCGCCTTTAAAAGTTACGCGATCGATCGCGTGTATAGCATTTTTCTGACAGTCAGAGAAAAGTTTGTAATGTACTTAATATGTCTAAATAAGTATTCCTAGTTGCGTTTATAAAAAACACAAATATTTGATTATTTAAAATTGGTAAAATGCCGATTGTTTTAAAATTACTGTGAGCAAAATGCTCACGCGCGAGTCCTCGCGGGTTAATACTTTATTAATCATTTATCTATTAAAATCATTCTTATTTTATACGTAGTGTATGGGTAAAACCCTAGTCAGATGTAAGAGACGGCCTGATGGATCTAATCTGATCAAGCTAAATAAACAAATAAATAAATAAAATAAATATTATGAGATTGAATCTCTTTGCACATCCTAAAGCTTCCGTTCACAGCTACAAATATCAGTGGGGCAAACCTTGTAATCAGTAAGAATAGTACCTCTACAGATGTGGCGAATGGTGCAATGGCTGGATACTTCTGAAGATGTGTCTTAGGGAAATCCTTCTCACTGCTCCCTCACGGAAGTAAAAGTATACCATTTCTTTTTCTTTTCCTGACCTTCTTCCGCTTAATAGCTGCAATCAGTTTCTTATAACTATGGACAAACATAGTTGTTCCTGCAAATTAGTATGTTCTCCGGTAACAGAAGTTGCTGTGCCTTGGAAATTGCACTTTTGTCGGCTGGATCCAAAGGATTAGCCCAAACACTCTAGTTTTGTGAAAATTCTAACACAAAATAGTAGCACACTCAATCCAAGATCTGCAACGAGCAATGACCGGGAAATTTGGATGGGACACGCCAGTCGTTTCCCTCTAGGCACCGGAGCTTCCAGTATAATCTTATTCACCGCAGAGAAGAACTGATTTGCGATTTCGTACTCGTTCGTTATGGATTCACAAGCCGTGTGAACGGCATGAACAAAGCGTTTAACATGCCTCAGCTTAGGAAATAAAGGTTGCAATTGGTTAACAGCTGAAAGCATGTATGGAGCCAAGTCTGTGGGCACAAGGACAAGTTTTTCCAACTCGATACCAGTAGGCCAGAGATTTTGAGAGAAGTCCGTAATTTATCGCATTACTCTAAGGGGCTTGGTTTTCTGCACCTCATACATTTTTAACAACTCCCTTGCTAAGATGTATAGCTGGTGCGAAGAATGGCAGCTAGCCCTCAATGTAGAAGAATGTAAGGTGATGCGCATGAGTAGGAAAAACAATCCCATAATATTCCAATACAGCATTAGTAGTGAGCTTCTTAATGCAGTCGCGTCGTTCAAATATCTAGGCGTAAAATTGCAGAGCGATACGAAATGGAACAAACATGTAAGGACAGTTGTGAGTAAGGCGGACAGCCGACTTCGGTTTATTGGGAGAATTTTGGGAAGATGTACTTCGTCTGTAAAGGAGACCGCGTATAAAACGCTTGTACGACCACGTCTAGAGTATTCCTCAAGTATTTGGGGCCCGCAGCAGATCAGTTTAAAGGAAGACATAGAAGCAGTTCAGAGGCGAGCAGCTAGGTTTGTTACTGGTAGGTTCGACCATTGCGAAAGTGTCACGGGAATTCTCCGGCAACTCAACTGGGGATCGCTGGAGAAAAGACGACGTTGTTTTAGAGAGATTCTGTTGAGGAAATTTAGATGTCCGGGATTTGAAGCTTGCTGCTGCCTACTTACATTTCGTGTAGTGATCACAATGAAAAGATAAGAGAAATTGGGGCTCGTACGGAGGCATATAGGCATTATTTGTTCCTCGTTCTATTTTGGAATGGAATAGGAAAGGAAATGCATAGTAATGGTGCAGTGTACCCTCCGCCGTGCACCTTACGGTGGATTGCGGAGTATGTATGTAGATGTAAGGAAAAAACGAAAATGTTCAAAATATATAGTTCCAATGAGTCTATTGTTTCATGCACGATATTTCACACATCGTAATCGAACACTTTCTCCTTAATTCTGTGTATGTTCTTAGTAACAGGCTACATGTAGTTTTTTTAAAGTAAAGAACTCTGCACGGGCAACGAAATCTTTGAGTGTTTTTCAGGAAATGCTTTGAAGGCTGGATGGTGCACCTTACTGAGTGGAATTCCTGCTTGTGTAATAGTTGCACACAAATCAATGTTTAATTCCTTCAAATTTTCTGGAGAACTCTGTTGAAATGTAATTCGTAAAGAGTTTCCGGCATTAGTTTGCTCGAAAGATCTTATTGATTCCATGCATACAGCGGACAAAGTGTTCTTTCATGCGGAATTTCGCATCTAACAAAATTCGTGAATCTCAGATGCGAGGGTCGTCCACAAAGTAAGTTCCGTTCCTATTTCTATCCGCGGCATCTGTACAGTCGCAGTTCCGAGCATGCGTAGCAGTTACTTTGACCCAAGAAGACGTGTACGCCATTTTCAGATCGCTGCTGCCGACGTGTGCTTAATAGTGCTTCTTTATAATGTCAGCCGTAATTGAAAATGTCGCCGCTGAAATAAGATCTGTGATCGTTTTCGAAATGCAAGGAAAGTTATGTATATATGTTCATATATACCAGCCTTCGCCTCCACGCGAACACACATTTACGAACACCGGGTTACTGGTTATGGAGGAGAAAAAATCACTCATTGTGATTTGTAAAATCTATCGGACCAAACTGCGTGGTCATCAGTCCGTACCTTACAAACTACTTAAACTAAGGTAAACTAAACTAAGTACAACATACATACACACCCATGGCCTAGGGAGGACTCGAACCTCCGACGCCGAGCAACCGCGCGCTCCGCAGCGAGGTGCCTTAGACCGCTCGGCTACTCCACCGCGGCAAAGAAAATTAAACCAAAGGAAATTCATCAGCAAAATGCTATGAGTGATTAAATGGTTAGAATATGGGTAAGACTGTTCAATAAAGAAGTGCACTATGAAGAACGAAATGGACACCCGTCTGTAGTTACTGATGAACTGGTTCACACAATTGAAGAGAAGATTAAGCACAACCGTACGTATACACTTAGCGCCCTTGCTATGGACGTTCCGCAAGTCTCACTAATTCATGAAGTTGTTACTGAAAAAATTGAAATTTCGAAAACTTTGCTCTCGTTGAGTACCCAAAATTGTTACTGAACCACACAAGCAACAATGGACCTCGCTCCTAGCGACTTTCATCTCTTCTTACATCTAAAATCTGTCCTTGGTGGTCAACACTTCAACGATAATGGCAAGCTGAAAGAACGTGTTATCACATGGTTGAATACACAGGCGCAACCTTCTATGAAGAAGGCATACAAAAACTTGTGGCCGGCCGCGGTGGCCGAGGGGACTGAGGCACATCAGTCACGGTCTGCACGGCACTAAGGTCGGGGGTTCGAATCCCCCCTCGGGCAAGGATATTTGTGCCGTCCTTAGTATTAGGTAGATCATAAGTAGTTTGTAAGTTTAGGGACTGATGACCCCGTAGTTAAGTCCCATAAGCAATACAAACATTTGAACATTTTGAAAAACGTGTGCCACGCTATGACAAATGCCTAAAAACATAAGGAAAGCTATGTAGAGATGTCGATTTTTGTACAATAAATATTTCTTCTGTATCTTTAAATGTTTGTTTGATATAAGCAAACGGAACTTACTTTGTAGATATACCTCGTAATATATCGAATAAGAGTTCCACCAGCTTTTATGAAATCTTGTTTGAATTCTTAAGCCAGAACAATAAATCGGGTACTGGCATGGCAACATCTATTAGTACACTCATTTAAATTAATTTTCAAAAGAGATAGATTGGCTGGCCAGTACTTACCTTTGTGCTGTACCGCCGATAGTTACACAAATGAAGAAAAAGAAAAAAAAGGGACGAAAAAGGATAAGCTTTCGGAACACAGTTCCTTCTTCATGTGGGAGAGAAGGGAAGAAAAAAGGATGGGAACGGAAGGGAAAGGTAATTCACGACGTAAGTCATGAGGGTGGTATTTGAGGAGTGTGGAAGTCAGTGATACCCTCAAGACAAAGACACAGAATCCACAAGACTGGCAATCTTTTACTGAAACTCGCAACCTAGCGCGGACTTCAATGCGAGAAGCGTATAGTAGTTACCACAACGAAATCCTGTCTCGTAATCTTGCAGAAAATCCAAAGAAATTCTCGTCATATGTGAAGTACACTAGCGGCAAAACACAAACAATACCTTCACTACGCGATAGCAATGGTAATACTACCGATGACAGTACTGCTAAGGCAGAATTACTAAACACAGCTTTCCGAAATTCGTTCACCAAAGAAGACGAAGTGAACACTCCAGTATTCAATCCAAGAACAGCTGTCAGCATGCGAAACTTAGAAATAGATGTTCCTGGAGTAGTAAAACAACTTAAGCCACTAAACAAAAATAAAACTTCTGGGCCAGATTGTATACCAACTAGATTCCTTTCAGAGTATGCTGATGCAATAGCTCCGTACTTAGCTATCATTTACAACCGATCACTCAGCGAAAGATCCGTACCCAAAGACTGGAAAGCTGCCCAAGTGATCCCCAAAATTACAGGCTTATCTCATTGACGTCGATTTGCAGTAGGATTTTGGAACATATACTTTGTTCGAATATTATGAACTACCTCGAAGAGAACGACCTATTAACCAGTAGTCAACACGGATTCAGAAAGTATCACTCTTGCGAATCACAGCTTGCCCTATATTCACATGAAGTGTTAAGTGCCAACGACAGGGGATCTCAAATCGATTCCATATTTCTGGATTTCAGGAAGGCTTTTGACACTACCCCACAAGATGCTTCTTATGAAATTGTGTGCATATGGAATATCTCCCCAATTGTGCGGTTGGATTCACGATTTCCTATCAGAAAGAACACAGTTCCTTGTAATTGACAGTAAGTCATCGAGTAAAACAGAAGTGATATCTGGCGTTCCACAGGGAAGCGTTATAGGTCCCCTAATCTTCCTCGTGTTTATAAACGATTTAGAAGCCAATCTGAATAGCTCTCTTAGACTTTTCGCGGATGATGATGTCGTTTATCGGTTAGTGAAGTCAACAGATGATCAAAAGCAACTGTAAAGCGATTTAGATAAAATGTCTACATGGCGCGAAAACTGGCAATTGACACTAAATAAAGAAGTGTGTGAAGTAATACACATGAGCACTAAAAGAAATCCGCTGAACTTCAATTACGCGATAAATCAGTCAAACCTTAAGGTCGTAGATTCTACCAAATACCTAGGAGTTACAATTACGAACAACTTTGACTGGAGAGAACAAATAGAACATATTGTGGGGAAGGCGAACCAAAGGTTACGTTTCATCGGCAGAACGCTTCGAAGATGCACCAGCTGCATTAAAGAGACTGGCTACATCAAACTTGTGCGTCCTCTCCTGGAGTACTCTTGCCCCTTGTGGGACCTTCACCAGATGGGATTGACGGAAGACATTGAGAAGGTTCAGAGAAGGGCAGCTCGTTTTGTTCTATCACGTTACGGGGGGGCGGGGGGGGGGGAAGCGTCACGGAAATGTTGCACGAATTGGGGTGGAAATCATTAAAAGAAAGACGTTATTCATTGCGGCGTGATCTGTTTGCGAAGTTTCAATCACCGACTTTTAGTTCTGAATGCGAAAATATTTTGCTAGCACCCACCTACTTAGGGAGACATGACAATTCCATAAAATAAGAGAAATCAGATCGAAAACGGATCGATTTAGGTGTTCTTTCTTCCCACGCGCTATTAGAGAATGGAACGGTAGAGAAAAGTTATGAAAGTGGTTAATGAACCCTCTGCCAGGCACTTGAATGTGATTTGCAGAGTATCTATGTAGATGTAGACTTACTTCGTGAATTACCTTTCCCTTCCGATCCCATCCTTTTTTCTTCCCTTCTCTCCCACCTGAAGAAGGAATTGTGTTCCGAAAACTTGTACTTTTTCGCCCCTCTTTTCCTTTTTCTTCATTTGTGTCACTATCGGTGGTACAGCACAAAGGTAAGTACTGCCCAGCCAATCTATCTCTTTTGAAAAATAATTTATCATCTGTTAGGAGAATTTCCATCATTAATCGAGTACACTCATTTAGTAACGTAACAGAGAGGTGACACCAGTTCACTTGCTAACCCAATGCGACTGTCTCCCAACACTTGCGCCCACTCGCTCACTTGCTATCCACATTGTCATTTGTAACACGGCGACACGTGTCGGAATGTTATCATTCACGCCGGCACTAGAGTTCCAGTAGCTTCGAGCAGAACCCAGTGTGAGTTCTCCGAACGAGGCGGGCGCGGTTACTGCCTTCTCTGCGTGACCAGCCTCCGCCTCCACACGAACACACTCACATTTACGAGGACCAGGTTACTGGTCCTGGTGGAAAAAAAAAAACCACTCATTGTGATTGCGGGCTACTTTATAGCTTAAATGGAGAGAAAGATGTTTTGTCGAACAAACAAGTATTTCCCATTGTTGCATCTGTGCTTTCATCAACGCGCGGCATTTACTGAAAGAGGCGTGCTTACTATTTGCAGGTACACAGCAAACGGGAAAAGGAAAAACACGGGGAAAAGGGGATTATGGTGATGGTTTGGAGAAAAAGGGAAAGATGTGCGTGAAAGGTGCGCACTTAAAACTCCTAGCCCAGCTCATGATGTTCCCACACACTTAAGTAATCTCTAAATGAATTACGTAACTGTGATACACTATATATTGTTGTGAACTAGTTTTCGGCTTCTTAGGCCAACTTAATACTGCTGCATATCCACATCACACCAGCTACTGTGTCTGGAGTTGAAATACTCCTCCCTGCGAGATTTGAAATTAGCCACACACACAGATGATGGAGAAATATAAATAAAAAAAGGTTTAGCGCCTGAAAATTATGTTCCACGATATAAAGATAATAAATAATAAATGCAAATTAAATTACGGCGCTGAAATAACAACATGGAGAAATATTTCAACGTGGGTTACGCTGGACAATTGCAACATGAAAGTGGTGCCTAAAGAATTGAATAATCTAAATGAATTACGTAACTGTGATACACTATATATTGTTATGAACTAGTTTTCGGCTTCTTAGGCCAACTTAATACTGCTGATTATCCACATCACACCAGCTACTGTGTCTGAGTTGAAATGCTGGCCGCGGTGGCCGAGGAGACTAAGGCGCTCCAGTCACGGTCTGCACGGCCACTACGGTCGGGGGTTCGAATCCCCCCTCGGGCATGGATGTTTGTGCCGTCCTAGTTCGTAAGTAGTTCATAAGTAGTTTGTAAGTTTAGGGACTGATGACCCCGTAGTTAAGTCCCATAAGCTTTACAAACATTTGAACATTTTTTTTTGAGTTGAAATACTCCTCCCTGCGAGATTTGAAATTAGCCATACATACAGATGGTGGAGAAATATAAATAAAAAAATGTTTAGCGCCTGAAAATTATGTTCCGCGATATAATGAAAATAAATAATACATGCAAATGAAATTACGGTGCTGAAATCACAACAGGGAGAAATATTTCAAAATGGGTTACGCCGGACATTTGCAACATGAAAGTGGTGCTTAAAGAATTGAATAATCTGAAAAAGAATTCCTTTTTTTAAAAAACCTTGTCAGAGAAAATTAATTTATGTCGGCGCACCCTATACTGTTTCAGGTTGGTATTCAGCTCGCCACGAACTTCTACCCAAAAATTAACTGTTGGACTGCACATCGACAATGCCGATTTATCGCATCACCGCGGCTAGCCAAATGAAAGAAATTGAAAATTAATAAACCGGCAGAAATCTCAGGGACACTTTTGCGGAACATACAGTTCTGAAAACTGTTTGTTAAAGTATCGTAGAATCGTGCGTTGTCCAACAATTAGTTTTATGTAGGCCGTGTAATGGCGGCTGTTGGTATCTGAAAAAGAGATTTGCACATATAAAATACTTTTATATTGTAAGGTAGGAATGAGCTGGCTATTAATGATCAAATGCATGACTACGAGATAATTATCTATATTCTGAAATGGTGGAGTATTCACTTACACTGACTTAACAAAGATCCAAGTGAAATCAAATGATCAATTAAAATCATACAATTTACAGAGCGACAATTCATTACGTCCGTTCAGGTCAAGAGCTAACAGTAGAATATAAAATCGAAGCCTGTCGCTCCTTCTTGCTTAGTTAAAAAATGAAGAGCGTAATTATGTTATTGTTCTTTTTCTTCACAGTGCATAAAGTTCATTTGTGCATATCTGTGGATTCTTAAAATATTTATTTGAAAAAAGTCTCATAAATTAATCTAAACACAGGAATGTTCGTTAAAAGACAACTGTTAAATTATGAAACCGAATACGTCAGATAATAAATATTTCCTGGGCGGTCTACGTACCTTTGGAAAGTAGAAATATTTTACAAATATATGTGTACAGTCATGGACTATGTAGCCTTTTATAAGAAACATAGACGCTAAACCAATTAAAGCAAAAGAGTAACTAAGAAATATCTATAAATTAAATTTCAATAAATGAGCTGAAACAAACATATGGTGCAGTGAGTGTATCAGTAAGTACAATTGAATATTAAAGTAGCTTATATATACGAACAAAAGTAGGAGGGGAAATAGTGAGTGAAATGTTCAAATGTTTGTTAAGGTTATGGGACTTAACTACGGGGCCATCAGTCCCTAAACTTACAAACTACTTATCAACTACCTTATACTAAGGACGACACAAATATCCATGCCCGAGGGGGGATTCGAACCCCCGACCGTAGTGGCCGTGCGGACCGTGACTGGAGCGCCTCAGTCCCCTCGGCCACCGCGGCCGGCGAAATAGTGAGTGAGGAAGACATAAACAATGAAGTGTGGGTGGGGGCGTATGTTAAAGTAAATATTAAAATATTATAACCTATATTAAAATTCACTGGTTTCCACAAGGATGGCGAGAGTAGGAAAAACATTGGAATGTGGGTGAGAAACATTATATAATTTCAACAAGCATGGTGGCAGGATTACACCTAATAGCTGTTACTTTAATAAGGGTGCATACTGAAATTGGATGTGCTAATTGAGAATTAGGTTTAGCGTCTGAGCTTGGTGTTTTCAAACAATGGTGGCTTTCTGCGTTTATTCGCTCTGTGAAGAACATCTAGTATAATATGAAAAGCATGACATTCATTGAAGGCATTTAAAGTGCATAGTTGCACTATCATTATTTTATACAACAGTTGACATCACAAGATGACGGCGTTAGCTATAAAACCGACGTTGCCCGGGTGATTATCCTACACTCTCATAGTCCACATCCCCTTCCCCTCCTCTCTCTGCATCCACCTCTTTCTCTCCCATATCTCTGTTCGTTTCCACCTTTCCCTCTCTCGGCAAAGTTTTCTGCAAGGTCATGTACTATACAAACATTTAGGTACCCAGTGATAATCCTCTTGGTTTAAAGGTCTTGTGTGCAAAAATTAATAAAGATTGAAACAAAACTATGCATTTTGTAAAATTCCGTAAGTACCATCCACCATGCACCGAACATTTTCTACAGTGACATTCCTCTTGTTTTTAAGGTAGAGTGTGCTAAATTTCATCAATATCGGCACAAAACTAGAGATTTCTATGCAATAGAAACGCAGGGTCACATTGAAAAACGTACTTTGTTGTGTTCAAATATTCCACTTTTATTTTCTACAACCCTTCTTCTGAGAATAACGGGAAAAAAAGGATCTGTGAAATCGTTCGAGCCGTTCTGAAGGTATGGGGACCAAACTATTTAGGGATCATTTTTCTGTTGCAAAGTATCCTTTCCCGTGCACCGTATGAACGTGAAGCGTGCGAAATTTCGCGAAGATCGGAATGAAACTGTAGATTTCGTGAGTCTGTCGCAGAAGTATGCTCCACCATGCACTTATCGGAAAATACTTTCTTAGCTGACGTTTTCTACCTATAAACTACATTCCTGCGAAATTTTAGCTGCACAAGTGAAGTAGTTTTCGAGATTTCGTGTTTAGTCAGTGAGTGAGTGTCCTTTCGCTTTTATATAGATACAGATAAAGAAAACAGATTGCTTAATTTTGGACGCAAGAGAATTAAGGGAGACTTGCAGACATAAATGAAAAATGAATAGTAACATGCCAATCTGTAATGCTAACTTTATTTGATAGAAGGTTATGCCTGATGCGACAGTTTTACGGCATCTACAGCGAAACTGTTGTGAGCGGTAGACTTCTTTTCGTTTCATCATTTGTGTGTGTTTGGGGGGTAAGTAAAAAAAACGTCCGAAATTACATGCAAACTTTGTTTCGGGTGACTAACTACTCTCATTTTCGAATAATTGACGTTTAAATCTGGGTATTTTCACAGTGTGGCCTCTCATTATTTATGACGTCATATCTCCTGAGCTACGTGTTGTGCTCTTTTGTTTTTTGGGTCAGAAATCTTCGTGGGCGTAGGGTGAACAGTTCACCATTCACCAAAGTTTCATTTCAATAGAATGCATGGTTTATGAGCACATAGAGGACAAATCGATTCCGCATTTCTTGATTTCCAGAAGGCTTTTGACACCGTACCTCACAAACGGCTTTTAATCCAATTGCGTGGTTATGGTATATCTCCCCAAATTTTCGATTGGATGGGGGATTTCCTGTCAGAGTGGACACAGTTCGTAGTAATCGATGGTAAGGCATCGACTAAAACAAAGGCGATATCAGGCGTTCCACAGGGTAGTGTTATTGGTCCTCTGCTATTCCTTATTTGCATAAACGATTTAGGGGAAAATCTAAGTAGCTCTCTTAGGTTGTTTGCAGATGACGCAGTCATTGACCGTTTAGTAAAATCATCTGAAGATCAAAACCAACTGCAGAACGATCTGAATAAGATATCAGTATGGTGTAAAAATTGGCAATTGACTCCAAATAATGAGAAGTGTGAAGTCGTCCACATGAGTACGAAAATAAATCCGTTAAGCTTTGTTTACAAGATAAATCAATCAAAGGCCATAAACTCCTCAAAGTACCAAGGATTACTATTAATTCAAACTTAAACTGGAAAGAACACGTAGATAATGTAGTGGGAAAGGCGAACCAGAGACTGCGTTTTATTGGCAGAACCCTTAAAAGATGCATCAGAAGTACTAAAGAAACTGCATACAATACGCTTGTTCGTCTATTTTTGGAGTATTGCTGCCCAGTGTGGGATCCTTATTAGGTGGGTTTGACGGAGGACATCGAAAGAGTCCAAAGAAGGGCAGCTCGTTTCGTATTGTCACGATACAGGGGAGACAGCGTAACGAAAATTATACTAGATCTGGGATGGGAATCATTACAACAACGGCGCTTATCGCTGCGGCGTGGACTACTTACGAAACTCCAATCGCCAACATTCTCCTCCGAATTCGAAAATATATTGTTGACTCCCATTTACATAGGTAAAAATAATCATCAGAATAAAATACGAGCCGCGGTGGAGTAGCCGAGCGGTCTAAAGCGTCTCGCTGCGGAGCGCGAGGTTGCTCGCCATGGAGGTTGGAGTCCTCACTGGGGCATGGGTGTGTGTGTTGTCCTTAGGTTAGTTTACCTAGGTTTAAGTAGTTTGTAAGCTACGGACTGATGACCACGCGGTTTGGTCCAATAGATTTACAAACATTTAAACATTTGAATAAAATACGAGAAATCAGAGCTCGAACGGAGAGATTCAGGTGTTCTTTCTTCCCGCGCGCTATTCGAGAATGGAGTGGGAGATAAATAGTATAATGGTGATTCCATGAACCCTCTGCCAGGCACTTAAATGTGATTTGCAGAGTATCCCATGTAGATGTAGATTCAGACAAACACACACACACACACACACACACACACACACACACACACATATATATATATATATATATATATATATATATATATACTAGCGATCTCGGATTTATCCTTTTTGGAAGCCACCAGACGTGCAATAATTGTTCCGCGCTATGGCCGTGGTGAGGGCCCACGAGCAGAGCGGGCGGTGGGCCGGGCTTTGGGCCCGTCAGGGGCACCGTTAGCGGGTTTTCCGCCCAAAAAACGCCGCGCATCCCGGCCCATTCTTCAGCGGCACGACGCGGCGGCCCGGCGCGGTCACGGCGGCATTCAGTCCCCTGGCCTCTGAATTAGCGTGCATGACTGGCCGCTAGCGGCCGCAGCGGTGCCGACAGCCGCCGCCGGCACAGTCTCATCGCCTCCATGCACCTGCATGGTAGACTTGCGCATAACAGTTCGCGATCGGGAGCGCTCACTTTAGTTCTCGGCCCTGTCGCGAACTAGTTCGTTCTTTTAGTTCAAATTCAAATGTTTGTAAATCTACCGGACCAAACTGCGTGGTCATCAGTCCGTAGCTTACAAACTACTTAAACCTAGGTAAACTAACCTAAGGACAAACACACACACCCATGCTCCAGGGAGGACTCGAACCTCCACGGCGAGCAACCGCGTGCTCCGCAGCGAGACGCTTTAGACCGCTCGGCTACTCCACCGCGGCGTTCTTTTAGTTCGTCTTCTCCCAGCGACGACTGAACGGCATGGTCTGCGCATGCAGGTGGAGGGAGAAGTTCCCCCACCTAGCTGCTTCATGCGTTTGCTGCTTGAGCCGCTAACGATATCACATAAAACAAAAAACAAAAAAAAGTTCAAATGTTTGTAAAGTCTATGGGCCTTAACTACGGGGCCATCAGTCCCTAAACTTACAAACTACTTATGAACTAGCTACAACTAAGGACGGCACAAATATCCATGCCCGAAGGGGGATTCGAACCCCCGACCGTAGTGGCCGTGCAGACCGTGACTGAAGCGCCTCAGTCCCCTCGGCCACCGCGGCCGGCCACAAAAACGAAAAGAAACAGTTTGTGGATAATTTCTCGCGTTTAGGTTTAGAGCTATCTCTTTATCTTGGCATTATGGAATTTGTTGTTGTTGTTGTGGTCTTCAGTCCAGAGACTGGTTTGATGCAGCTCTCCACCCTACTCTGTCCTGAGCAAGCCTTTTCATCTCCTCATAAGAACGACAACCCACATCCACTTGAATCTGCTTACTATACGCGTCTCTTGGTCTCCCTCTGCGATTTTTACCCCACACACTTCCCTCCAACGCTAAATTCACAATTCCTTGATGTCTAAGAATGTGTCCTACCAAACTATCCCTTCTTTTAGTCAAGGTACGCCAGAAATTTCTTTTCTCTCCAATTCGGTTCAGTACCTCCTCATTAGTTACGCGATCCACCCACCTAATCTTCAGCATTCTTCTGTAGCACCACATTTCAAAAGCCTCTATCCTCTTTCTGTCCACACTGCTTATCGTCCATGTTTCACTCCCATACAAGGCAACACTCCATACAAATGCCTTCAGAAAGGACTTCCTTAGGCTTAAATCAATATTCGATGTTAACAAATTTCTCTTTTTCAAAAACGCCTTTCTACCCATTGCCATTCTGCATTTTATATCATCTGTACTGCGACCATCATTTGTTATTTTACTGCCCAAGTAACAAAACTCATGTACCTCCTTTATTGTTTCGTTACCTAATCTAATTCCTTCAGCATCACCTGATTTTCTTACACTGCACTCCATTACCCTTGTTTTACTCTTGTTAATGTTCATCTTATATGCACCTTTCAGCACACTGTCCATTCCGTTCAATTGCTCTTCCAGGTCCTTGGCTGTATCTGACAGAATTACTATGTCGTCGGCAAAACGCAATGTTTTTAATTCTTCACCCTGAACTTTAATTCCTTCTCCAAATTTCTCCTTGCTTTCCTTTATAGCTTGCTCAACGTACAAATTGAACAACATTGGGGAAAGGCTACAACCCTGTTTTACTCCCTTTCCAACCACTGCATCCCTTTCATGTCCTTCAACTCTGACAACTGCTGTCTGGTTTTTGTACAAGTTGTAAATAACCTTACGCTCCCTATATTTTACTCCTGCTTGCTTCAGAACTTGAAAGAGTTTATTCCAATCAACATTGTCAAAAGCCTTCTCCAAATCTACAAAAGCTAGAAATGTTGGTATGCCTTTTCTTAATCTATCTTCTAGGATAAGCCGTAAAGTGAGTATTGCCTCCCGTGTTCCTACATTTCTCCTGAACCCAAACTGATCTTCCCCGAGGTCGGCTTCTACCAGCTTTTCCATCCTTCTGTATATAATTCGTGTTAATATTTTGCAACCATGACTTATTAAACTGATGGTTCTGTAGTTTTCACACCTGTCTGCACCTGCTTTCTTAGGGATGGGGATTATAACATTTTTCTTAAAGTCTGAGGGTACTTCACCTGTCTCATACATCTTACACACAATGTGAAACAATTTTGTCGTGGCTGGTTCTCCCAGAGACTTCAGTAGCTCTGACGGGATATCATCTACTCCAGGGGCCTTGTTTCGACTTAGATCTTTCAGTGCACTGTCAAATTCATCTCTCAGTATAGTATCTCCTATTTCATCATCATCATCTACATCCTCTTCCCTTCCTATAATAGTGTCTCGAAGTTCATTTCCTTTGTAGAGCCCCTCTATATACTCTTTCCACCTTTCAGCTTTCCCTTCTTTGCTGAGAACTGGTTTTCCATCAGTGTCCTTGATATTCATAGAGCTGTTTTTCTTATCGCCAAATGTTTCTTTTATTTTCCGGTAGGCTGTATCTATTTTTCCCCTATTTATACATTCTTCTACATCCTTGCATTTGCCTTCTAGCCATTCCTGCTTAGCCATTTTGCACTTCCTGTGAATCTCATTTCTTAGTCGTCTGTACTCCATTTTGCCTGTTTCATTTACTGCATTTTTATACTTTCTCCTTTCATCGATTAAATTTAGTATCTCCTGTGATATCCAAGGATTCTTTGTAGGTCTTGCATTTCTACCTATTTTGTCCTCTGCTGCCTTCACTATTTCATCTCTCAGTTTTACCCATTCCTCCTCAACTGTTTTATTTTCTCCTGTTTCTGTCAATTGTTGCCTGAAGCTCCCTCTGAAATTCTTAAGAACTTCAGGTTCCTTCAATTTATCTAGGTCCCATCTCCTTATTTTCCTACCTTTCTGTAGTTTCTTCAGTTTCAGCCTACAGTTCATAACCAACAAGTTATGGTCAGAGTCTATGTCTGCCCCTGGGTATGTCCTACACTTCAAAACCTGGTTCCGAAATCTATATCTTACCATTATAAAATCTATCTGGTATCTCCCGGTGTCTCCTGGTCTCTTCCACGTATACAACCTTCTTTTGTGATTCTTAAACCAGGTGTTTGTTATAACTAAATTATGTTCCGTGCAAAATTCTACCAGGCGGCTTCCTCTTTCATTCCGTTTGCCCAGACCATATTCACCCACTATATTCCCTTCCCTTCCTTGTCCTACTACCGAATTCCAGTCTCCCATAACAATTAAGTTTTCCTCTCCCTTAATTGTCTGAATAATTTCCTTTAGCTCCTCATATATTTCTTCAATCTCCTCATCATCGGCAGAGCTAGTTGGCATATAAACCTGTACTACTGTTGTCGGTGTTGGCTTCGTATCTATCTTGACAATGATAATTCGATCGCTGTGCTGGTCATAGTTGTTTACCCGCATTCCTATTTTCTTATTCATTATCAATCCTACTCCTGTGATACCCCCAACTGATTTTGTATTTATAATCCTGTACTCACCTGACCAGAAATCCTGTTCATCCTGCCACCGAACTTCACTAATCCCCACTATATCTAACTTCAACCTATCCATTTCCTTTTTAAATTTTCTAATTTTCCTACTCGATTAAGTGATCTAACATTCCACGCTCCGACCCGTAGAATGCCAGTATTGTCTTTCCTGATGATCACATCCTCCTGAGTAGTCCCCGCCCGGAGATCCGAATGGGGGACTATTTTACCTCCGGAATATTTTACCCGAGAGGATGCCATCATCATATGTTCATACAGTAGAGCTGCATGTCCTCGGGAAAAATAACGGCTGTAGTTTCCCCTTGCTTTCAGCCGTTCGCAGTAGCTGTGTGGCAAAGCCAAATTAGCTGATGTTACAAGGCCAGCTCAGTCAATCATCCAGACTGTTGCCCCTGTAACTACTGAAAAGGCTGCTGCCCCTTTTCAGGAACCACACGTTTGTCTGGCCTCTCCACAGATACCCCTCCGCTGTGGTTGCACCTACGGTACGGCTATCTGTATCGTTGAGGCACGCAAGCCACCCCACCTCGGCAATGTCTGTGGTTCATGGGAGTGGTATGGAATGGTATGGAATTTATTAGTCAGATATTGCAGAGTGCAGAATACTTCAAAGCAGAAATTTTGTAGCTCTGAACTATGTAATCTAGCAGGTAGACGCTAACCTCGAAATGGATCTTATCAGCAGAAGGCAAGTGATTTTCCATTCTGTTCGCGACCTATCGTGCACATTTTATTTCGCGACCTATCGTGCACATTTTATTTCGCGACCTATCGTGATCATTTTAGTTCGCGACCTATCGCGCACATTTTAGTTCGCGATCTATCGCGCATATTTTAGTATTTTAGTTCGCGACCTGTCGCGCATATTTTAGTATTTTAGTTCGCGATCTATCGCGTGCATATTTTAGTTCACGACCTATCGCGTGCATATTTTAGTTCGCGACTTATCGTGTGCATATTTTAGTTCGCGACCTATCGCGTGCATATTTTAGTTCGCGACTTATCGCGTGCATATTTTAGTTCGAGGCCTAACGCCCATATTTTAGTTCGCGACCTATCGCGCATATTTTAGTTCGCGACCTATCGCGCATATTTTAGTTCGCGACCTATCGCGCACATTTCAGATCGCGACTTATTACGCATATTTTAGTTCGCGACCGATAGCTCTCCTTTTAGTTCGCAGCTCGGCCGCGAAGTAGGTCGCTCATTTTAGTTGGTTCGCTCGTTTTGGCTTTTGCTACCGCTACTAAAACTACAGCTGAGCTGCATCTCAGCTCGAAATGACGGCAACTGGCAGAAGGTAAGCACGCGATTCTGCGCGCTCTTGCGTCCTCTCGCTGTTCCCCGTCAGTCTTCGGAAAAGGAGCGAACGAACTAACAGGCGAGGGATCTGCGAACTAGTTCGCGTAGTTCGCCTGTGGGAGCGCTCTTCCGAACTAGTTCGTACGCGAACTACACAAGACTAATGCATGGCACTCAACGCATAATATGAGGGGTGCTCAAAGGAAAAGCTACTGCACGACATTTGGATATAAATGAAGTCATTATTTAAGAGTAATCACCAGAGGTCTGAGCAAAACTATCCGGGATGTAGGGTGGATGCTCGAGCTGCTCCCTCTTTAACTTGGCCAGTACACGCCATGAAGACAGAGACAGCCTGCTTTCAGCTAAACAATAAACAGGGACACTATGCACCCAGAATCACTTTCGGAAACCAAATGTTGAGGTACAACCCTCAACCAAAAAATCTGGCAGTAACGCTTGACCGTACTCTCACCTTCAGAACCAACTTGGAGCCTGCAAAATCAAAACCAGAAATAACATTCTCCAAAAACTGACGGAAAATGGCTGGGGAACGAATATGATAACTCTAAGGACATCAGTCCTTCCTCTTGTCTATCCAGTAGCAGAATACTGCATACTCCCATACAAGAACTGAATAACACTATGAGGCTGATATCGGGAAATGTCAAGTTAACACCAACCCAGTGGCTCCCTGTTCTGTCCAACATTCATCCTCCAGACTTACGAAGACAGCTAGCACTGAAAGAAGAATGGCAGAAATGCATTGCCAGCCTTCATCTTCCTATCCATTAAGACCTCATCTCACAATTGAGATTAACGTCTGGTAAGCCATCATGGAAGTTGGGAGATAGTTTAGTAAGCGACAATTTCAACATTGATGATGCTTGGCGCCGAGAATGGTCTACCTCCAACCCAGACCCAAATAATTTAATCAAACATGCGACACAATGCCCGGCCGGATTCGAGATACCATGGAGATACTGGACATCGTTGAACCGGTGCCGAACAGGGCATGGAAGTTACCACTACTGGAGGCATAAATACCTGACTGCGACTGTGGACACAACAAACACTACGGCACATCGCCACTGAATGTCCTTTAAGGAAATTCATAGCCACCTTCGAAGACCTTCATTCGCTTAAGGCTGAAAGGACTGGACATACATCCCTGAGCAGTGCAGTGATGCCAACTACATGGTCACCATAACGAATCATACCAATTATTTCCAGAATGAAACTTCACTCTGCAGCAGAGTGGGCGCTGATATGAAACTTCCTGGCAGATTAAAATTGTGTGCCGGAACCGGGACTCGAACCTGGGACCTTTGCCTTTCGCGGGCAAGCGCACTACCGACTGTGCTATCCCGACACGACTCACGATGCCGCCTCACAACTCTACTACCGCCAGTACCTCGCCTCCTACTTTCCAAACTTCACAGAAGCTCTCCTGCAAACACGCAAGACTAGCACTCCTGGAAGAAAGGATATGGTGGAGACATGGCTTAGCCACAGCCTAAGGGATGTTTCCAGAATGAAACTTCACTCTGCAGCGGAGTGTGCGCTGATATGAAACTTCCTGGCAGATTAAAATTGTGTTCCGGAACCGGGACTCGAACCTGGGACCTTTGCCTTTCGCGGGCAAGCGCACTACCGACTGTGCTATCCCGACACGACTCACGATGCCGCCTCACAACTCTACTTCCGCCAGTACCTCGCCTCCTACTTTCCAAACTTCACAGAAGCTCTCCTGCAAACACGCAAGACTAGCACTCCTGGAAGATAGGATATGGTGGAGACATGGCTTAGCCACAGCCTAAGGGATGTTTCCAGAATGAAACTTCACTCTGCAGCGGAGTGTGCACTGATATGAAACTTCCTGGCAGATTAAAATTGTGTGCCGGAACCGGGACTCGAACCTGGGACCTTTGCTTTTCGCGGGCAAGCACACTACCGACTGTGCTATCCCGACACGACTCACGATGCCGCCTCACACCTCTACTTCCGCCAGTACCTCGCCTCCTACTTTCCAAACTTCACAGAAGCTCTCCTGCAAAGCCGGCCGCGGTGGCCGAGTTGACTGAGGCGCTCCAGTCACGGTCTGCGCGGCCACTACGGTCGGGGGTTCCCCCTCGGGCATGGATATTTGTCCCGTCCTAGTTCGTAAGTAGTTCATAAGTAGTTTGTAAGTTTAGGGACTGATGACCCCGTAATTAAGTCCCATAAGCTTAACAAACATTTGAACATTTGAACTCTCCTGCAAACACGCAAGACTAGCACTCCTGGACACAATTTTAATCTGCCAGGAAGTTTCATACATGCGCACACTCCGCTGCAGAGTGAAGTTTCATTCTGGTAACATCCCTTAGGCTGTGGCTAAGTCATGTCTTCACCATATCCTTTCTTCCAGGAGTGCTAGTCTTGCGTGTTTGCAGGAGAGCTTCTGTGAAGTTTGGAAAGTAGGAGGCGAGGTACTGGCGGAAGTAGAGTTGTGAGGCGGCATCGTGAGTCGTGTCGGGATAGCACAGTCGGTAGTGCGCTTGCCCGCGAAAGGCAAAGGTCCCAGGTTCGAGTCCCGGTTCCGGCACACAATTTTAATCTGCCAGGAAGTTTTATACCAATTATTATTTTATTCCATATGACTTGATAATATATATTATCAGTATTTGATCTTTAACCTGTATGTATTGTACGTAAATATTTTATCTTAAATTTGTACCAGATGTAATCTGATGCTGTATTTAAAGCCATACGAAATAAATAAATAATAAATAAACACTTTGTGTGATCTTGGAGACGTGTGTACGCGAGTTACCATGGAGCCGAATGACTCCTTCCACAGCAGCCAAGCTCGTTTGCTCTTGATGCACTTGCGTAGGCTACGGTACACGTCATTGTTAATGGACGTTTCATGCTCTCGGAATTCGATGAGAAACGGACCTCAGACGTCGAAAAAGACGGTGAGCATTACCTTGCCTGCTGAGGACAGAGACTTGGACGACGCATGCATCGCGTATAGATATCGCAATACGATATCCCAAAGCGACATATTCAGATTTGAATCGGTTTGGTTGTTAATACGTTTCGTACCCTATGTATACGAAGGTTGGAACTTAAATAGTGGCAGAATTGCTCTGGAGACACTTTGTAGGGGAATCTGATATTGTCGCTGATAGCACACGTTTATTTATTTATTTATTTGTTTTTTCTGTTCCATAGGACCCACTTGAGGAGTAAGACTCCATGGTCATGGAACAAGTCAATACATTGTTACACAAGAATGATAATAGAAAAATTTTAAGTAGTCCTTTGCACACGACAATCTTAAGACAAAGTGAAAAGAATCAATAAAGAAAAAATGAATTAGCTTAATTGTTTAACGTTTCTAGGAGCTCCTCGACAGAATAAAAGGAGTGAGCCACGAGGTAACTCTTCAATTTAGATTTGAAAGCATGTGGATTAGTGCTAAGATTCTTTAGTTCTTGTGGCAGCTTATTGAAAATGGATGCCCCAGAATACTGCACCCCTTTCTGCACAAGTGTTAAGGTGGTGTGGTGCAAATGTAGATTAGACATCTGTCTAGTATTCACCGAGTGAAAGCTACTAACTCGTGGGAATAAGCTGATATTATTGACAACAAACGACATTAAAGAAAAAACGTATTGTGACGCTAGAGTCAAAATTCCCAGACTACTGAAAAGGGGTCGACATGACGTTCGCGAACTTACACCAGATATTGCTCGAACCGCCCGTTTTTGAGCCAGAAATATCCTTTTTGCATCAGGCGAGTTACCCCAAAAAACAATGCCGTACGTCATAAGTGAGTGAAAGTAAGCGAAATATACTTTTCGTGTTGAAAAATCACTTATCTCAGATATTGTTCTAATGGTAAATATAGCAGAATTGAGTTTTGGAACAAGATCCTGAACATGGGCTTTCCATGACAGCTTACTGTCTATATGAACACTTAGAAATTTGAACTGTTCAGTCTCACTTATCACATGCCCATTATGTGTAATCATAAAGTCAGATTTCGTCAAATTATGTGTTAGAAATTGTAAAAACTGAGTTTTACTGTGATTTAACATCAACTTGTTTTCTATTAGCCATGAACTTATCTCTTGAACTGCATTATTTGATACTGTGTCAATATTACGAGCAACATCCTTCACTACCAAGCTGGTATCATCAGCAAACAAAAATATTTTACAATCACCTGTCATACTCGAAGGCATATCATTTATATAAATAAGAAACAGCAATGGTCCCAAAACAGACCCCTGGGGCACCCCATACTTAATTGTGCCCCATTGGGATTGCACGTCATAGCCATTTTCTACACTGCGGAGAATTACCTTCTGTTGTCTATTATTAAAGTAAGAGGTGAACCAGTTGTGGGCTACTCCCCGTATTCCATAATGTTCCAACTTCTGCAACAATATTTTGTGATCAACACAATCAAATGCTTTTGTTAAATCAAAGAAGACGCCTAATGTCCGTAGCCTCTTATTTAACCCATCAAGTGCCTCACAGAGAAACGAAAATATAGCGTTTTCAGTCGTTAAACCACTTCTAAAACCACTTCACATACCTACCTTACCTCCGAGCAAATGGACTCGCCTGCCCCACGTCACCGGCTTGCGCACAGTAGAGGGTAACACAGTCACATGCGAGGGAGCGGTCTAACGTAACGGTGTCACTATGTTTTCGAAACAGGAACAACGGAGTTGTATTAAGATTGAATGTGGCAGAGGTCATACAGTACGACACTGTCATCAAGGTCAAGAGACGTGCGAGGAATCGGCATTGCCGTACAGAACAGTGGCACGTTGGGTAGAAGCCTTCAACGAAGGTCGGCAAACTGTTGCAGACATGCATCGGGCAGGTCGTCCTAGCGTCTCTGGAGAATAAGTGCATAATGTTGGCACGTTAGTAGACAGTGATCGACGCCAGACGACTTTGAGGTCACCCACGAAACCGGATTAGTGATTACGACTTTGCTTCGCATCCTGAAGGAACTGTTGGGCACGCGAAAAATTGCATCACGATGGATTCATTATGAATTGGCGGAAATACGGACATGCATGCGTTACGACGCTGCTTAGACGCACTTGTAGCACTATCATGACACTGGATGAGACATGGAGCACATCGCACGAGCCAAAACCAAAACGCCAATCCAACTAATGGAATCATTATGCGTCGTCGCGAAAGTCGAAAGTGCGTCAGAGCACCCAGTAAGGTGATTCTCGTGTACGCCTGTGATGGTGTTATCCTAACGCATTACGTTCTTCCACCGTCAGTGTACAGCATTACTGTTCGGTTTTGGAGCATCACCTGCGACCAGCTTTGCGAAAGAAGCGACAACACTTTCTACGCAACCCACCCATCATTTTGTACGACAATGCGCTGGCGCATACAGCGCAAGCTGTGGCTGCTCTGTTCGGTCGATGGGACTGGGAAGTACAGTACCATCCACCATACACCACAGACGCAAGTCCTTGTGACTTTGGTTTGATTCGAAAGATGAAAGAACCACTTCGTGGCATTCGTTTCAGAATTGTTCCAGAGATTTGATAGGCAGTAGACCGCTCTATTCGCACCATCAACAGGTCAGGCTCTGCTAATGGTGTACTACGCCTTCCACATCGCTGGCAACGGGTTCTACACAACGCTTGTGACTACATTGAACGGCAATAACAGGTGTAAACATTTAACGCTTTATTGCCATTATTTAAGTTCCAGCCCTCGTATTTCTGGAACCGTTTAAGATTTCGTAATTCTTTTTTCACCCACATGAATTTTAAGAAAGTACTTATTAAACGAATTATAGTCTCTTGTCATAGAAATTAATTACATAGATATCGAGATCAACTCAGTTTTTTTAGTTGGAACTATAGTAATTTCTGCTGCTAATACAACATATCTCAAGGAGAGGATTTCAACGGGTCGGGGTTCCAATCCCCCCTCGGGCATAGATGTTTGTGCTGTCTTTATTATAAACTAGTTCATAAGTAGTTTTTAAGTTTAGGGACAGGGCCCCGTAGTTAAGTCCCATAAGTTGTACAAACATTTGGGCACTTCCGGTAAGTACTTTTGGAGAAATTACAATATTTAGAGCCTAGGATTTATCTGTTTTGAACATCAAAGCATATGGTGTCTTACGCGGGAGTTCGCTATTTAATACCCAAATAAGGAAGTGGAGTAAACAGTGTTCCACTGCCACGATATTGGTGTAAAAGACATTCTCCCCCCCCCCCCCCAAACTACCCAGTAGTCGTCACGCGTGAACTAGACGGCATACAAGCTCTATGACCTATCTGGTCCTTCTACCCCACCGCGGAAGAATAGCTGTGCACACTAAAGCGCCCTGTAGATTAGATTAGATTAGTACTTGTTCCATAGATCATGAATACGACACTACGTAATGATGTGGAACGTGTCAGGTTAATTAAAGGTGTCTTTACAAATTATTACTTTGTAATAAATATTACACGACACAAATCTATATCTATATCTATAAATGTGAATGTCTGTTCGGTGTACGTTTATCACGTCTGAATCAGAAGACATAAAGAGCTAAAAATTTGTACAGTTACTAATGTCTACTCGGGGAAGGCTTTAGGCACGGTTTTATGGCGATCGGATAGCTATTTATGTATATATATATTAATATGAGTGTCTGTTCGGTGTACCGACATCACATCCGAACGATAAAACGCAGAGACTTAAATATTTGCACAGTTACTAATTTATACCTGAGGAAGGTTTTAGGCACAGTTTTATAGCGATCTGATAGATATTTAATAATTTGAAGAATATAACGCGAAATGCGGAACAATAATTGTTGTTGTTATGGTCTTTAGTCCGGAGACTGGTTTGATGCAGCTCTCCATCCTACTCTATCCTGAGCAAGCCTTTTCATCTCCTCATAAGAACGGCAACCCACATCCTCTTGAATCTGCTTACTATACGCGTCTCTTGGTCTCCCTCTGCGATTTTTACCCCACACACTTCCCTCTAAATTTACAATTCCTCGATGTCTAAGAATGTGTCCTACCAAGCGGTCCCTTCTTTTAGTCAGGGTATGCCAAAAATTCCTTTTCTCACCAATTCTGTTCAGTACCTCTTCATTAGTTTTGCGATCTACCCACCTAATCTTCAGCATTCTTCTGTAGCACCACATTTCAAAAGCCTCTATTCTCTTCCTGTCCGCACTGCATATTGTCCATGTTTCACTCCCGTACAAGGCAACACTCCACACAAATGCCTTCAGAAAAGACTTCCTTACACTTAAATCAATATTCGATGTTAGCAAATTTCTCTTTTTCAAAAATGCTTTTCTTCCCATTGCCATTCTGCATTTTATATCGTCTGTACTGCGACCATCGCATGTTATTTTACTACCCAAGTAGCAAAACTCATCTAACACCTTCATTGTTTCGGTACCTAACCTAATTCCTTCAGCATCACCTGATTTTCTAAGACCGCATTCCATTATTTTTGTTTTGCTCTTGTTAATGTTCATTTTATACGCTCTCTTCAACACACTGTCCATTCCATTCAACTGCTCTTCCAGGTCCTTTGCTGTCTCTGAAAGAATTACAATGTCATCAGCAAAACGCAATGTTTTTATTTCTTCCCCCTGAACTTTAATCCCTATTCCAAATTTTTCCTTGCTTTCCTTCACCGCCTGCTCGATGTACAAATTGAATAACATCGGAGAAAGGCTACAACCCTGCCTTACTCCCTTCCCAACTGATGCTTCCCTTTCATGCCCTTCGAGCATAATAACTGCGGTCTGGCTTTTCTACAAGTTGTAAATAGCTCTCCTTTCCCTATATTTTACCCCTGCTGACTTCAGAATTTGAAAAAGTGTGTTCCAGTCAACATTGTCAAACGCTTTCTCCAAATCTATAAAAGCTAAAAATGTAGATTTGCCTTTCCTTAACCTATCTTCTAAGATAAGACGTAAAGTGAGTATTGCCTCCCGGGTTCCTACGTTCCTCCTGAATCCAAACTGATCTTCCCCGAGGTCAACTTCTACCAACTTTTCCATTCTTCTGTAAATAATTAGTGTTAAAATTCTGCAACCATGATTTATCAAACTAATGGTTCTGTAATTTTCACACCTGTCTGCGCCTGATTTCTTTGGAATGGGGATTTTTACATTTTTCTTAAAGTCTGAGGGTATTTCGCCTGTCTCATACATCCTACACACCAGTTCAAATAGTTCATGGATGGCTCTCCCACAGACTTTAGTAGCTCTGAGGGTATGTCATCTACTCCTGGGGCCTTGTTCCGACCTAGGTCTTTCAAGGCTCTGTCAAATTCATCTCTCAGTATAGTATCTCCTATTTCATCTTGATCTACTTCCTCTTCCCTTCCTACAACATCGTCTCTAAGTTCAATTCCTTTGTAGAGCTGCTCTATGTAGTCTTTCCATCTTTCAGCTTTCCCTTCTTTGCTGAGAACTGGTTTCCCATCTGAGTTCTTGATATTCGTGGAGTTTCTTTTCTTGTTTCCAAATGTCTCTTTTATTTTCCTGTAGGCGGTATATACTTTTCCCCTTCTTATACATTCTTCTACAGATTTGCATTTGGCTTCTAGCCACTCCTGCTTAGCCGTTTTGCACTTCCTGTCACTCTCATTTTTAGTAGTCTTTACTCCATTTTGCCTGTTTCATTTACTGCATTTTTATATTTTCTCCTTTCATCAATTAAATTTAGTATTTCCTGTGATATCCAAGGATTTTTTGTAGGTGTTACCTTTCTACCTATTTTGTCCTCAGCTGCCTTCACTATTTCATCTCTCAATGCTACCCATTCCTCTTCTACTGTTTTATTTCCCCCTGTTTCTGTCAATTGTTGCCTAAATCTCCCTCTGAAATTCTCCACAACTTCACTTTCCTTCAATTTATCTAAGTCCCATCTCCTTATTTTCCTACCTTTCTGCAGTTTTTTCAGCTTCAGCCTACAGTTCATGACTAACAGGTTATGGTCAGAGTCTATATCTGCCCCTGGGTATATCTTGCAGTTTATAACCTGGTTCCTGGTTCCTGGTCTTACCATTATAAAATCTATCTGATACCTTCCAGTGTCTCCTGGTCTCTTCCATGTATACAACCTCCTTTTGTGATTCTTAAACCCCGTGTTTGTTATAATTAAATAATGTTCCGTGCAAAATTCTACCAGGCGACTTCCTCTTTCATTCCTCCTGCCCAGTCCATATTCACCTACTATTTTTCCTTCTCTTCCTTTTCCTACTGCCGAATTCCAGTCTCCCATAACAATTAAGTTTTCCTCTTCCTTAACTGTCTGAATAATTTCCTTTAGCTCCTCATATATTTCTTCGATCTCCTCATCATCGGCAGAGCTAGTTGGCATATATACCTGTACTACTGTTTTCGGTGTTGGCTTCGTATCTGTCTTGACAATGATAATGCGATCACTGTGCTGCTCAAAGTAGTTTACCCGCATTCCTATCTTCTTATTCATTATCAGTCCTACTCCTGTGATACCCCCAACTGATTTTGTATTTATAATCCTGTACTCACCTGACCAAAAATCCTGTTCAGCCTGCCACCGAACTTCACTAATCCCCACTATATCTAACTTCAACCTATCCATTTCCTTTTTTAAATTTTCTGATTTTCCTACCCGATTAAGGGATCTAACATTCCACGCTCCGATCCGTAGAATGCCAGTATTGTCTTTTCTGATGACAACATCCTCCTGAGTAGTCCCCGCCCGGAGATCCGAATGGGGGACTATTTTACCTCCGGAATATTTTACCCGAGAGGATGCCATCATCCTATGTTTATACAGTAGAGTTGCATGTCCTCTGGAAAGGTAACGGCTGTAGTTTCCCCTTGCTTTCAGCCGTTCGCAGTAACTGTGTGGCAAAGCCACATTAGCTGATGTTACAAGGCCAGCTCAGTCAATCATACAGACTGTTGCCCCTGTAACTACTGAAAATGCTGCTGCCCCTCTTCAGGAACCACACGTTTGTTTGGCCTCTCCACAGATACCCCTCCGCTGTGGTTGCACGTACGGTACGGCTATCTGCATCGTTGAGGCACGCAAGCCACCCCACCTCGGCAATGTCTGTGGTTCATGGGGGTGGGAACAATAATTACTCTTCGGAAATTATTTTTTCTCTTTGAAAATTATATTAACTCTTTGAAAATGGTTTTATTGGTTGCATTGTTGCTTGATGGTTGATAGTGATAAAGGGGTGGAGTATATTGGGATGGAAAATTATCGGTGTATATAAAATTCTGTGTGTGTATGTGTGTGTGTGTGTGTGTGTGTGTGTGTGTGTGTGTGTGTGTGTTAATATTTTGCTCTGCAGCGAAAACTACAGAACGCAAACGAATAGTCTGTGTGTAATTGTTGTCCGCAGTCTCCCGTTGTACACCATAGCAGTTCCATGACGATAGCTATAAGGGGGTGGAAGATATGGTGGTTGAAAGTCGTCAAATTATAAAAAAATTCGGACTGAAGGCCAGCGTTGACGTTTGCGACTCTATATCAAGGAGGTTACATACAGCGGAACGTGATGCCACAAACCATATCTTTGGTCTATGTGTGCTACAATGTCTTCAGTTATTTCTTTGTAAGGATAAGCATACGAATAAGAAAATATAAGAATAAATAATTAAGCAGTAAAAGAGAAATTTCTTTTAATGCATTTCTTTTTAAAAATCGATTTGACGTTTCGCGCATTATCTGTCACAATCTATCAACACGCGAGCGGAGCCGCGGGTTTAAGCTAGTTTTTTTATTATTTAAATTAAAAAAAATCTCTTTAATTTTTTTCAGATTTACTAATTTATGGCAACATAACTCACCTCTTTCTGTGCTAAAGCTAGATTTAACCTTGAATAGTGAAGATCATTCTTTCTCCTAGTGTTGTAGTTATGTACACTGCTATTGCTTTTGAATTCGGTGAGATTGGTAATTACAAATTTCATAAGTGAATATATATACTGTGAAGGTACTGTGAAGATCCCTAGCTCTTTAAATAATTGTGTCTGCAGGATGATCTTGGATGGGCTCCAGTAATTATTCTGATTACACGCTTTTGTGCAATGAATACTTTTTACTCAATGATGAATTACCCCAGAAAATGATGCCATACGAAAGCAGTGAATGAAAATAGGCATAGTAAACTAATTTACTGTGATGTATATCACCAAAATTTGCAATTACCCCAATAGCATAAGTAGCTGAACTCAAACGTTTCAGCAGTTCTTCAATGTGTTTTATCAAGTTCAACCTCTCATTAATGCATACACCTAAAATGTTTGAATATTCTACCTTTGCTACAGATTTATGATCTAAGTCTATATTTATTAATGGTGTCATTTCATATACTGTACGGAATTGTATTTACTGTGTTTTATCAAAATTTTATGACAGTCCGATTGCTGAGCACCACTTAATGATTTTCTAAAAGACGTCGTTTCCAATTTCTTTAGTTAGTTCTTGTCTGTCAGGTGTGATAACTATACTTGTATCATCAGCAAAAAGAACCAGCTCTGTATCTTCAAGGATATAGAATGGCAAGTCATTAATATATATTAAGAACAGCAAAGGGCCCAAGATCGAACCTTGTGGCACCCCATTTTTGAGGAATCAGCTGTGTTTTGCGTATTATGCGAATTACTTACGTCAACTTTCTGCACTCATCCTGTTAGGTATGATTTAAACCATTTGTACACTGTCCCATTCATACCACAATTCCATGATTTACATAATAAAATGCCTTTGAGAGATTACAACAAATCCCAACGGCTGATGTCCGGTTACTCACAGCATTTAATATTTCATTGGTGAAAGTATATATAGCATTTTCTGTTGAAAGACCTTTCTGTTGCGGTGCGCGCTGCTGTTCGCCGTTGGGGGTTCGAGTCCTCCCTCGGGAATGGGTGTTTGTGTCGTCCTTAGCATAAGTTACTTTAAGTTTGTAAGGCTAGGGGCTGATGACTAACGTAGTTAAGTTCCTTAAATTTACAAACATTTGAAAATTTTTTTCTTCTACACCGGCATCGCGACGGTGCAACTCTTTTTCCTGTTTACCGATGTGACGCATTTCTGTATTTGAGTATGAAATCACGGACTGCCGCATAAAACAGCAATTGGTTTGATGCCTTCCGAATGATGGCTACAGGAAATGAAGATTTAGTCGCTACGTATGCAGAATAATTGCAGACAGATTCTAGGTACTCAGGACGGGGCAAGGTGACGCAGTGGTAACGCACTGGACTCGTATTCGGCCATCCAGATTTAGGTTGTCCGTGATTTCCCAAAATCACGCTAGGCAAATTCTGGATGGTTCCTTTCAAAGGGCATGTCTGATTTCCTTCCCCGTCCTTACCCAAAACTCCGAGCGTTAGCTCCGTCTCTAATGACCAAGCTGTCGATGGGACGTTAAACCCTAAGCTTCCTTCCTTCTAGGTACTCTGACGAAAAAAACCATTCCAAAGACGCTTTTGCTATTTGCTCCTTTTGCTTCAGTGCCAGTCGAGGTGGTTTCGCACGTCGGTCATTTTCCAACAGGCGAAGCACAAACAACCGTGCAGTCATCTGCAGAGGCAGCGCGGCCCGAGAGTTCTCTGGTTCAGTGACCGCCACAAAAGAGGATCGTGTAAAAAAACAAGTCAGGCGCGTAATTTACGACATGAACTGCGAATGGGTAAAGTTGAAATATAATAAGCCGGTGACGGGCTTCAGTGTGGAGACACGCCTAGGCCCTTACTCTCACGGCAATCAGGTTAAAAACGTCGAGTTTCACTAATAGCGAGCAGGAAAAAGTTCAGAATTTGTAGTAGTCCGTGCAGTTGTGGATCACGCTGTGTTCCCAGTGGTGTAGGGGTCAGCGCAACGACCTAGCAAGCAGGAGATTCAAATGTTCAAATGTTTGTAAATCTTATGGGACTTAACTACGGGGTCATCAGTCCCTAAACTTACAAACTACTTATGAACTACTTACGAACTAGGACGGCACAAATATCCATGCCCGAGGGGGGATTCGAACCCCCGACCGTGGTGGCCGAGCTGACCGTGACTGGAGCGCCTCAGTCACCTCGGCCACCGCGGCCGGCCAAGCAGGAGACCTGGCTTCGAATCCCGGCTGGATTTACATTATCATCTCTTCCTATTCGAATTTAGTGTCGTAAATTCTATGAATTAATAACAACTGTGGGATATAAAGTGGTATCTGGTCTATCGGACACATATATATGTATATATATTTAAAAAAGTATTGTATATTTAAAATAACATTCTTCGTCATTTTGGATTTGCAGCTCTTTCATTTCCCTGTGTTTGCAGTAATAAATAAATAAGTAAGTAAATAAAAGAAAAGAAAAAAATTAAAAAATTTGTATGAAGTCTGTCTCATATAAAAAACATTGTTTTCCTTGTTACCCAAACGTGTTTTATCACCTCCGTGCCATGATCAGTAGGTTTGTTATTTGATTACAGTTGTGAAGATAAACACATTTTAGTACTAACCTAGGTATGAAAGTAGGAAAGAAATCGTAGGTCTTAATTTAAACCTCTGTTTCACGTAGGACATCCGATTTTGGCCTGATTTTCATAGCTGCGTTAGGACTGAATTATGTTCCTTTTCACACGTGTAAATAAATAATTAAGAAAAATGATCATGGCATAGTGTTGCTGAAAAATGTTTAGGTAAGGAAAATCGATATTTTGCATATCGGGCGGACCTCATACGCAAAGTCATACTTCGTTTCGCGCGGCGGAGTGGCCAAGCGCATTGAGGCGGTATGCTGCGATGCGCGAAGCTGTTCCCCGTCATGGATGTTTGTGTCGTCTTTAGTATAAGGTAGTTCATAAGTAGTTTGTAAGTTTAGGGACTGATGACTCCGCAGCTAATTCCCTTAAGCTTAACATTTGAACATTTGAACTCCGTTTCAGTCTCATATCAGATCATGGTATGTGGAATTTCCAAGTGTTTTTATCCCCCAACAAACTATTAAGTGGTGCAGATAGCGCACGCATACGGGCCACAGTGTTGACCAGGAACTGCTGAGTTCCAGACTCTCTTCTGAACCTCTTGAGTCAGCCTGGTGTGCGCTCTTCTTCGGCGGGAAACCGACGTTAGTAACATGCGCGTTCGTACTGGTGATGGAATCACCTCCTATGACGGAAACGCACGATTTGGCTCAAAGGCAATACAATGTCAGCAGCTCCCACACCTCAACCTAAGAGGGAGTTCTGTACTCTTGGATGTGCAGAAGGCGTTCGACAGTGTCTGGCATATGGGCCTTACAATGAAGCTTCATCGGTATGACCTCCCCAAGGCATACGTACGCTTGATCGCTTCGTACCTGCAACATCGTACGTTTGCCGTCCGATTTGAGGATGCGTTCTCCACCGCCGGCCTCGTCGTTGCTGGTGTGCCTCAGGGGTCGGCCCTTGGACCGATCCTAAACTTCATCCTCACCGCCGACCTGCCAACGATTCCGCGAGTTGAAAAAGGCCTCTACGCTGATGATACCATGTTGTATTCCCGCAGTAGGTCCCTCGCCTCGAGGATGCCTGTCGCGTCCTTGCATAATGGGCAACAAACTGGCACATCAGCTTCAATACGGCCAAAACGCAAGCTATCATCTTTACTTGCCGCCGCACGGTGCTTGATCGTCAGCTCCGATTATACGGTGTTGAACTCCCCTGGACGGAGACTGCCCTATACCTCGGAGTCATCGTGGAAAAGCTTCTCACGTGTAAACAACACATTGAAGACCTTCGGGCGAAGATTTACAACGTCTTGGCGCCCTCTACCCTCTTATTAATGGTCGGCACTTTCTGTTTCCAGTAGCCTCCTCATTTTTCGCATTTACATTCGGCCTCTATTTGACTACGCCTTTGAGGTGTGGAGCTCTGCTGCTAGGACACATATCCAGAGACTTCAGTCACTGTAGAACAAAGATCTTCGGCGGATTTACCACGCACATCCGCAGTTCCCTCGCCGATATCTTCACGAGGCTGCAGATGAACTTGAGGTGCACCAACGCCGCCATAAGATTGCCCAGCGCTTCTACCTCCTGACTCGTACGTCGGAGAATCACCTTAACCGCGCTCTGGGGGCTCCGATCGATCCTCAAGACACATATAAGCAGCCCGTTGCGCTCTTGGATCAGTGCTTCCTCAAGATTTTACTTTGTCTATAAGACATCTTTCTGTGCTCATTGTCATTTAATAAACGTTGAATTATGTCTTGTGAATGTACCTACAAAATTGTAGTGTGAGTTCCAAATTTGTTTTTTCTATAACAACATTAAAAACATATTAAAAATTCAGAACTCGAAAACCAGTGAAGTTATGGACATGAAGCGTTTTGTGTTGCTAAATCTTTTTAGTAGACACGATTTTAAAATTTGGTTGCTATCGCCAAAATAGACGAAAAGTTAGATTTTTTGGTGTAATCTTCGCCTGAATACGGCACAGGTAGCGGCTGGAGGGCGTGGAGTAGGGGTGGTGTATTCTTACTTCTGGAACACCCTGTTCACTACCTGCAGCGTCCGGGTCTCCCCGCAATTGTCTACACATTCCCTTTCCTCGCAAGTCACAAACTCCAGGATCACGTATGCAAACCAAAAATAAAGAAGTTATCCTTCTCATTCCCTCTGCTGCTGTGCCTTAAGAATGCAGACCGTACTGCTCAACCTGCGCATGTGCAAAGCCTCCCTGAACTGCCTGTGCGTATTAGGCACGCACAGGACGCAAGCTGAAAGAGCTGGCTGAAATGCTAATCTTTTTTTGCGGAATACATGAATGAACAAACCCTGCTAATATGAGCTTTCTATCTCTACCCGTGAAAAGTGTCTTTTTATTTTTATTTATTTTTATTTTTTTTATTTATTTTTTTTTTTTTTTTTTTTTTTTTTTTTTTTTTTTTTTTTTTTTTTTTTGCCTGTTTGATTTGAATCTATCCTGGTACTTGTCATATGGTGTTTGCAGTGAAATCGTCGTATGCCATTTTCCTAGATTCCTCCCGCCCTGAGGTGACATCAGATCATCAGATTAGGAAATCGAAAGTACAGTTTTTGATATTTTCGATAGTGCTATATGTGACACCTCCCACAACCGAATGAAACGCAGGCTGCGATCATGCTCTCATTCTACGGTCAGGCAGTTCATTGTACTTCAATGTCTATGCAATTATTACTCGATGTTAACGGTTGCAGAGAAATTACGTATCATTTCCTCGTCCTGAGGCTCATAGAAATGTTGAAGAAGCTCGTTAAATGGAAGTTAGTTCTGCAAAGATTTTTCGCAGTGTTATCCAACGATTGCTCAAACTGGAAGAGTTAAACCTAGATAAATATTCCGATATGTATTTGTTTGAGATATTGCCTTTTTTCAGCAATTTTCAATATTTTTATTTTGACGATTACATTCCATTTATCAACAAAAAAACTTACATTCAAGAGTTACATTTTTTTTCACGCAGAATCCAAATCTGCAATAAAAATAGCGGGTTCGTATTTCACACTTTGAGTATCTGTGGTTTCTACTTGAAAACACAATTTAATTGATCATTTCAAGAAGGACCAGCGGCTTTCACGTGAAAACACCGATGCTACAGCAAAGCAGAGACATCTAGTGTTACTGGTAGACGTCAAGAAAAACTATTGGGTCAAAGGGTAGTGGAGTAATTGACTCAGAAACTGGTGAACAAATACCATAAGATTGACAGTAATTTTCTTTTCTGTTAGCCTAGTGAAAATCTTCATGATCATGATGTGTATGATTGAGAGACAATAAAACTAGGTGAAAAGGACTTGCCCAAAGGTGAGAAGCCTGAAAAACATCTCCACCGTTGAGAAGAGTAGCGTATTCAGTGGGGGGTGGGGGCTATCTGGCTGCAACCCTCCCTCCCCGGACCCTCCTGGAACCCCACCCCCAGACCTTGTTGCAGCCTCCCTAGAGAGAGAGAGAGAGAGAGAGAGGTTTATTTTTTTTCCTTTCTTTTTTTTTTTTAGAAATGACTTCAGCTCGGTGATAGACCTCAGCCCCCACCATACCACAACCCTGGATACGCCACTGGTGGAGAAAATGACTACAGGTCCACAGAAGAAGGCATGACTGCATTGGTATGGAAGGACAGGGAGGGAACTTTGTTTCTGTCTTGTTTTCATGATTCACTGCAGCCAACAACAGTGTCTCTAAAACAAAGAGAGGGGTCAGTAACTGAGATCTCATGCCCCACACTTGTGAAACAGTACACCACACACATGGGGTACATCGATAAAGTAGACATCTTAAATCTCTATATGAGAAAGCAAAATATGGTAGTTTGGAACTTTTTGACATACGCTGGATGTCTCCTTTGTGAATTCATTTTCGTTGTTCCAAGAAAGAAGCGACGGGGCAACAATGTCACTGAAGGCGTTCCGGATTGCGGTAGTTCATGGAATTACTGGCAAAAAAATGAAAATGCAAATAAGTTCAAAACAGCAAGAAACCAAGTCTAAACATATGGCAGTACAAGAGTTGAGCCTCACAGAAAAAAGTAGTATTGTGCCTGGGGAAAGTCGAAATGATAGATGGTCCAAGACCGTCTGTCCCAGCGGAAACCACCTTTAGTAAAATCTTGTATTCATCACTTATGAGACTAATGAATTTGAATTTTCTGAAAATTATTTACTTATTGTTGACATATTGTGGGATTCAAAAGCTTAAGAATTCAAAGCCTTTCCCTCCGCTCCTGGGGGTAGTGGAGCGAGATCGAGCATATGTTAATGAAAGATAAATATTACAGTCTAGTTCGCAAAATTTCATAATTTATTTCTACAGGTAACTGTTTCGATCTAAGATTAGATCATCTTCAGACCTCTGTAATATACAATAAAAGACGATATGCTATAGAGGGAAACAGGTACACTATTAATAGCTATAATAAATTTACAAACAGGATTAGAAAATTGTAATTTTATCATAGCTATTAATGGTGAATTTGTTTCGTCTTTTATTGTATTTTATAGAAGTCTGAAGATGATCTAATCTTAGATCGAAATCGGTTACCTGTAGTAACAAATTATCAAATTTTGCGGAGTAGACTTATTTTTATCTTTAAATAAGTTCGCTGTTTTTCCAAATAGGGGAGCCATGTTTTCCAAACTGATTATTATGTTAATGGATGGCCCTCTTTGAGGTGAACAACTTGTATTACAAATTTTTTTAAATGTGGTTTGTATTTTTCCAAATATTCAGAAAATAGTTTTAAATGTCCCCACCCCTCTATAAATCAGACCACAGGTTCCCAATATTTTTCGTAGTGGGACCCACAATCGTCCTGGAAAAATTATATGCAACATCACAATGAAGGCCGAATACTTCGGGGAATAAAATTTTAGAAATGATAGCGGAAATAAGACTTGTGATATTGCTTAGTAGTTGTGTTAAAGGTAGTTTCTGTAGGTTTCTGTATCTGGATCGGGGCTTGTCAGCTTCATATGTAAATCTTTTTGCACGCAAAGTGTATTACTAATTTTTTCTTGGAAAAAAATAAAAAATAAAACAAGAGCTAAAAGACGTACTCTCCTCCAAGTAAGTAGCTGCCGCCATTCCGATCAATTTTTTCAAAGGCATACTTGCGACTACTCGATACTTTCGTTTATAGTGATGCAAAAACGGGATAAAGTTATAGTCTTTAAAGAAAGTTTTCATGAAAGAATCACATGGTCGTTCCATTGGACTTTTGCTTGTATACCGGAAGTTTTAACGTTTACCGCGTGTCCTCTAGAAGCGTAATTCTTCTGACAATTAGGAATTCCTGAGCTTCTAAAACAAGGATCAATTTCAAATAATAGTCTTGCATAAAAAAGAAGGGCATTTAGTTTGCGTAGCGTTAAAATTTCACGTCGTAAAGACCTTAATGTTGAAAGAACTTGTAACCATTTCAGAATAATCTAAAAAAATGATGGTAAAAATATTTTGAAAGTGGTCAGGTTTATAAGAATATATTTTAAAATATTGTCTTTCTGTTTTATGTTATTTATTTAGTTTGCCAGCTAGCTCAGTGAATGGATGAAACATGAACCTTCTCAGGGACGTGATTATTCAGGTAAAATTTTAGTCGAAGGTTTTCAATTGGTGCGAGTATTCTTCCAAAGTAGTCGCGCATTAAATGCTGTAAAATAACGTTCAAAGGAAAATGTTATTAATATTTCCTATTGAAGTCAATGTGGAACCTATCATTTATATTAAAATTCTGAATGTTATTCTCAGTTACGTATATCACTGAAACTTTAATTGAATGTCCAACTTAAAGTAAAATCGCAAATTCTGAATTCACTGAAGCTAAATGGAAACTGTCTTTTACTTTCTAAGATATAGCTATCAGGAAATTATTTAATGAAATGTTATTCACTTCTCACTCAGAATAATAATGTCACTTTGAATAATTATGCCCTTCGTAATTTATAGATCTTTGTAAGGTAACACATTTTACCATACATTACCACAGAAGTTGGCGAATTTTTATATAAGTCCAGTTTGGTTTTGCAGAGCTGAAATGGAAAATTATTATTTTTTATTAAGCCTTATTTCCCACCCGTCCTTGCTTTATCAGTTAGGTATTCTATATTTGCCACGTAATGGCGGCGGGTGATGCAATCTGTGTCGTTAGCTTCTTGCTGAAACAAATGCTAATGGCGTCCTTTAGCATTTCATATAAATGATCAGGGTATTTCTAACTAATTTAAGTTCGTACACTTATTTCATTTAATACACATATTTTAAGTTTTTAAGAAATGTTCGAACACATTTGGAAACCTCATTACAACGTTTTCTTCATTTTCATCAGAAACAATCTCGTCACGATACATAAATCGACCAGAGCGGACAAGAGACAAGACACAACCAGATACAGCAAGATACAAGAAGATTCCTTTTAACATTATATACATTTATATATTTTAATTGTACCAAGATAATAACACACATTAAAATACGAGTGTATACACAGACACCTTTTGTTACATGCTGTGTTTATATTAGTGGTACCACACAACTTTCCAGTCGTCGATTTCGGTAAAATGGGCAGGACATTCAACCAGAACCATTTTAAATAAAGAAACAATAGAACTTAAGCGTTACTTCCATTTATAGAGTTAATAACAGCATAACGGAAATAACTGGGGTTACGATGTACTCTTTTCTAAGTCGATATTTCATTCTCGTATTTTAAAGTCGTCTGGCGACCCACGCGAAGAGATCGCGCAACCCACAGTTAGGAAAAAAAAAAAAAAAAAAAAAAAAAAAAAAAAAAAAAAAAAAAAAAAAAATGCGAAGCTAGGAACCGCAGAGGCCTGTAGGTATCGGATGTAGCGTCGCTGATGGTTGTCGGTGGTAGTCCCGTGTGATGGAGAGCGTCCTTGTGGCGGTAACGTAGCGGTGGGCCATTCATTAGCTTGCCCCATGGCCCAGCGGCCGGCCAGGCGGAGGTTTTGACGGCGGTGTGGGCGTCGGTGGAGGGGGGGGGGCTGGAGGTATCGGTGTGTCGCGGCGTGGCGTGTCGTGTCGGTCCATTTGGGGCTGGGCTGGGCGGTCCTTCACCCGGCGCGCCAGACGGCGGAAATATGAGGCTCAGACGGCGGCCAAGGACACGCCGGCAAGGCCGCGCCAGGCCCAGACACGCGGCGCGGCGAGCGCTGGGCATCTGGGCAAGGCAGCGGGCTCCGCTTACCTGTAGACGTACGGTATACAGGCTGAGGCATTCATATAACTATGTTACGGAATGTTTTGAACATGCAAACCGCATGTAAAAAAAAGTTATGGTAAAAGTTGTTCACTTCCAAGTGGGACGTCCTTCACCATAAAGCTCGATCCCCCCTCCCCTTCGAAATCTTAAATATGAACCTCCATATTCTTATTTATTTTTGCAGATTTCGATTTTTCGGAAAAAAGAGTGACTTTTGAAGGAAACATTATCAAATGTTCAAATGTCTGTAAATCTATCGGACCAAACTGCGTGGTCATCAGTCCGTAGCTTACAAACTACTTAAACCTAGGTAAACTAACCTACGGACAAACACACACACACCCATGCCCCAGGGAGGACTCGAACCTCCACGGCGAGCAACCGCGCGCTCCGCAGCGAGACGCTTTAGACCGCTCGGCTACTCCACCGCGGCGAAACATTTTCGTTTTTTGATAGATGGCGTCGCAATTGGTAAAAGCAATATAAGTTGAAAATTGTTGAAAAACGGTATTATCTGAAATAAATATACATCAGATACATGTTTCCAGCCAAGTTTTTTATTAATATTATTATTTATGGATGAGCGGCCGCGGTGGAGTAGCCGAGCGGTCTAAAGCACCTCGCTGCGGAGCGCGCGGTTGCTCGCCGTGGAGGTTCGAGTCTTCCCTGGGGCATGGGTGTGAGTGTGTTTGTCCGTAGGTTAGTTTACCTAGGTTTAAGTAGTTTGTAAGCTACGGACTGATGACCACGCAGTTTGGTCCGATAGATTTACAGACATTTGAACATTTGAACATTGATGAGCGGTTGCTACGTTCACCGACGTCGTCTTCTGATCTCCTATATTTTACAATGTCATGTCTTATATGGTTTTACCATAAAAAACGCGATCTAGGCTAGAAACTTGTATAAATTGATTTAGATCGCCCCAAAGAACAATCAGTTCCATACATAATCGACAAATTGTAGCCGGCCGCGGTGGCCGGGGGACTGAGGCGCTCCAGTCACGGTCTGCACGGCCACTACGGTCCGGGGTTCGAATCCCCCCTCGGGCATGGATATTAGTGCTGTCCTTAGTCTTAGCTAGTTCATAAGTAGTTTGTAAGTTTAGGGACTGATGACCCCGTAGTTAAGTCCCAGAAGCTATACAAACATTTGACAAATTGTATGAGGAGATAAATCATTCAGAAAGATACGGGAGACGAAAACTTGATTGTCATGGGGGACTGGAACTCCGTAGTAGGAAAGGGAAGAGAAGGAAATGTAGTAGGTGAATATGGACTGGGAAAAAGGAATGAAAGAGGACATCGCTTGGTAGTATTTTGCGCAGAGCACAATTTAATGATCACCAACACTTCGTTTAATCATCATGAAAGAAGGCTGTATACGTGGAAGAGACCAGGAGACACTGGAAAGTACCAGATGGACTTTATAATGGCAAGGAATACATTTAGAAACCAGGTTCTAAACTGTAAGATATATCCAGGGACAGACATAGACTCTGGCCATAACTTGTTGGTTATGAACTGCAGATTAAAACTTGACTGCAGAAGGGTAGAAAGGTTAGGAGATGGAACCTGGACAAACTGAAGGTGTCAGAGGTGGTTGAGAATTTCAGAGGGAGCATTAGGCAAGGACTGGCTGAAACGCGGGAAAGTAATACAGAAGAAGAAGAATAGGTAGCTCTGAGAGATAGGGTAGTGAAGGCTGCAGAGGACAATATAGGCAGAAGGGCAAGGCCTAATAGAAATCCCTGGATAACACAGGATATATTGAACTTAATTGATAAGAGGAGAAAATATAAAATTTCAGCAAGTGAAACAGGAAAAAGGGAGTACAAACGTCTGGAAAATGAGATTGACAGGAAGTGCAGACTGGCTAAGCACAAGTGGCTAGAGGACAAATGCAAAACCGTAGAAGAATGCATAACTAGGGGACAGATAGATACTGCCTATAGGAAAATAAAAGAGATCTTTGGAGACAAGAAAATCAGCCGTATGAATATCAAGAACTCAGACGCGGAGGAAGATGACAAAGGAGATATGATACTGCGAGAAGAATTTGACAGAGCGCTGAAGGACTTGAGTAGAAACAAGGCCCCTGGAGTAGATGATATTCCGTCTGAACTGCTGATTTAGTTAGGAGAGCCAGTCATGAAAAAATTGTACCAACTGGTATGCAAGGTGTATGACACAGGGGAAATACCCTTCGACTTCAAGAAGAATATCGTAATTCCAATTCCAAAGAAAGCAGGTGCAGACAAATGTGAAAATTATAGAACTATCAGTTTAATACGTCATGGTTGCAACATACTAACACACATTATTAACAGACGAATGTAAAAACTTGTGGAATTCCACCTCGGGGAAGACTAGTTTGGATTTAGGAGAAATGTTGGAACACGGGAGGCAATACATTACGACTTAGAAGATAGACTAAGGAAGGGCAAGCCTACGTTATTGGCGTTTGTTGATTTGGAGAAAGCTTTTGACAATGTCGACTGGAATACACTATTCGAAATTCTGAATGTAGCAGGGGTAAAATATAGGCAGCGAAGAGTTATATTCAACCTATACAAATACCAGACAGCGGTTATTAGAGTCGAAGGGCAAGAAAGGGACGCAGAGGTTGGGAAGGGAGTAAGACAGGGTTGTAGCCTTTGGCCATTGTTGTTCAATCTGTACATGGAGCAGGCAGTGAAGGAATGGAAGGAGAAATTTGGAGAGGGCATTAAAGTACAGAGAGAAGAAATAAAAACATTGCGGTTTGCTGATGACATAGTAATTCTGTCAGAGACCGCAAAAGATCTGGAAGAACAATTGAATGGAATGGACAGTGTCTTGAAAGGAAGATATAAGATGAACATTAACAAGAGTAAAAGGAAGTTAACGGAATGCAATGTCAGATGATCAGGGGATGCTGAAGGAATTAGATTAGGTAATGAGACAATAAAAGTAGTAGATGAATTTTGTTATTTGGGTAGCAAGATTACTTCTGATGGCCGAAGTAAAGAAGATATAACATGCAGAATGGCTATGGGAAGAAAAGTGTTTCTAAAGAAGCGAAACTTGTTAAAATAGAATATTAATTTAAATGTTAGGAAGTCCTTTCTGAAGCATTTGTCTGGAGTGTAGCATTGTATGGGAATGAAACGTGGACAATAAGGAGTTCGTATAAAAAGATGATAGAAGCTTTTGAAATGTGGTGCTACAGACGAATGATGAAAATTAGATGGCTAGATCACGTAACTAATAAGGTGCTTAACCGAATCGGGGAGAAAAGGAGTTTCTGCATTTCCTGACTAAGAGAAGGTATAGGCTGGTTTGACACATTCTGAGACATCAAGGAATTGTCAACTTAGCATTAGAAGGTAGATTGGGGTAAAAATCGTAGAGGGAGACCGAGGGACGAATATAGTAAGGAGATTCAAAAGGATGTAGGTTGCCGAACATATGAAGAAGAGACTTGCACTGGACCGGGTAGCGTGGAGAGCTGCATCAAACCAGTCTACGGTCTGAAGAGTACAAAAACAATAAAAGTGGTTCACTTCCAAGATGGACGTCCTTTAACATAAAGATCGATCCCTCCTTGTCTTCGAAATCTAAAATATGAACCCCTATATTTTTATTTATCTATTTATTTTTGCAGATTTCGATTTTTCGAAAAAAGGTGACTTTTGAATGAAACAATTTTTTTTCATGACAGATGGCGTCGCAATCGTTAAAAACAAAATCATTTGAAAATTGTTTAAAAACGGTATTATCTCAAATAGATATACATCAGATAAGGAAAATGAAAGTAAAGTTTTTGGTAATTAAAATAAGACAGTCTAGATAGAAATTTGTTGCGTTTATTACTGGCAACCGGTTTCGGTTATATAGAACTATCTTCAGGCCTTAGAACTGTAATGTAACAAAGAGAGACTAAAGTGATACCAATAATACCACATTTAATAGTAAAATGGTTGATGAAATGATAACAGTTTTTCCCCTTGTTGGTGGACGGTGGCGGTGGCCGGAGCAGGCGTCCACTGCTGGTGAAGGTGGCTGAGGGTGTCAGTTAAATACACGATGCTCCGCCCACCGCTCGTCACGCAAGCCAATCAGAAGTACAGCAAGGGTTATGTGTTAATATAATAAAATTCGATATTCAAAATTATTAGCACGGTATTAGTTAACTCTTCTACTTTGATTCTGTGTAAAATAGTACGTTCATAATATTAAAAATGTATACGAAACATTGAACAAAACTGACGATTGAAATCGGCTATATGTGAAGCCATTGCTCTCTATGGGCATTTACAGAAAGCTTATAAAAATATGTTGAGTCAAAGATGACACTCGTCAGGGCGCCGCAAGGTTTCCATGGTGATGAAGTATCGATACATAGGGGACTGAGGCGCTTCAGTCACGGTCTGCACGGCCACCACGGTCGGGGGTTCGAATCCCCCCTCGGGCATGGATATTTGTGCCGTCCTAGTTCGTAAGTAGTTCATAAGTAGTTTGTAAGTTTAGGGACTGATGACCCCGTAGTTAAGTCCCATAAGATTTACAAACATTTTTATCGATACATACTGCAGGCCGGCTGCGGTGGCCGAGGGGACCGCAGGCGCTTCAGTCACGGTCTGCACGGCCAATACGGTCGGAGGTTCGAATCCCCCTTCGGGCATGGATATTTGTGCCGTCCTTAGTTGTAGTGTAGTTCATAAGTAGTTTGTAAGTTTAGGGACTGATGACCCCGTAGTTAAGTCCCTTAAGCTTAACAAACATTTGAAACATTTGAATTTGAAACATACTGCAGAGGACGGGTGGCAGCCGACGTCAACGATGCGCCGAGGAATAGGGCTGTGGTGCGCCAGTAAACACTGTGGGAGCTGCAGTTGTACCTACTGACTTCTGTGGATGTGTTTTAGCTGCCTTGGTGACTGGTGACAGCAGAATTAAGCAATATTGCTTGCAGAGTAATGGCCGGTTTCCGAAACAGTAGTTGCCTGTCCCGTTATAGTTATCTGTGGGTTACCTGAACGTTAAGTACTAAATGGGTTTCCGAGACAACAGTTACCGTCACAGACGTAGTTACCTGTCCGTTAAAGATAAATGCGCGTTCCCCTAGGGTTACCTACACGTTAACGTTAGTTTTAACTACGTCCGCTAAGTAGCGCTACTGGGATTGCAGACGGAGGTCCAGAAGTTATTTAACAGTAGTTATTTGTTTTCGTTTTTATGACTGGGTTCCGTATAATTTTCATACAATTTTAAAATTTTTGAAGCTGAAGAATGGAAATTCTTTCGTCATCGTCGTCACCGCCGTCTTCTTCTTCTTCTGATGCTTCGACAGTTGTTCAGAAGAAGAAAACTTAGCTGTAATCGGAGTTGTTGAAAGACCACGACACGTTTTTCGTGTTAGATGAAAACCATTTGATCTGTGTAATGAGAGCGAATTTCATATGCGTTTGAGAATAATAATAATAATAATAATAATACTGACCAATGACATTGCCGGGGTAAAACGGGGAAAGACGCGAAAAACAACATTCCGGGTTAAATTTTACATCACGCTTGGCGGTCGCGAGAGAAAATTGTTGACAACGGATGACGTTTGCATTAGCTACATCTCCCTCGCGATTGTTCAAGTAACATCTCGACACTGAGCAACATTTGCCAACATTATATCTCGCGATCGCCGATTTGGATGTAAATTTTTACCATATTCGAATCACAAAGCGATGCTCTCATAATAAAACTTTCAATTACGCATAAAGATACTTTCCTTTTGCAAATAGTGTTCTGCATTGCAATTGCCATTACGATCAATCAATGTTTCAAGTGATTAGTGATTTTTTATTACTATTACAACGTGGGCTTCGGGTAGGTGGATGGGTGGACGTAAATGGACCAGTCTGTGTTGTGAAAAGTAATGTCACATTCACAGAACAATGGGGAGATGAAAACTTAAATCATAAAAATATATGTTGAAAACAGAAATAATACGTATGATTTTATTGTTAACCCTGTCTTCGTTGTTGTTTCTCCTGTTTTCCTTTTTTAAAAATAACACAGCTCTCCTAGTTGCCTTGCCGTTTCCTCTTCTGTCTGTTTAAGGAATTGTGCAGCTTTGTGTCATATTCCAAGTTATGTTGTTTTTCCAAAATAGTCAAATCAGGACGGTCTGAATATTTTTCTCAAATAGTCAAATTTTTTCCTCGCTTGTCAGCCATTGCCTTTGAAAACAGAAACAGAAAACTCGTAACAGATATAAAAACTAAGACGCGTCTTCGATTTCACTTTATAATCGATAAAATTCGAGTAATTCCGATTTTCGTTAGTAGTGCCATCTGTTATCAGTTGAGACGTACTATTTGCTTCGACAGAAGGCGTAGTTACCTCATAGTTAACTAACGGTCGTTGAAATCAGCTACGGGAAACCCAAGGAAGTTATCTGACATGTTAAATTATAACATGACGGTAGCTAACGGCACGGTAACTATAGTTTTCCAGAAACCGGGCATTATAGTAGTATAATAATTACTGGCGCCATATACATCGATAAAAGGACATTGTTAGTTAAAACTATTGAAAACAGCTGAAGTATTGGAAGTACATAATCAACTCAGACTAAAAGCGTCTTAACCAGTGCCGTAAAGGACACATCATTTTACGATAACATATGCAAAATATAAGACGTGAGAAATAAAATTGAAAAGGTGACATAACTAAGCTAACATAGAGCTGACGTATGTATGCAAGTTGCATGGATAAATGGATAATTGGGTTTTGTTAAACCAAAGTTAAATAGGTAACCTAAATGGCTACAAACGTAATTGCACGTCAAAATAGATAAAAGTCAAGAATTACAACATAGGTACGTCAAAATATTAAAATGAGTAATAACATGTCAAGGTAGACGATAGGTCAACAGTTGTACCTATTAAAATATGTAAGTTAAATGAAGAGAAATTAAAACAAATATTATAAAATTATTACCAGAACCGTTAGTTCTTGAACCAAAAGAATGACTGGTTGTTAAACATAAAACAGTCCGTCGTTACACTGTTCGGTGTAGTTAAATGATTCGGATTGTACACTCTAATCCCTCAACATCGAGAAGGCCTACGATCGAGTATGGCATTGCAGTTTTCTTTTCAAACTCCAAACCACCGCCTTACCCATTAATTATGTCAGATTCATTGCTTCCTTTCTCTCCCACCGCCCAACCTTATGCCACTGTCAAAAATTCCAACTCCCGTTTCTTCTACCCTCCACCGGAGTGCTCCAGGGCTCCATCCTCTCCGCTCTCCTCTACTTGATCTACTCGGCAGACATGCCGAAACCCCAGCCTCCATCTTCTTCGGTACGCCGATATCATCTTCCTAGTCCTCGCTCGTTCCCAACAACTGCTCCACTCTCACCTATCCGAATTCTCCACTTGGTGGAACCAGTGGCTTCTTACCGTCAACCCCTTCAAATCCCTGTCCATAGACTTGCGCATAATAGTTCGCGATCGGGAGTGCTCACTTTAGTTCGCGGCTCTGTCGCGAACTAGTTCGTTCTTTTAGTTCGTCCGCTCCCAGTGACGGCTGAGCGACGTGGTCTGTGCATGCAGCTGGAGGGAGAAATTCCCCCACCTAGGTGCTTCATACACTTGCTGCTTCAGCCGCTAACGATATCACACAAACCAAAAGAAACAGTTTGTGGATAATTTCACCCGTTTAAGTTTAGAGTTATCTTTTTATCTTGGCATTATGGAATTTAGTAGTCAGATATTGCAGCGTGCAGAATACTTCAAAGTAAAAATTTTGTACCACTGAACTATGTAATCTAGCTGGCAGATGCTCACCTCGAAATGGCTCTCTTCAGCAGAAAGCAAACACGTGATTTTTAATTCTGCTGCGCGCCCTCTCGCTATTGCCCGTCGGTCTTCGGAAAAAAATTCAACGAACGAAGAAGCGAGATACGTTTGGCATAGTAGTTCGCGATCGGTAACTCATGTTTTAGTTCGCGACCGATTGCACATATTTTAGTTTTTGACCGATCGCGCATATTTTAGTTCGCGCCCTGTAGCTCTCCTTTCAGTTCGCAGCTCGGCCGCGAAGTAGGTCGCTCTTTTTAGTTCTTCCGCTCTTTTGGCTTTTGCTACCGCTACTAAAAGAGCTCTTTCTTTCGTTATGACAGCTTTTTTATACAATGATCAATGTTGCCCAAGCGTGTGCTATTACCCGTATTTTTGGGCAATTAGACATCAAATACTTAAGCAAATAAACCAGTTATTTACACGAATGGGTGATACAGTGGTATTCAAATACTTTGCATACAGAGTATTCGTAGTATTTTATTTTTAAAATGGATTTATTTATTTATTTAATAGGTCATTGAAGGAACATTACCTACAAAATATGCTAAATACGTCTATTTTTGTGAAAAAATGCACTTTTATAAATGACTTTTTAATTTTTATAAAGTTTTGGAAGTGATCAACAAAAAATATTACTACTATGGTAAAGGTCAAGTATTATATGGCACAAAGAATACACCTATATCATTAACAAAAGAAACTTTTCTAATTTGTTGCTTAACGATTAGACACACAAAAATAATCATGAGCCCTGAGTGAGAAAGTATTTATTCATTTTTTGTGCTTTATATCATCATTCTTAAGTCCGGTCAACCTCACACTTATTACAGAAATTGATTTTGCATTAACAAATGAAATAGAAGAAATTTTTGATCTTTACGCTACGACATTGATGACAATGGGTTTCGACCCTTACATTCTGACGACAGGCAGTAAACTACAGTTTTGTAGCTAATTAATTCTATACGGGTTCGTTACTTTACAGTGTTAGTGTCGCTTATACAACGTTATCCTCAACATTCTACCCCGCGAGTCGTCAACAGTATCATGCAGGCGAGAGAAAATAGTTGATGCATAATTTTTCGCATATAAATGCAAACTATGTTAAATTTCGTTCCCCGTCAGTCTTCGGAAAAGGAGCGGACTTACTAAAAGTCGAGGGATCTGCGAACTAGTTCGCGTAGTTCACCTGTGGGAGCGCTCTTCCGAACTAGTTTGTTCGCGAACTACCTGGCAATCATCATGGGCCCCAACAACCGCTCCTACCGCCACTGATATCTTTACACTTCCCTCCACAACTGCCTCATCCCTCTAAACTTCTACCCTCAAATACCCTCGCCTCACTCTCTCCTGGTATCTCCACCTTCAGGCTGTCCTCAGAAATCCCTCTCCCGCCTCAACCTACTTAAGCTCCCCTCTGACAGGACAAGGGGACTGAACCCCTCCACCATCCTGTATACCTTTCGTTCCTTAATGCGTCCTAGCCTGTGTAGTTTCCACCGCCTTCCCTATTACAAGTCCCTCCAGGTCCTTGAACGCCACGCCCTACACCTCACTTACAGCATCTATCTGCCTGCCCCCACACAGATCCTATACGACCTTAATCCTTTTCCACACCGACTCAAATTCCTAAAGCATATCCATAATCTCTACATCTCCCGCAAAATAGAATCGTCACCCTCTAGTCCCCCCTCACCCCCCACCTCTTGAATCCCGGGCCTCTACTGCGACGTTACCGACATGTTCCTCCTTCTGTCCTCCTCCACACTCTCCATATCCTTTCCGAGAATAACTTCCATCCGCTTCGCCCCCTGGATGACGCCCATATATATGATACGCCGGCTCCTTCCCTCACCTCTCCCTCTCCCTCCCTCGCTTGGCTCTCCTTTCGTCTCCTTTACTCTCCACACGCCTCTCGAGGCAGTGGAGGATACGGGCACTGCAGGAACTGACGATCTGCTCCCTCTACCTACCTCCAGATGAGGCGGTCTCACTTGCTAACCTTGCTGTCCTGGTGGCACAACTTCCCCAACCATTTCTGCTTTTGGGGGACTTCAACGCCCATCATCCTTTGTGGGATGGGACAGAGACACCCCACCGTGGTAGGGACCTTGAAACGTTAATAGCACAACAAGACATTTGCCTCCTTAACACAGATGCCCCCACACACTTTAGCGTGTCAAATGGAACGTTTTCCGCTATTGACCTGTCTGTCTATAGCCCGAGCCTTCTTCCACATCTATCTTGTGTGGCAGCGACCATTTCCATATCTTCGTGTCGCTTCCACAGTGTCCACCTACTGACCGCCTGTCGGTGGTCCCTTCGTAGGGCACACTCGCCAACTTACACCTCGGCTATTGTGATTTCCACTCCGCTTCCGGCTGACATTGATATCGCAGTCCAACACTGCTGCCATAGTTTCTGCCACTGAGGCTGCTGTTCCGACCACCACTGGATCACCCCAGCGCAAGACCACACGTTGGTGGGTAAAAGAGTTTACTGAGGCTATCCGGGACCGTCGGCGAACGCTCCAACGCCACCGTCGCCACCCTTGCAACCTCCGGGGCCGCGAGCAGCGATTTATAATGCAAAGCAAGCAGGCTTCCTGGGAGCCAGAATTCACTCTCGTGCCTTCCCTTCCCAGGTTTGGTCGCAAGTTCGGTGCCTCTTCGGATACCGCCCAACAGTGGGAATCCCCTGTCTCCATATTCAGGTTTCGCTATGTACTGACCTAACACTATCGCCAAACATATAGCGCAGCATTATGCGCGCCATTCTGTGACTTCAGCCTACCGCCCGGAATTCTGCGCTCTCAAAGAATGGATTGAATGTAGGCAGCTGTCGTTCCGCACGCGCCGGCAGGAACTGTATAACACCCCTTTTACTGAGTGAGAGTTCGAAAGTGCCCTTGATGCATGTCCAGATATGTTCCCCAGACCCGACCGCATTCACCTCAGACACCTAACCAGTGGAATCCAAGCACCAGCTTCTCGCCCTGTTCAATCATCTCTGGATTGAGGCTAGATAATAGCATCATCCCGGTGATGAAGCCTGGGGCAGATCCGCAGGTGGCTGATAGTTACTGCCCAATGAACCTCATCGACGTTCCATGCAAGCTCCTTGAACGTCTGAGGCTCATGTGGATTCTAGAAGACTGGGGACTCTTGGCGCCACGACAAGGTGGGTCCCGCCAACGCCGCTCCGCTATCGATAATCTCGTGTCGCTGGAGTCGGCCTTCCGTACAGCCTTTAGTCGCCGCGAACACCTGGTTCCCGAGAATTTTTGACCTGCGGAAGGCATACGACACCACCTGGCACCACCATATACTATCTACGCTGTATCTATGCTGTACGATTGGGGTTTACGGGGCCCACTTCCTGTATTCATACAGAATTTTCTCGCGATGCGTTCTTTTCTTGTTCGATTTGGTACATGTCTCAGCTCACCTCATTATCAAGAAAACTGTGTCCCACAGGGCTCCGTTCTTAGTGTCCCTTTATTTTTAGTCGCCATTAATGGTATTGCTGCGGCTGTGGGGTCATCGGTTTCTACCTCCTTGTACGCCGTTGACTTCTGCATGTATTATAGCTCCACCAGCATCAGCGTTGCTGAACTTCGGTTGCAGATAGCAATTCGAAAGGCACAGTCGTGGGCGTTTGCCCACGGTTTTCAGTTTTCTGCATCCAAAACCCGTGTGATGTATTTCTGTCGACGTCGGGCAGTACACCCGAACTTTATTTAGCTGGTGACCTGCTAAATGTCGAAGAGACGTTGTTTGATGGCCGTCTTACTTGGGTGCCGCACCTCCGGCAGCTCAAACAAAAGTGCTGGCGGCATCTAAACATTCTGTGTTATCTGAGCCACACCGTTTGGGGAGTTGCACACCCAACGCTCCTGCAGCTCTACAAGGCCCCCATACAGTTGCGCCTGACTATGGGTGTATCGTATATGATTCGGCCGCGCCTTCGACATTGCAGTCTTTGGACCCAATCCTACATTGTGGTGTCCGTTTGGCGACGGGGACTTTTCTCACGAGTCCTGTGACAACCCTCCTCGTCGAAGCTGGGGTTATTCCTCTGCGGTTCCCCCGGCAACACCTGCTACCTTCTTATGTCGCCCATGTACAGGCCCCTTCCTTCCACCCTAACCGCCGGCTCCTTTTTCCAGACACTGCACTCACTACCCCTCCACGACGGCCCAGGGCGGGTTATCCTATTGCCACCCGTGTTCATTCCCTTCTTTCGTACATCACATCCTACCCACTCCCTACCACTTTCCAATATTCCTTTCAAACGCCTCCTTGGTCTATTCCTCGTTTACAGCTCTGTAAAGGACACAGTTTACCCAATACATCTCCGTCGACAGTTCCTGCAACTCCTCGATTCGTTCCGTGGCGCTGGAGCTGCGTATGCATACCTGCATGACGACCATGCTCAACAGCATTCTCTGCCGCGCGAGAGTAATATCTTTACCGCAGAGCTGGTCGACATTCTAAGGGCTCTGGAACACCTCAAAGCCTGATCAAGGGGGTCTTTTGTCATCTATAGTGACTCCCTCAGTGGCTTACAGGCGATCGTCAGTTTCTCTCACCACCGATTAGTGCGGTCAATCCAAGATTATACTCTCTCGGCCGATCCGACCGTTCTGTGGTCTTTGTGTGGGCCCTGGGCTACATCGGCATACCGGGGAATGAATATGTTGATCGATTAGCCAAGCAGGTCACTACAGCAACACCTTTAGACATTGGCGTCACGGAACCAGATCTCAAATTGGCGTTGCGCCGGGAGGTGCGCTAGGACTGGAGCACCGAATGGGCTACCGCGAGTGCACCGAATAAGCTTCGGGCAGTCAAGCTATCCACGGCTCTGTGGAAATCTTCACTGTGGTCCATATGACGAGAGTCAGTCGTCCATATTGGGCGCACGTGGTTAACCCGCGGCTATCTCCTTCGCAGTGAGGCCCCACCAGTGTTTCGATGTGGTGTAGTGTTGACAGTAGCTCATTTTTTGAAGGACCACTTTTAGCCAACTTACGGCAGTTTTTTAATCTACCAGACTCGTTCTAGATGACGATGCCTCCATGGCTGACTCAGTTTTAAGTTTTATTCGCGCAGCTCGTTTTTAGAACTCCATCTAGTGGTGGGTGCTGTAGCCTGATATCTCAGGTCCCCACATATCCAGCGCTTTTAAAGACTTTGACGGTGGACTCTTAGCTACGAACAGGGGATTGATGACATAGCTGTTTAGTCTCCTAAAAACCAACAAAAACAAAATACTGTTACTGCATCTATTATCTTAGTCCTGGTAGCTAGCTCTCCATACTCAAAACAATAAATAAACCAAAGACATTTATCGCGTAAGTTACTGGTCGCTATGTAAACTTATAATATCGTTGAAATACTACGCTACATAAATCAATTATTACAGCCAGTGCTACTCTACATATATCGTTGGTATAGAAGCACAAAATCGACATTAAAACATGATTGGGCAGCAAATAACGATATTACTAGTAACGTAAGTAAAAGATAATATGTATTTCGTAATTGTCATGAGAATGTACCCACCAGATTATCTAACTTACTGTATTCACAGAACACGTGATGATGGCTTAAGGTTGAAATCTATATATGAAGTAATAAAAGCTCATATAGAAGTGAGAAAAATAAATTATCCTTGTTATATAATTAGTCATGTCTGATACTATGGGCCCCTTAGAACGATTTTTTTTTTTTTTTTGATAACATATGTTTAAGTTTTGAAATGTTCTCTGAGCAGGACCAATTCCAATTTTTATAACTTCACCTTAATCTCATTGTCTTGAATAAAAGAATGTCTTCGTTGCAAAAACTTTTATTGAAATGACGCCTTTCGCCCGGTTAGACCATCTTCAGATTTCTGACAAAGAAGAAAAAAGTGATCCACATGATAACCGGACGAAACGCGTCATTTCAATAAAAGTTTTTGCAACCAAGACATTCTTTTATTCAAGAGTTCGACTTAACACGGTTGCTGTACCACACCACGCAGAAATGGAATGGAAAGAATTTTATAATCTCATTGTTTCCATTATGCAGCATCCTCCGTATTTAATTTTGGTCAAGTATGATCCAAATGTTCAAATGTTTGTTAAGCTTATGGGACTCAACTATCGGGTCATCAGTCCCTGAACTTACAAACTACTTATGAACTACCTACGAACTAGGACGGCACAAATATCCATGCCCGAGGGGGGATTCGAACCCCCGACCGTAGTGACCGTGCAGACCGTGACAAGAGCGCCTCAGTCCCCTCGGCCACCGCGGCCGGCAAGTATGATCCCATTCAGGTTACGAAGGAATTAAGATTAGGGTTTAACGTGTCGATCACAGACGGAAAAGAAAATGGCATTATTTATTTATTTATTAAGGATTGGGAAGTAAGTCTTCCGACCCATTAAATAAAAAAAAATAAAAATAAAAATAAAAAAAATCGGTGCGAAAAACGCGAATGTGGGTGATTCGAGGCGAGTTTGAACTGCCATTCTCTAGAATGCAGTTTTTTTTTTTTTTTTTTTTTTTTTTTTTTAAATTGTGCTTCGGGTAGTTCGATTCTTTACGTTCGTTAGTGTTTAATCGAGCACACTGCAATTCAATTGCTTGACCTCGTCTTGTCGGTGACAAGGACTCTTTGGAAACTGATATTAGGCTGTGACTAAACTATTTGCTGGTCACGTCGGCGCACAGCCTGGTGTCAAGACCGCCGCTGTACCAGCACGGCGCATGCGCATGAGCGCGGCCTGCTGGAGCGTGCTGTGTAAATAGCCGGCTCTGTTCGCACCGCCGTTCCCAAGGTCCGGCTCCTCGAGTTTCACAAGGATACGCCTTGTTACATTATTTAGGAAACGTACGCCGCGTCCACTCATGCCGAAGTGCTCTCGCAGCTGCGGCGGTAGTCTTCCCCATCTAGGCGCAGAAGAATGTAAGAAAATTAATCACAATTTAAAAATTAGAAGAGCACGTTATCGAGAGAAGATATGGCATCTCCAACCCTTCTGAAATAAAAAGTTTCTATCCAAAACTGCAAGAAAAATTGCAGCACACAGTGATGAAACCGGAATGCTTATACGCAAACTAATGTCTGGCATTAAATTTTAATTTAAACCAGTGTTCTTCAAGCTGTGGATCGCGACTATAACTATAATGGTGAGGGGGGGGGGGGGTTCACGGTCACACCGTAAAAGGTTCGTTCAAGCAGTTACCAGAACGATACTTTCGAGCGCGAGAAATTATACGTTATTTAATTTAGCGAATGGTTGATACACACATTACAAATACACTACAGACCATTAAAATTGCTACACCAGAAGAAATGCAGATGATAAACGGGTATTCAATGAACAAATATATATTCTACTAGAAGTGACATGTGATTGCATTTTCACACACTTTGGGTGCATAGATCCTGAGAAATCAGTAGCCAGAACAACCACCTCTGGCCGTAATAACGGCCTTGATACGCCTGAGCAAACAGAGCTTGGATGGCGTGTACAGGTGCAGATGACCATGCAGCTTGAACACGATACCACAGTTCATCAAGAGTAGTGACCAATTCGTGAGAGATCTGGAAAAGTGCTGGCCAGGGCAGTAGTCGAACATTTTCCGTATCCAGAAAGGCCCGTACAGGACCTGCAACATGCGATCGTGCATTATGCTGCTGAAATGTTGGGTTTCGCAGAGATCGAATGAAGGGTAGAGCCATGGATCGTAACACATCTGAAATGTAACGGCCACTGTTCAAAGTGCTGGCGATGCGAACAAGAGGTGACCGAGACGTGTAACCAATGGCATCCCATACCATCACGCCGGGTGATACGCCAGTATGGCCTTGACGAATACGCGCTTACAATGTGTGTTCTCCGCGACGTCGCAACCACGGATGCGACCATCATGATGGTGTAAACAGAACCTGGGTTCATCCGAAAAATGACGTATTGCCATTCGTGTACCCAGGTTCGTAGTTGCGTACACCATCGCAGGCTTTCCTATCTGTGATACAAAGTCAAGGGTAACGGCAACCATGACCTCCGAGCTGATAGTCCATGCTGCTGCCAACGCCGTCGAACTGTTCGTGCAGATGATAGTTGTTTTGCAAACGTCCCCATCTGTTGACTCAGGAATCGAGACGTGGCTGCACGATCCGACACAACCATGCGGATAAGGTGCCTGTCACCTCGACTGATAGTGATACGAGGCCGTTGGGTTTCAGCACGGCGTTCCGTATTGCCCTCGAGAACCCACAGATTCGATATTCTGCTAACAGTCATTGGATCGTGACCAACGCGAGCAGCAATGTCGCGATAGGATAAACCGCAATCGCGATAGGCTACAATTCGAACTTTTTTCAAAGTCGGAAACGGTACGCATTTCTCCTCCTTACACGAGGCATCACAACGGCGTTTCACCAGGCAACGCCGGTCAACTGCTGTTTGTATATGAGAAATCGGTTGGAAACGTTCCTCATGTCAGCACGTCGTAGGTCTCGCCACAGGCGGCAACCTTCTGTGAATGCTCTGAAAAGCTAATGATTCACATATCGCAGCATCATCTTCCTGCCGGTTAAATTTATTGTCTGTAGCATCTTCGCGGTGTAGCAATTTTAATGGCCAGGAGTGTATATACGTATATACAGAAAGGAAACAATGAACTTTGCAAGGTAACTCAAGTTTTATAACTCGATGTCCAGTTCTTGAATCTAACGCACAGCTTCTGGGGTTGCCAGCAGGAAATCTTATCTTCCACCATATGCTGGAAGCATACAGTCCTGACAACGTGATGTACCGCCTGGCGTGGAGCTGCGCAGCCACAATCTGGATTGGACAGCTTGTTCCATTTATGAAGTACATCGTTTCACCTTCCATGACCCGTTCTAATTCTATTCAGTGCTGTCCAGGTCTTGCGTGGTAGTTGAAATCCAGTTGGTGGTTTATCACCTGAGAAGATGTTATGCAGGTGCACATCTGTTGTCCCTTGCCACAGACACTTCCATACGTACCCAAAATACGTTTTTAAATAGGATGAAATGCACTCTGTTGAATGGTATCAATGAAAATAGTGTGGTAGGTGTCCATTTTGAGATACATGAGTTTGAACACGGGTATATTTTGACACATATCTGGTTTTTAGCATATTAATAGGATCTTAGCATAGTAATGAAACACACAAGCCAGGTCCAAATTGGTGATATAATAAACACCCAGACAGAAAATAGTTTCACAAAAGACCAGCTCTGTAGCGCAGTTTCTCCACTACTTATGCCTCGTTAAACTATGAGGCAAATTTCTCGCTACATGATTTGTTGTCCACTTTGAACAGAGATTATGCCAAATGAATTGCTTTATGAACTCTATCTGCATCATTTGTGTTTAGAACACAAAATGTTGTAGCACGATACCAGGAACCAAGGGTCTTGCTCTTTTACATTAGGAACAGTGGAATGTTAAACTTGAAGATTTCTTTGCGACTTTTCGGTGTCGGTAAAAGTGGTCTTTCACAAAAATGGCTCTAGTATGTGAAACAAGTTACAGGCGAGCTTGAAACTTTGCATACGTTCATGTCGGGCTCTGTTACATACTGTACAAATTTAATCAAAATTGAAGATGGGCGATCTGGGAAATTCGTCTCAGCTGGGACACTTGACGTAGAATGACGCACAAACAAAAGCAAATATCACGAAACGTAAACACTGATCATGTGGAGACTACCTCGGCACCCTCCCACTACAATTCAGACAGTTCTGCACATGCGCGACTCAGGCAGCTTGAGTGCCAAAGAAATATTTTTATGGGTAGAATCTGGTAGCTGCGGCCACTGTTTAAACAACAAACGTCACGCGGCAAGTAGCCAGAAGGGATAGAAGGCGCTGCTTGAACTTAGGCGCGACTAGCCAGCTGAATGGCTGGCTGCTGGGGGCACGCCCACTGTCTCGTAGCGGCCAGACAGTAAGCTGCCAGCCGCGCCCTGGACGTAGCACGGGCTGTTGTGAGGCCTTGTCTCTAGATGGTGTTGACTAGCCCGTTGGCAGCTGCTTAACGTGTTGGCTGGCGTGTGGCCGCCAGCGTCCACAGCAGGTGGCTCTGACCAACACAGTCTAGATAGAAGACCTCACGAGTTACACCGATAGGCTGCCATCGCAAGCTCACTGGATGGCGCTACGGGGCATTGCGCTGTGCCCCGGCGGCCAGCCACTCAGCCAGCGATGGAGCCTATCTGTGTGACGTGACGCTGACTTGTTGTCAGGCCTTGTATCTGGACGGTGTTTCTCTGGTGTGCCTCTGACGTCATCGTGGCAGTCAACGCGTTAAACGAATCTAAAGTAAGTAGCCAAGTGTTGTCTGAGTTCTAGGGGATTAAATAAAACCAAAACATAGCTCTAATGAAACAGAAATTTCTTTTATATTGATTCTGAATTTAAGAGTACGTTGATAGCTTTATAATGAATAATACACTGTGTTAACGATGAATATACGCAAAGCCACATAAGTTTTCAGGAATCATTCGGTAGCTGAATTAAGTAGATGCAATATGGAATTTTGAGAAATTCGTAAAACGACGACTTTATTACACACTGACTTTACAACGAGACCTTGCTTAGCGTGAAAAAATTATTTCTATGTGTTGCCTGATATGCGAAACACTCTTTTTGCCTTTTTTCCTTTTTTTTTTTTTTAATATCGGAAATGATATATAAATGAATCATATGTTCCTTTCTGAAAAAATACGAGGAGTGTTCAAATGAAAAGGTATGAAACGTCTTGACAACCAAACCGGTTGGAATTTGAATATTCCGCTTTGGGATAACGTAGTGCGACATCTAGGGACGCAAAGCATAGCTCCAGCTCTAGGCTGTGCCCTCAGCAGGTCTGTTTCGACGTCAGAGAACCGATACTCTTCGAATTTCTCGAACACGGACGTGTACTGTGAGACACTCCGGAACCTGGAGAAAACGGCCTAGGCTGCTGACGGAGAGTGTAATTCTGCTTCATTATAACGCGAGTCCACACGTTTCCAGGGTCACACAATGTGTCCTGGCCAAGTTCAAGAGGGAGCAGCTTGAGCATCCACCCTACAGCCCGGACTTGTCACCCTGTGACTGCCATCTGTCTGTTCCACTAAAGAAACATCTCGAAGGGAAGGGCATCAACTCGGACGACGAACTGAAGGATGTAGTAGTGAAGTGGCGCTTGTCACAGCCACAGGAATTCTGGGAATAGGGAATCCTTCAGTTCGTTAAACAGAGGGATAGTTGTGCTCAGGCCTTTGATTAATTTTGAATAAAGGATTCATTTATACCCACAGTGTCTTTTGTACCTTTTCAGTTCAACATCCCTAGTACAGTAATATATACAATTGTACATTACTTTCTGCAACAGTGTTTTATCACCTGAAAGGTGCTTTTAGGATCACACACATGGTTTGAGAAAGGGGGGGGACAACAGAATACTTACAAACATGACACAATACTTTTTCTTGCAAGCGAATCGCGTATTAAAACCTATTGAACCAAACTGCTATGTTTACCAATCAATAGATTTACAAACTACTTAAACTAAGGACAACACACACACACACACACACACACACACACACACACACACACACACACACACACACAAACACAAACACATATATATCCATGCCCGATCGAGGACTCAAATCTTTGGCGGGAACGACCGCCCAGTCCGTAGCATGATGCCTTAGACCACGCGGTCATTCCGCGCGGCGAGTATTCAGAAAGATCGAAACACTGATTTAGATAAAGGAGAAATACTAGAAATCCGAAAGTTGATCACGTTTGTCATATGTGAAACGTCCATTCTAATTTAATATCGAAAAATTTCTGGTGAAAATTTAGTAAGGCGCAGCTTTATTTATCGAATATGCAGCTTTCCTAAAACCCTTACGTTCGTAGATATGAAGTTTTTTCTCATGTACAACTTATAAGTTGACACTCACACGGAACATCCGTCAAACGAATATTTTGGGGATATGTAAATGTATCGTTTGTACTGCTTTTAAATTTAATTTCTTAGGTCATATATCTTGTTCATGTGTATGTACTCTATATTTTATTGCCATATGTTATGTGTTAAAGTTGATTATTTTTCAATTGTCATTGTATTTTTGCTTGTCATGTCTGTTTATGTATTTTTTTTTCTTAATTTGGTTACGTAAAATGTTTAGTAGTAAGAAATGGAAGATCGAGAATTGCTTGGAAATGCTTTAGTTGCGCGCACAGCTAAAGGGAGTAAGAAGTGCGCTGTGACGATTATCGCACGCACGACTCGCAGAGTGTTAATGTTCATTTCAAAATGAGTATTGTTAAAACAAGTTACGAAAGTGTACAAAGTGTGATATTCAAGTAAATACAGTGTTTGATCCGCTCGTGGCACAATTACGTACCTAGAAAATGTTTCCGTTGTATCGTGCGGAACGGGATGGCGTTGTCGCGAACGCAAACCGATGCGTGAAACAAACTCGCGATTCGCGTTGAAAGAAACCGTAATGCTTATGAACTGTGGAAAATAGAGTAGGAGCATGTATCTGTTATGAATATGGAGATGTTGGATTCTGGGAAACATATTGGAGAAGATGTATTGTAAACTACTGTTGTAAAACCTATGTAAAGCTAACGGACATCGCTCGATCTTCAGGTAAGTAGTAATTTTATATGATGCCAATTTTTTTAACGTATGTACATTGTGAAAGTGTTCACTAACTTTGGTTTGCAAAATTCAAAATGTGACATTATTCCATTGTTTCTGTAATGAATACCACCCCACCGCGGCGGAGCGGCCGAGAGCATTGAGGCGGTATGCTACGATGCTCGAGACCGTTCCCCTTCGGAGGTTCGAATCCCCCCTCGGGAATGGATGTTTGTGCCATCTTTGGTATAAATTAGTTCATAAGTAGTTTGTAAGTTTAGGAACTGATGACCCCGTAGTTAGTCCCATAAGCTCTACAAACGTTTGAACATTTGAATACCATCCCCAGTCTTGATCTGAGTAACGAAGCTCATTGATAGTAACTGATTAGCTCAGTCTTTTGTTTGGGAATAATATTTTTAGGTGAAAACTTTATCAGAAAGCTTAAATATTGACTGCGAACTTAATTATTTAACTGCATATGAACATGTATGGCAGACGCCATTGTTTCGGCTTGAGTAAACGAACGGTAATTATGTTAGGACTTTGATGATCACCTATTTTGACAAAACAATATTCCAAGATAATTATTTATTTAAAATCATTAAACACAGAATTAATGTATAGGCATCAAGTGAACACAGTAGTGTGTGAGATCGACAATTCCTTCCACCGCCAATAAAAATCAAACTTTTGACAGATCATTTTTTCAAGTTTATGAAATCAAAGTAAGTTTTCAAAGTGTAATTTACGTAATTTTACAATTTTTCCAAAGAGACATTTAATCAGAGAAATATTAAGAGCAGTGGATGGCTAGCACGCACCTACCAACTTCGTGACATTGATTATTACAGTAAATCACTAATTAAAATCACAATGAGGTGTGTACAAATTACTGGCACGTCGCACGCATTAAACGTACGCGATTTTCAGGTATTTAGCGAGTATACGGCTCTCCTAAAGGAGACTGTAAGCAGGCAATGGTGAGTGATATTTTGTGTAGTTGTCAGATAGAGCCATGGTTTTGTTAAGTAACACTAATTTGTGACTGGCTGGAAGACTCCCTAAGTAATACAATGAAGTACGTTGTTCTCGACAGCGAATATTCATCAGAGACGAGTGTATCGTCAGGCGTGCCCCAGGGGCGTGTGATAGTACCGCTGTTACTTTCTATCTATATAAATGATCTGATGGACAAACTAACCTGTAATTTGCGGCTGTTTGCTGATAATGCTGTCGTCTTTAATTGATGGTAATAGCATACAGGATGACTAGGACAAAATTTATAGTTGGTGTGAAGAATGACAGTTAGTTCTAAATGAAGAAAAATGTAAGGTGAAGCGCATGAGTAGGAGAAACAATCCCATAATGTTCGGAAACAGCATTAGTAGTAATCTTCTTGATGCAGTGGCGTCGTTCAAATATCTAGGCGTAACATTGCAGATCGGTATGAAATGGAACGAACGTGTAAGGACAGTTGTGAGTAAGGCGGACAACCTACTTCCGTCTATTGTGAGAATTTTGGAAAGATCTGTTTCATTCAACGATTGTACGCTTGTACAACCACGTCTTGAGTATTGTTCGTTTGGGACACGCAGCAGATCAGTTTAGACCAGTGATTCCCAAAGTGGTCTATATAGACCCCCGGCGGTCTATTCCAACCTGCAAGAAGTCCACGTCAGCAGAAAAATAATTTGGGGGTCTGTACTTGTTGTATATGGGTCCATTATAGTGGCTCATATTTAGGAAGGTCGCAGCCAAAATTCAGAATTATTCTGACATTGCTGAAGCTTGATCATTTGTATGGCACTGTTCTCTTTTGGCTAAGCGAGAGAGTGGAGGAATTCTGTGTTTTCGGTCTCCTGTTGCAGGTCACTAGTCAGTTTTTTTTTTTTTTTTTTTTTTTTTTTTTTTTTTTTTTTTTTTGTATGGGGAGGAGGGTAAGTCACTTATAAAGTATATATTCTAACTTGTCAAGCATTTTTCACTCCACCCTTTTATAGCTAAAGTTATGTAAGGCACTTTACTCGTATGAGGCGTGAAAACAAACTTGACGTTAGGAATTTGTAAAAAAAAAATAATACACAAAAGGCAGAGGGCAGAAGAAGTTGGCAAGGAGTCTACGAGACAAAAACGTTTGGGAACTCCTGGTTTAAATGAAGATATGGAAGCAGTTCAGAGGCGAGCAGCTAGGTTCGTTACTGGTAGGTTCGACCAATACGCCAGTGTCACGGAAATGCTCCGGCAACTCAAATGTTCGTATTTGTTACTCCTCGGTATTTGGTAGAGTTTACGACCTTCAGGTTTGACTGATTTATTGCGTTGAAGTTCAGCGGATTTCTTTTAGTGGTCATGTGTACTTCATACTTTTCGTTGTTTAGTGTTAATTGCCAATTTTCGCACCATGTAGAAATTTTGTGTAAATCGCTTTGCAGTTACTTTTTATCCTCCTAAACTTACAAACTACTCATGAACTAGCTTATACTAAAGACGGCACAAACATCCATTCCCTAGGGGGGATTCGAACCCTCGACGGGGAACGGCCTCGCGCATCGAAGCATAGCGCCTCAATGCGCTCGACTGCTCCTCCGCAGGACACTTTTTTTTCTCCCTTCATCGATTGTCAAAGTCTTTAGCACAGACAGCATATACACAAAAGTAGAAATGTGCGTTTTGATACAGGAGGAATTTCACTACGTCCATTTCGCAAACAGTATGATTCCAGAATCTGACGCTGCCTACATTTTTTTAATTCTTCTTTATTATGGCTTTTGGTTACAGTGACCACACAGGCAGCGGTTATTACAGTGGCAACATTACAATAGAATTGAAATTCTTACAATGTGTATTACAATATTAATAGGTATCTGACATCAGCCTTAGAATAAAAGTAGAAAATTCATATGTACAAGACATAAAACAATTCATATCTAACAGTACGAGTGACAGATGTAGGACAACGAAAGTGCAAACAGCATAAGACCGAATGGGAGGTGCAAAGACATATAAAAGTCAAAATAAAATATAAAATTTCTTATGCAGTTTGAAGCTGTGCATGCTCAAGTTAAACACATCAGCTCTTAAATTAGAGCTGTATGCCAGTGACTTTGAGGTAGTCCTTCAGTAAACTGTACTTGAACTTGTCGAATCCATGAAGGAGAATATAAACACTTGTGCGGAGGGGGTAACCCCTCGCAACCAGCGTTCTGTAGAATACACTTTGTGCGGCCATGCATGCCAGTATATTGTGGTTGATATTCGCCACTGCCGTTGGATCTTTGTCGCAATGCCAAGAAGCGATGATTTTCAAACGGTGTAGGTGGGCATGGTAACATCCATGTCCCAGTCTCATCCTAATGATAGACGTTGTATGACGTTGTATGACGTTGTATGACGAAAACCATGGTCGAGAGGAGACATTTGGTTGGGTAGCTGCCAGGTGTCCTCCCTTAAACGCTTAAGAGACGTGCCATTCGTGGTCCGAAGTGCGATGGCAGCTTTCTGAATCGTCGATCGGAAGTCTGTATATGGAATCGGCGTGGGGCAGTGTTGTCCTTCCGTAATACTTCTCTTGGTGAGGCGGCCTACTGTCTGCTTACATTTGTCGCGCGTTTCACGTTGAGGCACGCGTCTCGTATGCACAAGTAGCGCCGTCTCCGATCGTTCAGCTGCACGGTAGACTTGGCCGCACGTTGACCGCACACGTTCAGACACACGCTCCGTGTGCCGACAGCCAGACTGCGGAGTGCCGAGGTTGTGTGCGCGGGGCAGCGCTGTGGCACGCGCGAGCGGCTGACCCCAGGCTGCCGTACAAGGAAAGGAGCCACCGGCAGACATACGGGCGGTCAACTGTGGCACAGCCCACGACACGCGCGGCGGGTTGTCTGCCACAGGCGTCTGCCGCGCAACACATATGGGTCACCGATTCCATACAATTTTGCATGGACGTTCTATAATTATTGAAAATAAAGACACACATGTTTCTGCTGTGTGCTAGACAGTAGTTTAAAAAAAACTCAAGTTCCGATTTGATGACGGAAGATCGCGTTTTCAAAGCTATACATCGAAAGATCGTGTGGAGATGAATATTTGTAACTAATAAACTTGATGACTCGGCGAACTTCGTATCACTTACCTCTTAATATATAAATAATATGTATTTTAGACCCAGTAGCTTTATAAAGGTAACGTCAAATGTACAAAATTTTATCGCAAACATACGAATAATATATATATATATATATATATATATATATATATATATATATATATATATATATATATATGCTCATGTGCAAAATACCGAGTAGCACCGTGGTTCGGAACCCACGTTAAACTGTAGGTCCCCCTATAACTGGCTGGGTAAGTCAGTTCGAAGGTCGGAGGAAGGCAACGGCATACCACCTCCAAACAGGACCATGCCTAGTAAAGCACTGTGGTGTTCAAACCAATCTTCGGATTATTGACTGCTTTTTATATATAAAAACGCTTTTTCAGTTTTCCACAAATTTTCATATTTTCTGGCCAACTATTACAAACTTTTACTTCACTCAAACCTTACTCTCGCTTTGAACGTCGAATGTGCAAAATTTTATCGCAATCAGATGAATGGTATTAATATTTCATATAAAAATCTCTTCCTATTTTTTGTGTATTTTCAATTTTTCAGGAAACTATTCCAAATTTTTATTTCATAAGAACGTTGCTATTGCTTTGAACGTCAAATATGCAAAATTTTATCGCAACCAGACGAATGACATTGAAAAAAGCTTTCAGTTTCTCGCGAATTTCCAAATTTTCCGGGTAACTTTCCCGAATTTTTAGTTCAAAAGAACGTTCATCTTTCGTTCAACGTCATATGAGCAAAATTTTATCGCAAGCCGATGAAAGGTTCTCAACTTATAGTATTGAGTACATTTACAAAAACACTGAAAAAGAAACTTGCTTCGAATTTTGCGGCTTTCCATTTTAACTGTCTCTATTTCCTTTTTAAATGAAAACGTTCCCAAGACCATAATGAACGAAACAACAAAAGAATTACCCCTCTCCGTCGTGCAAATAGTCAGTTATAATGCCGAATTCAATGAAAAACACATTGAAAAACGCACTTTCATTTTTTCTCAAATTTTCCAATTTTCCGGTAGATTTTCCAAAAACATTATTTCATACAAACCTTGTCCTGTCAAGCCATACCCAAGTGAATAGTGGTGCTTTTACAACCATGTGGCAATTGATTTTTATTCATAGAAAAAATCGCTTTCGGTTTTTCCTAAATTTCCCTACTTTTCGGGCGAGTTTTTCAAATTTTTATGTGATGCGAACCTTCTACTTGAATTCAACATGAAAGGTACAAAATTTTATCGCAATTGGACGAACGGTATTGATAGCTCACTGGAAAAAGCTGTTTTAGTTTTTCCCGACTTTCCTCTTTTCCGGACAACTTTTACGTATTTTATCACCGTTTAAACCTTCCCTGGACTTACACGAATATTTCAAGACTAAAATTAGCCAAACCGGTTCAGCCTTTCTTCAGTTTTAGCGACATTAACGAACAGCAATTCATATATATAGATATAGGGTCAAAAGTTGATGACCTTCGAGTAATTAACGTTTTTGTGTTGTCATGCTGTACCTTGGGTTTTCGTAAACATGAGCGACTTTCCGAACGCCGTCGCCGGTCGAGCGGTCCAGGACTTGGACTGCTAAACCGTGGATTAAGGTTCGAACCTCCTTCATGGCAATTTTTATTTTAGATTTCTTCAATGTATTTGATAATATTCTCATATTTGTAATATCTTTTCTAGCCTTATTTTGAAGTAGAGCATCGGAAAGTGTGGTTAACGTTCAGTTAAGTGCATTGTCTGTTTACAGCTGTTTTATTTGAGATACACATTACAAAACAACAGAAATGAGATATACGGTTATGGAAGTAAGTATCCATACAGTAGTTGGTGACAAACTACGATGGTGTGATGGGATAGTAAATCACTCACTGCGCCGATACGAATAAGTACGATGATGTAGCGTCAGATGTCCATTTTCTTGGTAATGATGGTTTCCGTATGTCATGAGTTTATTATGGGAAAATATAGTATGTCACATTCCGCGCGGTCTACGATAGCGCAAAATGTATTCATACACCGAACTACTTTCAACCAAACGGCTGACGCAGCCGCAGTGTGCATGCCACACTTGTGTAGTCATGTGGCGGCCGTGAAGCAACAGCATGTCGGACGTGGGTACCGTGGAACACCAGAATGGGCCGCAAGGGGGAAGAAACGACCATTGAGGAACGAAACATCGTTTTCGCCCAGTATCTTCAACACAAGTCGTATGCCGAAATTGCGAACATCGTAGGACGAAGGCAAGCGACTGTGCAATCTATCATTAAGCGATATAAGGACAGACATGTAGTAGTAAACAGTGAACGACACGGTCGTCCACAGAAGCTCACAACAAGAGAGACCAGAATGCTAATAAGAATCATAAAAAATAATAAAAATAAAATGAAAAAAGAAAGGACATCACTCCAAGGGCAGTTCGTACCATTCTCAATCGTTCGGGCTACAGAGCCCTACATCAGCAAAAAGAACAGGAAGTGGCGGATGGAATTCGCAAAACATCATGTATCCAAGACAACAGACTTCTGGGATACCGTATTGTTTAATGATGAAAGCAAATTTAATACCGTGCCCAATTATGGTAGGATCTTGGTCCGGAGAAGACCGAATACAGACCTCACCTAAACAACATTCAACACACGGTGAAGCACGAAGGTGGTGGAGTGATGGTATGACAGCCTCCGGTCTCGGGAATTTTTTGTAGAAGGTACCAAAAAATGTTCAAATGTTTATAAAGCGTATGGGACTTAACTGCGGGGTCATCAGTCCCTAAACGTACAAACTACTTATGAACTACCTTATACTAAAGACGACACAAACATCCATACCCGATGGAGGATTCGAACCTCTGACGCGGGGGGCCGCTCGATCCGCAACGTGGCGCTCCAGACCGTTCGGCTACTCCAGCGCGGCTGTGGAAGGTACCGTGGACAGATTTATGTATAAAACATTGTCAAACAGAACTAGAACATAGTTTTAACGCCTTGGGTCTTCCTAGAAAGCCGGCCGCGGTGGCCGAGGGGACTGAGGCGCTCCAGTCACGGTCTGCACGGCCACTACGGTCGGGGGTTCGAATCCCCCCTCGGGCATGGATATTTGTGCCGCCCTTAGTCTTAGCTAGTTCATAAGTAGTTTGTAAGCTTAGGGACTGATGACTCCGTAGTTAAGTCCCATAAGTTCTACAAACATTTGAACATTTTCTTTCTAGAAATTATTACTTCCAACAGGACAATGATCCCAAACATACGGCCTAAATTGTCTGGCTGTGGTTTCTCTACAACACTCCACACACTCTTCAAACACCAGCGCAGAGTCCGGACCTGAATCCCATCGAACACTTGTGGTGTGAGCTGGAAACACGAGTGGAAAATCACGACATTCGTATTAAGGGCTCTTTGAAAGAGGCTCTCCTTCGAGAATGGGAAGGTATCTCGTCGGAAACTACAAGAAAATCGGTCCATTCCATGCCACGGAGGTTGCGAGAAGTAATACATCGGAAGGGTATCCATACGAAGTATTAAACATGTTGTTAGAAGTGTCATTTTCTGTTGGTGTATGTATACTTATTTCCATTACTGTAAATAAAATGCTTCCAAAGCATGTAATTACGCAATTACAGTTACTGGCCGTTTATACGTCAGTGTTCTTCTCATAACCAATAGGGTGAAACTTATCATAAAAAACAATCAAAACAAATATTTATCACACCATTCACAACACACGAACGACATATTGCCACATTCACATGTCATCTGAGATATTGCTCGTGGAAAATATACCGGATGTATATTGCACTGTGTATAACAAATAAAACACCTGTAAACAGATAATACACAGGAAACCCGTAAAGAACATCATTAATAATATATATATATATATATATATATATATATATATATATATATATAGACGTTACTTTTTCCCCTATGCTATTAGTGAATGGAAGAGAAAAATTATAAAAGCGGTTTGATGAACCCTATGCAATGCACTTCATTGTGATTTGCAGAGTAATGATGCAGACATAACATGCTGCCACAAGTTATTCGTTATAATTCAAGAATGAATAAAGTTATGTTAAAAATAACAACTGCATAGTTTTTTTTCTGGTGAAGTTCTTTATCTGTCTGATAAGTCACATGATCACCACGTTTTTCACTGTAAATTCCGGATGGCTGCTATCAGCTACTTTGTTACACTGTTTACATCTTATTTTGGATTTTATGAGAGTGTTTCCGAAATTTCGGACGACCCTGTACATTGCAGAAACAGAAACCACTAAGACAGTGAGATTACAGTCTTTATTTGACGTTAAACTGCTGTTAGATAAAAGCATGAAATTTTTAGACATATAGAGTGTTGAGGGTATTTTTCCGGATTGACTGAAATATGCTATCGTTAAACCTCTGTCTAAAAAGGGGATATGTCTGATGTTAACAACTACCGTCCCAGCTTTATCTAAAATTTTTGAAAAAGTTATTTATTCTCGAGTAGCTTAACATATTAGTAAAAATAAAATTCTATCAACATGTCACTTTGGTTTTCAAAACAGTTTTTCAACTGAAAATGCTATGTATAGCTTCACTGATGAAATATTAAATGCTTCGATTAACCGGACATCACCCGTTGCGATTTTTTGCTATCTTTCAAAGGCTTTTGACTGTGTAAATCATGGGATTCTTCTAGATAAGCTTAAGTATTGTGATATGAGTGGGACAGTGCACATATGGTGCACAAAATGGTTTACATCGTACTTAACTCGAAGAGTACAGAAAGTTGAAACAAGCAAAAATGAGTCCTTCGAGGTTCGGTAATAATAATAATATGGTTTTCTGTCCCGCAGGATCTAATTGAGGAGTAAGACTCCATGGTCATGGAACAAGTCAATACATGGAGTTTAACACAAGAATGCTAACAGAAAAATTTTAAGTAGTCCTTTGCACACGACAATTTTCATGCTAAGTGAAAAGAATCAATAACGAAAAGAAAAGCTGAATTGTTTAACTTTTCTAGGAGTTCCTCGACAGAATAAAAAGATATTAAACATAAGGGGAGGCATTGAATTAAAATTTATGTGATGTCGAGATTCGAACCCGGGACTTCTTACTAGGTAGGCGCTTTAGACCACTCAGCTAACACAGCGTTGTAACCACAGCAACTACCTGGACTGTCTTAGAGCACGTCTTCCTCCACACCACATACTTAAATTCTGCCTCATGTTCCCTGTGAAATGCGTATCCAATTGTCTCACCTTATGTTTAATATCTTTGGTATAACGAGACAATGTTGTCTCAAGGAATTGTATTATTTGTTGATATATAGAATAAAAAGAAGTGAGCCATGGGGTAACGCTTCAATTTAACTCTGAAAGCGCGTGGGTTAGTGTTAAGATTCTTGAGTTCTTGTGGCAGCTTATTGAAAATGGATGGTGCAGAATACTGCACACCTTCCCGCGTAAGTGTCAAGGTGGTGTGATGCAAATGTAGATTCGACTTCTGTCCAGTATTCACCGAGTGAAAGCTGCTAACTCGTGGGAATAAGCTGATATTATTAACAGCAAACGACATTAAAGAAAATACGTATTGTGACGCCAGTGTCAGAATTCTTAGACTACTGAAAGGGGGTCGACGTGACGTTTGTGAACTTACACCATATATTTCTCGAACCGCCCGTTTCTGAGCCAAAACTATCCTTTTTGTATCAGTCGAGTTACCCCAAAAAATAACGTCGTACGTCATAAGTGAGTGAAAGTAAGCTTAGTAGACTACTTTTCGTGTTGAAAACGCATTTCAGATATTGTTCTAATGGTAAATAAAGCAGAATTTAGTTTTGGAACAAGATCCTGAACATGGGCTTTCCATGACACCTAGAAATTTGAACTGTTCAATCTCACTTATCATATGCTCATTATGTGTAATCTAAGTGTCAGCTTTCGTCAAATTATGTGTATTAGTTGTAAAAAACTGAATTTTACTGTGATTTAAAATCAATTTGTTTTCTACAAGCCATGAACTTATTTCTTGAACTGTATTATTTGATACTGTGTCAATATTACGAACAACATACCTCACTACCAAGCTGGTATCATCAGCAAGCAAAAATATTTTACAATCACCTCTTATACTCGAAGGCATATCATTGATATAAATAAGAAACAGCAGTGGTCCCAAAATAGAACCCTGAGGCACCCCCACTTAACTGTGCCCCATTGTGATTGTACGTCATAGCCATTGTCAACACTGGGAGAATTACCTTTTGCTATCTGTTATTAAAGTAAGAAGTGAATCAGTTGTGAGCCACTCCTCGTATTCCACAATGTTCCAACTTCTGCAATAATATTTTGTGATCAACACAATCAAACGCCTTTGCTAAATCAAAGAAGACGCCTTTGGTCCTTTGCTGTTCTTAACCCTTTCAGTCCCTAATTATGAAATAAGTTTTGAAAAAATTAAAATTCCACGTTTTCTGTATTAATACAGTGCAGTAAACATCAAAATATGTGTTTTAAAATTTTTGGTCGAACTATCGATTTTTCATGTCAGGTATGTCACGCTCAACACAGACGTTTGTATCGAGGTATTTTATTACTTGAACGTTATTTTGTTGATAGTTAATACTGCCAGATGCAAGCATAATCTTCGCTACAGCACCAAAGACAAGAAAATTCACTGCTGGAACCACACTCACGCTCACAATCTCAACCACGTACAGACGGCAACGCAACACAACCACCAAGACGGACAGAGTAATGCCTCAGAAGTGGCTACACGCCGTACCAAGCGGCAAAATGTCGTACAAGAAGCATGCAGTTCATCAATAAAAATGCAACTTTAAGGATTGATGCAAAAAATACGGTATAAATCAACTTTTAATACATTGTCGTCCAGGAACAACACTGGGAATGAAAGGATTAATATATATATTAATGACTTGCCATTCTATATTCACGATGATGCTAAGCTAGTTCTTTTTGCTGACGATAGAAGTATAGCTATCACGACTAACGAACTGGAACTGATGAAATCGTAAATGATGTATTTCAGAAAATGATTAAGTGGTTCTCTACAAATGGACTCTCATTAAACTTTGATAAAACTCAGTATAAGCAATTTCATACAGCAAATGGCATGACACCATTAATAAATTTAGACTTTGTACAGAATTCTGTAGCCAAGGTAGAATATTAAAAAATTTTAGCTGTTTGTATTGACGAGGGATTGAATTGGAAGAAACACATTGAAGATCTGTTGAAACGTTTGAGTTCAGCTACTTATGCTATTTGGGTAATTGCAAAATTTGGTGATATGCCTATTTTAATTGACTTCTTTCATATGGCATCACATTCTGTGGCAATTCAACATTGAGTGAAAACGTATTCATTGCACAAAAGCGTGTAATCAGAATCACTGCTGGAGCCCACCCAAGATCATCCTGCAGACATTTACTTAAGGATGCAGGAATCTTCACTGTAGCTTCACAATATACCGTGTGATCAAAAAGTCAGTATTATTCTGAAAGCTTAATAAATCACGGAATAATGTAGATAGAGAGGTAGAAATTGACATACATGCATGGAATGACATGGGGTTTTATTAGAACAAGAAAAAAACAAACAAACAAAGTATTGCTAGACGCGTGAAAGATCTCTTGCGCGCGTCGTTTGGTGATTATCGTGTGCAGCCGCCTCTTTCATCATGCTTGCCCTCCCAGGTCCCCAGACCTCGGTCCGTGCGATTATTGGCTTTGGGGTTACATGAAGTCGCACATGTATCGTGGTCGACCGACATCTCTAGGGATGCTGAAAGACAATGTCCGACGCCAATGCCTCACCATAACTCCGGACATGCTTTACAGTGCTGTTCACCACATTATTCCTCGACTACAGCTATTGTTGAGGAATGATGGTGAACATATTGAGCATTTCCTGTAAAGAACATCATCTTTGCTTTGTCTTAATTTGTTATGCTAATTATTGCTTTTCTGATCAGATGAAGCGCCATCTGTCGGACATTTTTTGAACTTTTTTTTTTTTGTTCTATTAAAAACCGCTGTCATTCCAAAGATGTGTGCCAATTTTTACCTCTCTATCTACATTATTCCGTGCTTTATTAAGTTTTCAAATTTATACTGACTTTTTGATCACCCGGTATACATTCACTCATGAAATCTATTATTAACAATCCGACCCAATTAAAATGTAATAGCAGCATGCATAGTTGCAACGCTCGGAAAAAGGGTGATATTCAGCATTCAAGGTTAAATCTAACTTTTCCACAGAAAGGGGTGAATTATGCTACCAGAGAAGTCTTCGGTCACTTACCAAATAGCACCAAAAGTCTGACAGATAGCCAACTGGCATTTAAAAAGAAATTCCTTTATACTTTACATAAATTTTTAGATAAAACTTAAAAATAAAAAATCCTTAAAATATTGAGTGTCATGTATAGACACCATTTACTAGACTGACACGTTCCACATCATTCCGCTATGCCGTAAAAGGTAGTGCCAAACTTTCAGGAAACATTACTCACACACACAAAAAAAGAAAATTTGTTATGTGCACATGTGTCAAAAAAAATTATCAAATGTTTGTAAAGCTTATGGGACTTAACTACGGGGTCATCAGTCCCTAAACTTACAAACTACTTATGAACTATCTGGACATGTGTCCAGAAACGCTTAATTTCCATGTTAGAGCTCATTTTATTACTTCTCTTCAAATCACATTAATCATGGAATGGAAACACACAGCAACAGAACGTACCAGCGTGACTCCAAACACTTTGTTGCAGGAAATGTTCGAAATGTCCTCCGTTAGCGAGGATACATGCATCCACCCTTCGTCGCATGGAATCCCTGATGCAGCCCTGGAGAATGGCGTATTGTATCACAGCCGTCCACAATACGAGCACGAAGAGTCTCTACATTTGGTACCGGGGTTGCGTAGACAAGAGGTTTCAAATGCCCCCCCCCCTAAATGAAAGCCAAGAGGGTTGAGGTCAGGAGAGTGTGGAGGCCATGGAATTGGTCCGCCTCTACCAATCCATCGGTCACCGAATCTGTTGTTGAGAAGCGTACGAACACGTCGACTGAAATATGCAGGAGCTCCATCGTGCATGAACCACGTGTTGTGTCATACTTGTAAAGGCACATGTTCTAGCAGCACAGGTAGAGTATCCCGTATGAAATCATGATAACGTGCTCCAGTGAGCGTAGGTGGAAGAACATGAGGCCCAATCGAGACATCACCAACAATTCCTGCCCAAACGTTCACAGAAAATCTGTGTTGATGACGTGATTGCACAATTGCGTGCGTATTCTCGTCAGCCCACACATGTTGATTGTGAAAATTTACAGTTTGATCACGTTGTAATGAAGCCTCATCCATAAATACTAAAATGAGCTCTAACATGGAAATTAAGCGTTTCCGGACACATGTCCACATAACATATTTTCTTTGTTTGCGTGTGAGGAATGTTTCCTGAAAGTTTGGCCCTAGCCTTTTGTAACACCCTGTATATGATCTACGGAACAAGTATTAATCTAATCTAATCTCTAATCTCATTGTTTCACTGTCTGTCTGGATGTTATGAGGGTGTTTCCGTGTATATTGCAGACACAGAAACCAATAAGCCAGTGAGACTGCAGTCTCCATTTGTACGCCAAACTGCCATTCGCTCTTCTAACGGCAGTTATCGGTTACAAGGGCAATACCGACGTGTCACGGTCTTTGGTGTCACTTCTCGGTAGTCCTGTCGTTTGCGTAACCGCCTGGTTGTGGCAGTTCAGAATTCCCGCGTCCTTGCTTCACGGCTTCTGCCGCCCAAGACCAATCGTTATTGTCACGCCAATTGAGACCGTTCCCACGGCTTTCTACCGCAGTGGGCCGGCCATTCACGATTATGCACAGGCAGCAGCGGTTCCTGTGGACGGCGAGTAATCAGGGGGAAAGGCCACAGTAAGCGACGTCGCAACCACCAGGGTTTGTACCAGCACCGGGGGCGCCTGGTCAGCTGCCGAGGTTGCGGTCATCTGGGGGAAGTTTTTCCAGTGGAGCAGGAGATTCAAAGCAAACTCATTATATACGTCTGGTACGCACAGTTCGGCCTGTGAGGCTGACAGTCACGTTGCTCATGAGAAATGTTAGTTTCGGTGTCGGGACGAAGTCCGAAGAAAACGTTGTATGTGACAATTGACGTCATTACTGGTTGGAAGGCGCTACCGAGAGAACGGCCACCAGATGATATTTTCTTTCGGACAGACACCAAACGAACATATAAGGCTTGGAACTTAAATAGTGGCAACACTACTGTGGAGACACCGCGCTATGGAATCTACTATTGTCACTGATACCACACGTCTCCTTCAGAAATTAGGAAAATAATAAACTCTCTCAAGAGTGAACGGTCATATGGAATTGATGGCATTTCCAGCAGGGTATTATCCCTGGAGATAAGTAGGATTCTTAGACATATTTGTAATAGCTCTTTAAAGCAGGGTATTTTCACAGCCGGCAGCGGTGGCAGAGGGGACTAAAGCGCTCCAGTCACGGTCTGCACGGCCACTACGGTCGGGGGTTCGAATCCGCCCTCGGGCATGTCCTAGTTCGTAAGTAGTTCATAAGCAGTTTGTAAGTTTAGGGACTGATGACCCCTTAGTTAAGTCCCATAGACTATACAAACATTTGAACATTTTTGTATTTTCACAGATCGACTGAAATATGCTATCATTAAACCTTTGCATAAAAAAGGGGATACGTCCGATGTCAACAACTACAGCCCCATCTCACTTCTGACAGCTTTATCCAAAATTTTTGAAAAAGTTATGTATTCTCGAGTTGCTTCACATATTAGTAAAAATAAAGTTCTAACAAAATGTCAGTTTAGTTTTCAAAAAAGCTTTTCAACTGAAAATGCTATATATACCTTCACTGATGAAATATTAAAATGCTTTGAATGACCGGACATCACCAGTTGTGATTTTTTGTGATCTCTCAAAGGCTTTTGATTGTTTAAATCATGGGATTCTTCTAGATAAACTTAAGTATTGTGGTATGAGTGGAACAGTGCACAAATGGTTTAAATCATACTTAACTGGAAGAGTGCAGAAAGTTGAAATAAGCAGTTAACATGATTTAGATGAAACAAGTAATTCCTCTAACTGGGGAGTTATCACAAATGGGGTCCCACAAGGTTCGGTCTTGGATCCTTTGCTGTTCTTAATATATATTAATGACTTGCCATTCTACATTCACGAAGATGCTAAGCTAGTACTTTTTGCTGATGATACAAGTATAGCTATCACACCCGACAAAAAGGAATTAACTGATGAAATTGTAAATGATATCTTTCTGGAAGTTATTAAGTGGTTCTCTACAAATGGACTCTCATTAAACTTTGATAAAACCCATTACATACAGTTTCATACAGTAAATGGCATGACAACATTAATAAATTTAGACTTTGAACATAAATCCTTAGTTAAGGTAGAATATTCAAAATTTGTAGGTGTTTGCATTGACGAGGGACTGAATTGGAAGAAACATGTTGAAGATCTCTTGAAACGTTTGAGTTCAGCTACTTATGTCATCCCGAGTCATTGCAAAATTTGGTGATATGCATCTCAGTAAATTAGCTTACTACGCCTATTTTCATTCATTGCTTTCATATGGAATCATATTCTGGGGCAATTCAACATTGAGTAAAAAAGGAATTCATTGCACAAAAGCGTGTAATCAGAATAATTGCTGGAGCAGACTTTTATTTAGGGATCTAGGGATCTTCACTGTACCTTCACAATATATATACTCACTCATGAAATTTGTTATTAACAATCCGACCCAATTCAAAGGTAATAGCAGTGTGCATAGCTACAACACTAGGAGAAAGAATGATATTCACTATTAACGGTTAAATCTAACCTTAGCTCAGAAAAGGGTGGTCACTTACCAAGTACCATCAAAAGTCTGACAGATAGCCAACTAGTATTTAAAAAGAAATTAAAGGAATTTCTGCATGGCTACTCCTTCTACAATGTAGATGTATTTTTAGATGAAACTTTAAAAAAATAAAAAAATAAAAATAAAATAAAAATAAGAAACAACAAAATACGTAATAAAAAATCCTTAAAATATTGATTGTCAAGTGTAGACAACATTTACTAAACTGACACGTTCCACATCATTACAAAATGTCGTATATATGATCTATGTAACAAGTATTAATCTAATCTAATCTTATCTAATCATACCTGCCTCTCCTCCGAGCAAATGGACTCGCCCGTCTCACGTCACCGGCGTGCGCACAATCGAGGGAAACAGTCACTTGTGAGCGAGCGGTCTAACGTAACGGTGTCACTACAATCGCACCGGAAAGTACTGTCACACGTGCGTATTTTTCGTTGCTGGTTATAAACGCCGCACCTTCCGGTATACAACGCACGTAGGTGCTACCTTACATACCAGACAGTACAGTTCTGCCCACAGTGCCTACCATTAACAAAGAAATGCAGTGTTAAGGGCGAACATGTATCTCCTCTGCACACAAAAAGTATTGGCACAGAGCGTGGCTTCTCGGTGTATTGGTGGGTTTTCAGGTACCGGAACGCCATCTGCTAACGCAACACACACTGCGTGTTTTTGACGGCCCAGTCGCTAGTATGTTGCTGTATTGCGCGATAATAGTCAGCATGGGGCCGTTGAAGAAGGAACATTCAGTGGCGGTGCGTGAGAGAGTGGTACTATTCCATTCAGAGGGGAGAAGCTATCGACAAATCGGAGCAGAGGTGTCTGTTAGACAGCGCCCACACATTGGAACCAACATTCAGTTGAATTCGCCGAGAGCCAACGTAAACATATCTGACGCACAAATCGCGGCCGATCCATTAACAATTTTGAGTGTGAATTATTACATTTTGTCATTGCAAAGCAAAAAAAGGAAACATATGTAGAAGATGATGGTGTGTGTTGTACCACTTCTTACCGAACATTAATTAAGAAATCAGAATGTTTTAAATTTCCTTGGTTTTAAAATAAGTTTCAAGTATCCGATCCACATGATTAAAACTTAGGCCTGCTACTTTAAATTATTGAACTTAAGATAAAAAAGATACGTTGTGGAGGAATGCTATACCTGCTATAGTTCTTTTGGTATTGATGCTTCGATTTCTTGCTACAGGAGACAGTTTTAGAAGCCTTCACTTCCTTTTTAAAATAACCATGTAATTGAAATCATTGGTAGTGCTTGAAGTTTGCGAAGCATTATGTAAAAATTGGCAGGAAATATTAGGTAATATTAATTGTAAAAATTGCATTCTGTAATTGACTTCGTCAAAGGTCTTAAAAGTTTTTAATTTTACTAATCGCGCCTGAGTTTTGACGTGACATTTCGATTTTTGTGTTCGCTTTCACAAATGAATCACTTTTTGATACAGTCCTAAAATTTACAAAGAGATTTTAAAACTTTAAAAATAAACGGCGACAAAGAAAGAAACGAAGAAAGGCGTTTTCTGTTTTGAGACTAGCAGACGACAAAGAACGAAATGTTGGCGCCAATGTGTGGACAACATACCCATATTGGCCCAACGTCCTTTGATGTTTGGTGAAAATACCGACAAGCAATGGAGCCGTACCAACGTTGGAGCCAAAGTTGGTTCCAATGCTATTTCACCGATCCATACTCTGGACGAACATTGGTTCCAATGTGTGGATCCGGCCTTAGCTACATCACGGTACGAGCAATCATTCATAAATATAGAGAGACTGGAACAACAGTGAATAAGTGTCGTCCTGGACGTCCAAAAGTGCTTACAACCCGAGAGCGTCGCCGTATCATTGCTAGAGGTCTGCGCGCATAAGAAAAGTGTTATCCGTATCCGCTCCGCATCCGCAAGGCCCATATCCGCAACTGCACCCGCGGCACTTTATCCGCATCCGCAAGTTCGTCATCCGCATCCGCAGATATTAAAGTTTTGAATGGGTAATAGTAATAGATAGCAGTATTTAAAACGATGCTATCTAATGATATAATTATTGTTAGAGAGTCATTTCTGCTACAACTTAACTACTTTTGACTTCTCGTATCACGGTAACTGTTCTATACCTACTCCAAAACAGGTTATTCCAAACAGGAAAACATTGGCGCTCCGGACACACACAGTAGCGCTTCGAAGACCGTGTGGTCGTAGCACTAAGTGAATTGCTTAAAACAGGCATCTTCTTAAATTTTAGTGGTTAAAACTGATCGGCTTAGAGGAGATTTTACTGTGTTTACGTTAAAAAAAAAAAAAAAAGGAAACGGTTCTTTCTGGAGTTTTACGAAAGGAACAATTCATTTTACCCATATTAACGCACAAGAGATTATGTGACGCAAAGCGAAGAATGTCATTTCAAGCGTTAAAACTGCCGTCTACTTCTAATTGGTAACCGTCAGCAAAAAGAGGCAGTGTCGGATGCAGCTACGGTCAGCCTATACAATCTAGCATTCTGTACATCTACAAATCACATGTAAGTGCCTGGCAGAGTGTCATCGAACCACCGTTATACTATTTATCTCCCATTCCATTCTCGAATAGCGCGCGGGAAGAAAGAACACCTGAATCTCTCCGTTAGAGCTCTGGTTTCTCGTATTTTATTCTGATCATCGTTTCTACCTATGTAAGTGGGAATCAACAATATATTTTCGAATTCGGAGGAGAATGTTGGCGATCGGAGTTTCGTAGTAGCCCACGCCGCAGCGATAAACGCTGTTGTTGTAATGATTCCCATCCCAGATCCTGTATCAATTCCGTAATGCTGTCCCCCCTGTATCGCGACAATACGAAACAAGCTGCTCTTCTTTGGACTCTTTCGATGTCCTGCGTCAAACCCACCTGATAAGGATCTCACACTGAGCGGAATTCCGCAAAAAAAAAAAAAAAAAAAAAAAAAAAAAAAAAAAAAAAAAAAAGGGAAGGACAAGCATAGTGTATGCAGCCTCTTCAGTAGTTCTATTGCATCTTTTAAGGGTTCTGTCAATAAAACGCAGTCTTTGGTTCGCCATTCCCAAGACATTATCTACGTGTTCATTCCAGTTTAAGTCTGAAGTAATAGTAATTCCTAGGTATTTTGTGTCGTTTGTGGCTTACACTTTTGATTGATTTGTCTTGTAAACAAAGTTTAACGGATTTCTTTTCGTACTCATGTGGACGACTTCACACTTCTCATTATTGAGACTCAATTGCCAATTTTTACACCATGGTGATATCTTATTCACATCGTTCCTTGGTTTGGATCTTCAGATGCTTGTACTAGACGCTAAATGACGGCGTCATCTGCAAACAACTTATACTTTCCTCTAAATTGTTTATGTAAATAAGGAACAGCAGATGACCAATAACACTACCCTGCGGAACGCCCGATATCACCTCTGTTTTAGTCGATGCCTTACCATCGATTACAACGACCTGTGTCCTCTCTGACGGGTAATCCCCTACCCAGTCGCAAATTGTGGGCGATATACCATAACCACGCAATTTGCTTAAAAGCTGTTTGTGAGGTACGGTGTCAAAAGCTTTCTGGAAATCAAGAAATACGGAATCGATTTGCCAACCCTTGTCGATAGCACTCATCACTTCGAGTGAGTAAAGAGCTAGTTGTGTTTCGCATGAAACCTTTCTAAATACGTTACTTTCACTGTACACCGTACGTGATTATGAAAGTTGCTATAAAATGCTATTGTGAATCTATAATACTTCCATCACCATTTATCTAATACATAAACATGAATGTTTGTTTGTATGTTTGTTGGTAGTCTATTGCCGGCGTTCATTCGGTTGCGATGAAACTATGCCAACATATTGCTTGCACTTTCGCTACTGTTATTGACATAATTAAATGACTGTAAGACACATAGTTAAGGAGATATGTCTCCTCATCAATAAAAAACTATGCCGTCTCGAGAAACCCAGATCCATACGCAACTTCGAACGGTAAAATGTCTTTACTGACAAGATGGTAAGTCTTTCGGTTGCGGTTGTCTTCAAATTTGGCGGAACTTCAGGAACTTTTCCATCCGTCTTGGTATTTAAATAAATGATTATGCTACTTTGTTCTGTCTCATACGAATATTTTAACAAATTTGAAGTACCGCTTTTGTGTCCAGTGTAAGAATATATGAGGTATGTCCACAAAGTAAGTTCCGTTTGGTTATATAAAACGAACGGGTACAGATACAGAAAAAAATATTTCTTGTACAAAAATCTACAACTGTTAAACTACTTTTCTACATAGCTTCCGAAATTTTGTAGGCAATTTTCATAGTATGGCACAAGGTTTTGTGTGTTTTTTTCATAGAATGTTGCCGCCTGTGTATTCAACCATGTGGTAACATGTGCTTTCAGCTCGTCATCATCGTTGAAGTTTTTTCCACCAAGAACAGATTTTAGGTGTAAGAAGAGGATTACTGTCAAAAGATTTTTTTTTCACGATAATACCTGACATCACACACCGAATGTGACCAAACAATTCTTACGGAAATTTCAATGGGACTTGTTTGATCATCCTCCATACAGCTCGGACCTCTCTCCTAGCGACTTTCATCTCTTCTTACACCTAAAATCTCTCCTTGGTGGTCAACAGTTCGAAGACGATAAAGAGCTGTTACATGGTTGAATACACAGGCGGCAACCTTCGGCATGCAAAAACTTGTACCACACTATGACAAGTGCCTACAAAATTTCGGAAGCTATGTAGAAAAGTAGTTTAACAGTTGTACACTTTTGTACAATATATATTTTTTCTGTATCTATACACATTTATTTTATATAACCAAAAGGAACTTACTTTGTGGACATACCTCGTACTTTTTTCCACTCAAAACAGGCCACTATACCGCTGATCTCTTCTTTGCCATCAAATACTTATCCAATTTTTTACAAATTGACTGTTTTTGTTTTGTTAGTAATGTCAAATCGCCTCTTTTCACTTTACACGATATAGTATCCATTGATGTCACATACATTTTAAGAAAGAACTGTCACTGTATTCACTACGATATACGTTGTCACTCGGTCACTACAAAGCGCTAACTGAAGGATTTCAAGAATGTCCACAGGCTTCACGTTTTCAGCTAATATTTCTACAGACATAGCGGGCAGATGTCTCGCTCTTTATCCGCGTTTAACTCGCAGATATCCGCGTCGCTCACAATTTTATCCGCAAAGTAAGAAATACTGCGGATATCCGCGGACATATCCGCGGACGTCCGCATCAGCGTAGACCTCTAATCGCACTTGCTCGGAAGGAACCTGCTACAAGTGCAGCAACTATTGCTCAGGTTGTTTAGACAACGCCCGACAAAACGGTTAGTATTCAAACTATACAAATGTGTTGACTGAGGCTGACATGCACGGATGTCTTCCAAGAAAAAGCCGTACATACAGGAAATTAACCGGCAGAAACGCCAGCAGTTTGCCAAGGACTAAATCAGCAAGACGATGGAGTTTTGGAACACTGATATTTAGCGACGAATCGAGGTAAGTAGGTTATTACTTTAATAACCGACGTTTCGGCCAACGTTACAGTGGCCTTCATCTGGGTATACTCAGATGAGGATCACTGTAACGTTGGCCGAAACGTCGGTTATTAAAGTAATAACCTACTTACATCATGACGCGGTACAACACCCAGAAAACTTTTATGTCACGAGGTTCAATATGATCGAATTTGATGCAAGAAATAAAATTTGGCGCAAGCCGAATACGCACCTCGACATCAAAGACATGCATCCCACAGTCAAACACGGTGGAGGCGGTATCATGGTCTGAGGCTGTTTGGCGGCGTCCGGTGTTGGAAATCTAGCTGTAATCCATGATACAATGGATCAAATCAGAATTTGAATTTGAAAATATTCAAATGTTTGTAAATCTGTCGGACCAAACGTCGTGGTCATCAGTCCGTAGCTTACAAACTACTTAAACTAAGGTAAACTAACCTAAGGACAAAAAATCGACTCGAACCTCCGACGGCGAGCAACCGCGCGCTCCGCAGCGAGGCGCCATAGACCGCTCGGCTACTCCACCGCGGCGAACATATCAGACGTGTTGCGAGGTACTTTACACGCTAGTGCACAGAAATGGGGCCTTACTGGGGTGTTTCATTTCCAGCAAGACAACGACCCTAAACATACCACCATGCAAACCCGAGAGTGTTTACTGTACAATGCCCCAGAAAGGTTCTAACACCACCTCAGAGCTCTGATTTGAGCCCCATTGAGAACCTGCGGGCTCATCTTGACACACGTCCGAAAAAGGCGTCCATACGGTAAAACGACTTGGAGAAAGCGCTCTTGGAGGAATGATCGAAAATTACCCCTCGTATCACCCAGAATTGAATACGAAGCATTCCTAGGCGTTTACGTGTTGTTATAGATGCTAAAGGTATGCACACTAGCTATTAGAAGGTGAACATCAATGAAGAAAACGAACACACTGTCCGATTCATACGCGTGTGCCAATACTTTTTTGGATGCAGGAGAGCGATGTTTATTTTCATAATGCTGTATGTTACTTTACGGTCAGGTGATTTGAACATATTTGTAACCTGTGTAATGTAAGGTGGCACGTGTCTGGGTTCTGTTCTGAAATATATGTTTCGTTTAACCTATATCCACTGAAATTTAACTAGTGCGATTGTATGTTTTCGAAACAGGAACAACGGAATTGAATCAAGATTGAATGTGCCAGAGGTCGTAGAGCACGACAGCGTCATGAATATCTTCAAGAGGCGTGCGGGGAATCGGCATTGCCGTACACAACAGTGGCATGTTGGGTAAAAGCCTAACGACGAAGGTCGACAAACTGTGGCAGACATGCATCAGGCAGGTCGTACTAGCGTCTCTGAAGTGCATACTGTTGCCGCGTTAGTGGACAGAGATTGACGACAGACGATTTGTGAGCTCGCCCACGAAACCGGATTAGCGCATACGACTGTGCTTCGAATCGCAAAGGAACGCTTGGGCATGCGAAAAATTGCATCACGATGGTTCCGCGTGAATTGACGGAAATGCAGAATTGGATGTTTTACGACGCTGCTCAGACGCACTCGGAGCGCTATGAGCGCGAAGGAGAGGCTTTCTTTCGCCGTATTGTAACACTGGATGAGCCATGGGGCACATCGTACGAGCCAAAACTGAAACGTTAATCCGCATTGTGGAACGTCGCAAAAGAGCCCTAGTATGGTGAAAATTATGGTGATTCTCGTGTACGACGGTAATGGTGTTATCCTATCGTATTACGTTCCTCCACGGCAGACCGTCAATGCTCAGTATTACTGTTCGTTTTTGGAGCATCACCTGCAACCAGCTCAGCGAAAGAAGAGGCAACACTTTCTGCGCAACCCACCCTTCATTTTGCTCAACAATGCGCGGACGCATACACCACAAGCTGTGGCTGCTCTGTTTGGTCGATGGGACTGGAAAGTACTGTACCATCACCATACTACCCGGTCATAAGTCCTTGTGACTTTGATTTAATTCCGAAGATGAAGGAACCAATTCGTGGCATTTGCTTCAGAGCTGTTCCAGACATTCGGCAGACAGTAGACCGCTCCATTCGCACCATCAACAGAACAGGCTCTACTAACGGTATACTACGCCTTTCACATCAGTTACAACGGGTTCTACACAGCGCTGGTGACTGCTTTGAAGCACAGTAACAGCTGAAAACATGTAACGCTTTTGTATCGGTTGTGAATAAAGAGTTGCCACTATATAAGTTCTGACCATATATATATATATATATATATATATCTATATATACGTGTGTGTGCATTTACACACGAAGACGGCGTAAGGTTCGCCTTCTGTTCCTTATAAACGGTTTAGGAAAGCAGCTCTCCTAGACTGTTCGCAGATGATGCTGTCGTTTATAGTTTAGGAAAGTCACCATAAGGTCATAAGCAACTGCATTTAGGTGAGATATGTGCAAGATGCGAGAAATCCATATTAGCACTAAAAGAAATCCATCAAACCCCATAGTTCAACTTAAAGGTAGTAAATTCAACTACATACGTAGCAATTACATTTACTTACAACCTTAATTAGAAAGAACGCATAGAAAATATAGCAGGGAAGGCGAAACAATGGCTGCGTTTCATTGGCAGAACACAAGATGCAACAGTTCTATTACAAAACTGTCTACACTAAACTTGCGCGTACTATTTTGAAGTATTGCAACGTATTGTGGGATCTCAGCATGTGGGACTAACGGATGATATGGAGAACGTTCAGACAAGGGTAGCTCGTTTTGTATTGTCACGATAAGGGGGGAGAGTGTCACGGAAATGATGTACGAGCTGGGCTGGAAATCGTTAAAAGAAAGGTGCGAGATTTGTTTGCAAAATTCCTTTCACTAACTTTCTCGTCCGAAAGAGAACATATTTTGTTAGCACTCAGCTACATAGCGACATGGTCATCATAATAATGTAAGAGGAACCAGGTCGAAAACTGAAAGATTAAGGTGGTCCTTTTTCCCTCGTGGAACTGTAAAGTAATATCATAAAAGCGGTTCGATGAACCCACTGCATTCACTTAAATGTAATTTACAGAGTTATTATGTAGGTGTAGGTAAGTTTGTGTTAGGATCGTAATAAGTAAACTTTGGGTAGGGTAGCCCTGGAATGTCTGTCTGTTAAGTAAACCTACGGAAGTGTCGATCGCCGAATTTTCTGAAATGTTATATATTTTATAATACATGAAAAACTAAGGGATACGTATTTTTCTTAGCGGCGGTATAACATGTTCAGTGGTGAAACGGTCCCTCCAGAATGAGGGCCAGAATTGAAAAATTGCGATAAGTTAGAGATTAGTGAGGCCATTTTATTGATTTTTGTAATGAAAGTATATTATGATAAAATAAAAAATCGGCCTAGGTGTTTTGGAGGGGGAGAGAAAATTATAGGACGAACGATCCTCAACGAGACCAATATTTTTCTACGAAAATTAGTTTTGATTCAATCGATAAAGAATCTATTAAAACTTGAAAAGGAGGACTAATTAAGACACACATATTTTTATATACATAATATTTTGAGAGTTAAACAACCATTGTATTACCGCACTCGTCTGTCTCGAACTTCTGGCGGGAACGGCCGCATGGTCCGTAGCATGACGCCTTAGACCGTCACGTATACATTCATTCACAGACATATGAGGAGGTTTCTTAGGTAGCTTTCACTGTTTTCCACCTGATGGCGTGGACAATATTACACATATATATAGCACCGAAGTTGACATAGCGCATTAGTATGTAGCCTATAAAGCCTTCTTTGTTGAGCAGGAGATTCGTCATGGTTGTAGACCGTTCAAGAAAAATATTAATTTGGTGAACGTAATAAAGGGATGTCTCTGGCACAGTATCCTTATGTTGTCCTACTACCGGCTACATGGACACAGCTTACAGGGCGCAGCGCCGACATTTCTGGTTACGATTTTGCGAAGGTTAAGGCTCTAGCAACCTCATCACGTTTCAAAACGTATCTGCAGTAAATTCTCTTTCCTTTCCGCCAGTAGTTCACTTTCGTCAAGGCCACTGCATCAGTGTAAAGCTTTCACATCTGTAACGCAACTTGTTACCGAAGTCCGTAGATAAACATGCTAACTATCCGTCTGCAATTTCACTTCGTTTTCGTGGGCATCTGATACCTGCAAGATTATAGCCTACGGCTAAGCGTGGCGAACAGGCGTGCCCTGGACTCAATCCGTTGGCTTCAGCGCCGCGAAGGCATCGAGTCCGATCGTCTGTAATGGGGACATCAGATGCACGACAGAGCGTGCTAATGCCTCCGCCCACCGAGCCGTATCAGAGGCTCTCTGAGATCGAGTAATAACAGTAAAAAAAATAGGCTGGCCGCCAAACGAGTCGGCGGACATTAGGACGAGTTTTTCTACGGGGCGAGGCTGCAGCAGCAGAAACATTAGCAGAGAGCGAGCACTTCTTGCAAAGTGGCTTGGTTTCTCCCAGCTTAACAGCTACTCATCACTCCAACCGTTTGATGGTGGAGAACCTACCATCAGGAGAAATGGAAATGTGTCCCTGCCACTAAGTGTTTTTTGTGCGAACTAGTACCTCTCTGGCTGTTACAATATTCCCTGGAATATATATATGAAACACCTAACACTTGCACAACTAATACAGCGGAAACGGAAAGTGCGATTTCACAGAATGGATTGGTAGTCAGAGGTTTTTATTTTTAGCGAACAAATGGATTGTAATATTACTTACAAAGTGTATTTTTTATGCAAACATACAGTTTTTTTAAATTTATTTAATCGTGTCTGAGCTACATCTGTAATTAATTAACAGGCTACAATTCTAGATTACAAATAAAACGAAGTACTAATTATACATTCATGTATACAGTCATGATTTTCACACATCATACGTCATTATTGTCCATAGCAGACTCATATCTCTCTCCAGATACCAACTCACACTGGTGAGATATCCTGAAATTCTGCGTTCATCATCCCTGGCTTTGTGTTTTGCTCCAGCTGAATATGCTTGCCCCGTATGGAGAAGATCGACGCACGCCCACAAGTTAGATACAGCTCTGAACGATTCATGTCGATTAATTACGGGATGTCTGAAGCCTACAAACCGTGATCTCCTTTATATGTGTTCTGGAATAGCTCCCCCACAGATCAGACGGCAAACGTTGGCGATGGCTGAAAGAAGCAAACAGTGCGAGGATAGAAGACATCCCCTGTTCGGACATCAGCAATGATTAAAATCGAGGAAACATTTCATTCAATTTGAATATCCACTAAATGAAAGTCAATCTATAACCAGGGAATCAATGTGAACAAACACACAGACAAAAAAAAAAAAAAAAAAAAAAAAAAAAAAAAAAAAAAAAAAAAAAAAAAAAAACAGCTTGCAATGTTGGAACTTTAAAAAAAACTCCCGGCTGGATCTCAACTGGAATGGATACTCTGGAAGAGCCTAAATAGACTTAGGTGTCGAATGGGAAGATCAAAGGATAACCTGTTCAAGTGGGGATACGCAGAAGACGAGCTCTTCCAATGTGGAGAAAAACAAACAATGACACACCTGCTGAGCTGCCCATCCTTGCCGGCGCCATGCACTTTCCAAGACCTGTGGCTGGCCAACGACGTTGCAGTGAAGTTTTTTTTAAATGGACAATGCCTATAGACATTAAGAAACTAAAAATAGGTTGTTGCGGGATTCTAGTGCAAGTCGTGTACGAAATATCTTCTTTTGAAACGTTCCCACACCGTCACTTGTACAATACATGTTGTCACACATACTAAAGAACAACACAAGTGCATACTCTTGTTATGTGGATTCCAACCAGTAACGCGACAATGACCGTCACAGGTTGTGTTGAAAATGACCACCGGCAGCAGAAATACACGCTGTCATTCTGGTATTGAACGACCGCTGCACACGTGCTAGTATTTCAGCGAATATGTCCGAGTAGGCTGCAGTAATACGTCGTTGCATATCATCGGGTGTGGTTGGTTACATCCTTGTAGGCAGCACCTTTCAGATTTCCCCACAGAAAATAGTCTACAAGCGTCAAATCCGGGGAACAGGCGGGCCAAGGTACAGGTCCTCTGCGTTCAATCCATCTATTTGGGAACAATTCATGAAGACATTCTTTAGTAATTCGTGAACTGTGGGCTGAACAGCTATCATGTTGGTACCACAGATTCCTCCTAGTCTGCAGAGGAACGTCTTCTGGCATCCGTGGACTTGTGCGCGGTCAGTGCTCCGTCTACGAAATACAGGCCTATGAGCTGCTGGTTCACTATCCCACACCAAACGTTTACACTCCATGAACGCTGACGGTTCACCTGTCGAAGCCAAGAGGGATTGTCAGCAGACCAATAGTTTTGTGTCTCGTTTCCGCCGATGGTCGCAGGTGTCGGTTGCCGAGTAGAAAGAGACCGACACAGGAATAAAGGATGCACGCGTGTGCAGGTACGAAGGTGACCAGCTAGTGGGACAGCAGAAACTAGAACACTAGGCTAAATTAGAACGAGATATGTATTTCATAGAGTCTTGGTAATACTTAACTTTTACATAATTCTTGACTGCAGAATGCTGATACATAGCGGCCTGCCTACTGATGATTCCTAGTGCCTATCCGATAGCCAAGTCTTCACTGGTGCCTATCCGATTCCCAAGTGTTAACTGGTTCCTATCTCAGTCCCAAGTGAACGATGCAGTCCAGTGGTGGAGTTGTAGCAGAGGGCGCTTGTGTCTGACGTCGTAAAAACGCCGCGCCATGCGTGCATGGCGGCGCGCGGCGAAAGTACTTGGCGCGCACTTCATACTTGTGCGACACCACAAATAGTGCATGTTTCTGCGGTTTACCTAGCCATGATTGGTAAATGTGGCTTCATCCCTAAAAAAGATACATGATACATCTGGAGTATACTGTCCTAAAGCCCATCTACAGAACATAACACCATTCTCAAAATTGTTTCCATGCAGCTCTTGATGGAGAGAGATGTGATAAGTATGGAAACTATCTCGATGGAGAATACGTAGGACACTTGTCTCACTCATGCCACTTCCTCGTGCGATTGCGCGGGAGCTGACATGCGGATCAACAGCAGCAAGAACATCATTTCACCCTCGTCTGTCGTTACTTGTTTCCTTCGTTACGTAGTCTCGGTGTTACACACTAGCATTTTCACGTAACTCGTTGAAGAGGTTGATGAATAACTGCCGAGATGGGTGATGTCTATTGAGATATCTTGCGGCATACACCGTACAAGAACGAACGGCATTCTTCCTACCCTCTCCATACACCATGAGCATGTCGGCTTTTTCTGCATTGGTAAAACCCATCGTACGCTCACGACCTACCGCTTGGACTGTTACACGCTGACAAGGAACACACAAGTACGCTGCAAGCAAACATATCATGGTACCTAGCAACTATGCGGGTTGACTAGCACACGCAAATGTCGGTGTGGGAACGATTCATAAGGCGATATCTCGTACACGAGGTGTACCAGAAAATCAAAAAAATGTTCAAATGTTTGTAGAGTCTATGGGACTTAACTACGGGGTCATCAGTCCCTAAACTTACAAACTACTTATGAACTAGTTACAACTAAGAACGGCACAAATATCCATGCCCGGGGGGATTCGAACCCCCGACCGTAGTGGCCGTGCAGACCGTGACTGAAGCGCCTCAGTCTCCTCGGCCACCGCGGCCGGCGAGTGGTACCAGAATCCTGCAACAAACACTACTGATATTCTAGAGCACCCTACTTTTAGTATCTACAGGCATTGTTCCATTTAAAAAACTGTGTGTTTGCATAAAAATTACACTTTCTGAGTAATACTACAATCTGTTGGTTGGCTAAACATACGAGCCCCTGACTATCAACCTATTCTGTGAAAACCGCACATCAATCGCACTTTCCGTTTCCGCAATATTTGCAGTGCAACTGTTAGGTGAGTCACCCTGTGATATAGGGAGTTTCACTAAGTGTGTTTGCCTCTGTAACTTATAAAATAATAGGTAACGGGAAATTTTGATGCGGTAGGTCAACACAACAAATGTTACACTTTCTGCGGAGCTATGAACATAGTTTATTGAATCATTTTCCAAAGAGTTGCAGCACAAAGATATAATTTTTTAAATGAAACAATAGTTTTTTCTATCGTGCATTGGAATCGTTGAAACCAGCTGCGTCCAAATCAATTTAAACTACATTCCTATCACTGTTAATTTGGGAGCTACAACCCTTCAAAGTTTCAGGGGCAGACACCACACGCTGTACATAATACATGGCTGTGTGGTGGGTGATGGATGTTATGGCGGTGGGAAGTTGATTTACATGAGATGTTCAAATGTGTGTCCATGTTCCTCAATGCATAATGCGATGCGCCGTCGACAGGATCTGCGGACGAGATGTAACATTGCCGGTGTGACGGAGCGACATGCATCCTCGATGCGCCGTTTTAGATCATCTGTGGATGTGGGCTCAGTGACGTAATCACGATCCTTTAGATATCCCCACAAAAAGAAATCTACTGGTGTTAGATCGGGCGACCTTGCGGGCCATGAATGAGGACCATGGCGCCCCAAGCATTATCCTGCAAACCTGTTGTTTAGTTCTTCCACATCAGCACACGCAGAATGGGCTGGGTGACCATCGTACTGCATTCACATATGGACTCTCGTGTGTAGACACACTTGTTCAAGGAGACCACCCAAACTGTCGGCTATAAAAGCGCGATATAACTCACCTGTCAGTGTACCTGGGAAGAAGTGTGGACCGATGATTTCATCCCCAAGGATTTCACACCACACGTTAATAGACCACCTACGTTGACGGTCGACAGGTCGTGCCCACAGAGGATTGTCTGCGGCCCAGTAGTGCATGTTATGGCGATTCACTGCATCATAATTTGTGAACGCGGACTCATCAGAGAACATAACACCTTGTAAAGACTCCAGCGTGAAATTACGCATGGCCCACTCACAGAATGTCACTCTTGCACGGAAATCGTTCCCATGCAGCTCCTGGGTCAGTGACAGGCGGTACGGGTGAAACCTGTGACCGTGTACTATACGCCACACAGATGTGAGACTGATACCAGCGCCGGCCGCGGTGGCCGAGGGGACTGAGGCGCTTCAGTCACGGTCTGCACGGCCACTACGGTCGGCGGTTCGAATCCCCCCTCGGGCATGGATATTTGTGCCGTCCTTAGTCTTAGTTAGTTCGTAAGTAGTTTGTAAGTTTAGGGACTGATAACCCCGTGGTTAAGTCCCATAGACTATACAAAAATTTGAACATTTGAACTGATACCAGCGACTGCAGCAAAGGCTCGTAAGCTGACATGAGGATCGTGGTGTAGTGGAGCTAAAACAAACACCTCCGTCTCCTCACTTCTTGCAGGTCTTCGTCTGTTACTGCGGCGCATTACCAAGCTGCCTGTTTCCCGAAGTCGTTGTTCGGCACGTAAGAACGTAATGGCTGCCGGGGCTCTTCGCCTAGGATATCTCACGGCATACGCCGTGGCTGCTTCAGTGGCATCGTGTCGGCACTCGACGAGCATCAGCAACACGTCAACGTACTCGTTGGTCGTGTATGCCATCGTCATTCGATGTCAGTAACTGTGGTATATTGAGCCTCGGTTGTTTGTGTGGGTCCAACTGTCGGGTATACGGCCGTGTGCGGCGACAGTCGGCAGTCTAACAACGCATCGAGGAAGCCTCTCGCTCCGTGACACCGGCGACGTTACAACTCGGCCGCACCACATTTAGAAGGCGCATTGCATTACGCGCAGCGTTGGTGGTATCTGCCCCTGAAACTTTGAAGGGTTGTAGCACGGAACTCAAAATGTTCAAATGTTTGTAGAACTTAACTACGGGGTCATCAGTCCCTAAGCTTACAAACTACTTATCAACTAGCTAAGACTAAGGACGGCACAAATATCCATGCCCGAGGAGGGATTCGAACCCCCGACCTTAGTGGCCGTGCAGACCGTGACTGGAGCGCCTCAGTCGGCGCACCGAAACTAACAGTGATAGGAATGTAGTTTAAATTAATTTGGACGCAGCTGGTTTCAACGAATCCAATGCACGATAGAAAAAAAAAACTATTGTTCCATTTAAAAAATTATATCTTTGTGCTGTAACTCTTTGGAAAACGATACAATAAACTATGTTCATAGCTCCGCAGAAAGTGTAACATTTCTTGTTTTGACCTACCGCATTAAAATTTCCCGTCACCTGAAGAAAGGTACATACTTAGATGTGTGATACTACTTGTGATTCTGGAAAAAAATCTAATAAACGTATGCCCTTTTCTTCTTAACAAAAACCAATGAAAACTAGGAACAGGTAACTTGCATGTCACTGTAAATTAAGATAGTGTTATGTTTCCGTTTGCCACTCGGTAGTGGTCTTGCGCTCTAAGGCGCCTTGCTGCTCGAGTCCTTCCACGGGCATGGGTGTGTTGTCCTTTGGTTTAAGTAGTTTTTAAGCTTAGGGACTAATAACCACAGTAGTTACGTCCCGTAGCTTTCCAAACATTTGAAAATTTTTTTGTAAGTTTCCTTACATAAGATATTCAAACGGTACACCGCCAACTTCAATGTATATTGCTGCTCTCATAGACAGGTGTTGTGTCGACGACCGGAGCTCAGTTCTGCAACACAACAGAACTCAGATCGGCAACACTACGCATGTCTACAAGAGCAGCAAAATGCATTGAGGTTGACCGTTGACTTTTTGAACACAGATTATTGCTCACATTCGTTGTCGTTCGAATTTCTGTATTAATCTTTTCACAAGATTTGAATCCGACGACTAGTTTTTACACCTATGTAAAAAAAAAGGGAAAAAAAGCTTTACAGTTAATCTTGTAACAAATCTCGTTCACAGCTAGAGGTGGCATTATACGAATTACTGTGATGTCTCCTCTTGAGTTATAATGTCACTGTGTGGTTGAAGATTGAAAACAAAAAGTTTCACGATCAGAGTAGCTGAATGAAAACAAGGATAAAACAGAAGAGATAAAAAGAAGGTTTGCATAAAATATACTCTACGAGTTGTGATTCGAGTCATGAACGAACTGAAAACGGAACCTCTACAAAAATTATCGAGAAGGTGTGTGAAGAACTGCACAGAGTGAACAAGCCTTTTAAAAATTACAAAAAAATACCAAAATAAATAAATAAAATAAAAACAAAAATATAAATAAATAAATAGAAATTGCAATTAATCCTTCCCATCTCCTATATTTTCTCCCTCTCCCTTGGTGTATCTAGGTTAGTTTGATTTGGGATAGGTATGAACAGGAGCCAACGCCTGAAGAGGTACAGTTATGTTTTCTTGTTTTTTTTTTTTTTTTTTTTTTTTTTTTTTTCTCTCTTTTTTCCTCTTAGGGCAAAAGTTGCGGTGGCAATTAGGCTCCCGTTATTAGTTTTTTTTTTTTGTAGCTAAATTTTCCTCACCATGGGGATATATATATAATGCCTCGACGGTAGTGAAATGTGGATATGGCGTAGGATGGAGAAGATCAGCTGGTTCAAATGTTCAAATGTTTGTTAAGCTTATGGGACTTAACTACGGGGTCATCAGTCCCTAAACTTACAAACTACTTATCAACTACCTTATACTAAGGAAGGCACAAATATTCATGCCCGAGGGGGGATTCGAACCCCCGACCGTAGTGGCCGTGCAGACCGTGACTGGAGCGCCTCAGTCCCCTCGGCCACCGCCGCCGGCAAGATCAGCTGGATCGATAAAGTCAGAAATGAATAGAGTTGGAGAGGAACGGAGGATGTTGCTGACGATAAAGATTAGGAAACTAAACTAGCTAGGCCACAGTTTAGGACGCAATTGAGGGTTGCAGTCCGGGAAAGAGAGGGAGATGCAGAAGAAGGTACCAGATGCTGGATGACGTCAGCAAGCCACTAGGAGGGTACCAAGGAACGAAGATGATGGCAAAAGACAGAGAAGCATGGAGGGCTATGCAGTCTAAACCTGCCGTACGGAAGACAACCAAATGCCTAGACAGTAGTGCAGTTTTCCTAAATTAGTAAGGCTGCTTAGAAAAGAAGCAAAACTGATATTTCATAATTAAAATACAACTGTGTACTGTATTATGCCGTACAGAAAGCAGGGAAGCATATCAACAGAAATTAGACACAGGTCCATGCAGTACTAGATCTACATCTACATACATACTCCGCAATTCACCGTAAGGTGCGCGGCGGAGGGTACACTGTACCACTACTAGGCAGTTCCTTTCCTATTCCACTCCCAAATTGAACGAGGAAAAAGAGAATGCCTATATGCCTCCGTACGAGCCCTGATTTCTCTTATCTTGTCTTTGTGATCTTTACGCGAAATGTAAGTAGGCGGCAGCAAGATCGTACTACACTCAGCTTCAAATTCCGGCCCTCTAAATTTCCACCGATCCCCAATTGAGTTGCCGGAGCATTTCCGTGACACTCGCGCATTGGTCGAACCTACTGGTAACAAATCTAGCTGCTCGTCTCTGAACCGCCTCTATGTATTCCTTTAAACTGATCTGCTGCGGGTCCCAAACACTTGAGCAATACTCAAGACGTGGTCGTACAAGCGTTTTATACGCCGTCTCCTTTGCAGGTGAAGTACATCTTCCCAAAATTCTCCCAATAAACCCAAGTCGGCTGTCCGCCTTACTCACAACTGTCCTTACATGTTCGTTCCATTTCATATCGCTCTGCAATGTTACGCCTAGATATTTGAACGACGCGACAGCATCAAGAAGCTCATAACTAATGCTGTATTCTAACATTATGGGATTGTTTTTTCTACTCATGCGCATCACCTTACATTTTTCTACATTGAGAGCTAGCTGCCATTCTTCGCACCAACTAGAAATTTTGTCTAAGTCATCCTGTATGCTATTATAGTCAGTTACAGACGACACCCTCCCATACACCACAGCATCATCAGCAAACAGCCGCAAATTACAACTTACTCTGTCCATCAGATCATTTATATAGATAGAAAATAATAGCGGTCCTATCACACTCCCCTGGGGCACGCCTGACGATACACTCGTCTCTGATGAACACTCGCCGTCGAGAACAACGTACTGCGTTCTATTACTTAGGAAGTCTTCCAGCCAGCCACAAATCTGTGAATCTATTCCATAAGCTCGTATCTTCGTCAGCAGTCTGCAGTGTGGCACCGCGTCGAACGCCTTTTTGAAGTCGAGAAAAACACAATCCGCCTGTTGCCCTTCATGCACGGCTCGCAAGATGTCATGTGAGAAAAGGGCAAGCTGAGTTTCACACGAACGATGTTTCCTAAACCTGTGCTGATTCATGGAAAGAAACATTTCCGTTTCAAGGAAATTTACTATATTCGAACTGAGAATATGCTCCAAAATTCTACATGAAACTGATGTCAACGATATCGGCCTGTAATTTTGTGGGTCAGTTCTCTTTCCTTTCTTATAAACGGGAGTGACCTGCGCTTTTTTCCAATCACTAGTAACTTTGCGCTGAATTAAAGATTCGCGATAAATGCAAGCTAAGTAGGGGGCCAACGCCGCAGAATACTCTTTGAAAAGCCGAACTGGTATTCCATCCGGACCAGCAGACTTTTTCGTACTTAGCTTTCTCAGTTGCTTCTCTACACCGGAAATACCTATTTCTATGTCCCCCATTTCGGAATTAGAGCGTTGATCAAATGATGGTACATTTGTGCGGTCCTCCTGGGTGAAAGATTTCTTAAAGGTTAAATGTAGAACTTAGATTGTGTGCGTTATTAGTTTGTCATTAGAATGTGGTAATAAAAATAAAAACTAATTGAATGAAATATGAAAATTATCAACAACTTGGTGATGCTAAGTAGAAAACAATCTCCATGTCAGAGGCGTTAAGTGCTACGGAAATATGTAGAAAGACCAGAATGAAACTTTCACTCTGCAGCGGAGTGTGCGCTGATATGAAACTTCCTGGCAGATTAAAATTGTGTGCCGGAACCGGGACTCGAACCTGGGACCTTTGCCTTTCGCGGGCAAGCGCTCTACCGACTGAGCTACCCCGACACGACTCACGATGCCGCCTCACAACTTTACTTCCGCCAGTACCTCGCCTCCTACTTTCCAAACTTCACAGAAGCTCTCTTGCAAACACGCAAGACTAGCACTCCTGGAAGAAAGGATATGGTGGATACATGGCTTAGCCACAGCCTAAGGGATGTTTCCAGAATGAAACTTTCACTCTGCAGCGGAGTGTGCGCTGATATGAAACTTCCTGGCAGATTAAAATTGTGTGCCGGAACCTGGGCGGCATCGTGAGTCGTGTCGGGGTAGCTCAGTCGGTAGAGCGCTTGCCCGCGAAAGGCAAAGGTCCCAGGTTCGAGTCCCGGTTCCGGCACACAATTTTAATCTGCCAGGAAGTTTCATGTAGAAAGACGTTTAACGAAAGTCGCTGTGTGACTCGCTACCAAAAGGCGTGAACGGTGAGCGAGAATTGTGCAAGTTGTTAACTCCCTTGGCAACGAAATTTTCTGCTGTGTCAGCCTTGTTTGCTCGTGGCTCAAGAGTTTCTGCAGAGTTCGTTGGGCTCTCATTTGGATGAAAACGCCAGTAGTACACCGAAACCTTCTTCGCCTCTGAAGTATATCATACTGAAAACGAATTTGTGCTCACTGTAAAATTACTTGTCCTTCGCGTGGCGTTCGAGAAAACATACTTTTAAATTTTGAAAATCGTAAGATTCCCTACCTGGAAGCACTTGTCAGTTCATGAAAATGAGCATCGTGTTTGAAAGTGGCTTCGTAGTTTTCTATAATTTCACTATGACTACGGCAAATCGTCAAGATTAAACTGAGAACTTTACAAACGATGTGCAGTTTTCTCATTTATCGATGGAACCAGTGCAAGTGTGCAGTTGGCGGTGTGTGGCTTACGGAAGTTTCGGCCGGTCCGAGAAGCGTGCGCGGATAGTTTAATAAGGCTGCCAGCGAAAAGCGGAAAATCCGGGTTCGAGTCCGGTCAGGCGCAAGTTTTGCCATGTCACCATTAAAGGGTACAGCCGGTGCTGATTCATTTTCGCTGATGCGGATATCTTTCTTGTATTTCGAGAACTTTACGACTTGATTCGTTGTATATCGTCCATTCATTCTGAGTGGCCATTTGTCGTGAAGTTTCGAATGTGGTTAAAGAAGCAAGCTGACACTCTCCTGCCACTCTTTACCATTTATACACAATCCTGTCACATTAAAATTCTGAATAACAACATTCTACAGCTCGGGCCGCTAAGAGACGCACTGAAAAATCAAATGTTTGCAAAATTAAGGCCTCGTTCACGTCAGGGTTAAAAAAGCGTTGCACTAAAACACGACGTTGGTGCTTCTGAAACGCTCTTGACGTCCTTGTTCGTACAGATGCTTTTAAATCGCTGTTGTCTCGCTTCTCATTGTAGTTCAACGAGAAATGAATTCTGAGAAATTACAAACAATAGAGTTTTGTGTTGCAGTGTTTGTCCTTAGGTTAGTTTAAGTTATTTAATTAGTTAAGGCGCAGTAAGGTGGCGCAGTGGTAACGCACTGGACTCGCATTCAGGAGGATGGTGATTCAAATCCATCTCCGGCCATCCTGATTTAGGTTTTCCGTGATTTCCCTAAATCACTCCAGGCAAATGTCGGGATGGTTCCTTCCAAAGGGCACGGCCGATTTCCTTCCCCATCCTCACCCAAAACTCCGAGCGTTAGCTATGTCTCTAATGACCAAGCTGTAGACGGGACGTTAAGCCCTAAGTTTCCTTCCTTACTTAATTAGTTTGTAAGCCCCTGGACTGATAATTAGAGTAGTTAAGTCCCTTAGATTTACGAACATTTGAACGTAACTACTTTCTGGGATTCTTCAAATGTTCTATTCCAAAATATTATGTTCTCATGAACAAAGAAAAGAAAAAAAAATCATGAGCTGAAGTTCATAAGGTTCGTCCAGAAAATGGGACAATCGCCTATCATGATCGGGATGGACATGATAGCCACACCAACGTAGACTTCACAAACACATACACTTCAGTACATGCATGTAGAGTAAAACTTCTGAATAACGGACACGCACGGGAAAAATAAAGTTGTCCGCTTTTAAGAAGTGTCCGCTGTTAGAAAAGGATAAAATACAAAACAGTAAACTACCGTTTATCCAAAATGATAGGGACAGCTACCGATTCGGATGACGAAAATTTCGAAGAAAAAAAATAATAAAATAAATAAATAAAATAAAATAACTTGAGAATGCCACGCCGCTTATTGAACTGATCCAGACAGCCATCATTTCTGAGGAATTCTTGCTCCTTTCCTTCAATCTGCTCATAAAATGACTTCGATTTTTGACTAAGTAGAGGACCTGAAACTGGCACGCGTTTGGCTCTTATTTGTTCACGCCTCTTCTGAGGGTGTGAATCTTTTCTCATTCTTTTCCCAGATCACATTGCTCAACCTGACACTTGGGATTTGTTTTTTTATTTAGATCTAAGCTTTGCGGTCGTTGTTTCGGTTCGTTTTCGACTGTTCGTTGAATCTTTAATTCAGCTTTTTTATTACAGAGGGCGTTTAGCCCCCTGACCGGACGCGGTGAGCCACGGCGCCCGGCACGTTCAAATCCGCAGCAACTTTCGCGGGTGCCTCACCAGCATCAATTTTCTGCAAAGAGCAAAGCTTTTGCTGCAAAGAGAACACATTACTTTTTCGTTTCGCGGCACTTTTATCTCTGGACATTTTAAAGCATGTAGCGCGAGCACGAAACTTCAAACCGAAAACACAAAGATGAACGACAAGACAACACTCAAGACGCATTAGGCCGCACTCTCAATTTCGGTTTCGAAAGGGCTGTGTCTGCGTTGCATGGAGCAATACTTCCAATAAGTTCCAATAGACGGCAATGTCATGAAACACGCAATACGAACAAGGAACACGCTAAAACTTCAACCAACACACGGTCGAATTAACGATATTCAGACTTTTGACAAGCAAAAGTGCACTGATTAGCAGTAGACTGCCGAAAAACACCAGCAAATGCATGCTCCATGTGCAGACAAGTTGCAACTTGTGATGTGTCAGTTTGGCGTAGCTGCGCGATGTGACAGACAGCGTCAATAAGAGCCGCGAAAATATTTTTCAGATAAAGCAGATATCGGATAAACGAGATTCGTATAAAGGGGAGTTTACTGTATATAAGTCAGTACATACAATGCAATATGGGTAGAAAAGTACTGTTCTATTGATAACCATTGAATTAAACTACTGAAAAATGGTCTTTATTTAAGTACAGTAATACAGTACATTAACAAACCGCCATACACTAGCATAACACAGGACTGTATTAAAATTCACCTCATTCATTCCGGAAGACTGGTTTGAAATTATCATGTATTTCTTCCTGAACCAGAGAGTCACTTATGATTGTCTTCTCAGTATGTGTTTCAAGTGCTCAGCCCGGTGTGTTGGGTAAAGTGCTTTCACTTTCAAGGTTGTCATTTCCAGACCACGACTTTGGAACGTCCTTTTTGTTTTTTAAAAGTCACTGACCTGGGTTTTTTTCAACAGAAAACATTGTGGCCGTATCTCCAACACTGAGCTTTTCCTTTTCGTAGACATTGATGATCTCGACCTATTCTTTCAGCGTTATCCGTTTCCGTTTCTGCGACATTATACCACAACGGTACGTACATAAACTCACTTACTCGACGATAGAAACAGTACTGTGTGCAACTTACAAATGATTGTTGTCGTTTAGTTTACAACCGTCTCTTTCTTTCACGCTGTCCATTATATGGAAGTTTTGATTGTTGTTGGTGGACATATTACAGTGTCCGTGTCCGTTATTGAGAATGTCCGCTATTCGGAATAATTTTAGCGTAAGGAAATGTTGTTTTGCAGGGGTATTTTAAAATGTCTGCTATTGAGAGGAGTCCACTATTGGAAAGTGTCCGTTAAGTGAAGTTTCACTGTATAATGAAGTAAATATAGCTATAATTAATTAGTTTCGGATAATGTTTTAGTGAAATAACTGCAAGAAATTGTAGCAAATCAAATACTTACAGAAAAATCGTGTACTCGACGAGGCATTTAGCTACCCTAATAGATGCATTGCTATTATCATTATAAAATCTGTACCACAAATTAATGGGACAGTGCTCTGAAATTTTCGAGCCATAAGATTCCAAATAATAGAAATATTTAAACGATTCAATTCCATCAGCATCAGCATCAATGGTGTTGATCTGCCAACAGCACGCAATCTCAAGTACCTGGGCTCGACTGTTACTGCTGACGGAAATCTCAGTGCAGAAATCTCTAACCGCCTGAGCAGCGCATGGCTAATGTGGTCTTCTGCGACTGGTGTACTCGGCGACATGAAAATCCCAAACAGGCTGAAGTCAAAAGTATACCGATCGGTAATCCGTTCAGTGGCACTATATGGGACTGAATGTTGGCTTTTAACAAAAGAAGTGGAACAAAGACTCTCTGTTATGGAAATAAAGATGCTCAGGCGGACAGCTGGATTAACACTGCGCGTCACAAACGATCGAATTCGTACGTTATTCAGAGTCGTTTAATAATAAACAGCCGGCCGCGGTGGCCGAGGGGACTGAGGCGCTCCAGTCACGGTCTGCACGGCCACTACGGTCGGGGGTTCGAATCCCCCCTCGGGCATGGATATTTGTGCCGTCCTAGTTCGTAAGTAGTTCATAAGTAGTTTGTAAGTTTAGGGACTGATGACCCCGTAGTTAAGTCCCTTAAGCTTAACAAACATTTGAACATTTTTGAATAATAAACAGCTACGTTGGGACGTGCATGTCCTTAGAGCAGGCGAAACAGTGGCAAAGACTGGTATTTAATTTGAAAGTAACTGGAAAACGGCCAACAGGACGATCTAGACAGCGATGGCTTGACACACAGCATGAAGACCTAAAAATCTCACGCCTCCACCCTGAGAAGGCACAAGACCGTAAACAATGGCGACAGCGAGGCGAGCCAAAACAGCGCACACTGCCACCAGACGGGGTAAACACTAAGGAAGAAGAAGAAGAAGAAGAAGAAGAAGAAGAAGAAAGTAACGTAGTACAAACAGGAAGACAAACCAACAAATGCATAGCAAGTCATCCCACGCTCTTCTCAAAGCTGACAACGGAATAGTTTCGTGGTATTTACACGTAAAACTGAACGGGAGTGTTTTAAACGTTTAAAAATTTCAAAAATAATTTAGCCCAGAATTTCGGTACCAATTCTCCACTGTGCAGCGGCGCATTCTTACCTCTCGTGTGAATAGACATTAGCAGTGCCGTATGCTAAAAAAAAAAAAAAAAAAAAAAAAAAAAAAAAAAATCCTACGCCCAGCGCTTAAAATAGAGCACTGCTCGATAATAAAGCGTCGCGTTTTGAAAGTGCTCACATTTGAATAAATAAATGTGAACCCATTTATTTCAATGCTTTTTTAACGGACGTTGAGAAAGCGCTCATGAAAACGTGACTTAAGGGACCAAACTGCTAGGGTCATTGGTCCCTAGACTTACAAACTACTTAAACTAACTTACGCTAATGACAACGCAGACACCCATGCTAGAGAGAGGACTCAAACAGTCTGTAGCATGGCGCCTTAAATCGCGCGGCAGACGTACAGAAACAGTCAACCAGCTACGCTATGTTTCTCGGTTGAGGTACCATAGCGTGATCGACGAGGTCCTTCATATTCTACTTGCAGTGCAGTAACTGCGACTACTGTAAAGCAGTAGCTAATGATTTTAATTAAGTCAGTCTAATATAGAAAAATGTTCCTTTGTTTGTCTGTACGTTTATTCGTATATCAGGCGCTGCCGTACCGTTTATCCGACTGCGATGAAACTTTGTCTATATTTTTTGCACTTTCGCGAAGATTATAGGCATAATTATAACACTGTACGACACACAGTTCAGGAGATATGATCTCATGAGCAATGAGACGCGTGAGAAACTACCACATTATGAATGATGTTTAAATTTATTACTTCTGTGTTACTAAAGTATTCTGGACGTATTTATGCCAATGATTTGTGGGTTAAGGAGATACGACGTGATAAACATTGAGACGGGTGGGAAACTGCCCTTCATGCGATTGCGATGAAAATTTGCACACTTAATCTTAAAAACAAGGGGAAAGCCACTACGTAAAATTTTGAATGGTACGTAGCAAAAGGTACTTTACCCACGATCTATGATATAATCTACCGTATTATTATGATATCGATGAAGGTTTGCCACTTAACTTTCAGAATAAGAAGAACCTAGGCGTCTACTTAAGATTTCGTACGGCATATGGCGGAGGGTACCTTGCAATAAACTCTGGACACCACTTCACTGATCACCTTGAAGCCTTTATATATTATTTCATGATTATACAGGGTGTATCAAAAAGAAAATGTTTGTAAATCTATGGAACTTAACTGCTTTGTTATTAATCCCTGCCGCGGCGGAGCGGCCGAGCGCACTGAGGCGCTATGCTACAATGCGCGAGGCCGTTCCCCGTCGGCAGTTCGAATCACCCCCCCCCCTCGGGCATGGTTGTTTGTGCCGTCTTTAGTATAAGCTAGTTCATAATTACTTTGTAAGTTTAGGAACTGATGACCCCGTAGTTAAGTCCCATAAGCTCCACAAACATTTGAACATTTATTAATCCCTAGTTTACAAACTAGTCTTGTGTAGTTCGCGAGGACGCGAGAGCGCGCAGAATCGCGTGATTCCCTTCTGCCAATTACCTTTATTTCGAGCTGAGATGCAGCTCAGCTGTAGTTTCATAGTTCACTACCACAAGAAATCTATTTTAAAAACAAAGTACTACGAGTACTCTGTATGCAAAGTAGTTGAATACCATTGTATCACCCATTCATGTAAAGAACTAATTTATTTGCCTAAGTATTTGAGGTCAAATTGCCCAAAAATACGGGTAAAAGCGCACGCTTTGGCCAAAAAAAGATCTCTTTTAGTAGCGGTAGCAAAAGTCAAAAAGAGCGAAGAACTAGAAGGAGCGGACGAACTAGGAGCAGCGGACGAACTAGGAGCAGCGAACGAAAGAGGAGCAGCGGACGATTATACCAAACGTATCTCGCTTCATAGTTCGTTGGATTCTTTTCCGAAGACCGACGGGCAATAGCGAAAGGGCGCGTAGCAGAATTAAAAATCACGTGTTTGCCTTCTGCTGATTAGTCATTTCGAGGTGAGCGTCTGCCTGCTAGATTACATAGTTCAGTGGTACAAAATTTCCGTTTTGATGTGTTCTGCACTCTGAAATATCTGACTAATAAATTCCATAATGCCAATATATAGAGATAACTCTATAAACTTAAACGCGTGATATTGTTAGCGGCTCAAGCAGCAAGCGCATTAAGCCCACGGCCGCTCAGCCGTCAATGGGAGCGGACGAACTAAAAGAGCGAACTAGTTCGCGGCAGAGCCGCGAACTAAAGTGAGCGCTCCCGATCGCGAACTATTATGCGTAAGTCTATTACAAACTACTTAAACTAAGTTAAACCAACCTAAGGACAACACTTACACCCTTACGATTGTAAGGCTCCAAGCCGCCATTAACGCTATTGTTAACGTCGTCCTAGTTAGTACGCATCAATGTGAAATTTAGACTTTACTATAAAGATTTACATCGCATTTCGTTCACATTTCACTGACTATTGTAAACATCATACTAGATGGTACAAATTAATTTGAAATTTAGACTTTACTGTTAGGTTTTACATCGCATTTAGGTCACATTTCACGTATGGGTTACCTGTTAAAACAATCTACTTTCTGTAAGAACGTAGGCGTTCGCAGTCATTATTGTTAAAACTGAAATTATTATGAGCTCTTTGCCGCGTCATGATGATGAATTTCTCCAACGTTTCCGATCCATCATTCAGTTCAGAATTAATATTAGACAAATTACATACTTTTAAAAGAAATTTCACGTAGGTCTATGTTTCTGTATTACGAAACCCATAAACGCGGCGGAATAGCCGAGCGCACCAAGGCGCCTTGCTGCGGTCCGTGCGACGGTTCCCCGACGGAGGATCGAGTCCTCCCTCGGGCATGGATGTATTTGTCGTTCTCATTATAAGTTGGTTTAAGTAGTTTGTAAGTCTAGGAACTGATAATCTAAGTCGTTGAGTCCCATAGGATTACAAACAAACGGAACCCATAATAATATCAACAAATACAATATTTCCTTGAGACATTATTGTCTCTTTATATTATATTATAACTGTAAGTCTATCTGACCAAACTGCGTGGTCATCAGTCCGTAGCTTACAAACTAGTTAAACCTAGGTAAACTAACATACGGACAAACACACACACCCATGCCCCAGGGAGGACTCGAACCTCCACCGCGCGCTCCGCAGCGAGACGCTTTAGACCGCTCGGCTACTCCACCGCGGCGTCTCTTTATAACAAAGGAATTAAACATATGGAGAGGCACTGAATTAAAATTTGTGCTGTGGCCAGGATTCGAACCCGGGACCTGCTACTTACTACGTAGGAGCTTTAGACCACTTTCTTTTTTGTGTCAGTAAAATTTATTTTTCAAACAACTTTCAGTACTTTCACTAGCCTTAACTGTAGCATTTTTATGTAAACTTTTACCTCATTAATCCATTCCAAAACACCATGTTTTCGCCACTAAAATGCAACGTGGTTAACACAATCTAATAAGTCTCCATGCACAAATTACACATGATACACGCTTGCCTGTTATCAAAAAGTTTAAAAATCAGCTAACATACCTTTGCAGCCAAAGCGACTACACGGACTGTATTAAAGCACGTCTCCCTCCACACCACCTACTTTAATTCTGCCTCATGTTCCCTGTGAAATGCGTATAAAATTGCCAGGGCTCTCCTATATTGGAATAGCACCCCAGGAAAGAACGCAAATGGGAACAATCCCATATATCAACAAATAATACATTTACTTGAGACCTAGTAACTAGGAGGTCTCTGGTTCGAATCCCGGCCACAGCACACATTTAATTTAATGCCTCTTCTTATGTTTAATACCTTTGGTATAAAGAGACAATATTGTCCCAAGGAAATGTATTATTTGTTGATATTTATATCACCTCGTCCTGAGGAACAAGGCGGGATTGTTCCCATTCGCGTTCTTTGCTGGGGTGCTATTCCAATACAGGAGAGCCCTGGCAATTTTATACGCATTTCACAGGGAACATGAGGCAGAATTAAAGTATGTGGTGTGGAGGGAGACGTACTTTAATACAGTCCGTGTAGTAGCTTTGGCTGCAACGCTGTGTTAGCTGAGTGGTCAAGGCAAAGGTCCCAGGTTAGAGTCATAGTTCCGGCACACAATTTTCATCAAACGCGTCCTCCGCCAAATTATCTCCCTTGATCAAACGTCACTCGGTGGTGACAGCAATATCCAGACAGCGCTCAGTGACTACCGCGACGTGATAGCATTGGCAACAACCTGTCGTCTCAATGCTGTTTTGGTGTCCGTGGACTTTGATCGCGCTTTTGACAGAGTGAGCCATGCGTACATGACAAAAGTGATGAGGAAAATGAACTTTCCACACGACTTCGTTACCGTAGTAATGCGACTACTCCACGGTGCTTCCTCCACAGTGCTCGTGAACGGACGTGCGGTAGGACCAATCAAAATCTTCAGATCTGTGCGGCAAGGGTGTCCACTGTCGTCGGTGCTCTACGCCATAGCTATCGAGCCGTTACTTTGTGGTCTTAGGAACAAGCTAACAGGAATGACGTTCAGGGGCCACACATTCATCTGCAGAACATATGCAGACGACCTTACCTTCCTGGCGCGGTCGGGGGACGAGATACGAACAGCACTACGCTGGATTGATCTGTATGGTTCGGCTACAGGAAGTCGCGTTAATATGGCGAAGTCTGGGGCTATGAACATTGGACGAGGGCTGCCAGATAACAGCGTGACACCGTTAAGATTGATGGACACAATGAAATGTTTGGGAATTACATTCACCAACGACGTCAGACGCACGGCAGCGCTCAACTATAGACGGCTCCTGCAGTCTATCAGAACGAGTGTTCGAGATAACATGTTAAGAACATTAGACATGGTGCAACGGGTCACTTTTGTGAACATTCACCTGGCATCGCGCATTCCACACTTGGCGCAAGTGCTCCCGATGCCGGTGGTTATGGCACGCTGCCTCCTAGCGGCCTTTGGATACTTTGTGAGCGCAGGTCTCATTTTCAAAGTCCGATACGAAACTCTCACCCTCCCCATTAAGCGAGGGGGCCTCGGACTTGTCCACGTCCGCGACCGCACTGTGGCTCTCTATGTCAGTACGATGGCCAAGATGTGGCGTCGACACCAGTCAAGTCTGTCCGGCACTTTGATAGAGGAATTAGCACCACCTTCTCAAAGAGCGCCAGTTTTTGTCCCTTTCCCATATTCGTACCTTTTTCGTCGAATACAGTTATGTACAAGCGGACCTGCCGACTACCAGGACCACAACAGCACGCGACATATATTGCTTACTGTTACGAGGACGACCAGGCAACGTGATAGAGAGAAGGCATCCGACAGTAACGTGGACAGTGGTATGGCGGGCAGTGCACCATGTGTTTCTTGACACAGAGACACGTACGCTGTGGTATCAGATCGTCAATGGAAAATTCATGACGCGTGCCCGATTACATGCTATACATAGAGTGGACACGCCTCTGTGTACTCAGTGCAATGAATTGGATAATGAAGTACATCGTCTGACATGCGGCACTTCCGCAGAAGCGTGGAGCTTGGCGCAAAAAATTATAGCTTTTTTCCTTCGAGTTGCTCCGCAAGATATCGAACCACGGATATTACTCTACCCGGACGAGACATACTACCCCCGAACAAAGACCAATGCAGTAACTTGGATTCGAGGATTGACAGTCCTCTACCTTTTCAGAGAAGGCCCCAAGAACGCACTTGACTTTTGGACATTTCTACAAGAACGGCATTCTACGATCAAGAACCACAAGAAATACAAACTTTACTTTGCTAACTTTCTAGGAAGTGCTATGAGCGATCCCCCCGCGCAGTTGGGGAGTACCGGGTATGAGAAGTTAATTTCTATATTGGCCGACTTAGAGCTAGAACTGATCAGGTCAATGGAACTTACTCTAAAATCTATCGAGAAGACGTGCCCGACTCCAACGCGAGGCGCGTTGGGGATCGGCGAGGTGCACTTCTAATATTAGTTTAGCAGCCAGCCACAGTGCAATACAAGAACTGAGTTACATAGAGCTATTACTTTCATTTCAACTATGTTTGTATGATTTTTGTTTGAAGAAGACATTTAACTTTAATTTCTATGTTTAGAGAAGTGCAAATTTTAATTTTCTTACTGAGAAGACTAAAACGGCACTGAAGCCAGGCCGAGAAGGCAGAAGATGGCGAGCGAAAGGCGGGGCTGAAAAAAAAAAAGTGGTCTAAAGCGCCTACCTAGTAAGTAGGAGGTCCCGGGTTCGAATCCCAGCCACAGCGTAAATTTTAATTCAATGCTTCTCCTTCTGTTCAATACCTTTGGAACCCATAATATTCAGACATGCACTGGTCTAGTTGACGGCGACACCGGACCAAGTCCTTGCGACCCTTCTGGGGATCACGACCCACACGTTGAAAATCACTGATCTAGAGAGTGATTTTGAGGTTTCTGCGATCTTTGTGTTTCGAGATGCGCCGAAGTAAGTGTGTAGGGACGGTGACCGGGGCAGCCGCTGTGTATGTGGGCCGCAGGAAGCCGGGCCCACTGACTGCCTGCCCAACTTAGGTCGCGACCTCACCCGCATACTAACAGCCACACCGGCTAGCGTGGTACTACTTCACGAAATTAAACAATGTGAGGCAACGACTACGAATTTCTTACCGCATGCTGCTCTTTCGTTACTAACTTTCGCCGTCCTTCGTCTCTCCAGATTAATAACTGCTTTTTTCTTCATTTTCTTACCTGTTCGCTAAAAATTTTCCTTCTTCGTCGTTTCAGGTCGTTTAATAGTGTTTTTATGCTCTTCAGTCTGCAGACTGGCTTGATGCAGCTCTCCACGATACCAAATCCTCGGCAAGCCTCTTCATCTCTCAATAACAACAGCAATCTGCATACATTCAAACGTGCTGACTACATTTGTCTCCCCACATATAACGCTCTAATGATGATTCGTTGATGTCTCAGAATGTGTCCCACAATCGATCCCCTTTTTTTTAGTCAGCATATGCCAAAAATTTCTTTACTCCCCAATTCCATTCACAATCTCCTCATTAGTTACGCGTTATACCCATCTAATCTTCTACTTTATGGCTTATCCTAGAAGATAGATTAAGGAAAGGCAAACCTACATTTCTAGCTTTTGTAGATTTGGGGAAGGCTTTTGAAAATGTTAATTTGAATAAACTCTTTCAAGTTCTGATGCAAGCAGGAGTAAAATATAGGGAGCGTAAGGTTATTTAAAACTTGTACAAAAACCAGACAGCGGTTGTCAGAGTTGAAGGGCATGAAAGGGATGCAGTGGTTGGGAAGCGAGTAAGACAGGGTTGTAGGCTTTCTACAATGTTATCAATTTGCAAGCTATAAAAGAAAGCAAGGAGAAATTTGGAGAAGGAATTAAAGTTCAGGGTGGAGAATTAAAAACATTGCGTTTTGTCGATGACACTGTCATTCTGTCAAAGACAGCAAAGGACCTGGAAGAGCAGTTGAACGGAATGGACAGTGTGCTGAAAGGTCGTTATAAGATGAACATTATCAAGAGCAAAACAAAGGTAATGGAGTGCAGTCTAAGAAAATCAGGTGATGCTGAAGGACTTAGATTAGGTAACGAAACAATAAAGGAGGTAGATGAGTTTTGTTACTTGGGCAGTAAAATAACAAATGAAGGTCGCAGTACAGAGAATATCAAAAGCAGGATGGCAAAGGGTAAAAAGCGTTCTTGAAAAAGAGAAATTTTGTTAACATCGAATATTGATTTAAGCATAAGGAAGTCCTTTCTGAAGGCATATGTGGGGAATGTTGCCTTGTATGGAAGTGAAACATGGACGATAAACAATGCGGACAGGGAGAGGATAGAGGCTTCTGAAATTTGGTGCTACAGAAGAATGTTGAAGATTAGGTGGGTGGATCGCGTAACTAATGAGGAGCTACTGAACAGAATAGGGGAAAAAAGGAATTTCTGGCATACCTTGACTAAAAGAAGGGATCGATTGGCAGGACACTTTCTTAGACATCAAGGAATCGTGAATTTAGCATTGGAGGGAAGTGTTTGGGGTAAAAACCGCAGAGGAAGACCAAGAGATGGATACAGTAAGCAGATTCAGACAGATGTAGGTTGCCGTTCTTATGTGGAGTTGAAGAGACTTACTCAGGATAGGGTATTGTGGAGAGCTGCAGCAAACCAGTCTCAGGACTGAAGACCACAACAACAAATGTTCAGTATTTTCCTGTAGCAGCACTTTTCAAAAGCTTCTATCATATTTTTGTCTTCGCTTGTTATCGTCCACGTTTCACGACCGTACAATGCTACACTCAAGAACAATGCTTTCAGAACGGACTTCGTAACATTTAAACTGAAAGTCAACAAATTTCTCTTCTTCAGACTTTTTTCCGCAGATCTATTCTACATTTTTAAAATTCTCGGCTTCAGGCTTCAAAAGCTATTTTCCTGTCCAAATAACAAATCTCATCTACTAAGTTTATTGTCCCATTGTTGTTGTTTTGATCTTCAGTCTGGAGACTAAATTTTTTTAGACCAACTAAAAATGTTTGTAAATATATGGGACTTCTTTTATTATTAGGTTCGTTTAAGTAGTTTATAATCCTCAGAACTAAGAATAACACACAAAGACACATGCCCGAGGAAGGACTCGAACTTCCGACGGCGAGCACCCTCGCGATCTGCAGCAAGGCGCCTTAGAACGCTCGGCCACTGCACCGCTGCAGTCTGGAGACTGGTTTGATGCAGCTCTCCACCCAACTCTATCCTGAGCAAATCTCTTCATCTTCATATATGAAAGGCAACCCATATCCATTTGAATCTACTTACCGTATACGTCGGAATATAGAGCAACGTTGTGCAATAAAGTTTTGTGTTAAACTAGAAGTACGACTTTCGGAAAGTTGACACAAGCTTTCTTGGAACATCGTTGGTCAAGAGTACAAGTTTTCTGCTGCCACAAATCGTTTTTGGATGGTCGAGAAGACGTTCAAGATGAATGTCGCTCAGGAATATCTGCAACTTCAAAAACTGCTGAAAATGTTGAACGTTTGAGGGTTCTTGTGAGACCCGACCGTGGTTTAACAATAAGGAAAGATGTCTGAAGAATTAAACACGATCACCGTACATCACATTTTGAAAGACGATTTAAATATGCGAAAGATTTGAGCGAAAGTGGTGCCGAAAAAACTCACAACTGAACAGAAGGACAATCGGAACAACGTATGTTGGCAGGTGATAAATCCTGAAACAAAGGGCAAAACAAAGAGTGGCACACTCCGTCATCTCCTCGACCGAAAAAATGTCGAATGAGCATATGAAAAACCACTTTTTTCATCTTTTTTTTTTTTTTTTTTTTTTTTTTTTTTTTTTTTTTTTTTTTTTGGCAGTAAGAGTATCACGCACATAGAATTTGTTCCATCAGGACAAACCGTGAACCAAGTGTTTTATAAAAGTGTCCTTGAAAGGCTCAGGTAAAAACTGATTCGTTTGAGACCAGACATTGCAGACCAGTGGATGCTGTATCATCACACGCCCCAAGTCCCATGGCCTTTTCCATGAGTGAGGTTTCGACCCCAACACACATTACTGTTGTTCCTCAACCCATCTGTTCAACTAATTTGATCCGTTATCGTTTTACAAAAATTGAAACATGTCCTAAACGACGTCTTTTTGGAACTCTGGAGAACATTCAATAGAATTTTGACGGACAAGTTAAAGACTTCAAGCGCTGCTACCAACAGTGTGTCTACTACTTTTTAATTTCTTTTACACTCCTGGCCATTAAAATTGCTACACCACGAAGATGACGTGCTACAGACGCGAAATTTGACCGACAGGAAGAAAATAGTGTCATATGCAAATTATTAGCTTTTCAGAGCATTCACACAAGGTTGGCGCCGGTGGCGACACCTACAACGTGCTGACATGAGAAAAGTTTTCAACCGATTTCCCATTCACAGACAGCAGTTGAACGGCGTTGCCTGGTGAAACGTTGTTGTGATGCCTCGTGTAAGGAGGAAAAATGCGTACCACCACGTTTCCGACTTTGATAAAGGTCGGATTTTAATCTATCGCGATTGCGGTTTATCGAATCGCGACATTGGTGATCACGTTGGTCGCGGCCAATGACTGTTAGCAGAATTTGGTATCGGTGGTTTCAGGAGGGCAATACGGAACGCCTTGCTGGACCCCCACGGCCCCTCATTACTAGCAGTCGAGATGACAGGCATCTTATCCGCATGGCTGTAACGGATCGTGCAGCCACGTCTCTATCCCTGAGTCAACAGATGAGGACGTTTGCAAGGCAACAACCATCTGCCCGAACAGTTAGACGACGTTTACGGCAGCATAGACTATCAGTTCGGAGATCATGGCTGTGGATACCCTTGACGCTGCATCGCAGACAGTAGCTCCTACGATGGTGTACACAACGACGAACCTGGTGTACGAATGTCAAAACGTAGTTTTTCGGATGAATCCAGGTTCCGTTTACAGTATCGTAATGGTCGCATCCGTGTTTGGCGACATCGCGGTGAACGCAAATTGGAAGCGTGTATTCGTCATCGCCATACTGGCGTATCACCCGGCATGATGGTATGGGGTGACACGTGTCGGTCACCTCTTCTTCGCATCGTTGGCACTTTCAACAGTGGCCATTACATTTCAGATGTGTTACGACCCGTGGCTCTACGCTTCATTCGATCCTTTCGAAACCCTATATTTTAGCAGGATAATGCACGACCGCAGGTTGCAGGTCCTGTACGGGCCTTTCTGGATATGGAAAATGTTCAAATCAAATTCCGATGTCTGTAAATCTATCGGACCAAACTGCGTGGTCTTCAGTCAGTAGCTTACAAACTACTTAAACCTAGGTAAACTAACATAAGGAAAACATACACACTCATTCCCCAGGGAGGACTCGAACCTCCAACGGCGAGCAACCGCACGATCCACACGCGAAGCACCTTAGAACGTTCGGCTACTCCACCACGGCGGAAAATGTTCGACTACTGTCCTGGCCAGCACATTCTCCAGATCTCTGACCAACTGAAAACGTCTGGTCAATGGTGGCCGAGCAACTGACTCGTCACAATACACCAGTCACTATTCTTGATGAACTGTGGTATCTTGTTAAAGCTGCATGGGCATCTGTACCTGTACACGCCATCCAAGCTCTATTTGACTGAATGCCTAGGCGTATCAAGGCCGTTATTACGGCCAGAGGTGGTTGTTCTGATACTGATTTCTCAGGATCTACGCACCCAAATTGCGTGAAAATGTAATCGCATGCTAGTTGTAGCGTAATATATTTGTCCAATGAATACCCGTTTATCATCTGCATTTCTTCTTGGTGTAGCATTTTTAATGGCCAGTAGTGTACTTTAAAACAAAGAACATTTGTAACTACTACAGAAAGTAGTTATACCGGTTTTTATCCGGATATTGATAATACTTAAAAAACGATTATAACCGACACCGAGTAAATAAAAAAAGGCTATTCCGCTCTAAATACCGGTATCGGTTTTAACCGGTCGGTTTTTTCCACCCCTACTTTGAAAGGGATAACACTGTTCTTCAGAAAAAACTAAAAACTTTGGTCACAACGAACTTAGCTTCATTACTTTTCTAACACAAGTAATATTATTAAATAAATGTTCTCTAGATGGAAAAAACCGAGCGAGGTGGCGCAGTGGTAACAAACTGGACTCGCATCCTGATTTAGGTTTTCCGTGGTTTCACTAAATCACTTCAGGCAAATGCCGGGTTGGCTCTTTTCAAAGGGCATGGCCGATATCCTCCCCCGTCCTTCCTCAAAAAATTCGAGCGTATGTTCCGTCTCTAATGACCACGCTGCCGACGGGACGTTAAACCCTAAGTTTCCTTCCCTCTGGCATGGAAACCCTATGTTTCGGGACATAAGTTGATTGCAGTTTAGTTGCTCAGTAGCCTCTCCTGGGTGAGTTCCTAGAGTCTGTACATGGTGTGATAGTGCCCGGTACAAGGTGGTCTGGAGCCGCTAGACATGAGTAGGTGGCAGCAGGCTGTCGCTGGTGGGGCACCTGGAGGCGGCGCGGTGGCAGCAGACGGACTTCGGCCGTGCGCGGCCCGTGTGTTGGGTTCTCGGGTTTCGCGGCAACCCGACCAACCGCCCCCACCGCCAGCACGCCCACACTGCGCGCTCGCGTGCTCACGCCGACGGCGCTCGCAGACAGCGGTTCTGCGTCACCACCCCAATTCCCTGCTAAGGTCCGCAGAAAAAGAAAAGATACGCGGAAAAGTTCACGGGCTGTTCCGGGTGCAACGAGCTACATCTACATCTACATGGCAAACTCTGCAAATCACATTTAAGTGCCTGGAAGAGGCTTCATCGAACCACCGTTATACTATTTATCCCCCATTCCGTTCTAGAATAGCGCGCGGGAAGAAAGAACACGTGAATCTCTGCGTTCGAGCTGTGATTTCTCGTATTTTTTTCTGATTTCTACCAATGTAAGTGGGAGTCAACAATATATTTTCGGATTCGGAAAAGAATGTTGGCGATTAGAGTTTTGTAAGTAGCCCACGCCGCAGCGATAAGCGCCGTTCTTGTAATGATTCCCATCACAGATCCTGTATCATTTCCATAACGCTGTCTCTCTTGTATCGTGACAGTGCAAAACTAGCTGCCCTTCTTTGGACTCTTTCGACGTCCTCCGTGAAACCCACCTGATAAGGATCCCACACTGGGCAGCAATACTCCAAAAAAGGACGGACAAACTTAGTGTATGCAGTTTCATTAGTAGTTCTATTGAATCTTTTAAGGGTTCCGCCAATAAAACGCAGTCTCTGGTTCGCCTTTCCCACGACATTACGTATTATTTATATTTTAAGTCTGAAGTAATAGTAATTCCTAGGTATTCTGTGGTATTTACAGCCATCACTTTTCATTGATTTATCCTGTAAACCAAGTTTAAAGGATTTCTTTTCATTCTCACGAGGACGACTTCATACTTCTCATTATTTAAAGTCAATTTCCAATTTTTACACCATAGTGATATCTTATTCAGATCGTTCTGCAGTTGGTTTTGATCTTCAGATGATGGTACTAGACGGTAAATGACGGTGTCATCTGCAAACAACGTAATGGAGCTATTTAGATTCTCCCCTAAATTGTTTATGTAAATAAGGAACAGCAGAGGACCAAATACACTACCCTGTGGAACACCCGATATCACCTCTGTCTTAGTCGATGCCTTACCATCGATTACTACGACCTGTGTCCTCTCTGACTGGAAATCACCTATCCAGTCGCACATTTGGGGCAATATACCATAACCACGCAATTTGATTAAAAGCCATTTGTGAGGTACGGGTTCAAAAGACTCCTGGAAATCTAGAAATACGGAATCAATTTGAGAACCCTTCCCGATAGCACTCATCACTTCGTGTGAGTAAAGAGCTAGTTGTGTTTCGCACGAACGATATTTTATAAATCCATGTTGACCTTGCGTCAATAGATCATTCTGTTCGAGATAATTCATAATATTTGAATGCAGGATACGTTCCAAAATCCTGCTGCAAATTGACGTCAATGAAATAGTCCTGTAGTTTAGTGGGTTGCTCCTACTGCCTTTCTTGAATATAGGTGTGACCTGTGCAACTTTCCAATCTTTTGGTAGAGATCCTTCTTTGAGAGAGCGGTTGTATAAGGGTGTTAAGTAAGGAGCTACGTGTATATCCATGTAATGAAACGTATTATGTGACCGTGTATGCAATTGCGAGGGTTGGAACTTAAACAGTGGCAACTCTGCTGTGGAGACACTATGCAATTGAATCGTTGTCGCTGATAGCAAACGTTGTTGACATACCTACCTTACCTCCGAACAAATGGACTCGCCCGTCTCACGTCACCGGCGTGCGCACAATCGAGGGAAACACAGTCACTTGTGAGCGAGCGGTCTAAATTAACGGTGTCACTATGTTTTTGAAACAGGAACAACGGAGTTGGATCAAGACTGAATGTGCCAGAGGTCGTACAGCACGACAGTGTCATCAGTCTTCAAGAGGCGCACGGAGAAACGGCATTCCCGTACACAACAGTGGCAAACTGTGGCACACACCCATCTGGCAGGTCATTCGTTTTTGGAGAATCACCTGCGACCAGCTTTGCGAAAGAAGCGGCAACACGTTCTGCGTAACCGACCCATCATTTTCCACGACAATGCGCGGGCGCGTAGAGCGCACGCCAGCTGTGGCTGCTCTGTTCCGTCGATGGGACTGGGAAGTACTGTACCATCCACCATACTCCCCGGACTTAAGTCCTCGTGATATCGATTTGAATTCGAAAATGAAGGAACCACTTCGTGGCATTCGCATCAGAAGTGTTCCAGAGATTCGACAGGCAGTAGACCGCTCCATTCACACCATCAACAGAACAGGCTCTGCTAACGGTACACTACGCCTTCCACATCGCTGGCAACGGGTTCTACACAACGCTGGTAGAAGGATAGTAACAGGTGAAAATATGTAGCGCTCTGGTTACGGTTGTGAATAAATAGTTATCACTATTTAAATTCCAATCCTCGTACAATGAAGAACCAATGAAACTGGTATAGTCATTCGTATCCAAACACGGATTGGCCACAGGAGCCTACAGGACAAGCCCCTATGCCGAGCTCGTGTACAGAGCCAGGAGAGCGATTCTTTGTCGCTCGACAAGCCTTCAGGTTCCGTTCGTTTCGAACTTCTCGGGCTTTCTCTGACACTATTGATATCCGTTCCTCCTTGAGGCGACCTTACGACACACGGCAACGAGTGACGAAACCATTTGGTATCCGAGCTAGGCAGCATTTACTGGATCACGGCGTGCCTCCGATGAACGTACAACAGCAGAGTCTTGCACGGCTGCGACCTGGTTGTCTGAAGCCCATCACAATTTTAGACTTGACAGAGTGCGGCAAACTGTTCACTCCAGATTATGTTTTTAAGTTGATTACCATTTTGAATGTCCATCATTATTTTAACGTAATATATACTGATGGGACCAAATAGAGTGCTCTGTCATTTCTCCCACCCGAGACGTCAGATTTCGACTGCTTTGAAGCAGTTTTGCCTAATTTCGGAACATTGTCCTGCTCGACCATCACGGATTTCGATGAAATTTTTAGTGAACATTCGCAAATGTCTTCAATGAACATTGGTAAATTTTAAGGCTCGTAGAAACAATACTGCCCGAGATATAGTCAGTTGTTTGACACCATGCGCGACTTTGCGAAAGGTGAGCGTGAATTTTTGAAGACGTTGAGTTCTTATAACTCGGGCAATATTTCGTTGAAGGAAATGACATTTGGCCATCTTGTACAAATGTATGCATTCTCTTGGGAATAATAATGAAAATAATTTTACGTGCCATATACAGCAAGAAATATTTAGCTAAAGTTGCCCACAAAAATTAGCGCAAAAAAAAAAAGACTTCAAAGTTTGGCGTCCTATATCTCGGGGACTAAAGCTATGGTGAACATGAAACTTGGCATCTGGTAACCTAACAATACATGGTTCTCAACCATAAAGTTTCGTTTAGGTATCGTTATCCAATAATGAATTAATTAACTGCAAAGTTGAAGATTTTAGAAAAGGATAAAAAATGCGGTATTTTTTAACTTAGTTTGCAGAAAACATTGTTCTATAAAACTTTCCAAACTGGGCTGACTAGGAAGACCATTATTTTAACTGCATATAAAAGTGTATTTGATCACCCAACGTGGGCTAAAAATCCTAGATAATTTGAACCAAAGTTGAAGGCGTAAATCACGGTAAGAAGAAAGTGTTAAACTTTTGATTCTTATATCTGCTGAACTTTGTACTTAATAGGTTGGTAGCACAGGGATGTGGCATAAAAAATTACAGCCTCATACTATTTTCCAATATTCTACCAAATTATCATAAACATGACGATTTTTCTGAGAAGGTGAAAATAGGGCGTATTCGACACTTCTTTTAGAAATACCGGTTTCTAGTACAGCTTCCAAAACAGTCTCATATGAATCAACGTGTTTCAAGGAACCACAGACATATGAGTTTAATTTCCAACATTGAAGAACAACGCTACATAAATTGAAGCGAACTAGGCGGAAAAATAGCGCTACGAAAAAACGTTTTACTTTTGGGTTTTTATATCTCTTTAATTAAAACTACGATAAGTGTGAAATTTTGCACACAACAACTTGGTAATATAAGGTTTCCTAGTGTAAAATATCACTCACATACTACGTTCCTGATTTATACAAAAATCAGTTCAAACTTTTATCGGATTTTACAATTTTTTTTATATTTATGGAACGTGAAGTTTAGAATTTAAATAAAAATCAGTCAAAGCCATTCGACGTAAATCTAAAAAATTCTCGAAAAAGCGACTTTGAAGTTTTGCAAGTAGATGTAACTATCAATAATTGACTATATTGCAGCTCCTGTTGGTGTAGCTCAGCTAGTAGCGTTCCGGCATTGCAACTATAGGTTCGCTAGTTCGAATCCCGTCGTGACAGTTTTTTTTCGTTGTGTTCGAATACTTACACAATTTTGATATATAATGGTAGTTTTTACGAAGAAGCTCATATTTTTGTTTATTCGTAATTTTCTATAATATTATCTTTGATTGTTCAGCCGCGGCGGAGCGGCCGAGCGCATTGAGGCGCTATGCTACGATGCGCGAGGCCGTTCCCCGTCGGGGGTTCGAATCCCCCCTCGGGCATGGATGTTTGTGCCGTCTTTAGTATAAGTACGTTTAGGGACTGATGAGCCGGCAGTTAAGTCCCTTAAGCTCTACAAACATTTGAATATTTGAATTTGATTGTTCAGTTTTTGAACCACTACGACGCTGCTTATGGAAAATCATATGAATTCTAGTAATCGCTTTCGCTTTAGGTGACGACAAAATGTTCAGCTAATCTACGTACACAAAGAAAAACTGACACAGCACGTGCCAGTGGAATCAGAGATCCTAAAATGTTTTATAAAACTGAATTTGAAATAGTGTAAATTTTTTTATATCCTCCATGAAGTTACTCCTCGCACACCAGATTGATTGGTTGGTGCCGCGGCGGAGCAGCCGAGCGCACTGAGGCGCAATGCTGAGATGCGAGAGGCCGTTCCCCGTCGGGGGTTCATATCCCCCCCTCGGGCATGGATGTTCGTGCTGTCTGTAGTATAGGATAGTTCATAAGTAGTTTGTAAGTTTAGGGAGTGATGACCCCGCAGTTAAGTTCCATAAGCTTCACAAACATTTGATTGGTTAGTTGGTATTTGTTTCTTTTTTCTAAATACAAAATGAAATCATCATTGACAAACATTTATAAAATATAGAAAATTACTAGTAACATACATGTAAATTTTCAAACAAATTACCAGTAGGTATTAAAATGGTGAAGTAGTCGAACACAAAAAAAAAAAAAAAATAAAATAAAAATAAAAAAATAAAAAAAATAATAAAAATAAAAAAAAATAATAAAAAAAGCATAGACACACACAAGTGTCATAACGAGAGGATTCTAATTGGGGACCCAATAGTTGAAAGGCCAGAACGCTACCACCTGAACTACAACGACAGATGCTGCAAGCGATTAAATTATTTGTTTTTATATGTACTTGCAAAACTTCAAAGTTATTTAAGTTCTGGAATTTGCATAACACAATATAAAAAATTCAAAAATACGATATCGATGTGGTCTCCTTGTCAGGTACAGAAAAAAGTGCCAACGCTTCTTCCAAACGTCGAAGAACTTTCCATAAGCACATTTTGATACAGCCTTGAGTACTTCCAGCGATGCAGTTTTTATTCCTCAATCACTGCAAATATTGGTTGTTTCCTGGGTCTCTTCAGTTTTGGAACAGGAGAAACTCGCAGGGAGCCAAATCCGATGAATATGGTGGCGGAAGCATGATTGTAGTTTCGTCCCCCCCTCCCCCCCCCCCCAAAAAAATCTCTCACAAGCACGATGAATGAGCAGGTGCATTGTCATGATGAAAAACGCATGAATTCTTTTCCCACAATTCCGGACCTTTTTGCGTACTACTTCTCGCAAACGGCACATAACGCCAAGGTAATACTCCTTGTTGATCGTTCGACCTTGAGACACTACCCCTCAGTAATTGAGAAACTATTAAGCAAAACTTTGTCATTTGGTCGAACTTGACGTGCTATTTTTTCGGTTTTGGTTCTTCGGGATGCTTTTACTGGGAAGATGGGCTTAGGTTTCGTCATAACCGTAAACATAGTGTTTCAAAATGTTCAAATGTTTGTTAAGCTTATGGGACTCGACTACGGGGCCATCAGTCCCTAAACTTACAAAAACTACTTACGAACTAGGACGGCACAAATATCCATGCCCGAGGGGGGATTCGAACCCCCCCCCCCCGACCGTAGTGGCCGTGCTGACCGTGACTGGAGCGCCTCAGTCACCTCGGCCGGCCATAATGTTTCATCATCATCAAATCAAGATCATCTTTGACGTCATTCATAAGACTGAGTGATGATGTGACGGTTCTTCTGTTCAGAACTGAGAAGTTTTGGAAGTAACTTCACTGACACACGTCTCATCTCCAATACAAATGTTCAAATGTTTATATAATCTATGGGACTTAACTACGGGGTCATCAGTCCCTAAACTTACAAACTACTTACGAACTAACTAAGACTAAGGACGGCACAAATATCCATGCCCGAGGGGGGATTCGAACCACCGACCGTAGTGGCCGTGCAGACCGTGACTGAAGCGCCTCAGTCCCCGCGGCCACCGCGGCCGGCCATCTCCAATACATCCGCAAAAATTGCATGGCATTAGCCGACCGATATGCCGACGTCCTCAGCAACGTCTCTTACCGTAATTCGACTATTTTTCAGAAAAATTTTCTCGACAGCTTCGACGTTGTCGACAGTGCCAGTTCCCAACAAAAAAGCGCACTAAACATGATGAAATAACGTGCTACATCAAGAAGCGGCAACACCACAGCTCGAATGTATATAAGCCACTAAACAGATAAATAACTTCCAGGCGAATGTACCGGGTGATCAAGAAGTCAGTATAAATATGAAAACTTAATAAATCACGGAATAATGTAGATAGAGAGGTAAAAATTGACACACATGCTTGGAAGGACTTGGGGTTTTATTTGAACCACATCTACCGTTATCGGGCCTTTGTTCTTCGAGGAACTCCGTGATTCCTTGTTACATAACTGCTACCGTGACAGATGAAAGGTACGCCGATATGTTACAGAATCGCATCATCCCCAGCCTGGCTGATAAACACCTGCTGGAACGTACGATTTTTATGCAGGATGGTGCTCCACCCCATATTGCTAGACGCGTAAAAGATCTCTTGCGCGCGTCGTTTGGTGATGATCGTGTGCTCAGCCGCCACTTTCGTCATGCTTGGCCTCCCAGGTCACCAGACCTCAGTCCGTGGGATTATTGGCTTTGGGGCTACCTGAAGTCGCAACTGTATCGTGATCGACCGACATCTCTAGGGATGCTGAAAGACAACATCCGACGCATTTCCTGTAAAGAACACCATCATTGCTTTGTCTTAATTTGTTATGCTAATTATTGCTTTTCTGATCAGATGACATTTTTTGAACTTTTTTTGTTGGTTTCTTTATTTCTTATTGTTCTAATAAAACCCCATGTCATTCCAAGCATGTGTGTCAATTTTTACCTCTCTATCTACATTATCAACATTATTATTATTAAGTTTTCAAATTTATACTGACTTTTTGATCACCCGGTATAAAAAATTAATTAGTTTTAGAAATAAAAAGGTTTTGTTGTTTGCAGATGGCAAGCTGTGAAAACTTGTCATCCCTCAATTACAGCAGATGCAAATCCTGAGATTGACTTTATGTTAGTATTGTAAACAAATTAGCCCTAATACATCTAACAAAATTTTAAATCAAACAATTCATCCAAATGACTGTAGAATCAAAAACCTGTAACACGTTTTTCTAGAAAATGAAAGGAAAAAATCTAGAGAAGTTGGTACAATAAGTGCTGAAACATGCCTAGGTAATAAAAATAAAACAAGGTGTCTTGCATAAGGCGGATTTCTTCACTAATCTGTTGTCATCTATTTCGATGTGCTGGAAGATTGGCATAGTCTCGGTCGTATAGGAAGAGCTTGTACCACTAGTGAATATTTTATTTTACTTAGAGCAGACTAACCATATAACAAAGTGAACTTTTCGAGAATTTTTAGAGCATTTTATTCCGTTTCACATAACACGTTTTGCAAGTTCTTTGATCCATTTTTTATAATAATAAAAAATCTCCGAGCACACTAAAAGCGTCTGATCTATTTGTCAAAAACAAAAGTGGTATGTGAACATATGTTCGGGAAATGTGCACCAACATAACAAAGAAAATATCGATAATCGAATGTACCTTGCCCGCGCAATTTGAAAAATAACCTTACTTCTTGAACTACTGAAGGTTGAGCAGGTAAGGTCCTGCGAGATCCAGGAGGAACTGAAAACGGTCTGTAAATTTAAATACCTGGGGTCGTACATACAGAGGGACGGAGGACTGGAAAGCGAGGTACAGCACCGAATAAACTGTGGTTGGAGCAACTGGAGGGAAATGAGCGGAGTGTTGTGTGACAAGAAGGTGAGCAATGGGTTGAAAGGGAAAGTGGACAAGTCGGTGGTAAGGCCTGTTATGATATACGGGGCAGGAAAGGAAGATGGAAGTAACATAAATGAGGATAACAAGAAAGGACAGAATTAAAAATGAATTTGTTGGAGGAGTTGTCAAAGTGGGACCCATGGGGAAAGAGAGTAGACTACGATGGTATGGATACTTGCAGAGAAAAGGGGAAGAGTATATCGGAAACAGGTTAAAGATTGAAGGAGTGAGAAGGAGAGGAAGACCGAAGATGAGGTGGAAGGATAAGATAGCGGGGGACAAAGAAGCAGTTAATAGTGTATTATGGAGGAGAAGGATCCAAAAGAGCAACGCCGATCCTACTTGACGTGGGAAGAGGCTACGATAAAGAAGAAGATCTTACTTCTTGAACTGTCCTTGAATAAGGCTGAGCAACATGGAAAATCGCTTCCATTCTAATGAATATTAGTTCAGTGTCGGTGTAAGACTAGTAAAAATTCTCTTCACGCTTTCCTGAGTGATAGTCTCCAGTCTTTCAAAACTAAAAATGCGAGTGTAGATCAGTTGTGGCTTACTTTCAAAGACATAATATCAGTAGCAATCGAGAGATTTATACCAAATGGATTAATAAAAGAAGGGGCTGACCCAAGCACCCCCCCCCCCCCCGGTACACCAAACAGGTCAGATCACTGTTGCACAAGCAAAGAAAAACGCATGCAAAATTTAAAAAGACAGAGAATCCACAAGACTGGCAATCTTTTACTGAAACTCGCAACCTAGCGCGGACTTCAATGCGAGAAGCCTATAGTAGTTACCACAACGAAATCCTGTCTCATAATCTTGCAGAAAATCCAAAGAAATTCTGGTCATATGTGACGTACACTAGCGGCAAAACACAAACAATACCTTCACTACGCGATAGCAATGGTAATACTACCAATGACAGTACTGCTAAGGCAGAATTACTAAACACAGCTTTCCGAAATTCGTTCACCAAAGAAGAGGAAGTGAACACTCCAGAATTCAATCCAAGAACAGCTGCTAACATGCGAAACTTAGAAGTAGATGTTCCTGGAGTAGTAAAACAACTTAAGTCACTAAACAAAAACAAATCTTCCGGTCCTGATTGTGTAGCAACTAGATTCCTCTCAGAGTATGCTGATGAAATAGCCCCGTACTTAGCATCACTCAGCGAAAGATCCGTAACCAAACACTGGGAAGTTGCCCAAGTCACTCCAATATTCAAGAAAGGCAATAGGAGTGATCTCCAAAATTACAGGCTAATCTCATTGACGTCGATTTGCTGTAGGATTTTGGAACATATAGTTTGTTCGAACATTATAACTACCTCGAAGAGAACGAACTATTAACCAATAGTCAACACGGATTCAGAAAGTATCACTCTTGCGAAACACAGCTTGCCCTTTATTCACATGAAGTGTTAAGTGCCATCGACAAGGGATCTCAAATCGATTCCATATTTCTGGATTTCAGGAAGGCTTTTGACACTGTACCCCACAAGCGGCTTCTAATGAAATTGCGTGCTTATGGAATATCTCCCCAATGTAAGATTGGTTTCACGATTTCCTATCAGAAAGGACACAGTTCGTAGTAATTGATGGTAAGTCATCGAGTACAACAGAACTGGTATCTGGCGTTCCCCAGGGAAGCGTTATAGGTACCCTACTCTTCCTTGTGTTTTTAAACGATTTAGGAGGCAATCTGAATAGCCCCCTTAGACTGTTCGCGGATGATGCTGTCGTTTATCGGTTAGTGAAATCAACTGAGGATCAAAAGCAACTGCAAAGCGATTTAGAAAAAAATTCTACATGGTGCGTAAGTTGGCAATTGAAACTAAAGAAAAGTGTGAAGTAATACACATGACCACTAAAAGAAATCCGCTGAACTTCAATTACGCGATAAATCAGTCAAACCGTAAGGTTGTAAATTCTACCAAATACCTAGGAGCTACAATTACGAACAACTTAGACTGAAGAGAACACATAGAAAATATTGTGGGGAAGGCGAACCAAAGATTACGTTTCATTGGCAGAACGCTTCGAAGATGCACCACCTCCACCAAAGAGACTGCCTACATCACACTTGTGCGTCCTCTCCTGGAGTACTGTTGTCCATTGTGGGACCCTCACCAGGTGGGACTGACGGAAGATATTGAGTAGGTTCAAAGAAGGGCAGCTCGTTTTGTTTTATCATGTTACCGGGGGGGGGGGAGCTTCACGGAAATGTTGCACGAATTGGGGTGGAAATCATTAAAAGAAATACATTATTCATTGCGGCGTGATCTGTTTGCGAAGTTTCAATCACAGACTTTTACTTCTGAATGTGAAAATATTTTGCCAGCACCCACCAACATAGGGAGACAGGGACATCCCAATAAAATAAGAGAAATCAGATCGAAAACGGAACGATTTAGGTGTTCTTTCTTCCCGTGCGCTATTAGAGAATGGAACGGTAGAGAAAAGTCATGAAAGTGGTTAATGAACCCTCTGCCAGGCACTTAAATGTGATTTGCAGAGTATTTATGTAGATGTAGATGTAGATGCGACCTGGAGAACGTCCAAGCCGCCGCTCGGCTGTTTATACACAGCGCGCGGGGCCCCGTGTACTTGAGGCCCCGGCCACAATCAGAATTTTATTGCCCGTTGCATAAGGACTTAAATCATGCATTTTATGCACGCCTAACCTGCCCAACCCGTCCCAGCCGACGTCGCTAATGCCCCCTAGCGCGTCACAAGCCGAGGCGTAGTCTCGCCATATTCCCCGCTAGTCTCGCTCGCACAGTTTGGCCCTCTGACAAGGAAAACTCTACATCACAAGCCCCTCACGTTTAGTGGTAAATGACGTAGCAGATAACCATCTAAAACTAAACACAGGTCCGTTACGAAAATAGGAAGAAACGTGAGAAAAGCTAAATAGAAAGTCAACGGGCCAAGTACTAGATAATCAAGATCGAAGAAACAGCTACAGACGTGGCGTCGTGGTTCTATATTGATTGTGTCGGACTGTGATGCGGGAGGTCCGGGTTCAAATCTTCTTCGGTATATGTTTAACTTTTCGTTTTTCACAAAATAATGACCTGTCATTCCGGTCATCATCTCTGTTCTCTCTCTTTATTTTTTTTTTATTTTGTATCTTTCGAGATTTTTGGAAGGCTTTTGACACTGTACCTCACAAGTGTCTTCTAGTCAAATTGCGTAGGTCTTACATATGGAATGTCGCTACACTTGTGCGACTGAGTTCGCGATTAGATTAGATTAGTTTTTCGCTCCGTAGATCCATGTTGAGGAGATCCTCATGGATGTGGAACATGTCAAGAAACAATATTTACAAGCTGAATAATAGATAATACTAATAATATAAATACAGATACATACATTTTTCAATTTTATTATTATTATTATTTGAGCTGTTAAAATAATAATACTAATATAGTAGTACCGACACATGCATCATTTGGTACAATTTAGAAATTCACTAATGTAGTAGAAGGAGTTGGCCACTAGAAAGTCTTTTATGCTCCTCTTAAACTGATCTTTATTTTTAGCTAATTTTTTTATACTTGGCGGTAAATTATTGAAAATGTGTGTTCCTGAGTAGTGGACCCCTTTTCGAACTAAAGTAAGCGCCTTTAAGTCCTTGTGTAGATCATTTTTGTTCCTAGTATTGTTTGTATGAGCTGAGATGTTTGTTGGGAAAAGGGATATATTATTTATAACAAATTTCATTAAGGAATAAATATACTGAGAGGCAGTAGTTAATATACCCAGTTCTTTGAAGAGGTTTCTACAGGACGTCCGTGAATTTACTCCACAAATAATACGTATTCCACGTTTTTGGACTCTGAAAACTTTTGACTGACTTGAAGAGTTGTTGTTGTTGTTATGGTCTTCAGTCCGGAGACTGGTTTGATGCAGCTCTCCACCCTACTCTATCCTGAGCAAGCCTTTTCATCTCCTCGTAAGAACAGCAACCCACATCCACTTGAATCTGCTTACTATACGCGTCTCTTGGTCTCCCTCTGCGATTTTTTCCCCACACACTTCCCTCCAATGCTAAATTTACGATTCCCCGATGTCTAAGAATGTGTCCTACCAAGCGATCCCTTCTTTTAGTCAGGGTATGCCAAAAATTCCTTCGCTCACCAATTCTGTTCAGTACCTCTTCATTAGTTATGTGATCTACCCACCTAATCTTCAGCATTCTTCTGTAGCACCACATTTCAAAAGCCTCTATTCTCTTCCTGTCAGCACTGCTTATCGTCCATGTTTCACTCCCATACAAGGCAACACTCCACACAAATGCCTTCAGAAAAGACTTCCTTACCCTTAAATTAATATTCGATGTTAGCAAATTTCTCTTTTTCAAAAATGCTTTTCTTCCCATTGCCATTCTGCACTTTATATCCTCTGTACTGCGACCATCGCATGTTATTTTACTACCCAAGTAACAAAACTCATCTACCACCTTCATTGTTTCATAAACTAATTTAATTCCTTGAGCATCGCCTGATTTTCTAAGACCGCATTCCATTATTTTTGTTTTGCTCTTGTTAATGTTCATTTTATATGCTCTCTTCAACACGCTTTCCATTCCATTCAACTGCTCTTCCAGGTCCTTCGCTGTCTCTGACAGAATTACAATGTCATCAGCAAAACGCAATGTTTTTATTTCTTCCCCCTGAACTTTAATCCCTATTCCAAATTTTTCCTTCACCGCCTGCTCGATGTACAAATTGAATAACATTGGAGAAAGGCTACAATCCTGTCTTACTCCCTTCCCAACTGATGCTTCCCTTTCATGCCCTTCAAGTCTAATAACTGCGGTCTGGCTTTTGTACAAGTTGTAAATAACTCTCCTTTCCCTGTATTTTACCCCTGCTGACTTCAGAATTTGAAGGAGTGTATTCCAGTCAACATTGTCAGAAGCTATCTCCAAATCTACAAAAGCTAAAAATATAGGTTTGCCTTTCCTTAATCTGTCTTCTAAGATTAGACGTAAAGTGAGTATTGCCTCCCGGGTTCCTACGTTCCTCCTGAATCCAAACTGATCTTCCCCGAGGTCAGCTTCTACCAGCTTTTCCATTCTCCTGTAGACAATTCGTGTTAAAATTTTGCAACCATGACTTATCAAACTGATGGTTCTGTAATTTTCACACCTGTCTGCGCCTGATTTCTTTGGAATGGGGATTATTACATTTTTCTTAAAGTCTGAGGGCATTTCGCCTGTCTCATACATCCTACACACCAGTTCAAATAGTCTTGTCGTGGCTGGCTCTCCCAGAGACTTTAGTAGCTCTGAGGGTATTTCATCTACTCCTGGGGCCTTGTTCCGACCTAGGTCTTTCAAGGCTCTGTCAAATTTATCTCTCAGTATAGTATCTCCTATTTCATCTTGATCGACTTCCTCTTCCCTTCCTACAACATCGTCTCTAAGTTCATTTCCTTTGTAGAGCTGCTCTATGTACTCTTTCCACCTTTCAGCTTTCGCTTCTATGCTGAGAACTGGTTTCCCATCTGTGTTCTTGATATTCGTAGAGTTGCTTTTCTTGTCCCCAAATGTCTCTTTTATTTTCCTGTAGGCAGTATCTACTTTTCTCCTTGCTATACATTCTTCTACAGATTTACATTTGGCTTCTAGCCACTCCTGCTTAGCCATTTTGCACTTCCTGTCAATCTCATTTTTTAGACGTCTGTACTCCATTTTGCCTCTTTCATTTACTGCATTTTTATATTTTCTCCTTTCATCAATTAAATTTAGTATTTCCTGTGATATCCAAGGATTTTTTGTAGGTCTTGCCTTTCTACCTATTTTGTCCTCCGCTGCCTTCATTATTTCATCTCTCAATGCTACCCATTCCTCTTCTACTGTTTTATTTCCCCCTTTTTCTGCCAATTGTTGCCTAAATCTCCCTCTGAAATTCTCCACAACATCAGTTTCCTTCAATCTATCTAAGTCCCATCTCCTTATTTTCCTACCTTCCTGCAGTTTTTTCAGCTTCAGCCTACAGTTCATGACTAACAAGTTATGGTCAGAGTCTATATCTGCCCCTGGGTATCTCCTGCAGTTTGTAACCTGGTTCCGGTACCTATGTCTTACCATTATAAAATCTATCTGATATCTTCCGGTGTCTCCTGGTCTCTTCCATGTATACAACCTTCTTTTGTGATTCTTAAACCACGTGTTTGTTACGATTAAATCATGTTCCGTGCAAAATTCTACCAGGCGACTTCCTCTTTCATTCCTCCTGCCCAGTCCATATTCACCTATTATTTTTCCTTCTCTTCCTTTTCCAACTACCGAATTCCAGTCTCCCATCACAATGAAGTTTTCCTCTCCCTTAACTGTCTGAATAATTTCCTTTAGCTCCTCATATATTTCTTCGATCTCCTCATCATCGGCAGAGCTAGTTGGCATATAAACCTGTACTACTGTTGTCGGTGTTGGCTTCGTATCTATCTTGACAATGATAATGCGATCACTGTGCTGCTCATAGTAGTTTACCCGCATTCCTATTTTCTTATTCATTATCAGTCCTACTCCTGTGATACCCCCAACTGATTTTGTATTTATAATCCTGTACTCACGTGACCAGAAATCCTGTTCATCCTGCCACCGAACTTCACTAATCCCCACTATATCTAACTTCAACCTATCCATTTCCCTTTTTAAATTTTCTAATTTTCCTACCCGATTAAGGGATCTAACATTCCACGCTCCGATCCGTAGAATGCCAGTATTGTCTTTCCTGATGACAACATCCTCCTGAGTAGTCCCCGCCCGGAGATCCGAATGGGGGACTATTTTACCTCCGGAATATTTTACCCGAGAGGATGCCATCATCATATGTTCATACAGTACAGCTGCATGTCCTCGGGAAAGATAACGGCTGTAGTTTCCCCTTGCTTTCAGCCGTTCGCAGTAGCTGTGTGGCAAAGCCACATTAGCTGATGTTACAAGGCCAGCTCAGTCAATCATCCAGACTGTTGCCCCTGTAACTACTGAAAAGGCTGCTGGCCCTCTTCAGGAACCACACGTTTGTCTGGCCTCTCCACAGATACCCCTCCGCTGTGGTTGCACCTACGGTACGGCTATCTGCATCGTTGAGGCACGCAAGCCACCCCACCTCGGCAATGTCTGTGGTTCATGGGGGTGGCTTGAAGAGTTACCCCAAAATATTATACCATATGACATTATGGAATGAAAGTAAGCAAAGTATGCAAGCTTTTTTTTATTTTTATGTCTCCTATGTCTAATAAAACTCGTATTGAAAATACAGATTTGTTGAGTCGTTTCTGCAGTTCTGTGGTGTGCTCCTCCCAACCGAATTTATTATCAATCTGTAATCCCAGGAATCTTCTTCTATCTGCTCTTCTTCATACTTTATGCATATACTGGATAGTAATCTCTTACATGTTCTGAACTGCATACAGTGAGTCTCTTCAAAGTTTAATGACAATGGGTTGGCTTTAAACCATTCATGAATGTTCATGAAAATATCATTAGCAGACCTTTCTGTAACTACGCTTGACGTACTTTTTATTGCAATACTTGTATCATCTGCAAACAAAACCAACTCTGCTTCTGGTAGTGTAACTGATGAGAGGTCATTAATGTACACAAGAAAAAGCAATGGCCCTAAATGGGATCCTTGTGGGACAGCACATGTAATTTCTTCCTAATCTGATGATGACTGTTGGCTTAAGTCACTAGTCATTTGCAATGACACCCTTTGTTTCCTGTTAGTGAGGTACGACTTGAACCATTTTGCAACATTTCCCGTGACACCATAGAATTCTTCTAATTTACTTAAAAGGATGTTATGGTTCACACAGTCAAATGCCTTTGACCTGCTTTCAATTTATTATCTACTGAATTAAGTACATTCTCATTTCGTGTCAGAAAGGACATAGTACGTTGTAAATCACAGAAAGTCATCGAGTAAAACAGAAGTGATATCTAGCGTTGCCCAGGGAAGTTTTATGTGGCCCATACTGCTCCTTATCTTTATAAAAAGATTTAGGAGACAATCTGAGCAGTTCTCTTAGACTGTTCTCGGATCATGGTGTCATTTAAAAGGTTAATAAAGTCACCTGAAGGTCAAAAGCAACTGAAAAACGATTTAAATACGATATCTGCCTGGTGCCAAATTTGACAGTTGACCCTATATAATGAAAAGTATGAAGTAAATCCATATGGGAACTAAAATTATTTCTTCATCTCTTTAATTTATAAAAATAATTTGTAACATTTCTAGTATCCATTGAAAAAATTCCAATCATCTTGATTGCCTGCTCGTAGGTGTTGGATGAGCTGCAAATTATTCGGGTTGGACCAGTGCATACGTAAAGTCCGCCAGAGTCTTGTATGCGGAACACAGATACTGCTGAAATTCTACGCGTTTGCTGAAGGTCTACGTTCTACCGAATGAATAATGACTTTTACTTCATCCAGTCTGGTCGTTTACACGTTCTGATGCAATATAACTGCTGGGATTCGACCGGTGTCATACAGTGTGTTCTACAGACGTGCAAACATAATGTTAAAATGTTTGTAAAGCTTATGGGACTTAACTGCGGGGTCATCAGTTCCTAAACAGACAAACTACTTATGAACTACTTTATACTGAAGACAGCACGCACATCCATGCCCGAGAGAGACTTCGAACCTCCGACGCGGGAGGCCGCGCGATCCGCAACGTGGCGCTCTAGACCGCTCGGCTACTCCCGCGTGCCGACGTGCAAACCCTCTTTAATCGGGTAGTGCGCGCTTAGGAGATCCTTTGCCGTATTCTCTTCAAGCAGCAGTAGCGTTTCTATTACAAAACCCATATACAGATACCATAAGATACATACCTAGCATGTTTACACGCGTCTCTGCAGTAGATCTGGCCAACAAAAGACAATGTACACTTTTAAAGTAAACTCAAGAAAACCTTCACAACTTGAAAATAAACTATTACTGAGTTTCGATAAATACGTCCAGAACAATCCATAAACACCTGTGTACACGAAATGAAAATGCATTGCACTTTAAAAAGTTGGACACATGTTATACGGCATTTTATTGCAACTTGTCTACATTACCAACTCCTAAGCTGAATACCCGGAGTTTTTGTATTAGTTTATTCCAGTCTTACTTTAGTCCATCTCCTCTTTTCTCTCTCTGTCCACCTTCTCGTTACTTCTCTCTATGTCTATCACCTGCTGTCCCTCATCTGTGTTCATCTTCACATCTTCTTCTCCTTCTACTCCTGTCTCTGCCCATGTCTACTTTCCCTCATCTGTCGATCTCCTCCATGTCCTCAGTCTATTGTCTCCTACATCTGTGAAAAATTATATAACGCAAATCAAATGTTCAAATGTTTGTATAGCTTATGGGACTCAACTACGGGGTCATCAGTCCCTAAACTTACAAACTACTTATGAACTAACTAAGACTAAGGACGGCACAAATATCCATGCCCGAGGGGGATTCGAACCCCCGACCGCAGTGGCCGTGCAGACCGTGACTGGAGCGCCTCAGTCCCCTCGGCCACCGTGGCCGGCATTATATTACTCTGTCAACTCTCTTGGTGTTTAGTGAAATGCTGTCCAATTTTACTACAAAGTACCCTCCGCTATGCACCGTATGAAATCTTTGGTAGACGGTGATGTTCCTCTTGTTATGAAAGTTACGTGTGCGAAAATTTCAGATGTAGATGCGGAACATCGAAAAAATAAATAAATAAATACATCATAAAATATTTTAGTTCCAAAGTGACTTTCCTCTTGTTTTGGTTGATTGGTTGGTTGGTGATATAAAGGGACCAAACTACTATGGTCATGTCCCCCTCTTGTTTTGAAAATCAAGTGTTCAAAGTTTCATCACAAACAGACAAACGATACGGAACCGCATTACGAAAATGTTCAAAAGTTTCTTAAGCTTGAGGGACTTAAATGCGGGGTCATCAGTCCCTAAACTTACAAACCACTTATGAGCTACCTTATAATAAAGACAGCACAAACATCCATGTCCGAGGGGGGATTCGAACTCCCCAGACTGTGACTGACCCGCCGCAGATCACTCGGCCACTGCGGCCGTCGAACCACATTACGGACAATCATGATGCGGAAGTTTCCCACGCGGCTCCCAGTTTACGGATTACTTAAAGCTAAACTAACGCCGGCCGCAGTGGCCGAGCGGCCTCCCGCGCGCCCGTCATAGTCTGCACGGCCGCTACGGTCGGGGGTTCGAATCACCCCTCGGGCATGGATGTTTGTGTCATCTTTAGTATAAGGTAGTTCATAAACAGTTTTAGGGACTGATAACCCCGCAGTTAAGTCCCTTAAGCTTAACTAACATTTGAACATTTGGTAAACTAACCCAAGGACAACACAAACACCCATGCTCGAGGGGGGACTCGAACCCCCGACGGCGAACGGCAGCGCGCACCACAGCACGGCGCGCCAGTGCGCACGGCTAATCCGCTGTGGCAGTACGTGGCCGGCGAGAAATACAGGCGTGTGCGCGCACTTCATGCTACAGCAAGGTAGTTCCGAGCCGGTGGGATCGCTAGCCGATTGGCCGGCAGCTGGGGCACTGCTCATTGCGTCATAGCGGGCAGCTACTGAGCTAGCGATCGCGCCGGCTCGGAACTACCTTGCTTACGTCACATGATGTGCGCGCTCAGGCCTGTATTTATGACGTCATATCTCCTGAGCCGCGGTCCCAGCGCAGACGTCATGCCATGTAAGCAAGGTAGTTCCGAGCCGGAGCGATCTCTAGCTCAGTGGCTGCCCGCTATGAGGCGGTGGGGTGTGAACCAGCGGCCGGCCAATCGGCTAGTGATCGCGCCAGCTCGGAACTATCTTGCTTACGTGGCATGATGTGTCATACAGTACCACAATTACGCCTATAATCTTTGGGAAAGTTCAAGCATTATGATGACAAAGTTTCATCGCAGTTGGATAAATGGCAGGGCACTGCCTACAAACATTCAAACAAACATTCGTTTTTATATATTAGAAGATTCCTCCTCAATCACGCTGTATGACACTGTGGCCAAAGTGTACACCACACCAAATTTCTACCATTATCTTCAAGTCCCCAAACGCACAGCACTACTCTGCGCTGGACTGTTACGCGGTCGGATCAAACGTAAACGAAGTAACAGAGGAAGCGCAGCTGTGTAATGTGGTCGAAGAACGGTAAAACAAGCAAACCATTTAGTTTTTAGGTAGCAATTGGTGTTTGTATGACAGAATCACTACGCAAAGCTATAGAAAATATAGACAAAACGAATCGAAGAACAGCTTAGTAATTTGGTGCCCCAAATTTGATTCTATTAGTATTGTACAGGATCACTCGTCATATATACAGTACGCTTCTTCTGGGAGATATGTGTTTCTTAAATGAACTAGTATATTAAATGTGTTATTTTAAAAATAATAAGGGCTATAGAGTCTCACTCTTACAAGTAAATAATTTTTCTTAAAACACGAATAAAAAACGAACAAGACGGCTTTTAATCAAATTGCATGGTTATGGTATATCGCCCCAAATATGAGACTGAATATGGGATTTCCTGTCAGATACGACACACTTTGTAGTAATAGATGGTAAAGCATCGAGTAAAACAAAGGTGATATCCGGCGTTCGACATTGTAGTGTTATTGGTCCTCTGCTATTCCTAATTTACATAAACGATTTGGAAGTAAATCTAAGTAGCTCTCTTAGGTTGTTTGCAAATGACGTCATTTACCGTCTAGTAAAAACATCTGAAGATGGAAACCAATTGCAGAACGATTTGAATAAGATATCACTATGGTGTAAAAATTGGCAATTGACTCTAAATAATGAGAAGTGTGAAATCGTCCACATGAGTACGAAAAGAAATCCGTTAAACTTTGTTTACAAGATACATCAATGTAAAGTGAAGGCCGCAAACTCTACAAAATATCTAGGAATTACTATTACTTCAGACTTAAACTGGAAAGAACACGTAGGTAATGTCGTGGGAAAGGCGAACCAGAGACTGCGTTTTATTAGCAGAAAGCGTTATTGGTCCCCTACTCTTCCTCGTGTTTATAAACGATTTAGGAGATAATCTGAATAGCTCCCTTAGACTCTTCGCGGATGATGCTGTCGTTTATCGGTTAGTGAAGTCAACAGAGGATCAAAAGCATCTGCAAAGCGATTTAGACAAAATTTCTACTTGGTGCGAAAATTGGCAATTGACACTAAATAAAGAAAAGTGTGAAGTAATACACATGACCACTAAAAGAAATCCGCTGAACTTCAATTACGCGAAAAATCAGTCAAACCTTAAGGTCGTAAATTCTACCAAATACCTAGGAGTTACAATTACGAACAACTTTGACTGGAGAGAACACATAGAAAATATTGTGGGGAAGGCGAACCAAAGGTTACGTTTCATTGGCAGAACGCTTAGACGATGCACCAGCTCCACCAAAGAGACTGCCTACATCACACTTGTGCGTCCTCTCTTGGAGTACTGTTGCCCCTTGTGGGACCCTCACCAGGTGGGACTGACGGAAGATATTGAGAAGGTTCAGAGAAGGGCAGCTCGTTTTGTTTTATCACGTTACGGGGGGGAAAGCGTCACGGAAATGTTGCACGAATTGGGGTGGAAATCATTAAAAGAAAGACGTTATTCATTGCGGCGTGATCTGTTTGCGAAGTTTCAATCACCGACTTTTAGTTCTGAATGTGAAAATACTTTGCTAGCACCTACCTACTTAGGGAGACATGACCATCCCAATAAAATAAGAGAAATCAGATCGAAAACGGAACGATTTAGGTGTTCTTTCTTCCCGCGCGCTATTAGAGAATGAAACGGCAGAGAAAAGTTATGAAGGTAGTTAATGAACCCTCTGCCAGGCACTTAAATGTGATTTGCAGAATATCTATGTAGATGTAGATGTAGATGAACCCTTAAAAGATGCAACAGAACTACAAAAGAAACTGCGTACACTACGCTTGTCCGTCCTTTTTTGGAGTATTGCTGCGCAGTGTAGGACCCTTATCAGGTGGGTTAGACGGAGGATATCGAAGGAGTCCAAAGAAGGGCAGCTCGTTTCGTATTGTCACGATACAGGGGAGATAGCGTTGCGGAAATGATACAGGATCTGGAATGGGAATCATTACAACAAGGTCGCTTATCGCTGCCGCTTGGGATACTTACGAAACTCCAATCCCCAACATTCTCCTCCGAATATATTGTTGACTCCCACTTACATAGGTAGAAATGATCCTCAGAATAAAATACGAGAAACCAGAGCTCGAACGGAGAGATTCAGGTATTGTTTCTTCCCGCGCGTTATTCGAGAATGGAATGGGAGATAAATAGTATAACGGTGGTTCGATGAACCGTCTGCCAGGCACTTAAATATGATTTGCAGAGAACCCCATGTAGATGTAGATGAAGGTGCATTTTCCTCCAGTTCCTCTGAAAAGATGGTAGCGCACTTCCTCTTCCTGCTCGCTACTCTGCCCCACAGGCCGCTGCGCAGTGACCCATGGGTATTGGGGGGGGGGGGGGGGGGGTGCGAGAGTGAAGGTCGGGGTGAGAGTTTAAAATAGGGAAAGATTAATTTTTAAAACTCACAACCACCAACTACGAACCAAATTCCTAAACATGAAAAAACACTAGAACTGTGATTGCGACTGTTTGAATCGTTTTCTAGGGGATGATATCACAAGTTCGCAGCTTTCCTTCCCTGCATATGATTAGCAAAACAAATTCATAATAAAATCAAGTTCATGCGAGAAAAGGGTGTACTAACTACTATTTTTGAAAACACGTGAAAATTCACTTTATGTTGTTTATTTCACAATATTAGAACCCTGTGGCTGATACGTCTGTACGTCGACACATTTATCAAATAAAGTTATAGCTCGTGAGCCCCCAGACAAAAATGAATATTTGTCGCAAATTGTTTTCACACCATGTGGCTGTCTCAAACACCGTTTATGTTAACAAATCACAGTCACTTTAATTCAATGCGATGCACACCTTGTTCCACCGGTTAAATATTCACAACACACAGTAGCACTCGATACAACTTGGTGCAGTCTACGACGAGCAACCACACGTGGCGATTTCTGCACACAAATCTATCTCAAGTCTCCACCTGGAGATCCACATGCCGACTGATGCAGAGCGACGCCGCCCGGCCAGCTACCCCACGTGCTCCCCGACTCCTCACTTCCTGCCCACGCGCGCGCGCGCCCGCGCCAAAAGCTCAACTGCCGGGGTTTTTGCCCTACGTCATCAACTTCCCCATGTGAGCTGTTCTAACCGATTTGCCAACGTACAGCGCTCAGCCAATACATTTCTAAAACTTCACTTAAAATCAAAATAATTACACTACACATTAAACAAATATCTTCTTACGTTTTTATATTAGTATAAACATCCTTTGTACTATTTATTATAATCGTGCAATTTCTTATATCACAGATAAGTGATTTAACTGAATATTTCAAGGTAAAATATACAAGATTAATTAAAAATAAAATGAGAAATAGTTAATATATTACTTTTATAAACAAACATTGCCATGCTAGTTGTGTAACTGTCTTGTCTTCGTTGGTAATTTATTACTTTTCATTGTCAGTTAAACATATTACGCCAGATGTGACTATATCAGCTAATGTATCGTTTATTTATCAACAGGCTATTTTGTAATGAGGGCCTTAAAGGTTCCTAACTGCATCGTATTACTTCAAATGCCAGTAGTATTAGAATATTTTATTTCACGCTGTGCACTGCACTGTGCCTGGCACTCGCCATTGTCCCTCTCTCCCCTCACCGGAAACGAACTGGAAAATCCTAAGCTGGAACAAGCCACCAACGTCGGCCTGCTCGCTGGCCTCCCGTCAGCTAAAAGCACACAGCAAATCTCAACGTGGAGAATTTCTACCTATTGCCTAACTATAAATGTTGTCACCCAACTGTGTACATACATTGCTACCATAATTAATAAGGTTAAAATTGTGTAACATTTAGTGCATTGGCATGGTCAATGTTTACAGTGAACTTCATACTGTTTAATTATCAAATGCTATTAATTACCAATATTTCTATTGGGCGGTAATCTTACAGGAGGGACGGCGAGGGCGCCAGCCCTAATGCCTTTCTTCCCATGGACGTTTTAGCAACCCATCAACTTTCTTTCGTCACATTAAATAATCGCTTCCGTGTAACCTGCACTGTATATAAATCTGGCTCTAAAATCCTATGGAGCGACCTCAAGCTAAAACGGCCGCATATTATATAAATGTAATATTAGATAAGTCTTCTGACGTCTGCGTAAAATTAAGGATTTGCTGCGTCCATTGATAGACAGCTTGGATTTGTGAGCGGCTGGTGTCTGCAATGTGCCACGTGAATCTGGCGGACGTTACGAAGTGCACACAATACACAACAGCAAGCACTGCACTGCACGTCCAGAAATGTTGAGAAATAACAGATAACAGAACACAGAGTGATTGGTGTGCACAAACTCGCATGTGCATTCACATTTTCGACATTTTAACATTAAATGAGTTATCAGATAAACGGAAGGCTTGCGTAGAAATCTATGTTTACAAAAAACATAGCTCTGAAAAACGATATATCAATTTTTTCGATGCTTTCATATAAATTTACTCATCTTATGGATCGATCTTATTGTATAAATATAAGGATAGATGCCAAGATCGCAAGTTTTATTTTAGTTATTCAAGACGACCGGTTTCAACATTCTGTGGTTTCATCATCTGGTCTGTGGGAAACATGTATGAAAATTGTGATTGCGTCCGGGTGAATAAATAAAATAGAAATTGCGATCTTGGCACCTATCCTTCCATTTATGTTTTCTTATGTTTTAGAAATATTAGGAACAACACACTGAAATGATTTTATTTATCCGTTTCGTGATAACTGCAAGTAAGTTCTGTTGTCAGAGACATTTTAAAACAAACACGACACTTGTTTCGTCACAAACTCCTACCTACACATACTTTACGTGACGTTAGCGGCGGGAAAATACCAACTTGGTATTAAAATGTGAAGTATATGCCTCTGTATGTTCTTTGACCATGATACGAATACACAGCGATATGGAAGAGTGCAATGAAAATGAATTTGGGAATAACCTTTCGCAACGTTTGTGCTGATTTGAGTAGGGTTTTACATCGATCTATTGATTTCACGCAAAATAGCTTGTGTTTTGATTACCTATTTCCTTTCTTTTTCTTAGCTGTGGACGTGGAGAAAATTGCGTATGTTTTATGTCGTCTGCAGATCCACGTTAAGGACCGTGCGGCCACTCGCGTCGGAGACTCGAGTCCTCCGTCTGCCATACGTGTGTGTGTTGTCCTTGGTGTTAGTTAGTTCAAGTAGTTTGTACTGTTCTTCTAGGGACTGATCACCAAGATGACCCTTAGGAATACAAACATTCACAAACATTGCGATACATTGAACGTATCTTTCTATTATTTATTCATGTATTTCTTAAATGAATATTCATCGAACACGTTTCTCAAATCATGTACTTAGCTGAAGTAAATATATGTGTTATAATTAAAGCTTATTGGCTTCTGTCTCGGATTTTTCAGCCGACTTTTGTTTGAAGTCTTAACTGAAGTTTTGACAGTCCGATATCAGAGTCTGATTGGGTAAGACTGAAAATTTTCAAATGTTTGTGGAGCTTATGGGACTTACCTGCGGGGTCATCAGTCCCAAAACTTACAAACTACTTATGAACTACCTTATACTAAAGACGGCACAAACATCCATGTCCGCCGCGGTGGAGTAGTCGAGCGGTCTAAAGCGTCTCGCTGCGGAGCGCGCGTTGCTCGCCGTGGAGGCTCGAGTCCTCCCTGGAGCATGGGTGTGTGTGTTGTGCTTAGGTAAGTTTACCTAGGTTTAAGTAGTTTGTAAGCTACGGGCTGACGACCACGCAGTTTGGTCCGATAGATTTACAAACATTTGAACATTTTTTTGAACATCCACGCCCGAGGGGGGAATCGAACCTCCGACGGGGAACGGCCTCGAGAATCGCAACATAGTGCCTCAATGCACTCGGCCGGTCCACCGCAGAAGGGTAAGATTGTCAAAGTTTCGATTTCAATGCTGTTGGAGGGTGAAATTTTGGCAATGCCAGAAGCCCGTTCTAGGCGAAACATCTGATTAATCGTCAGCACTTTTTCAAGTAAATGTCATTATTGTTGATTTCACGTTTCACTTACCTACTATTACAGAAGGATGATAGTAACGACGACAGCAGTAGCAGTGCACTCGATCTTTTGCTGGCTGAGCAAAGCAGAGTAAGCAATCCATTGTTGAACAAGGTCGTTTTGGACTTCTGTCGTCGATGCATCGGCGATATATTGCTGTTTATAATATCGGTGTTTAAGGGCGAAACATCGATGTTTTCAATTCATCCCCATCGATTTCTTAATTGCTGGCAACAATTTCTTTCGAAAATAAATAAATAAATAAATAAATCCGAAATATATAGTGTTTGGTATTTCACAAATTTCACTTTTTTAGAGTTTATTTTACTTTATTTTGTAGATAAAGACCTGTCTTCTCTACTAGGCGCCATAATCGGAACACATATATCTGCTGCCTGTTTCTCATTAACTCGCGTTCAACATCACAATACGACAAAAACAGTATTTCAGAACCGACTCAGGTGTGTTGAACAAAACGACATGCACGGATGCGGTGTCCGTGTGTGTATATAATTACAGCGTCCGTGTGAACGCAACGAGCGTAATGAAAGGGAAAATAGAGGCGGCGGTGTTCACAGGCGTTAATACTCAAATATCACGCCAGGTTCCGCTGCGAAAACACGCTAACAAGTGCTGGCTGTTTCATGCGGGCTGGATATTCCTGTCGTTCCGCCACCGCATTAGCACTCTGTAGCAAATCGTACAAGCATGTTTATTGACGTCTAAATCTGTGTGGCGTACCTGGAATCAAACTTTTCTATAAATGGTAGCTTCCAACCAAGTCAAAGATTCCAGATTTGAGTCGCGATAATACGCAAATATCTAATTTGCCAGTAGACTGTTTCGTTACATTATTACAATTATGATAAAACTGCGAAAATAATAAATAAAATGAAGTCACAAAAAAAGGATACCGCTATATTCTTCATTGACATAAACCAGAAGGTATTTTTAAAATAAGTATTTATTAAATTTTGTGCCGCGGTGGAGTAGCCGAGCGGTCTAAGGCACCTCGCTGCGGAACGCGCGGTTGCTCGCCGTCGGAGGTTCGAGTCCTCCCTGGGGCATGTGTGTGTGTGTGTGTGTGTGTGTGTGTGTGTGTGTGTTGTCCGTAGGTTAGTTTACCTTAGTTTAAGTAGTTTGTTTGACTGATGACCACACAGTTTGGCCCGATACATTCACGAACATTTGAACTAAATTTTGTTTTGTAACAATAACAAGACTAAATAAAGAAGGGTATGAACTGAGTATGTAGATTTGATGTTTTTCTGTTTCTTTCCTTTGTTGAAAGTATACAGTATCTGTAAGTCGTATTTAATACTCAAATATCACGGCATTTTCCAATGCGAAAGCATTGAAAGCACTTCGACATTTCTCTACAGCTATTGAAGACGACTTACAGATACTGTATACTTTCAACAAAGGAAAGAAACTGAAAACCATCAAATCTACATACTCAGTTCATACCCTTCTTTATTTAGTCTTGTTATTGTTACAGAACAAAATTTAGTTCAAATGTTCGTGAATGTATCGGGCCAAACTGCGTGGTCATCAGACCGTAGCTTACAAACTGCGTACTGTCAACAAGGAAAGAAAATGAGTCTTCTTGAGGGCTTGAAATCTACACACACACACACTTGCAACTCATCAGATCACATACTTAATGAAAAGTTTGAGTTTGTAAACAGGTCTTTTCCACAGATTTCTAATGAAAGTCTTAGAAAAAAACAATTGATTGAAAATAGGAATTTCCACACATCTCAGATTAAAATACTTCACACCTGAAACTAGCCTACAAACCAACTTAAACGAAATCCTTCTAACACACAAATATATGCTTTTAACCTAAGGAACAGGGCAGCCACTCGTGGGTTAAAGGTTATGTGGTCAGAGGTCGAAGTGGACCACCGTGGTAATCCGAAATACCTAAGAATGACACTAGACAATCACTTACATAAAAGAAGCATTACATCAACACCGTCGAAAGTTCCACAAGGAATAATCTCCTTAGAAAACTGCCCGGTTCATAATGGGGTAGATAACCCGAAACCATCCGAACTTCTGCAATGGCATTGTGTTATTCTATTACAGAGTACGTCTGGCCCGTTTGGTATAACTAAAAATCAAATGTTTGTAAATCTATCGGACCAACTGCGTGGTCATCAGTCCGTAGCTTACATACTCCTTACAACCATAGGTGGAAGCACAACCGACCAAAAACACTCTTTGTCAGGAATAGATAAACACCTATGGTAAGCCTTATAGACGCAAACAAAATCATTGTTTATTGAATCCGCATCGCAGCAAAACTGACTGGCAACGCCAGATGAGCAATCACCGCCGACAATTAGCAATCGCAGGGAACATGAACAAGCACAAAATACAAACAAATCCCACACTAACCTATACACTTAGAGGCCGATCTCAAAATCGACCACTTGCCTGTCAATCTTGATTGTTGCAGCCAGCCGCCGCTGATGATGGACCAGGAGACACCGCCAGTGCCAGCTGCAGAGGGGCGGCTCATCAAACCGGATTGACAAACTTATGACAAACACGCGATGAAACTGGTACCGAGCTTGCACGATACCCAATAACTAACTTAACCACACCCTTGCATGATCTGTCGCAGATAGCTAGAATCCGCTACTGCTCTTACTACCCGCTCCTGACTATCGCAGAGGTTTTTTTCCCTTGGCACTTGCCTTGGCACTTGCCCTCTGCCCTTAAAACCGCTTTTGTTTCAAAAGCTTTCGACCACTTCTATCATCCTCATGGACCGTATTAATAGGTAATCTTACCCACACGAACGGCACACATCACAGTACCCGCTCCTGTGACTCCCACATTAGACATATTAACACATGCAGAGGTGAACTATTGAGTTGGTCACCATGCTAATGCGAGCGTGGAGGGGCTCCACTCTTTCTTTACACCTAGGTAAACTAACCTATGACAAACACACACACACACACACACACCCATACCCCAGGGAGGACTCGAACCTCCGACGGCAAGCAACCGTGCGCTCTGCAGCGAGGCGTCTTAGACCGCTCGGCTACTCCACCGCGGCTTGCTATAACTCAAATCATGCCCAAACAGGTAGATATAGCTCTTAATCACACATGCATAATCATAACGGGATGTTTAAAATCCACTCCAATCGAGTTGCTTTACCACTTGGCAAGACTAGCACCACCTTCTGTTTGAAGAGAAGTAATAGCGAGCAAGGAAAGGAAGAAAGTGCAGCAGAAAATAACTCATCCTTTAGATGGACTTGAGCTGCATGTGCAAAGACGTAAGTACCAGAAAAGTTTCTTGAGAACATCAACAGAACATACAACCACAGATGAAAAAGCAAGATTGCAATTGTGGAAAACTGAGGCCACTTTACCACCTGGGTGGTAAAGAGTATTTGAAACTTTACCATCTGCTCAGGACAAGGGATGGCTGACATGGAAGTCCTTGAATAGGTTGAGATCCGAAGCGGGCAGATCAAGAGTTAATCTAGCAAGATGGGGCTACGCTCAGAAAGATATCATCAAGTGCTAGTGTGGAGAAGACCAGACCATGAAACGTATGGTTCAATGTCGACTTTGTCCAACCACCTGCACGGAAGACGATCTTTATCAGGCATAAGGGAACGTTTTGGAAGTGGCCAAGTTTTGGTTACATGGAATATAATGTTTGTAACTAATTGTTCAAACAATGTTCAAATGTTTGTAAAGCTTATGGGACTTAAGTGCGAGGTCATCAGTCCCTAAACTTACAAACTACTCATGAACTAACTTATACTAAAGACAGCACAAACATCCAAGCCCGAGAGAGGATACGAAACTCCGACGCGGGAGGACGCGCGATCAGCAACGTGGCGATCCCGCCTGACTATAACTAGTTAATAATCGTGAAACTATGTATGATTCTGATCCGAGAATAATAATAGTAATGAATACGTTGTTGCTTATATCACTGTATCAGCGAAGTTTAGCTTTTTTGCATTTATTTCACGGTTATTCATTTATCTTGATACTTTTTTTTAATGTTTGTATAGCTTATGGGACTTAACTACGGGGTCATCAGTCCCTAAACTTACAAACTACTTATCAACTAGCTTATCCTAAGGACGGCACAAATATCCATGCCCGAGGGGGGATTCGAACCCCCGACCGTAGTGGTTGTGCAGACCGTGACTGGAGCGCCTCAGTCCCCTCGGCCACCGTGGCCGGCTCTTGATATTTTGTTAATGCTTGTAACCAAAACATTATAGTAACTATTCCATTAATTACGTATAAGAATAATAATAATAAACGAACACGACTCTTACGGAGCCTTGCCGAGCGCCACTGTCATTGCAGCTGTAAGTTGATAACAAATTTCACACAATGAATGGCGCGACTGCATGAGTTACACTGTAATAGAGATCACTGATATAAAACGATTTAGAGCAAAGATAAAATTTAAAAGCATACAATCAAGGAGGTTAGGATCAAGGGAGGTGGCGTTACCTATGATGAGAACAGGCATTGTTTGAAGCCAGGGGGCCATCCATGTGTGCCAAAAACTAGGATTTCTCATTTAAAATCCTGTGTTAATATTGCCCTATTACGCAAAACTACTACGTCTGTGGTCACATCGGAGTATTTACTTAGATATGACATACATTTCAATGACTAGAAGTACTTTACCACACAGTACGACCATAGTTTTGGGGCATAAACAAATGCCGGTATGCGCATTTTGATGGCTTTACTTGTTCAGTGTTAGGGCATGTAATAATCCCCATTCCAAAGAAATCAGACACAGACAGGTGTGAAAGTTACAGAACCATCAGTTTAATAAGTCATGGTTGCAAAATCTTAACACGAATTATTTACAGAAGGATGGAGAAGCTGGTAGAAGCCGACCTCGGAGAAGACCAGTTTGGATTCAGGAGAAATGTAGGAACACGGAAGGCAATGCTCACCTTACGGCTTATCTTAGAAGATACCTACATTTCTAGCTTTTGTAGATTTGGAGAACGCTTTTGACAATGTTGATTGGAATACACTATTTCAAATTCTGAAATCAGCAGGAGTAAAATACAGGGAGCGGAAGGTTATTTACAACTTGTACAAAAACCAGAAAGCAGTTATCAGAGTTGAAGGGCATGCAAAGGATGCAGAGGTTGGGGAGTAAGGCAGGGTTGTAGCCCTTCTCCAATGTTATTCAATTTGTACATTGAGCAAGCTGTAAATGAAAGCAAGGAGAAATTTGAAGGAGGAATTGAAGTTCAGGGTGAAGAAATAAAAAACTTGCGTTTTGCTGATGACATTGTAATTCTGTCAGAGACAGCAAAGGACCTGGAGGAGCAATTGAACGGAATGGACAGTGTGTTGAAAGTAGCATATGAGATGAACATTAACAAGAGCAAAACAAGGGAAATGAAATGTAGTCTTAGAAAATCAGATGATGCTGAAGGAATGAGATTAGGTAACGAATCAATAGAGATGGTAAATGAGTTGTGTTACTTGGGTAGTAAAATAACACACGATAGTCGCTGCACAGACGATATAAAAGGCTGAATGGCAATGGGAAGAAAAGCTTATCTGAAAAAGAGAAATTTGCTAACATCGAATATTAATTTAAGTGTAAGGAAGTCTTTTCTGAAGGCATTTGTGTGGATTGTTGCCTTGTATGGGAGTGAAACATGCACGATAAACAGTGCGGACAGGAAGAGGATAGAGGCATTTCAAATGTGGTGCTACATAAGAATGTTGAAGAGTAGGTGGGTGGATCGCGTAACTAATAAGGAGGTAATGATCAGAATTGGGGAGAAAAGGAATTTCTGGCATACCTTGACTAAAAGAAGTGATCGATTTGGTAGGACACATTCTTAGACATCAAGGAATTGTGAATTTAGCATTGGAGGGAAGTGTGTGGGGTAAAAACCGCATAGGGAGACCAAGAGGTGAATACAGCAAGCAGATTCAAATCGATGTAGGTTCCCGTTCTTAAGAGGAGATGAAAAGGCTTGCTCGGGATAGAGTAGGGTGGAAAGCTGCATCAAACCAGTCTTCGGACTGAAGGCCACAACAACAAAAACAACAACAACAACAGGACATCTCCAGAAATTCTAAAGGTCTTTGCATACAATCTATTCGTCAATAATTTAACTCTTAATCTCTGACACAAATTGAAATTATAATATACAAAATACGTATGAAGATCAACACGTAATTAAAAAAATATTTATCATTCTATTGCGTAACTGAAAACTATACTAAGGTCAAATATTACATTATTATACAGGGTGTTACAAAAAGGTACGGCCAAACTTTCAGGAAACATTTCTCAGACACAAAGAAAGAAAATATGTTAATTTCCATGTTAGAGCTCGTTTTATTACTTCATTGTTGGATGAACCATTCGCAGAAGTGTACCCGTGGAGGCCAATCAGCTGCTGATAGTGCCTGCACACGCTGTACATGGTACGGAAACAACTGGTTATCCCGTAGCACTCTCCTTACAGTGACGTGGTCAACGTTACCTTGTACAGCAACAACTTCTCTGACGCTGACATTAAGGTTATCGTCTACTGCACGCAGAATTGCCTCGTCCATTGCAGGTGTCCTCGTCGTTCTAGGTCTTCCCCAGTCGCGAGTCATAGGCCGGAATGTTCTGTGCTCGCGCTCCAGTCACGGTCAGCACGGCCACTACGGTCGGGGGTCCGAATCCCCCCTCGGGCATGGATATTTGTGCCGTCCTAGTTCGTAAGTAGTTCATAAGTAGTTTGTAAGTTTAGGGACTGATGACCCCGTAGTTAAGTCCCATAAGCTTAACAAACATTTGAAAAACATTTTTTTTTGTTCTGTGCTCTCTAACACGCCGATCAATTGCATCGAACCTCTTCCTGTCTCGATACAAACGTACCGCGCCACGGCTATCGCCCCGTGCTAATCCATACATCAAATGGGCATCTGCCAACTCCGCATTTGTAAACATTGCACTGACTGCAAAACCACGTTCGTGATGAACAGTAACCAGTTGATGCTACGTACTGATCTGCTAGATGCTAGTAAATCAAAATCAAATGTTTGTATAGCTTATGGGACTTAACTACGGGGTCATCAGTCCCTAAACTTACAAACTACTTATGAACTAACTAATACTAAGGACGGCACAAATATCCATGCCCGAGGGGGGATTCGAACCCCCGACCGTAGTAGCCGTGCAGACCGTGACTGGAGCGCCTCAATCCCCTCGGCCACCGCGGCCGGCTTGATGCTAGTACTGTAGAGCAATGAATCGCATGTCAACACAAGCACTGAAGTCAACATTACCTTCCTTCAGTTGGGCCAACTGACAGTGAATCGAGGAAGTACAGTACATACTAACGAAACAATTGGGTGTTTTGACAATTATCTGCACGAATTATTTCAATTTACATATAAAGAGGGCTTACATTTAAAATGAGCTCGAACATGGAAATTAAACGTTTCCTGACACATGTCCACATAACATATTTTCTTTCTTTGTGTGTGAGGAATGTTTCCTGAAAGTTTGGCCATACCTTTTTGTAACATCCTGTATATGTCATATAGATTTATGCACTGATGACAGCTTGTTGACAGGTGCCGCTTGAAAAGAAGCAAAGCTCTAAAAAGGTCGCGCAATCAATATGATGGTATAGTAAACGCAGTTTTTGAGGTCATTTACTTACAATGGATTTCAAGCAATTGGTAGCTGCGAAGAAGCACACAGGAGAAATTTTCGAATCTGCCGTAGAGTGACAAGGAGCGAATAAATTAAGTGTGGAAATGGGGGTGCTGGTACGGCGTTGCCGCTGCCACGGCATGTCGAGGCTGTCGCAGGCGGCACGGCCAGCCTTTCGCAAGAATCTAACGCACGCCGCTCTATCGACAAAGTAGACCCGGCACAAAGAAGTTACGCTGTGGGAAGGGGGTCACTGCATAACCGGCAAAAGCATTTTCCCCTAGAAAACACCACAATGGCGCGGCGCTGTTACAGGCGTTCCCACAAGTTTAAACACAGGCGAGGGGCGCCGTCCTACGTGTGACGTCGGTCAGTGTTATGGGCGAGAAAGTGTCACCCAGCATAATTTAGACGGGAAGGAAACGGTCTCAAGAAACACCAAACACAACTAACAAAGGTACGAGCATATGGAATATAAAAGTAGATACCCATGGAGTAGTAAAGAAACGTCAGTCAACAAAAACAAATCTTCCGGTCCAGATTGTATACCAGTTAGTTTCCTCGCCGACGCAATAGCTCCTTATATATTGGGAAGGTGTCTGTTCTTTCCGACATGTCCGAAAGAACAGACACCCTGAAGGGTGGCAGCATTGTAATGTCACTCTATGGCCAAAGATAGTATATGAACTGTTGAATGGTAGGCAGTGAGTAGCGAGAGGACAGAGTCAGAGCTGGAGTGTGTGGAAGTGGACGGACGCAGCTAGGTGCTGGTTAAGAGCTACAGACTGCGAGAGTATTAGGAATCTAAATAATTCTGATTTTGATTTTGGTATTTTTTTTGTAATGATTATGGTGATAAGGTTAAGATAATAATAATTATAATCATAAATTATAACTTTGTTTTAATTCAAATGTTCAAATGTTTGTTAAGCTTATGGGACTTAACTACGGGGTCATCAGTCCCTAAACTTACAAACTACTTATGAACTACTTACGAACTAGGACGGCACAAATATCCATGCCCGAGGGGGGATTCGAACCCCCGACCTTAGTGGCCGTGCTGACCGTGACTGGAGCGCCTCAGTCACCTCGGCCACCGCGGCCGGCTGTTTTAATTCAAGACAACTTTATGCCCCATTTTGTTTAAACTGAAATTTATTATTATCCCCAAGTAATTTAGGCTGCAACTTTTAAACGGTAGGATAGACACAAGTTTCAATTTTTATTTATATTTCATCATTAATGTGCTGCGAGGAGCTGCTGTCTACAGCTAAGAGGTGAGTGAATTTAAATTTATTTCGCACATACTTAGTAGCCCGATTTGTTATGCTCTTACATTTTTTTTTTTTTTTTTTTTTTTTTTTTTTGATACAAGAATCGTAGACAACTAGTTTATCAGGTAGCTATCACTATTTCTTCACAATCGTGGAAAGTACTCGAGATAACAAATTAATTACACCACTTGCTTATTGTTCACTTTGTTATGTCATTCATATTCAATTGTAGAAGTCGTAACGAACTTGTTTATCAGGTAACTACCGGTATTACTTGTCTATTGAGTAACGTGCCTTTTCACACAGATATTAATTACACCACTTGCTGACAACACAATAATTGGTTTGTTAATAAAATTAGGTCTCAATTTCAGAAGGTGTCGGTACACACAATAATTGTTGTTAAGCTCGCAACCGAATCTATACTTATCCAGTCTTGGCATTTAACAAACTAATCTTTGATCTGTACTGTAAATAATTAGTCAATTACACAATTATCGAATTAGACGTTTGCACACTAGAATAGATTGTACAAATTTATCTACTTAGATGTTCCTACTCTATGATAGATTGTAGGTTACAAGTTCCTTTCATTGCTAGCAGCTACTGTTATAGTTTGTCATTCCACAAATAGATGTCATACTCAGTCCATGTAGCAGTAATCTAAGCTTCAATCTTTAAATAATTGATACTCTCACAATTGTTAACTTTAGTGTTTTTATTGTCATACTATTACATCATTCCTCTACTATCAGTCACTGTTCGAGATTGTCTATCACTCCACCCATAATCACATTTATCTATCGATATCAAATTTGTGTCAAACATTGGTCAGTGTTTAATTAATGAATGATTTTTCTGATTAACGAATCAGAACTTGAGCTACAATCGGACTTGTCATTCATTGTTTAACCAGACTCGTGTTCTGGATAGTTTAGCGCATTAACAGGACCATACTCATCAGTCGATGCCAGGCTGATTAATCATAATATTGTCTCTTGCTTGATGTTCAGACATTCAGATAGGTTTTTATATTCAGAGTGCTCTACCAATGTAGATACGTACTGCTGCATCTGACACAAAACCTTGCACACTCACACACGCTAATTCCAGTTTCCGATCCCAACCACCATATTCTATTTTAACATATAAGCTTCAACCCCACCCGTTTCGCGGCCATATTGCATTTGCAAATTATTGATAAAGGAAGAAGGATTAGGAAGGAAAGGATTGACAGTAGTTGCATTAGGGCATCGAAATTAAACAATGGCGACAAGTGAAAATGTGAAGAGGGCCGGGAATCGAACCCGGGTCTCCGCTTCAGGCCAGCGGTCGCCTTAACCACTTGGCTACCCGTGCTTTCGGACATGTCCGAAAGAACAGACACCACACCAATATAATATTTACACATGAAGACGGCGTTAGCTTCACATACTTTACCGCAGATGCGGTCATACCTTTACTTCGCACGGGAATCCGTAATGGCGAGTGTAAGTGTGCGTGGACGGTGAGGTGCTACAGCCATAGAGTGCGACTTCTGGAAGTTCGAGGCGACCACGGGTGGCCAAGTGGTTAAGGCGACCGCTGGTCCGAGCGGAAGACCTGGGTTTGATTTCAGGCCTGACTCACATTTTCACTTGTCGCCATTGTTTAATTTCGATGCCCTAATACAGCCACTGCCAATCCTTTCCTTCGTAATCCTTCTTCCTTTATCAATACTTCGCAAATGCAATAGCTCCATTCCTATCATATACAACTCTGCGGTCAGCGTAAGGTCTTTACCCAAAGACTGCGAAGCAGCACAAATCAATCCAGTATTCAAGAAAGGCAATAGGAGTGATCCGCTAAATTACAGGACCATAACATGGATTTACAGTAGGATTTTGGAACATGGTTCGAATATTGGCAACAATATGGAAGAGAATGACTTATTGACGCATAGTCGACACGGATTCAAAAAGTCTTCTTCTTGTGACACACAGCTTGAAAGTTCATTATTTATGGATTTTTAGCTTTATTTTTGTGAATCTGAACGTGTATCCGCCTTATAGCTTTATTTTGTATCTGAAAGTCATCCATGATCGATAATCTCAGTCCATGTTTGTAAGTACTGCACATTATAATATATTTGCAACTGCGATGTAGCATCTGCGCTACAGCAGCTTCTTTGACCGCTGAGGCTAGTAGTAGAGAGTGAGCTGTTGAGCAGAAGAGTCGATTGTGGGCTAGGCTAGCTGACAGACGTATGGCAAGTATGTTGTGTACTAAGGTTGAATTGGTCAGCAATGATTGTATTGAGTTTGATTTATTTCACTCTATATTTATGAATACAAACGTATTATATTGGACAGTGGATTCTGTATCAAGAGGAAGAGAATATTTGTATGGAACGGAATTGTATAAGATCATTGTATTATATTGAAGGCTCAACAAAGGTATGTTTCTTTAATTCAATAAATAACTTAATGATTACTAATTTTTCTTATTTCAGCTCAACATCGTCCCCCATTTTCCTGATTGTGGCGTTTTTGATTTTGTTGTATGGTACGTGTTGAGTTTTTTGAGAAAAAGATTTCCTTTTAAATGTAAATGTTCACGTACCAGTAAAGTAATCAGTCCTTACCTGCCACTGAATCTGTCAGAAATAATGTTCACAGAAGTACAGATTGTTTAACTTACAGGGCCTAATTTTGTTCGTTAAATCCGTTGCGCACGTATGATTAGAGAAACTCCTTGATTTAAATAGAAAGACTTAATAAGAATAGGGAACTTTCACTTAACAAACTTTCATCAAGCTTTCACTTTCACTTAATAAACATACAACAAGAAGCTTTCAAGCTAGCTCTTTACCTACATGAAACGAAGAGTGCTATTGACAACGGCTCTCAAATTGATTCCATATTTCTAGATTTTCCGAAGGTTTTTGGCACTACACCACACAAGCTGCTTCTAATTATGAAACTTCCTGGTAGATTAAAATAGTGAACCGGAACCAGGATTCGAAAGTGCGACATTAGCCTTTCGCAGACGAAACGTAAAGCTTGTCGGGATAGCGCTTGCCCGCGAAAGACAAAGGTTCCAGGTTCCGGCACACAATTTTAATCTGCCAGGAAGTTTCATATCAGCGCTCACTCCGCTGCAGAATTAAAGTTTAATCCTACCTTCTAATCAAATTGTGCGCATATGGAATATCGCCACAGTCCTGCGATTGTGTTCGTGATTTCCCGACAGGAAGGCCTCTGTACGCAGTAACTGACAGAAAGTAATCGAGTAAAACACGAGTGATATCTAAAATTCTCCAGAGAAGTATTATAGGGCCCCTAATGTTCCTTGTGTGTATTAGCGATTTAGGAGATAATCTGAGCAACTCTCTTAGACTGTTCGAGGATGATGCTGTCGTTTATCGGTTAGAAAAGTAACAAGATCAAAAGCAATTGCAAAACGATTTACATATCTGCAAGAAGCGAAAATTGGCAGTTGACCCTAAATAATGAAAACATCCATATGAGCACTAAAAGAAACCTGTTCCATTTGTACGGTAAATCAATCAAATCCATAGGCCGTAAATTCAACTACATCGTAGGAATTAGGATTAAGGACAACTGTAACTGGAAAGAACACATAGAAAATATCGTAGAGAAGGCGATCCAAAGGCCACGTTTCATTGGCAGAACAGAAGATGCAACAGTTCTAGTAAAGAAACTGCCTAGACTACACTTGTGCGACCTGTTTTGGAGTATTGTTACCTACTGTGGGATCCACACCAAGTGCGATAGACGGAAGATGAGTTCAGAGATACGCAGCTCGTTTTATCACGATACAGGGGAGTGTCACAGAAATGATGCATGAATTGGGGTGGAAATCGTTTAAAAAAGCGTTATTCGTTTCGATGAGATTTATTTGCAACATTTCTTTCGCTAAATTTCTCCTCCGCATGAGAGTACAGTTTGTGAGCTTCCACGTACATAGGGAGACTTGAACATGATAATAAAATAAACGAAATCAGATCGAAAAGGGAAAGGTTTAGGTGTTCCCTTCTTCGTGCGCTATTAGAAAATGGAACGGTAGAGCAATATTATGAAAGCTGTTCGGTATATCCTCCTCAAGACAAATGTAATTTCCACAGTCTACATATGGCGCAAGACATTCCGGGGGACCGATCGTGAGGCCTCCCTGGTTCCTCTTGCGAACAGGTTTGAGGCGCTGTCTGCTTAGGACGACGTTCCTGAGTCGGATGGTGTCTCTCACCCTGTCACCACCCAGCCTGCAAGATCCGGGCTTTCACAGAGGGTGGGTTTACTTGTAGTTGGGAGCTCCAACGTTAGGCAGGTGATGGAGCCTCTTAGAGAGATGGCTGCCAAGGAGGGGAAGAAGGCCAACGTGCACTCCGTGTGCATACCGGGTGGAGTCATTCCAGATGTGGAACGGGTCCTCCCGGATGCCATGAAGGGTACGGGGTGCAGCCAACTGCAGGTGGTGGCTCACGTCGGTACCAATGATGTGTGTCGTTTCAGATCTGAAGAGATCCTCTCAGGTTTCGAGCGGCTAACTGAAGTGGTAAAGACTGCCAGTCTTGCTTGCAAGATGAAAGCAGAGCTCACCATCTGCAGCATAGTTGACAGGACCGACTGTGGACCTCTGGTACAGAGCCGAGTGGAGGGTCTGAATCAGAGGCTCAGACGGTTCTGTGACCGTGTAGGCTGCAGATTCCTTGACTTGCGCCATCGGGTGGCGCAGAGCTCACCATCTGCAGCATAGTTGACAGGACCGACTGTGGACCTCTGGTACAGAGCCGAGTGGAGGGTCTGAATCAGAGGCTCAGACGGTTCTGCGACCGTGTAGGCTGCAGATTCCTTGACTTGCGCCATCGGGTGGTGGGTTTCCGGGTTCCGCTGAATAGGTCAGGAGTCCACTATACGCAGGAAGCGGCTACACGGGTAGCGGGGGCTGTCTGGCGTGGACTGGGCGGTTTTTTAGGATAAAGAGCTTCGGGGAAATAGAAAATGGGCAATCTCAAAGGGTTCAGGTGTATCACAGGAGAAATGTAGATCCGGAAACTATCGGTATAACAGTTATAAATTGTCGTAGCTGTGTCGGGAAAGTTCCAGAACTGCAAGCGTTAATAGAAAGCACCGAAACACACGTCATTATAGGCAGAGAAAGTTGGCTCAAGCCGGAAATAAGTTCAGAAGAAGTATTTTCAAAAGATCTATCGGTGTTCAGAAAGGATAGATTAAACAAAATAGGTGGGGGCGTGTTTGTCGTTGTCAAAAGTAGTATTTCATGTAGCGAAGTTGAAGTTGATAGTTCGTGCGAGCTATTATGGGTAGAGGTTGTACCCGAAAATCGTAAGAAATTAATAATCGGTTCCTTTTATCGGCCTCCCGACTCTGTCGATACAATAGCAGAAAGGTTCAAAGAAAACCTGAGTCTAATTACAAAAACGTACCCGACTCACACGATAATAGTAGGTGGTGATTTTAATTTACCCTCGATCTGTTGGCGAACTTATATTTTCAAAAAATGTTCAAATGTTTGTAAGGCTTATGGGACTTAACTACGGGGTCATCAGTCCATAAACTTACAAACTACTTATCAACTACCTTATACTATGGACGGCACAAATATCCATGCCCGAGGGGGGATTCGAACCCCCGACCGTAGTGGCCGTGCAGACCGTGACTGAAGCGCCTCAGTCCGCTCGGCCACCGCGGCCGGCCTTATATTTTCAAATCAGCAGGTAGGCATAAAACATCGTCCGAAATTGTACTCAACGCATTCTCTGAGAATTACTTCGAACAATTAGTTCATGAGCCAACTAGAATTGTAAATGGATGTGAAAACACACTTGATCTCTTAGCAACAAATAATCCTGAGCTCATAACGAGCATCAAAACGGATACAGGTATTAGTGAACACAGAGCTGTCGAAGCGAAATTGAATATCGAAAGTCCCAAAGTTGCCAAAAATAAACGTAAAGTATATTTGTTCAGGAAAGCAGATAGAAACAAAATACATTGCTTCTTGAAAGACAGCTTCCACTCGTTTCTAACACTAAACGTACGTGTAGATTAGATGTGGCTCAAATTCAAAGAAGTGGTATCGACAGCAATTGAAAGTTTTATACCTAATAAATTAATAAAAGAAGGAGGCGATCCCCCTTGGTACACAAAACAGGTCAGGGCACTGTTGCAAAAGCAAAGGAGAAGGCATACTAAATTTAAACGAACACGAAATCCCCAGGATTTGCGATCGTACTCAGAAGCTCGAAATTTAGCGAGGATTTCAATGCGAGATGCCTACAATATTTATCACAACGAAACTCTTTCTCGTAATTTGACTGAAAACCCAAAGAGATTTTGGTTATATGTTAAATATACTCGGGGCAAGTCACAAAAAATACCTTCACTACGTGATAGTAATGGCGATCCTGCCGATGACAGCGCTACTAAAGCAGAGTTACTAAACTTAGCTTTTAGAAACTCATTCACCAAAGAAGACGAAACCAATATTCCAGACTTCGAATTACGAACAGATGCCGTAATGAGTAACATAGAAGTAGATATCATCGGAGTAGTGCAGCAACTAAAATCACTTAACAAGAACAAGTCTTCTGGTCCGGATTGTATACCCATTAGATTTCTATCTGATTATGCTGAAGCAATAGCTCCTTACTTAACAGTCATATACAACCGCTCTCTCATAGAAGGATCTGTACCAAAAGATTGGAAAGTTGCACAGGTCACACCTATATTCAAGAAAGGCAGTAGGAGTAACCCACTAAACTACAGGCCTATTTCATTGACGTCAATTTGCAGCAGGGTTTTGGAACATATCCTGTATTCAAATGTTATGAATTATCTCGAACAGAACGATCTATTGACCCAAGGTCAACACGGATTTAGAAAATATCGTTCATGCGAAACACAACTAGCTCTTTATTCACACGAAGTGATGGGTGCTATCGACAAAGGTTCGCAAATCGATTCCGTATTTCTTGATTTCCAGAAAGCTTTTGACACCGTACCTCACAAACGGCTTTTAATCAAATTGCGTGGTTATGGTATACCGCCCCAAATTTGCGATTGGATAGGGGATTTCTTGTCAGAGAGGACACAGTTCGTAGTAATCGATGGTAAGGCAGAGGTGATAACGGGCGTTCCACAGGGTAGTGTTATTGGTCCTCTGCTATTCCTTATTTACATAAACGATTTAGGGGAAAATCTAAGTAGCTCTCTTAGGTTCTTTGCAGATGACGCCGTCATTTACTGTCTAGTAAAATCATCTGAAGATCAAAACCAACTGCAGAACGATCTGAATAAGATGGTGTAAAAATTGGCAATTGACTCTAAATAATGAGAAGTGTGAAGTCGTCCACATGACTACGAAAAGAAATCCGTTAAACTTTGTTCACAACATAAGTCAATCAAATGTGAAGGCCGTAAACTCCACAAAATACCTAGGAATCACTATTACTTCAGACTTAAACTGAAAAGAACACGTAGATAATATCGTGGGAAAGGCGAACCAGAGACTGCGTTTTATTGGCAGAACCCTTAAAAGATGCAACAGAACTACTAGAGAAACTGCATACACTGCGCTTGTCCGTCCATTTTTGGAGTATTGCAGCCCAGTGTGGGATCCTTATCAGGTAGGTTTGACGGAGGACATCGAAAGAGTTCAAAGAAGGGCAGCTCGTTTCGTATTGTCACGATACAGGGGAGACAGCGTTACGGAAATGATACAGGATCTGGGATGGGAATCATTACAACAACGGCGCTTATCGCTGCGGCGTGGGCTACTTGCGAAGCTCCAATCGCCAACATTCTCCTCCGAATGCGAAAATATATTGTTGACTCCCACTTACATAGGTAGAAATAATCATCAGAATAAAATAAGAGAAATCAGAGCTCGAACAGAGAGATTCAGGTGTTCTTTCTTCCCGCGCGCTATTCGAGAATGGAATGGGAGATAAATAGTATAATTGTGGTTCGATGAACCCTCTGCCAGGTATTTAAATGTGATTTGCAGAGTATCCCACGTAGATGTAGATGTAGATGGATGTAGAATTGGTTCCCCGATATGTGAGTGGCTCGAAAACTTCGGAAATAATAGAACCCAGTACTTTGTTCATGACGGCGAGTGTTATCAGAGAGAAATGTATTGTCAGGAAGTGTGATAGGACCGTTCTTATTTTCTATACATATAAATGATCTGACAGAGTAACAACCTACGGCTATCTGCTTATGATTTATATGTTTGCTATTGAGAGATTCCGTCTTATCAAGTAGACGTAATTAAAAATATAATTTTGACCAGAGAAGAAATTAGTTTTGGCGCTTAGCCTCCACACGCACTAGCCAATCACAGCAGAGTACTAGAACTTCAGGTGGCCTTTCCCATGGGAATAGTGATTACTGTACCACCTGTAAGTGGTATCTCACACCAGCCTGAGCCAGCTGCATAAAGCTCTGTGATGACTTGCTCCAACGAAAGTGAATATGATGACTGCAAGCCAGAAATATCACAGATCTTGTTCTTCTCATTATTCTATGGCACTCGCCTTGCAGCCAAATGAAGTCATCTACCATATGGAGCCTTCTTCTATCTATTTAATTTTCCTATTCTTTGCTGTCAGCAACATCCTCTTTGCTTTCCAAACTCTGCCTAATACATCCTCATTCCAGTCTATCAAAAAGTTCGAATGTTTGTATACTACGGGGTCATGAGTCCCTAAGCTTACAAACTACTTATGAACTACCTAAGACTAAGGACGGCACAAATATCCATGCCCGATGGGGGATTCGAACCCCCGACCGTAGTGAGTGGCCGTGCAGAACGTGACTGGCGCGCCGCAGTCCCCTCGGCTACCGCGGCCGGCTCCAGTCTATCAGTCCAGCTGAACTTTTCAGTTCGATGCAATATAGACATTTCAAATGCTTCAGTTTCTGTCTCATCCTTATTTCTCAAATGTTCATGTTTTTGTGCATTTTCAATTTTTCACGGCGTAATGTATAGTCCATTAAATTTCGGAAATGCAGCTGCGAAAAATCCACTTCTTCCACTGATATTTCGGGTGCGTATCGTCCGACCATCTTCAGAGTTAGTCAGTCTTGTTCTCACTCTGAAGATGGCCGGACGGTACGCGCCCAAAATATCTGTGGAAGAAGTGGATTTTGCGCAGCTGCATTCCTGAAATTTAATGGACTATTCATATTTTTGTCCCATACAAGGGCGTGCATCATATTTGCCATTTCACCAGTCGCTTTCTTAATTCTTCTCTAAAACTACTAGTTAAGAGTCTGTTCTGCTTTTGAAACACCTCTTTCGCCAGGACAAATCTTACTTGGATGCCTTGTTGGCAATTCATTTCTTCCTTAACCCAGCATCCCAAATGATGAAAAGCACTCACCTGTTCTACAATTTCTGACTCCAACTTAAAGTTCTCACTTCTTTTCTCTATTCATATAACCTATAATTTCCATACCATATGGGAAACATGCTTCATTCAGATCTTTTAGCATTTGAGTCAGTGCTGTTGATTTTCTGCGAGAACCACCATGTCATATACATATGTGGTTGCGTTGAACTCAGTCGTTGTTGAGATGTGGCATGAACAAAGCAAGAAATTTACGGCTACTGGTTTTAATGGCTACCCAATCCAAATGTGCTTTTAATAATATTCTCACAATGGGAGTCTGAATATGGTGTAATGTAACACCGAATCGGTCGCAAAGAATTTAATAAAGATTTTGAATACAGCTGCTGGTATTTTCATCCATCTTAAATAATCGAATCAGCTGCGTCCCAAACTATCCACAATGGAGAGAATTAGGAATAGGAAGAAGTCTGAAGGATTGGGATCTGACGAATATAGTCGCTGTTCATATTTCACAACCCCGTGATTTTTAGCTGTTTGGCGTTATTGGGTGTGTGTGTGGCTGAGCATTGTCGTGCAACTTGAACATCACCACACTCGCCGGATCTCAATCCCAGATTTCGTCCCGTTCTCTGCACTCATACTGGCTTTGACAGGAGATTGATTTGACGATACTCCTGACATCCAAAGAAACGTGACGAAGGTTTTGAACACAATCCCCAAAGGTGGCAAATGCTTAGTAAGCCTGAGGTCCCGGGTTCGAATCCCAGCCCAGGCACAAATTATCATTTTTTAAACATAATTTATACTGCAGCAATCACTTTTTACTAATATTTTTATTAGCACGACACGTTTCGGTAGCAAGTGCCATCATCGGGTGCATTTTACAGTTACAGGTTTGTTTTGTTATGTTTTGTGTTGTGGGTGCCAGTGAGCTTATGGTTGGACGTTTTAACCTGCTCAGGAAGATATATCTATTTTAGTATTACGTTTTGTGATTATAGCTTTTGGATTATTTTAGTGTTGTATTTACTTACACTTTTGTTGCCAATCTTGTTATCTGGCATACACAACACAAGAACACAGTTATGTATACATCACATGTAGACATTTTGTATTAGATCTTTACACTGTACAAAGAGCCTTAGAAACTGAGATAACCTACTTACATCAATATTTACAGTGAATATGCCATAAAATGTGCATATGTAGATTTCATCTGTTGAAACAGATGTGTTTCTTGTGTTGTGTGTGCCAGATAACAAGATTATCAACAAAACTATAAGTAAATGCAACACTAAAATAATCGAAAAGCTATTATCACAAAACATAATTCTAAAATAGCTATATCTTCCTGAACAGGTTAGTATGTCCATCCATAACCTCACTGGCACCCACAGCACAAAACATACGAATCAATATTGAACCTGTAACTGTAAAATGCACCCGATGATGGCAGTTTGCTGCCGAAACGAGTCGTGCTAATAAAAATATAAGTAAGAAGTGATTGCTACAGTATAAATTATTTCAAAAAGTTTATAATACAGTTGCGGACCTCAAAATAATCCACATAACATGGATAAATTTATGTTTACAAATTATCATAAGCACGGATTATATCATTGCAACACGTACAAGCTTCTGAGAGTATAACACCCCAGTTGAAATTTACACGAGGTGCTATTGATCGCTGTGTTGCCTCACTAGAAACTCCAGTTCACGCCCAAATGGAGAGACGTCGGGCTGTGTTGGATGGATGACCGGTTGGGTACACCGGATGCCGTTCGCTGTCTCTCATGTCGCCGAAGTAGCGTTCGATCGAAAGCGTTGGGCGCATTCCAAAGACCTATATAAACAACATAGACTGGCCACAGCGCCGCTATAGTTGAAGCCAATTGGAAAGGTTGCCGCCATCTTTGAGAACGTCAGTGTCAGTGAATCATAGTTTTTATATTAATCATTGCCAGTCTTGATTTTTCCTTAATTTCTGGACGACACATTTTGGAAAGTAATTCCCACTACGAATAGCACTTCTCGTTTACTACTGCATGCTAAGTGTAATGCTTACAATCGTCGAACTGTTGCATTATTTGATGTTACTATAATGTCAATAATCGTTTGTATTTGCCGACGTATCTTCCCTATAAATACAGGCGAATTTCTGTAAAGTCTTTAATTACCTTTATTCTGCCTGTTGTTCAAATGATGTTTCATACTTTGAAGTACATTACGTATTTATCAAGCTCTCCACAATTTGTCAAATGTTCAAATGTTTGTAAATCTATCGGACTAAACTGCGTGGTCATTAGTCCGTAGCTTACAAAATACTTAAACCTAGGTAAACTAACCTAAGGACAACACACACACCCATGCCCCAGGAAAGACTCGAACCTCCACGGCGAGCAACCGCGCGCACCGCAGCGAGACGCTTTAGACCGCTCGGCTACTCCACCGCGGCACACAATTTGTCGTTTCCTCGGTACTCTCCTTACAGCTTTTGGTTTCTGTAGTGCTCAGAAAACTAAAATATTTCCTTCAAAATGACAAGACCATGTGTAACTATCCTTTGTAGGCTGCCACTTTTCACGCCTCATACTGGTTACCCATTGGATTAGCAACTCCTTGTTTTCAAAGGAAATCTGTGTAAAGAACAGTTTAATTACAGTTCATATACCTAGGCTACTTAAACCAATGGTTAATACGTTTTTGTACACTATATAGTCTGCACGGCCACTACGGTCGGGGGTTCGAATCCCCCCTCGGGCATGGATATTTGTGCCGTCCTTAGTTGTAGGTAGTTCATAAGTAGTTTGTAAGTTTAGGGACTGATGACCCCGTAGTTAAGTCCCTTAAGCTTAACAAACATTTGAACATTTTTACACTATATAAACAAGTGTCATTACATTAAAACACACCAAATACATCCGTCCTCTGCCTAGCTTTTTGATGAAGTAAACATACTTTTGAAACTTGGTAAATGCGAAAGTTAAGTATAATGAATGTTTATAGGCAATTACACAACGAACTAAAGGTAAAGCAGTCAACAATCCGAAGTTTGGTTTTTAACACCATGTCGTTGCCTTCCTCTGACCTTCGAACTGATTACCCAGCCAGTTATAGGGGGACCTAGAGTTTAACAGCTACTCGATATTTTTCATATTAGCAACACTACCATAGGTGAAAGAATTGGAATGTGACAGATGAAAATCCCAGCACCTGGCTGGAATCGAACCCGCGACCTTTGGATTTGTAGTCTGGCACTCTACCACTGTGCTCCCGAGCAGCACGACACAACGACCTATGTAATTAGATGTCTCGTTCTGTAAGTATGATATTGCAACAGTTTTATCTCTGCGGTTGCTGCAGTTGTACGCCGAACATACACTGGGCATGCGTTACCACTAATAACAGCGTTTACAAGTAAGTTTAGATTACAAACAGATGCGTCTGCTGCATCAAACTGACGTTCTCAAATATGGCGGCCAGTGTTGCTTAGTGCTGCCACCCAGAGCGCTGTAGCCTCTCTATGTTTAGAGCCCTGTATTGGGAGAGTACCGCCAACCGGGCGAGCGCCGCCATTGTAGGCCTATCCCTCAATAGCAGCGCTATGCACGGCGCTGTTAAATTAACATTTATGATGAAGGGAACCGGTCTGTACATCGATGTGGTATGACAGAACGTTAAGTAAACAATGAATTTAATTTTTAAATCGTTTCATCACATCTACCGCGAATATTAAGGAAAAATTGGTAATCTGAGATCAAGACCTTTATTTTTGAGCAAACTATTTGTAAAATTGTTTCGTGCTAAAATTTAAACCCTGTACCAAATGCACTGCTTTGGCAATAAGTGACGTTGCTGCTTTCAAATTACCTAAGGACTAACGTTTTTATCTCTAATATATTAGTTTTTATCAAAGTAGATGTAATTAATACATGTTGCTTTCCATGCCTAATGTTGATAGGTGTTGTTTGCTAACCTACATGTGATATTATCACATAACATTAACTGAACTAACATTTTGGGAAGGTTTAAGTTTTTACACATTGTTATCGCACTACTGGGTATTTCAGTAAAATAAACTATCTTAAAAATCGAGTTTTGGAGATCTTTTTAATGGGCGATTTCTTTTACCGCCCAAATTTTCGTATTATGCAGGCTAAGGATAAATAGGAAATTCGTCAAATACGGCACAGTATGTTAGATTTTCATGTATTCATATCTTTTAAAAATATCTTTGCTCGCAAGAAACTTGTATGAACAGATAAACCTAGAAGTTTACTCGATATTTCAATACAAATTTACTTACTTCGCAAAATTTTGCAGTCTCGTATGGAAATGCATTTTTCTTCCAATGCAGTGTACCCACAATTCTCGTCTTTTCGCATCTCTTTCGCCCTGTGGAATGCGTAAAACTCGCTACCTCGTACTGTCTTAGTATAACAATTCACTGCCAACAATGCGGCATTTTTCACCATATCAAAATGGAATATGCTATGTTAAGCTCTTAATTTAATACATAATGAGTCTACACATTTCCAACACCTATAAATGCTAAAATAACAGCTAGTTAATTGAAATATGCCATTTACGCTGATGGATTGCTTAGGCCTTGCCGGCCGCGGTGGCCGAGGTGACTGAGGCGCTCCAGTCACGGTCAGCGCGGCCACTACGGTCGGGGGTTCGAATCCCCCCTCGGGCATGGATATTTGTGCCGTCCTAGTTCGTAAGTAGTTCATAAGTAGTTTGTAAGTTTAGGGACTGATGACCCCGTAGTTAAGTCCCATAAGTTTAACAAACGTTTGAACATTTTTTTGCTTAGGCCTAAAATGGCGGACGTGCCCCACCCGCGCTCAACTGACCAATAGCAGCCGGCAAGCCACACATAAAAGGTTGGCGCTACTCTCCCAATACAGGTCTCTATCTATGTTGTTTATGTACCTGTTTGGCGCATCCGTTACGTTGCGTACTGAGCCGCAGACGGGGGCGTGGTGAGGCGTGGTGAGGCCGCAGCGCACCTAGTGCAGTGCGTCGGAGGTTGCGGGGGCGCAGTCGCGGATTTCCGGCAGCTGCGGGCCGCGGAACAAAGCGGAGAGGTTCGCACGGTGCTCTCTCTCTCTCTCTCTCTCTCTCTCTCTCTCTCTCTCTCTGGCCAGCACGGCGCGGCTAGACCTGCCGTTATCTGCCGCTCTGGCTTCCTGCAGACACCGCGCGGACGCCTCCAACAACAACGTTCTCCGTCTAAGATGGTCCAGGTTAAACTTCGTTACGCATCATACTTGCCAGTCTCACACGAGTGATTATACACTAGGTGATGAAAAGTATCCGGACATCCTCAAACATACGTTTTTCATAATACTGTTAGAATGCATCTTCAAACATTAGGTGTTCAATAAATCCTTAAAAATCGACTAGTTTCGGTCGTGGACCATTATCATAGTCTGGAGGTATTAAACAGATTAGGTAAATACATTAAATAAAATTAAACGGAGAAATGACTGTCAATTCTCGAAAATTCAAATGTTAAAATGCTTGTATAGCTTATGGGACTTAACTACGGGGTCATCAGTCCCTAAACTTACAAACTACTTATTAACTAGCTAATACAAAGGACGGCACAAATATCCATGCCCGAGGGGGGATTCAAACCCCCGACCGTAGTGACCGTGCAGACCGTGATTGGAGCGCCTCAGTCCCCTCGGCCACCGCGGTCAGGGGCAATTGTCGTCTTTTATACAATGATATATATTTTTTGACGACGTTACAGGTGATTGAGGTGTCCTCGGTGGCGGAGTGGTCAACGCGTCTGCCTAGTAAGTAGGAAATCCCGGGTTCAAATCCCCGCCGGGCACACATTTTCATTCGCCGTAGTTTAGTATTCCATCTAAACCTAGTACAGTGAGGCCATAACGGATCGCAAATTGCGATTTACCTCGTCTTTTATGTTTGTGTGACCATAGTATTTTTAGTGAAATTGACTTCTGCTATTTTCAACCAGATTTATTTTATTTACTACAGTTGACTAATCTGTTTTAATACCTTCTTGTCTGTGATGATGGCCCATGACCGAAACTAGTCGATTTTTTGGATTTATTAAACAAATGATGGTTAAAGATGCATTTTATCAAATACTAGCTTCAACCCGCGGCTCCACTCGCGTGTTGGTTGATTATGATCGATAAGCTATCTTCCAGTAGTGTGCTATTTATTTATTTTTATATTTCCTTATTCGTGTGCTTATCCTTACAGAGAAAGAGCTGAAGACAATGTAGCACGCATAGACCAAAGATATGGTCTGTGGCATCACGTTTAGCTGTATGTTACCTCCTTGCCATAGAGTCGCAAACGTCATCGCTGGCCTTCAGTCCGAATTTTATTATAATTTGACGACTTTCAACCACATATCTTCCACCCCCTTATAGCTATCGGCATGGAACTGATATGATGTACAACTGGAGACTTCGGACAACAATTACACACAGATCATTCGTTTGCGTTCTGTAGTTTTCGCTGCAGAGCGAAATATTAACAAACACACACGTAGAATTTTATATACACCGATAACTTTCCATCCCAATATACTCCACCCTTTTATCATTATCAACCCCCAAACAACAATGCAACTAATAAAACCATTTTCAAAGAATAAATATAATTTTCAAAGAGTAATTATTGTTCCGAATTTCGCGTTATATTCTTCAAATTACTGAATATTTATCAGATCGCTATAAAACCGTGCCTAAAACCTTCCTCAGGTACAAATTAGGAACTGTGCAAATATTTAAGTCTATGCGTCTTGTCACCGAACAGACATTCACATTAATATATATAGATAAATAGCTATCCGATCGCCACAAAACCGTGCCTAAATCCTTCCCCGGGTAGACATTAGTAACTGTACAATTTTTTAGCTCTTTATGCCTTGTAATTCAGACGTGATAAACGTACACCGAACAGACATTCACTTTTATAGATATAGATATGACGGCTGTTTAACTCTCACCTTACCAAAACATTTTTATATTGGGTGCATTGAGCTACCACCTACTCCCAGGCACTCCATATCAGCCACCTCAATAGTCATTAGAGGTCGTGAGAGTGCACAATGTGGCGCTCCGTGGAACTCACGGACTTCAAACGTGAAAGGTGATTGGGTGTCTGTTGTGGAACTACCTCGAAGAGAACGACACATTAACCAATAGTCAAAACGCATGCAGAAAGTACCGCTCTTGCGAAACACAGCTTGCCCTTTATTCACATTAAGTGATAAGTGACATCGACCCGGGATCTCAAATCGATTCCATATTTCTGGATTTCCGGAAGGCTTTTGACACTGTACCTCACAAGCGGCTTCTAATGAAATTGCGTGCTTATGGAATATCGCCATAATTGTGCGATTGGATTCACGATTTCCTATCAGAAAGGACACAGTTCGTAGTAATTGACGGTAAGCCATCGAACAGCCAACAGAACTGATATCTGGCGTTCCCCAGGGAAGCGTTATAGGTCCCCTACTCTTCCTTGTGTTTATAAACGATTTAGGAGACAATCTGAATAGTTCCCTTAGACTGTTCACGGATGATGCTGTCGTTTATCGGTTAGTCAACAGAGGATCAAATGCAACTGCAAAGAGATTTAGACAAAATTTCTACATGGTGCCAAAATTGGCAATTAACACTGAATAATGAAAAGTGTGAAGTTATACACATGACCACTGAAAGAAATCCGCTGAACTTCAGTTACACGATAAATCAGTCAAACTTTAAGGTCGTAAATCCTACCAAATTTCTAGGAGTTACAATTACGAACAACTTTGACTGGAGAGAACACATAGAAAATATTATGGGGAAGGCGAACCAAAGGTTACGTTTCATTGGCAGAACGCTTCGAAGATGCAACAGCTCCACCAAAGAGACTGCCTACATCACACTTGTGGTCCTCTCCTGGAGTACTGTTGCCCCTTGTGGGACCCTCACCAGGTGGGACTGACGGAAGGCATTCGAAGGGTTCATAGAAGGGCAGCTCGTTTTGTTTTCTCACGTTACAGGGGGGAAAGCGTCTCGGAAATGTTGCACGATTTGAGGTAGAAATCATTAAAAGAATGACGTTATTCGTTGCGGAGAGATCTATTTGCGAAATTTCAGTCACCGACTTTTACTTCTGAATGTGAAAATATTTTGCTAGCACCCACCTACATAGAGAGACAGGGCCATCCTAATAAAATGAGAAAATCAGATCGAAAACGGAACGATTTAGGTGTTATTTCTTCCCGCGCGTTATTAGAGAATGGAACGGTAGAAAAAGGATATGAAGGTGGTTAATGAACCATCTGCCAGGCATTTAAATGTGATTTGCAATCTACGTAGATGTAGATGGAGGGAAGGAAACTTAGGGTTTAACGTCCCGTCGACAGCTTGGTCATTACAGACAGAGCTAACGCTCGGAGTTTTGGGTAAGGATGGGGAAGGAAATCGGCCGTATCTTTTGAAAGGAACCATCCCGGCATTTGACTGGAGTAATTTAGGGAAATCACGGAAAACCTAAATCTGTATAGTCTGAGGAGGATTTGAACCACCGTCCTCCAGAATACGAGTCCAGTGCGTTACCACTGCGTCACCTTGTTCGGTGGTGTCTGTTTCAGAAATCTGTACGCGAGATTTCCACACTCATAAACAGCGTTAGGTCCACTGTTTCTTATGTGATAGTGTAGTGGAAACGCAAAGGTACACGTACACCACGAAAGCGTGCAGTCCGACTTCATCTATTTACTGACAGAGACCGTACAGTGTAATAGGCAGTATCGTACAGTACAGTATAATAGGCAGGCATCTATCCAGACCATCACACAGGAATTCCAAACTGCATCAGGATCCAGGTGAGAAAACTTGTATTTCACGGCCGAGCGACTGCCGATAAGCCAGACATCACGCAGGTCAATGCTAAACGATGCCTCGCTTGATGTAAGGCTGAACAGTGGACAAACATTGTTTGGACTGACGAATCACGGTGCACAGTGTGGCGATTCGATGCAGGGTGGCGAATTAACGGCGAATGTCAGCATGTGGAGCGCCATTAGTAAATTTCGGAGGTGATACAGCTATGGTGTGGTCGTATTTTTCATAGAGTGGGCTTGATATCCTTGTTGTTTTGCGTGGCACTATCATAGCACAAGACTACGTTTTTGTTAAATAGCATACTTGGTTCCAACCGTTGAAGGGCGAATGCATCTTTCAACACGATCGAGCACCTATTCATAATGCAAGGCCAGTGACGGATTGGTTACACGACAATAACATCCCTGTAATTGACTGGCCAGCACAGAGTCCTGATTTGAAACCTTAGCTTTCGAGATGTTTTGGAACGCCGACTTCGTAGCAAGACTCACGGACCTACATCGATACCTGTCCTCAGTGCAGCACTCTGTGAAGAATGGACTGCCTTTCCCCAGAAAACCTTCCAGCACCTGATTGAACGTATGTCTGCGAGAGTGGAAACTGTCATCAAGGCTAAGGGTGAGCCAACACCATACTGAATTCCAGTATTAACGCTGCAGGGCGCCACTAACCTGTAAAAGAGCTATATTGAAACTTCTGCCAACACGTAAAAGATTTACTTCTAGAAATCGTGAATAGTTCTGTAAAGTAGATGAACTCTGAACTACAGTTACAATACTGTCCTTCGAAGTAGCACCTCCTTAACTATGCACCGCTGAGCACTGCGATACGTGTTCTGGAAAATTTGGACGAAGTCTTCCTTTGGGATTGTGTTGAAAAGCCTCGTCGCGTTTCGTTGGATGTCAGGAATATCGTCAAACCTCTTTCATTTCGAGGCGAGTTTGAGTCGAGGTAAAATGAAGAAGTCTGGAGGATTGAGATCCGGCGAGTAGGGCGGATGTTAAAGTAGCACGATAACGGTCGTTCACATACAGCCAATACGTCAAACATTTCCTGGCAAAATAGGGGGAGGTGCAAAATTTACATCTACATGGGATACTCTGCAAATCAGATTTAAGTGCCTGGCAGAGGGTTCATCGAATCACCGTTATACTATTCATCTCCCATTCCATTCTCGAATAGCGCGCGGAAAGAAAGAACATCTGAATCTCTCCGTTCGAGCTCTGATTTCTCGTATTTTATTCTGATGATCATTTCTACCTATGTAAGTGGGAGTCAACAATATATTTTTGCATTCTGAGGAGAATGTTGGTGATTGGAGTTTCGTAAGTAGACCACGCCGCAGCGATAAGCGCCGTTGTTGTAATGATTCCCATCCCAGGTCCTGTATCATTTCCGTGACGCTGTGTCCTCTCTATCGTTACAATACAAAACGAGCTGCCCTTCTTTGAACTCTTTCGATGTCCTCCGTCAATCCCACCTGATAAGGATCCCACACTGGGCAGCAGTACTCCAAATGAGAACGAACAAGCGTAGTGTATGCAGTCTCTTTAGTAGTTCTGATGCATCTTCTAAGGGTTCTGCCAATAAAACGCAGTCTCAGATTCGCCTATCCCACGACATTATCTATGTGTTTTTTCCAGTTTAAGTAAGAAGTAATAGTAATTCCTAGGTATTTTGTGAAGTTTACGCCACGTTTGATTGATTTATCTTGTAAACGAAGTTAAACGGATTTGTTTTCGTACTCGTGTAAACGACTTCATACTTCGCATTATTTAGACTCAATTGCCAATTTTTACCCCACAGTGATATGTTATTTAGATCGTTATGCAGTTGGTTTTGATCTTCAGATGATTTTTACTAGACGCTAAATGACGGTGTCATCTGCAAACAACTTAAGAGAGCTACTTATATTTTCTCCCAAATCGTTTATGTAAGTAAGGAACAGCAGAGGACCAATGGCACAACCCTGTGGAACGCCCGATATCACCTCTGTTTTAGTCGATGCCTTACCATCGATTACTACAAACTGTGTCCTGCCTGACAGGAAATCCCCTATCCAGTCGCAAATTTTGGGCGATATACCATAGCCACGAAATTTGATAAAAACTGTTTGTGAAGTACGGTATCAAAAGCCTACTGGAAATCAAGAAATACTTGAACATCATATTCTCCGGATCTCAATCCTCCAGACTTCTTCATGTGCTCTCGACTCGAAAGATATTCGACGATATTCCTGAGATCCACCGAAACGTAACGTGGCTTTTGAACAAGTCCCAAAAAACTCTTGTTTACAGGGCATGTATTGCAGAGCTCAACGGTGCATAGTTATGGTAGGTGTCTTTTTCGAAGGACAGTGAGGTAACTATAGTGCATATTTCATCTACGTTAATGTTACACGGCTATTCACCGAACTCTGTTCTCAGAGGTTGTGTCACCAGAGTTAGCAATGGCTCGTCTGACTGCGCCGCCCGGCAGCCTTGTTTAGGGTGACCAGATTTCCAAACTAAAAAAACGGGACACAAATTAGAAATTGAAATGAAACCACATTCTGTGAAACATTTCTGAAATACTGTATCAGTTAAACAGATTTGAGCTGAAATATTTGGTCATTACTGCAGCTAATACAGCACCAAACATTTTTGTTAACACTCTCACTTAAAAAAGCGTAAAAATACCTTGCGTTACTAATGGCGCAAATATTTCTTGGTTGTCACATGCTAAAACAGTATTTCAATTTCATAAAACGATATCTTTCATTAGGACTGACAGTTATTATTTTGTACATAGGTTACTTATTTCTCACTCTCGACTATATTTTTGGAAAGAATAATGTCTTTCAGGAGTAAGATAATTTGAAACACAGTTTTGTAAAAATGAACATTTTAAGTACCTTAAAATGTGTCTTAGTTATTATTATTTCCTTAACACTTGCAATACTAAACATTTTGTTTTCATCAGTCCATAAAGCAATTCAAAGGTAAATACTAGCTGCAAAATTATTCAACTGATATCACGAGCCGGCCGCAGTGGACGAGTGGTCTGCGGCGCGCCACTCACAGTCTGCACGGCGGCTACGGTTGGGGGTTCGAATCCCCCCTCGGGCATTGATGTTTGTGTCGTTTTTAGTATAAGGTAGGTCATAAATAGTTTGTAAGTTTAGGGACTGATGACCCCGCAGTTTATTCCCTTAAGCTTAACAAACATTTTAACATTTGATATCACGATATTAAATAACTTGAAACAGATATTTTCACGAAGACAGTATTTCCAAATTCGTGTTTTACCGCTTCACATACAATTTACATTATTTGCTTCGTGCACTACATTGACTTGAGGGAATAGTATATTTCGTTGCATGGAAAACAAGAAAGCCTTCCTCAGCAGCAATACACTTACTTCATCATTTACGATGACACTATTCTCACTATTTACAACGAAAGAAATACTTTATGACGAAGTGTTTCTCTGAAAAACTAGGCCCTGTGTGTTGCACAACGTCATACAGGTAGATCGAGAAAGACTTATATTCAAACATTCAAATCCAAATGTGTGGGACTTAACTACGGGGTCATCAGTCCCTAAACTTACAAACTACATATGAATCAGCTTATAATAAGAACGGCATAAACATCCATGCCCGAAGGGGGATTCGAACGGCCTCGCTCATCGTAGCATCCGCCTCAATGGGCTTGGCCGCTCTGCGGCGGAAGACTTATATTAAACGTGAAAATAATTTACCGATTTGCTGTTGTAATTTCTGAAATGAAAACCTTTAATTATGTCATTAATAATAAACATTCCTTTCATTATTCATGTAAAAATGTAACGCAACTGGTGACTCTTAATGGTTTAAATATCAAAATGCTATGTCCTGAAGCAATAACCAATGCATAACTGCTCGCCAAGTGAAAGCATTACATAGTACCAAACAGAGAACTTAATAAATCGTTAATCGAACAGTTTGCTGTAAATATGTACTTTGTTGTTTTGGGTAAGATCAGACATCGAGTTCTCCGTGTTCAATATACGGGACGGACAACAAAAAAGGGACAAATTACGTCCCGTATGTGTTTTGTCGGGACAACGGGACACTGAGGCAACATAAGGGACTATCCCGTAACAAGGACTAATTTTACGGTATCGGTCTATTTAACGTTTATCAAAACCATCCTATTACAAGGTGGGCAACCTGAATTTCATTTTCTCTTTAAACGAAGTTCCAACAGACCTCCGAAGGCCTATCCATGTGCATTTTTGAAATATCTTCCTCACATTAAGGCCATTGTTTTATCGCAGTATAGTCCTCATAATCTGTGCCCGTCTACTTTTTCATGTTCTCTAGGGCTAGGGTTATTTGGCTTCAAAGGTAACAGAATTCCTTTCGTCTACGTAGCAATCACCAGTTTTCAATGTAGATTTCATTTTATTTTAATTTCCGATACTTCCATTACAGCCGGCCTAGGTGGCCAAGCGGTCTGCGGCGCGCCAGTCACGTTCTGCATGACCACTACGGTCGGGGATTCGAATCCCCTCTCGGGCATGGATGTTTGTGCCAACTTTAGTATAAGGTAGTTCATAAGTAGTTTGTAAGTTTAGGGACTGATGACCCCGTAGTTAAGTCCCATAAGCTCTACAAACTTCCATTACATTTGTCTTTTTGTGGCAAACTCTCATTGTTCTACATCCACATAGATATTCTGCAAGTAACATTGAAATGCATGGGAGAGGGTTCATCGAACCACTTTTATGATGTTTCTCTACAGTCCCATTCTGGAATAGCTCTCTTATTTTATTATGACGATCATGTCTTCCTATGTGGGTGGGTGCTAACAAAATATGTTCACACTCGGAAGAGAAAGTTGGTGAAAGAAATTTTGCAAATAAATCTCGTCGCAACAAATAACACCTTTATTTTAATGATTTCCACCCCAACTCGTGCATCATTTCTGTGACACTCTATATCGGGATAATACAAAATAAGTAGCCCTTTTGTGCACTTTCACTAAATCGTCCGTCAGTACCACTTGATGGAGATCCCCCAATGCGCAACAATACTCCAAAACAGGACGCTCAAGAGAGGTGTAGGCAGTTTCTTTAGTAGAGCTGTTGCATTTTCTAAGTGTTCTGTCAATGAAATGTAATCTTTGGTTCCTTTTCCCTACAATATTTTCTGCTTTTTCTTTCCAATTTAAGTTGTTTGTAACTGTTACTCTTACGTATTTAGTTGAATTTGCGGCCTGGAGACTGGTATATCGTGTAAATGAAGTTTAACGGGCTTCTTTTAATGGTCATATCGATGGTTGGTTGGTTCGTTGATGGGTGGATGGAACCAAACAACTAGGTTATCAGTCCCGGTCATATAGATGACTTCACACTTCTCATTATTAAGGGTTAATTGCCATTTTTTGCACCATGCTGATATCTTATCTAAATCTTTTTCCAGTTGCTTTTGATCTTGTGGTGACTTTCATCTTATTCTTTGAGTAGGTGTGTCCTCAGACAGGTTTCAACTGGACGCCCTCCACTTCGCTCTGTTCTGGGCATCCTCCTTCATTTGCCTGTAGTTCCTTCCTTTCTTCAGGTCAGTCAGCATTCCAAATCTCCTTCCTCTCCCTCTTCTTTCTTCTATTTTTCCTTCCATTATTCTTAGCAGCAGACAATTTCTACATAATATGTGCCCTAGCCAAGATGTTTTCCTCTTATGGATTGTCCTAATGAAGGTCCTGTCCTCTCCTACTCTGCACAACATCTGATTTTTCATTTTGTCAGTCCACTTTTTCCATTCCTCCATAGCCACACTTCAAAACTTTCTATTTTTGTTCTTTATGTCTGATTGTCCACGTTTCAGATCCATATAACACCACGCTCCACACAAAATATTTGGCGAATCTCTTCATTAGAGTATGGGAATACTTTTGGTTGTTAGCTAATCTTTTACTTTCCTGAAATCCTTCTTCCCCATAGAGATTCTTCGCCTTACTTCCTCTTTGCAACTTCCAATGGATGTTATCATGCTTCCCAAATATTGAAACGGTTGCACCTGTTCCAATACTCTTCCCTCTAATGATATTTTGATTGTGTCATCTCCTTTTCCAATTTTTATGACTTTGGTCTTATCAATGTTTAATCGCATTCCAAAATCTTGACCCACCCTTATAATATTTCCAATCATTTCTTGGAGCGATTCTTCTGTTTGTGGTGACTTTACTAACCAATAAATGACAGCATCATCCGCGAACGGTCTTACGAAGCTACTCGGATTGTCTCCTAAATCGTTTATAAAAATAAGGAACAGTAGGGGCCCTATATCACTTCCCTGGGGAACGCCAGATATCAGTTCAGTTCTACTCGATGAGTTGCCGTCAATTACAACGTACTGTGTCCATTCTGACAGAAAATCATGAATCCAATCGCACAATTGTGGCGATATTCCATAAGCACGCAATTTGATCAGAAGACGCTTGTGAGGTATACTGCCGAAAGCCTTCCAGAAATCTAGAAATACGGAATCTTCTTGACATCCCTTGTCGATAGCACTCATCACATCGTGTGAGTAAAGGGTTAGCTGTGTATCACAAGAATGATACTTTCTTTGAAGAGACTGCATACACTACGATTGTCCCTCATTTCTTGGTGTATTGCTGCCCAGTGTGTCTAATAAAATCATATGAAGATCAAAACCAAATGCAGAACGATCTAAATAAAATATCACTATGGTGTAAAAATTGGCAATTGACTCTAAATAATGCGAAGTGTGAAGTCGTCCACATGAGTACGAAAATAAATCCATTAAACTTTGTTTACAAGATAAATCAATCAAACGTAAACGCCGTAAACTCCACAAAATATCTAGGAATTACTATTACTTCAAACTGGAAAGAACACGTAGATAATGTAGTGGGAAAGGCGAACCAGAGACTGCTTTTTATTGGCAGAACACTTAAAAGATGCAACAGAACTACTTAAGAGACTGCATACACTACGCTTGTCCGTCCTTTTTTGGAATATTACTGCCCAGTGTGGGATCCTTATCAGGTGGGTTTGACGGACGTCATCGAAAGAGTCCAAAGAAGGGCAGCTCGTGTCTTATTGTCACGATACAGGGGAGACAGTCTTAGGGAAATGATACAGGATCTGGGATGGGAATCATTACAACAACGGCGCTTATTGCTGCGGCGTGGACTGCTTATGAAACTCCAATCGCCAACATTCTCCTCCGAATGCGAAAATATATTTTTGACTCCCATTTACATGGGTAGAAAAGATCATCAGAATAAAATATGAGAAATCAGAAATCGAACGGAGAGATTCAGGTGTTCTTTCTTCCCGCACGCTATTCGAAAATGGAATGGGAGATAAAAGGTTTAACGATGGTTCGATGAACCCTGTGCCAAGTACTTAAATGAGATTTGCAGAGTATTCCATGTAGATGTAGATGTGGATTATAGCACCAGGATGCACAGTCCACAGGTGAAAACGCCGAGCAAAGGACAACGGGGTCTTTTGCGCCGGCCGGGACACGAACTGCGCTTCTCCCGAATAGCAGAGTGGGCGGGGACAGCAGACAGAAGAGCAGCGTAACAGCCCCTCGCGTAATGGGCTCCATTCTGGCGCGCGGCGTTACAAATGTAAATGAAACCGTGGGCTTCGTTTTAGAGTGCCGCCCGCCGCTACAAAAGAACAGCGACGGCCGCGCCGCGGTTAGCCGCATGGCCGTCTGCCTGTCTGGCGTTCCTCACGTCTGTCTGCCGCCCGACACAGCCCAGGGGAACAAGGCACACAGCACACAGCTCGTACAGTCAGCTAGGGGCGAAGGCAGTGGATACTTGTGAAAAGGCCCGTAGCCTACACGTGTGTTCCTTCTTCTCCCCCCCCCCCATCCCTCTCCCTCAAACCCCTCCCCGTATTCTCCGAAAAGAAAAGAAATACATAAATAAATAAAAATTCAAGTTAAAATGTTTGTAATCCTACGGGGCCAAACTACGTTGGTCATCAGTCCCTAGTCTTAAACTAAATTAAACTAGGGACTGAATTGGAAGAAACATATTGAAGTCTGAAAAGTTTGAGTTCAGTTACTTATGATATCAGAGTCATTGCAAAATTTGGTGATATCTCACAAGGTAAGTACTTGGGCTCGAACAAATAGGTCTGTCTGAATCTTTGGTTACAGGATTATCAGGTACCCCTCAATTTGCTTATGGATTTCGTTTTTATGGAAAACTCTGCAATCATGCTCTATATAGCACTGTAGATGTAATTGTACACGCCACTCGCAATCCAGAGATCATCATTATCATTGTTTGTTAGTGTTACAAAAGTTTCTATTTCTAACTTACACTCATATATCTGTATAACAGATGCTAGAAAACATGCCAATGATTCATTTTCTACACCAGTACCATCTTCACGAAGAAGGGTTCTTCGTAACTTCATCTCAACCAATCGCAATACATTGGCAGGATTGATTACCAATCGCCGACTCATCTGAAGCTTCACTACAATTCAAATGTTCAAATGTTTGTATAGCTTATGGGACTTAACTACGTGGTCATCAGTCCCTAAACTTACAAACTACTTATGAACTAGCTAATACTAAGGACGGCACAAATATCCATGCCCGAGGGGGGATTCGAACCCCCGACCGTAGTGGCCGTGCAGACCGTGACTGGAGTGCCTCAGTCCCCTCGGCCACCACGGCCGGCGCTTCACTACACAAATAACATCAAAAAACGCAACTTCAGAGGGACACTGCACCGTGCCTACTGGTCCCCACTGGCGCACTGGGAAGTCAAACTACAATGGGACATGGCACACGCAGAGACCACTAACGGACAACTGCAGAATTCTGCAGGTGCAGGAGTACCACTAGTGCAATAAGGGACCTTTATATAGCCCAAGTACTTTCCTTGTCAGTATATTAGCTTATTACGCCTATTTTCATTCATAGGTTTCATTTGGGATCATATTCTGGGGCAATTCAACATTGAGTACAAAAGTATTCATTGCACAAAAGCGTGTAATCAGAATAATTGCTGGAGCTCACCCAAGAGCATCCGGCAGACATTTATTTAGGGATCTAGGGGTCTTCACTGTAGCTTCACAATATATATTTATATTCACTTATGAAATTTGTTAAGCCGGCCGCGGTGGCCGAGGTGACTGAGGCGCTCCAGTCACGGTCAGCACGGCTACTACGGTCGGGGGTTCGAATCCCCCCTCGGGCATGGATATTTGTGCCGTCCTAGTTCGTAAGTAGTTCATAAGTAGTTTGTAAGTTTAGGGACTGATGACCCCGTAGTTAAGTCCCATAGGCTTAACAAACATTTGAACATTTTTTTTTTTGAAATTTGTTATTAACAATCCGGCCCAATTCGAAAGTAATAGCAGTGTGCGTAGCTACAACACTAGGAGAAAGGATGATATTCACTATTCAAGGTTAAATCTAGCTTTGGCACAGAAAGAGGTGAATTATGCTGCCACAAATGTGTTTTGTCACTTACCAACTAGCATCAAAAGTCTGACAGATAGCCATCTAGTATTTAAAAAGAAATTAAAGGATTTCTGAATGGCAACTCCTACAATGTAGATGAATTTTTAGATACAACATTAAAAAAAATAATAAATGAAAATAAAATAAAAACAACAAAAATGTACCAAAAAATCCTTAAAAAATTGATTACTAAGCTGACACGTTCCACATCATTACGAAATGTCGTATATATGATCTATGGAACAAGTATTAATGTAATCTAATCTAATCTAAAAACAACACACATATCCATACCCGATGGAGGATCGGAACCTCAGACGCGGGAGACCACGTGATCCGTAACATGGCGCTCCAGACCGCTCGGCTACTCCCCTCCCGCGTAACCCGTATTCTCCCCCCCCCCCCCCCCAAGGAAGAGATGAACGCTGTAATGTACACTGTAGGGGGGAAAAATAAATATTCGCCAAACCTCTTTCTGCCATAAATACATTCCTTCTGGAGCTATATTGATACAATGCCAAAAACTTTCGCTTTTGAACTATCACAAGATGTAAACAAGCTTACCTATAGCTACAGACAGGAAAAAATCGTTTTATTTTACGGCCGTATTTGGTGTTGTTTCAAGTAATGCCGCGGAGGAGTGGTCAAGCGCATTGAAGCGCTATGCTACGATGCGCGAGGCCGCTCCCCGTCGGAGATTCGAATCCCCCCCTCCAAAAAATGTTCAAATGTTTGTTAAGCCTATGGGACTTAACTACGGGGTCGTCAGTCCCTAAATTTACAAACTACTTACGAACTACCTTATACTAAGGACGGCACAAATATCCATGCCCAAGGGGGGATTCGAATCCCCGACGGTAGTGGCCGTGCAGACCGTGACTGGAGCGCCTCAGTTACCGCTGCCGCCACCCCCCCCCCTCCCCACACACACATTCGGGCATGGATGTTTGTGTTGTCTTTAGTATAAAGTTCTTCATGAGTAGTTTGTAAGTTTAGGGACTGATGACCCCGCAGTTAAGTCCCTTAAGCTTAACAAACATTTCAACATTTCAGGTAATTTCGATCCTATTTATTGTCGTTTTATTTCACCAATATCGGTGCTGTTTTGGCAAATTCTGTCATTTTGTTGTCAAATACAGTTTCTGGCAATTTTGCTGTTTGTATAGATTCTTCTGTCACAACTCCATATTCGGGTTAAAACAAACTGTTTTCGTTCTACTTTTTTTTTAATTCGCTTTGAACTAGTTTTCGGCTTTAATGATAAATCTGAAGCATTGAATTAAAATTTGTGATGCGACCGGGAACCGAACCCGGACCTCTATGTTTACTAGGCAGACGTATTACCTTTAGCCCACCGCACCACTAGCGACTGAGGCGCCTCGGAATAGTATAAAGACGATTTCCTTCACGTCAGAAACCTTAATTCAGCTTCTGTGTTCCACAGAACATTGCCACTACTGCCAAGGCTCTCCATGCAGCGGAATAGCACCTCGACAATGGACATATTGGAACATTCCTGTTTAAGGTGAAACAAAATATCAATGTAAATACAAATAAAAAAAATCCCTTAGACGGATTTTCGTTTCAAATTAGTCAAAGACATTAATGATAAATCTGAAGCAAATATTCTATGGAACACAGAAGCTGAATTAAAGTTTGTGACGTGAAGGAAGTCGTGCTTAGACTAGTCAGAGGTGCCTTAATCGCTAGTGATGCGGTGGTCTAGAGGTAAGACGTCTGCCGCGTAAGCATGGAGTTGTGGGTTCGATTCCCTGCCGCATCACAGATTTTAATTCGATGCTTCAAATTAAACATTAATGTCTTTGACATATTTGAGACGAAGATCTCTCTCGTGGATTATATGTTTGTATTTACATTGATAGTTTTCGGCTTATTACGTCAACATCAGGAAACAACTGCTAGCTTTAACAAGAGACGCAAGTTCTTTGGTTTTAAAACATTACTCAAAGATGTACACTTTTGAATTGCCAGCATGGTGGACTGAGTGAGTCTCTGACTATATCGGCTGCAGCAACACCTTCTAGGGACAAGACTGACTAGTGGTCTGCGCCCCAGCGGCCAGCCTGTCGTGTAGTGAACGCGGCTAATAGGTGTGTTGTGACGCGGACTGTTGTGCGGCCTTGTCCCTACAAGGTGTTACTCAAAGATGTACACTTTTGAATTGCCAGCATGGTGGACTGAGTGAGTCTCTGACTATATCGGCTGCAGCAACACCTTCTAGGGACAAGACTGACTAGTGGTCTGCGCCCCAGCGGCCAGCCTGTCGTGTAGTGAACGCGGCTAATAGGTGTGTTGTGACGCGGACTGTTGTGCGGCCTTGTCCCTACAAGGTGTTGGCTCTGCTCGCCATTTCTCGGAAGCACTTGGTGCGGTGCCACATTTCATCTTGCAGTGCGGTGCGATTCTATTTCTTTACGGCATTTGGTGCGAGATTTTTCCCAACTGCCAGCGCCCATTTTTCTTAAATTTCTCGGTTCCTACAGACAATTTAATTTTGTAAAATACATTTCAGGTTTTGACGTAATACAGTAACAATTTTCAGATAATATTTCAGGATTATGCCAAGTCAGATCTCTTTATGAGGCGTTTAGAAGACCATATGCTGTATCTGTTCAAATTGCTCCAGTCGTTTGGCAGATGGGAATAGATCTGAGTTCTAGTGGGCAGGGTGAAGTTGAGAATTTGTATCTGACGGGAAGCGTACTTAAGTAATTCCGTGCAGGTGTGCTGTTCGCTGTGGCCCCAGTGGAGTAGGGGTCAGCGCAACTGCCTAGGAAGCAGGTGAGTACACATTTTCAATTTTACCCATTCGCAGTTAATGTCTTACATTCCGTGAATTATAGACAGTGTTCACACATTAAGGTCTTTACTGTTTGCTGACATTAGCGAAGCAAGTGCATTGTATTTTTTAGTTCTGATGATGGCGGCAAGACCCGCCGAAAGCGGTTAAAATAAGTGGAAACTTTGAATACGCGATTTGGCAATATCAAAACAGGTTAACGTAAACCAAGTAAGCCACGATTACGTTGCAGCTTGAGTGATGGCAAGGTGACAAACCCGCTTGTCATTGTGCAGAAAGTTTGTGCCACATACACATTTTATTATTTCCTTTGCCTCTCTAAAATAATTAAATATTTGTTGTTGTTTTTGTGCTGTATTTTGTTAAGAACCATTAACGATGAATAATATGCACTTGTAATAGTTTTCCCCTCTTCCACATTGTCGATGAGGATTATCCGTTGCGAATCCCAAAAGACCGTCGCCATAACCTTTCCGGCCGAAGGATCGGTCTTCGTCTTATCTGGTGCAAATTCTCCCTTGGTAACCTATTCTTTAGAGTGTTCTTTGGTCTCAGCAGTATAGTAATGTATCCACGTTTCATCCACAGTGACTAAATTAGCTTCACGTTCTGCGGATCCTTCCTGAACAGCTGCAAACCTTCCTTGCAAAATTACACACGATTCCGTTTTTGGTCTAGCAATCGCGGCACCCATCTTGCGAATAGCTTTCTCATGTCCAAATGTTTGTTGTTGTTGTTGTGGTCTTCAGTCCGGAGACTGGTTTGATGCAGCTCTCCACAGTACCCTATCCTGAGAAAGCCTCTTCAACTCCACATAAGAACGGCAACCTACATATGTCTGAATTTGCTTACTGTATCCATCTGTTGGTCTTTCTCTGCAGTTTTTACACCAAACACTTACCTTCAATGGTAAATTCACGATTCCTTGGTGTCTAACAATGTGTCCTACCAATCGATCCCTTCTTTTAATCAAGGTATGCCAGAAATTCCTTTTAAAATGATTTCCAATCCATGGCGTAACAGCAATCAGTTAGAATAAATATTCTTTCAAACCGTCTTGATTGCAAACTTTTTATTAGTCAACGACGCGTTTCGCCCTTTAGCAGGGCATCTTCAGATTATAATGCGTTCTCCGCGGTATGACACCGTAAGTTGTTATAGCGGTGTTTCTATTTTCTTGGAATGTCTTTTGGTTTTCCTTGTGGCCCTTAATCGAAACGGTGGTCTCTGATGACACAAGACAAGCCCATGCTTACAATTGCGCTCACGGGCGGTGGGCGGGCGTGGTGTGCTGCTCCGTACAAGTGTACAAGTCGCCTCAATAACAACTTACGGTGTCACACCGCGGAGAGCGCATTATAATCTGAAGATGCCCTGCTAAAGGGCGAAACGCGTCGTTGACTAATAAAAAAATTTGCAAATCAAGACGGTTTGAAAGAATATAGAAATTCCTTTTCTCCCCAATTCTGTTCAGTACATCCTCATTACTTACGCGATCCACCCACCTAATCTTCAATATTCTTCTGTAGCACCGCATTTCAAATGCCTCTATCGTTTTCCTGTCCGCACTGATTGTCGTCCATGTTTCACTTCCATACAAGGCAACACTCCTCACACATGCCTTCAGAAAGAACTTCCTTAGGCTTAAATCAATATACATGTTAACAAATTTCTCTTTTTCAAGAACGCTTTTCTACCCATTGCCATTCTGCAATTTATATCCTCTGTACTTAGACCATCATTCGTTATTTTACTGCCCAAGTAACGAAACTCAACTACCTCCTTAATTGTTTCGTTACCTAATGTAATTCCTTCAACATCACCTGATTCTCTTATACAGCATTCCATTACCCTTGTTTTGCTCTTGTTAATGTTCATCTTATATGCACCTTTCAGCACATTCCGTTCAGCTGCTCTTCCAAGTCCTTTGCTGTATCTGACAGAATTACTATGTCGTCGGCAAAACGCAATGTTTTTAATTCTTCACCCTGAAATTTAATTCCTTCTCCAAATTTTTCCTTGCTTTCCTTTATAGCTAGCTCAATGTACAAATTGAATAACATTGGAGAAAAGCTACAACCCTGTCTTACTCCCTTCCCAACCACTGCATCCCTTTCATGCCCTTCAACTCTGACAACTGCTGTCTGGTTTTTGTACAAGTTGTAAATAACCTTACGCTCCCTATATTTTACTCCTGCTTGCTTCAGAAAGTCCAAATGTTTATGAAAAGTATAATGTACCCGTTCATTTGCGATGCCCACAGTACTAGCACTCTCACGCGCCTTCCGTCATTCGTCACCATATCATGGATTTTATCAATGATTTCTGGAGTCGTAACCTCCACAAGGCGTCCAGAACGTTCAACGTCACTTGTGCCCATATGGCCACTCCGAAAATTTTGAAACCACTTATAAACTGTTGTAATCGACGGTGCAGAGTCACCATAATGTTTATGAAGCTTCTTTTTAGTTTCCCGAGGCGTTTTGCCTTTCATTAAGTGATGTTTAATCATCATCATCTTGGACAGTTTCCAGCCTCTGGCCGGGTCTGCTTCGAACATAAGCCTCTCCATCGTCTTCTGTCTTCCCACCACCTCTCCGTCTTCACCTTGGTCCAGTCTTCGCCTTTCTTTACACCTTCCTCCACTCTTTTCAGCCACTGTCTCTGTCTTCCTCTTGGTCTCTTTCCTTCCAGTTTCATCTCGTGCATCCTCCTGGGTATCCTCCTCACCTCCATTCGCTTGATATGCCCATACCATTTCAGCCTTGATTTTTCTATCTCCTCTTGTAATGGTTCCACCTTCATAAACTCTCTGATCCTCTCATCTCTTAACCTGTCTACCTTTGTCACTGAAAATACTGTTCCTCAAGAATTTCATCATACTAGCTTGTAATTTGCTCTTCTCTCTTCCTTTCTTAACCGAGGTCAGGATCGGGATATATATATATATATATATATATATATATATATATATATATATATATATATATATATATATATATATGCTTCTGCTATCCTCCCTCGTTCATTTCTCTGTAGTTTTTTCCTGTATCAGGCTTCCTAGGTACTTGAAACTCTTTACTCACCTCAATCGTTCCCCAAGGATTGCTACTCCAGTTGTTCCTCTGTCTTTTGCTCTTGATGTGATAGTCACCTCACTCTTGCTTATACTAAATTTCATGCCATATTCTCGTACTTGTTGTTCCCATACAACCAATTGTTCTTGCACTTCCTCCTCCTTATTCCCCCAGATTATCAGGTCGTCCGCAAACACCATAGCTTTCATGAATTAAACTTTCACTCTGCAGAGGAGTGTGCGCTAATATGAAACTTCCTGGCAGATTAAAATTGTGTGCCGGAACCGTGACTCGAACCTGCGACCTTTGCCTTTCGCGGGCAAGCGCACTACCGACTGTGCTATCCCGACACGACTCACGATGCCGCCCCACAACTTTACTTCCGTCAGTACCTCGCCTCCTACTTTCCAAACCTCACAGAAGCTCTCCTGCGAACCATGCAAGACTAGCACTCCTGGAAGAAAGGATATGGTGGAGACGTGGCTTAGGCACAGCCTAAGGGATGTTTCCAGAATGAAACTTCACTCTGCAGCGGAGTGTGCGCTGATATGAGACTTCCTGGCAGATTAAAATTGTGTGTCGGAACCGGAACTCGAACCAGGGACCTTTTCCTTTCGCGGACAAGCGCTCTACCGACTAAGCTATCCCGACACGACTCACGATGCCGCCTCACAACTTTACTTCCGACTTGCCTGCGAAAGGCAAAGGCCCCAGGTTCGAGTCCCGGTTTCAGCACAAAGTTTTAATCTGCCAGGAAGTTTCACCACAGCTTTCATCTTTCCTTCAACAATTACTTGTGCTACTGTACTCATTTTATCATCCACCACTACAATAAAGAGTAATGGTGAAAGAGCACTTTCCTGCCTCAAGCCATTCCTCTGTTCAATCCAAGCTGATGTCTCCTCCCACTTTCACACAGCTCACACATCCATGATACATTTCCCTTATCCTCCAAATAGTTTTGCTATTCCTCTCTTCTCTAGGTCTTTCTATGTACACTACGTACACTATCAAGTAATGTTTAACCACCACACAAAATTCTTCTTGTTACGTTCCTCCGCGTTGCCATCTGCCGTTATGGACTCGTTCTCGTAACGGAGCAACTGACTGGGGGGGGGGGGGGGGGGGGACGAGGACGTGGGAGTAGTGCCAATAGGAACACTGCAACCTTAAGAGCATTAACAGATGATAATTTATTGGACAAACACTTAACTTAGTATTGACAGTGTCGGCGGCGGCTGGTGACACTTTAACATAACTTAAAGTTCTCCCGAATTATAACATCACTGTCCACGGACGAAGCTAGCCAGTACGGCCGGAGCAGTATGCAACGTTATTACAAGTCTAAGACCAGTCCAGAAAACAGGCGCACTAAACCAAGTTACCAGTTGGAGTATCCTGCCAGGAGTGAATTACTCCTCGGCACTGTCCAACGTTTCTCCACTTCCTCTACAGGGCGCACCTGCTCCACTTGGCTTTCATGTGGTGCCTCTATATGACGACTCCGTCGGCAATGATGTCTGTGGCGCGCGCGAGTTCTAACTTGCGACGCCACACTTTTCGTCCATTCTTTGACAATCACTTAACTTCCTTGATTCACACGAATGTCAAACACAAAGAAATGGCCCCATACGGTGGCAACTTTCCAAAGATGCTACAAATTAAACATGAATTCCATACGCACCGGTGGTGCCATCTCTCTGACTCTGCACGCACTTTTCAAACTCCCCTCCCTTAGACTGTTCGCGGATGATGCTGTCGTTTATCGGTTAATGTAGTCAACAGAGGATCAAAAGCAACTGCAAAGCGATTTAGACAGATTTTCTACATCATCATCATCATCATCATCATCATCATCATCATTAGAGACTGATTATGACTTTCAGCATTCATTCTGGAGCATAGTACCTCTAATAAAATTCCTCCATGATCCCCTATTCAATGCTAAAAATTTCTACATGGTGCGAAAATTGGCAATTGACACTAAATAAAGAAAAGTGTGAAGTAATACACATGAACACTAAAAGAAATCCGCTGAACTTCAATTACGTGTTAAATCAGTCAAACCTTAAGGTCGTAAATTCTACAAAATACCTAGGAGTGAACAATTACGAACAGCTTTGACTGGAGAGAACACACAGAAAATATTGTGGGGAGGGCGAACCAAAGGTTGCGTTTCATTGGCAGAATGCTTCGAAGATGCAACAGCTCCACCAAAGAGACTGCCTACATCACACTTGTGCGTCCTCTCCTGGAGTACTATTGCCCCATGTGGGACCCTCACCACGTGGGACTGACGAAAGACATTGAGAAGGTCTAGAGAAGGGTAGCTCGTTTTGTTTTATCACTTTACGGGGGGGGGGGAGCGTCACGGAAATGTTGCAAGAATTGGGGAAGAAATCATTAAAAGAAAGACGTTATTCAATGCGGCGTGATCTGTTTGCGAAGTTTTATTTCTGAATGTGAAAATATTTTGCTAGCACCCACCTATTTAGGGAGACATGACCATCCCAATAAAATAAGAGAAATCACATCGAAAACGGAACGATTTAGGTGTTCTTTCTTCCCGCTATTGCCGGCCGCGGTGGCCGAGGGGACCGAGGCGCTCCAGTCACGGTCTACACGGCCACTACGGTCGGGGGTTCGAATCCCCCCTCGGGCATGGATATTTGTGCCGTCCTTAGTCTTAGCTAGTTCATAAGTAGTTTGTAAGTTTAGGGACTGATGACCCCGTTGTTAAGTCTCAGAAGCTATACAAACATTTGAACATTTTGTCCCCGCTATTGGAGAGTGGAAAGGTAGAGAGCCGCGGTGGAGTAGCCGAGCGGTCTAAAGCATCTCGCTGCGGAGCGCGCGGTTGCTCGCCGTGGAGGTTCGAGTCCTCCCTGGAGCATGGTTGTGTGTGTTGTCCTTAGGTTAGTTTACCTAGGTTTAAGTAGTTTGTAAGCTACGGACTGATGACCACGCAGTTTGGTCAGATAGATCTACAAACATTTGAACATTTTGAAATGTAGAGAAAAGTTATGAGAGTGGTTAATGAACCCTCTGCCAGGCACTTAAATGTGATTTGCAGAGTATGTATGTAGATGTAGATTTACAATTTCATATCGCGAAAATACTGCCAGCTAGCAGCCCAGTCGTAAAAGGCGTCAAATAAAAACAGGACAGGACTGCTGCTCAGCTGTGGGGGTGTAGAGCGCCACGGCGGCCGGTCCAGACGCCCCCGCAATTCTGGATCCGTCACGGCCGGAATGGATTCGGCGGCGAGGCATTGGCAGCGCGATTGAAAAGCCAGAACGAGTCGTCTGCGACGTGGGCGAGATTGGCTCCCGCGGAGGCCTTGGACGTTCCCCTGGGGTCCCCTGAGTCACCGCGCCGTCGCGGGGTAGCGCCAATCCCATTACCCGGCAAGGACGCCCGCTCCCGACCTGTCAGCTGATTCCCCCGGAGCCGTCGCAAATCATACTGCTTTTTTGTGCTCCGGTTCCACGTCTGCAGATGTGTCCACTCATCGCTCCTTGCCCAATATTTGAACGTCGAGGTAGCGCCATCTTTTAGCCGCTCTGCGGCGGGATTTTAATTTTCCTGAAATTTTATCTGAAGTTTTACGTAACGATGCCAATATGGCTGATTCTGTTTTAGGTTTTATTCATGACAGCGGTTTTTACAACTCTATATGAAGCTTGTGTTGCCCCGTGGCTGACCCTTCCTATTTTATTTTCATGGTCGGTCAACCACGAACTTTGTCTTCGTCATTTTATTTCCACACTTGTTTGCTGTTTCCGTGTGATTGTGTCCTTTCGTGTTGTCTCCTGACTTGTTGTTCTTTGTCCAATTTGTTTACATTTTATTGATTGAGTGGGGTTTTCCTCCCGTAGCAATTTTAACTCTGGGCGAACTTTTCAGTGTTTCCACACTCCTCTAGCTCTTTGATGGAATGGGGGACTGATGACCTCCGCAGTTTTGTCCCCCTAAAACATCAAACCAACAACAACAACAACAACCGGCCAGACGCGAGGCAGCCGGCGTGTGTCTGAACTGGAGGCCAGCATCTGGTGTCTGTGCTCGCTCCGACTTATATTCCTTCTACCAAATCCACTAAGTATATGAAATTAATCTTCAGTTTGTGTGGATTATTAATATTAGGTGCTGAAAGAGAATGGGAAATAACTCAACGTTTCTACATCTCATCTACATCTACATGGGATACTCTGCAAAACACATTAAAGTGCCTGGCAGAGGGTTCATCGAACCACCTTTGTACTATTCATCTCCCATCTCACTCTCGAATAGCACGCGGGAAAAAAGGACATCTGTATCTCTCAGTTCGAGCTCTGATTTCTCGTATTTTATTCTGATGATCATTTCTACCTATGTAAGTGAGAGTCAACAATATATTTTCGCATTCGGAAGAGAATGTTGGTGATTGGAGTTTCGTAAGTAGACCAGCCGCAGCGATAAGCGCCGTTGTTGTAATTATTCCCATCCCAGGTCCTGTATCATTTCCGTGACGCTGTCTCCCCTGTATCGTGACAATACAAAACGAGCTGCCCTTCTTTGAACTCTTTCGATGTCCTCCGTCAAACCCACCTGATAAGGATACCAAACTGGGCAGCAATACTCCAAAAACGGACGGACAAGTGTAGTGTATACAGTCTCTTTAGTAGTTCTATTGCATCTTTTAAGGGTTCTGCCAATAAAACGCAGTCTCTGGTTCGCCTTTCCCACGACATTATCTACGTGTTCTTTCCAGTTTAAGTCTGAAGTAATAGTAATTCCTAGATATTTTGTAGAGTTTACGGCCTTCACGTTTGATTGATAAAGTTTAACGGATTTCTTTTCGTACTCATGAAGACAACTTCACACCTCTCATTATTTAGAGTCAATTGCCAATTTTTACACCATAGTTATATCTTATTCATATCGTTCTGCAGTTTGTTTAGAAATTCAGATGATTTTAGTAGACGGTAAATGACGACGTTATTTGCAAACAACCTAAGAGAGTTACTTAGATTTTCTCCCAAATCTTTTATATAAATAAGGAACAGCAGTGGACGAATGACACTATCCTGTGGAACGACCGATATCACGTTTTAGTCGATGCCTTACCATCGATTACTACGAACTGTGTCCTCTCTGACAGGAAATCCCCTATCCAATCGCAAATTTGCGGCGATATGCCATAACCACGCAATTTGATTAAAAGCCGTTTGTGAGGTACGGTATCAAAAGCCTTCTGAAAATCAAGAAATAGGGAATGAATTTGAGAACCCTTGTCGATAGCACTCATCACTTCGTGTAAGTAAAGAGCTAGTTGTGTTTCCCATGAACGATATTTACTAAATCCGTGTCGACCTCGGGCGAAAAGATCATTCTCTTTGAGAGATCGGTTGTAAATGGCTGTTAAGTAAGGAACCATCTCTTCGGCATGATCAGATAGAAATCTAACGGGTATACATGATTCGATGCGTCGGTACTTGTGCACAGAGCAAGCGCCCGCAGGAACACAAACAGTTGATTGTTGTATCTGGAACTAATTTCCGAATACACATATTAGCAAAACTTCCCGATGTCTACCACGTTTAGTGAATCAATTGTGAACACTATCAAGGCTGGAAACAGTAGTCTGAACTGTGAATAACACGCTGGATTAATTTGAGTTTCATTGATGACTATGACCGTGGTTACAATAATGGTTAAGTAATAATAATATGGTTTTCTGTTCCGTAGTACCTAATTGAGGAGTAAGACTGCATCTACATCATCTACATGGGTTACTCTGCAAATCACATTTAAGTGCCTGGTCATGGAACAAGTCAATACATGAAGTTTAGCACAAGAATGGTAATAGAAAATGTTTAAGTAGTCCTATGCACACGACAATCTTAAGACAAAGTGAAAAGAATCAACAAAGAAAAAAAAATGAATTAGCTTAATTTTTTAACTTTTCTAGGAGTTTCTCGACAGAATAAGAGGAGTGAGCCATGAGGTAACTCTTCAGATTTGAAAGCGTGTTAGTGCTAAGATTCTTTAGTTCTTGTGGCAGCTTATTGAAAATGGATGCTGCAGAATACTGCACACCTTTCTGCACTAGTGTCAAGGTGATGTGATGCAAATGTAGATTCGACTTCTGTATAATATTCACCGAGTGAAAGCTACTAACTCGTGGGAAAAAGCTGATATTATTAACAACAAACGACATTAAAGAAAAAAACGTATTGTGACGCTAGTGTCAAAATTCCCAGACTACTGAAAAGGGGTCGACATGACGTTCGTGAACTTACACCACATATTGCTCGAACCGCCCGTTTCTGAGCCAAACATATAATTTTTGTTTCAGTCGAGTTACCTCAAAAAAATAACGCCGTACGTCATAAGTGACTACCTTTCGTGTTGAAAAATCACTTATTTCAGATATTGTTCTAATGGTATATCTAGCAGAATTACGACAAGTCATATTCAAATGCTCGGAAGGAATAAATACACCACAGTAGAATAAATTGTGGGAAACTTACTCAGTACTAATGAAGTCATTATTTTCAGCTTCTATATAATCACGTATTATACTCAATTATACAGAAATTATTAAATGACTGATTTCAACAATACTCGGTTCAATTAAGTATTACTCCGAATCAATTCCTTACTTTTAGTCAAAATATGTCGGAAATTCCTTTTCCCCTCAATTCTGTTATGTACTTCCTCATTAGTTATGTTATCTGCGCATCTAATCTTCAGCATTCTTCTGTAGCACCACATTTCAAATGCTTATAACCTCTTCCTATCTAAACTATTTGTCGTCCATTTCATTCTCATACAAGGCAACACTCCACACAAATGCCTTCAGAAAAGTCTTCCATACGCTTAAGTTAATACCAGGGTTGGGACTTCAATAGTGGAAACACTGCTGTGGAGACACTATGCTATGGAATCTACTATTGTCGCTGATAGCACACGGTGTCAACATACCTACCTTACCTCCGAGTAAATGAACTCGCCCGTCCGACGTCACTGGCGAGTGCACAATCGAGGGAAACACAGACACTTGTGAACGAGCGTTCTGACGTAACGGTCTCACTATGTTTTCGAAACAGGCACAACGGAGTTGGATCAAGATTATTACTGTTCATTTTTCGAACATCACCTCGACCAGCTTTGCGAAAGTAGCGGCAACACTTTCTGCGCAACCCACCCATCACTTTGCACGACAATACGCGGATGCATACAGCGCAAGCTGTGGATGCTCTGTTCGGTCGATGGGACTGGGAAATATTATACCATCCCACCATACTCCCCAGACTTAAGTCCTTGTGACTTTGATTTGATTCCGAAGATGAAGGAACCACTTCGTGGCATTCGCTCCAGAACTATTGCAGAGATTCGACAGGCAGTAGAGCGCTCTATTCGCACCATCAACAAAATAGACTCTGCTGACGGTATACTGCGCCTTCCACATAGCTGTCAACGGGTTCTACACAACGCTGGTAACTATGTTGAAGGATAGTAACAGGTGCAAACATATAACGCTTTTGTATCCGTTGTGAATAAAAAATTGTCACTATTTAAGGTCCAACCCTTGTATATATGGATAATCACGTATTTCAGCGAAAGATAGGTCTTGCTCGAAATACCCCACAGGCTTCACGGAAAAATGGGATACATCCACTCCTCCGATTTTCATGTATTAAAAAAACTGTAAGGTATATAAGACTATGCCACATCGTTATATCAACGTATTTTTTTAACGAAACGTTTCAATTTCCCATTGAAAGAATAAAATTATTACTCCTCATTTCGCGTAATTTGTCATTTTATTTGTTATTTTTATTTTTATGGGTGTTTCTCACACAATTTTGTACAAGGGAAAAGGTAACAAACCATTTTTTAAACCTTTTAGTGTGAAATATTTAAATAACAGGAAATACTGAATTTAATTGATGAAAGGAGAAAATATTAAAATCAGTAAATCAAGTAAGTAAAATGCAGTACCCACGACAAAGAAATAAGATTCACAGGAAGTATCAAATGGCTAAGCTGGAGGGGATACGGGGCAAATGTAAGTCTACAGAAGAATGTATATCTATGGGAAATAGACTGAGTAGGCTGGAACCTAGGGCGGCAGATTTTAGAGGCGGCAAATTTGGGGGCAAAATTTTTGAACTGCAAGCAAGTGTCATAAAAGAAATTTAATTACATTTACTGAATGTAGATAACGCTTATATATACCTTATATATACCTTATTAGCGGTATGTGACTGTGATTTTACAAGCTGAGAAATACACAAAAAGGTATTTCTTGCGCAATACCAACCAAATAGTTGGGCTATAAAGATAATCTGGGAAATAAGTCTTCGATTCCTTACTTCACGGTCATACCAATTACGGAAAAAGTGGTATAATTTGGACGATAGTGCACAAAACATAAACCTAAAATTACATTGACAAAAAAATTATAAACAGTATGACTGTAAAATAGGGTATCGAATTGTTGAGGCAGGTAGGGGCGGCAATTTTGAATAGCCTGATGGCAGGAAATGTGAAAATCCGCCACTAACTATTGGAAAGATAAAATAAAAGATAAGCTTTAGAGAGAAGAAAAACAACTGCATGAATATCAATAACTTAGATTAAAAAAAAGGGAAATTGTTGGTTCTCTTCGCGGGTTTGCGGCCATATTTCATCAATCTTCTGACAAGATATTTTAGCGGTCCACCTGCCCGCCATCTTCAGGTGGGATTGCTGCACAATCATGCCGGCCTCAAACCTGTGAAGTGAATCAACAATTATTACTCCGGGAAAATCTATGAATTTACAAAGAAGGGAAAGGTGAGAGATGGAGGGGCTCTACAAAGGAAACTAACTACAGGACAATATAGTAGGAAGGGAAGAGGAAGCAGATGAAGATGAAATAGGAAATATTAATCTAAGAAAAGAATTTGACAGAGCACTGAAAGACCTAAGTCCAATCAAGGCCCCTGAGTAGAGGACTTTGCGTTAGAGCTACTGATGTCTTGGGAGAGCCAACCATGACAAAACTATTCCATCTGTTATGTAAGATGTATGAGACAGGTGAAACACCCTCAAACGTCAAAGAAAATGTAATAATCACAATTACAAAGAGAGTCGTCGGAGACAGATGTGAAAATAACAGAACCATCAGTTTAATATGTCATGAACGCACGACTTATCTTCGATTAAGGAAAGGCAAACCTACATTTCTAGTTTTTTAGATTAGGAGAAAACTTTTGATAATGTTGACTGCAATACACTCTTTCAAATTCTGAAGTCCGCAGGGGAAACAATGGGAAATAATATCGGCAGAAACCAGATAGTTATAAGAGTCGAAGAACACGAAAGTGAATCATTGGTTGGGAAGGGAGTAAGACAGGATTGCAGCCTTTCCCAAATGTTATTCAGTCTGTATATTCAGCAAGCTGTGAACAAAGCAAGGAGACATTTGGAGAGTGAAGAAATATAAACTTTGCGAAACTACCTGGCAGATTAAAATTGTGTACCGGAACCGGGACTCAAACCTGGGACCTTTGCCTTTCGCCGGCAACCGCTCTACCTCCGAGCTATCCCGACACGACTCACGGTTCGTCCTCACAACTTTACTTCTGCCAGTACCTCGCCTCCTATTTTCCAATTTCATATCAGCGCACTCCCCACTGCAGAGTGAAAGTATCATTCTAAAAACTTAGCGGTTTGCTGATGAGATTGTAATTCTGTCAGAGACAACAAAGAACCTGGAAGAGCAATTGAACGGGATGGACCGTGTATTTGCAAACAGCGTATCAGGTGAACATAACAAGAGCGAAACAACGACAATGAAATGTAATCGAACAGAAAATCAGGCGTTACTGAAGGAATTAGATCGTAACGAAAGAATAAAGGCGGTGAATGACTTTTGTTACTTGGGCAGTAAAATAATATACGATGGTCGCAGTACAAATTATATACAGTGCAGAAGGATAATGGGAAGAAAACCGTTTCTGAAAGAGAGAAATCTGTTAACATCGAATATTAACTGTTAGGAAGTCTTTTCTGGTCTTTTGTGTGGAGTGTTGCCTTTTACGGTACTGAAATATGGAGGTACAAATGAATACCGAAAATTAGATGGGTATATCGTGGAACTAATGAGAAGATACTGAATAGAATTGGGTAGAAGAGGAATTTCTGGGATACCTTGACTAAAAGAAGGGGTTGATTGGTAGGGCACATTGTTAGACATCATGGAATCGTGATGCCCAAAACTGTGTCACGAAAATCTCCCTCCTATTCCAGTCACGTATTGTTCGCGGAAAGAAAGATTGTCGGTATGTCTCTGTGTGGGCTCTAATCTCTCTGATTTTATCTTCATGATCTCTTCGGGAGATATACATAGCAGGGAGCAATGTACTGCTAAACTCCTCGGTAAAGGTATGTTCTCGAAACTTCGCCAAAAGCCCGTACCGAGCGACAGAGCGTCTCTCCTGCCGAGTCTTCCATTGGAGTTTATCAGTCATCACCGTAACTATTTCACGATTGCCATATGATCCTATAACGAAGCGCGCTGCTCTCCGTTGGATCTTTTCTGCTTCCTCTATCACCCCCACCTGGTACGATCCCACACCGGTGAGCAGTATTCAAGTTGTGGGCGAACCAGTATACTATAACATAATTCCTTTGTTTTCGGAATACATTTCCTTCGGATTCTTCCAATGAATCTAAGTCTGGCTTCTGCTTTACCTAAGACTGATTTTATATGGTCGTTCCATTTTAAATCACTCCTAATGCCTACTCCCAGATAATTTATGGAATTAACTCCTTCCAGTTGCTGACCTGCTATAGTGTAGCTAAATGATACAGGATCTTTCTTTCTATGTATTCGCAGCACATTACACTTGTCTACATTGAGATTCAATTGCCATTCCCTGCACCATGCGTCAATTCGAAGCAGATTCTGCTGCATTTCAATACAATTTCCCATTGTTACAACCTCTCTATACACTACTGCATCATCAACAAAAGGCCTCAGCGAACTTTCGATGTTATCCACAAGGTCATTTATATATATCGTGAACAGCAACGGACCCACGACACTCCCCTGTGGCACACCTGACATGACTTACTTCTGAAGACTTCTCTCCATTGAGCATGACATGCTGCATTCTGTTATCTAGGAACTCCTCAATCCAATCACATAATTGGCCTGATAGACCATATGCTCTTACTTTGTTCATTAAACGCCTGTGGGGAACTGTATCAAACAACTGTGAGAAACAACAGTGGTCCCAGAATAGACCCCTAGGGCACCCCTCACTTAACTGAGCCCCACTGTGAGTGCAACCACAGCCATTTCCAACACTAATCATACAGCGAGTGTAGGATTTACATCTAATTCCGCGCATATTTAGCTGTTGTGCAGCACTGGCGGCTTCGCTAGTGCCTGACGCCACACACACGCAGAAATGGTTTGGTGTGTTGAGTCGGCGCGCGCACCAGCAGTGAGGTACAGGGAGGCGTACGCATGCGCGCTGGAGCGGACAGCGTACTGGGCGACACTGGACACTGTCGTGAAACCGATACTCACCTGAGGTGACCCAGCGGCCTGGTTGCGCAGACCGTGAACTCGACGCAGCGCCTGCAACACGAAAACACGCGCCGCTCTCAACACTTTCCCTGTTGCCCTCGCCAACCGTGATCTCGCGCCCAAAACAGCCTGCTTAACCACGTCGTAGCCTTACAACGAGAAAAAAAAAATAAACAGCACACTCCATTACGCATAGCAGAATACACTTTCCAATAGTTCTCCGAGTAATTCAAGATTTACTGTGGATCTGGAGTAAATGAAATTATTACTATCAAATAACTGTAGGCCTGTACACTATGTAATTGTTCCACAATAATATTTATTTTTGTTGTGAAGTAGCTTTCGGCTGCGCCATCTTCAGACAACTTAATATTGCAGATTATCCACATCACACGACCTGCTGTGTTTCGAGCACAAAGATAACTATGAGTCATAGACTATGTAGCCTTTGAGTACGTAGGGATGCTGAAAAGTAATGTCTCCGGTATTTTTTTTCGAGGGGGGGGGATACCTTACGGTTTTTTTATATAAACCAAACTATATTACAATATCACATCTTTATTCACCGTTTCTACATATTCATTTCTCAATATAGTCATCCTGGCAACACACACATTTCTCCCAACGAGAGACCAGTTCGTGGATCCCGTCACTGTAGAAGTTTGGACTTCGTTGTCTGAACCACCACCTCACCTCCGCTTGCACTGCTTCATCAGTTGTTAAGTGGACACCGCGAAGGTGTTCTTTAAGCTTTGGAAAGAGGTGGAAATCAGATGGAGCCAAGTCTGGACTGTATGGAGGATGATCGATGACATTGAATCCAAGGCGGCGGATCGTTGCAGATGTCGCAGCGCTCGTGTGCGGTCTGGCATTGTCATGCTGAAGGAGAGGGTGTTCCATATGGGGACGAGTTCTTCGAATGCGTGCTTTCAGTTTGCGAAGTGTCTCACTGTACCGTGCGGATATGGTGGTGCCTTTAGGGATGAAATCCATATGCACGACACCTGGAACATCCCATGCCGACGGCATGGTCTTGCACTTTCTTGGGGGTGGTGATCTGTGGTGGCGGTGCTCCTGTGATGCTCGCTTGTTTAGGGGGTCAAAATAGTGTACCCAGCTTTCATCACCAGTCAAAATGTTGTTAAGGAACCCATCACCCTCCTACTCAAAACGATACAGCAATTGTTGACAGATGTCCAATCTCCTTTGTTTCATGTCGGGGGTGAGCATACGGGGCACCCACCGTGCACACACTTTTCTGTACCGCAGTCCTGCAATCAGGGCCTGTACAAGCTCCCGTGATATGCCACACTGCAGTGAGAGCTGTGCCTGTGTTATCCGACGATTCTCTGTGATGAGTTGATCAACCCGATTCCGATGAGTCTCGTCTGTTACCGTACGCGGTCGTCCACTCCGTGCTCTGTCACGTTAAGGTTAGGACCGTGTTTACAAGCACGGGCAGTCCACCGGCGCACATTACTGCTGTCGATGCACTCATCACCGTACACAGTTTTCATTCTTCTGTGAATCTCAATTGGAGGCGTGTTTTCTGTGGTTAGAAACTCGATTACAGCACGCTGTTTCTCACGCATCGACATAGTCACTTTACAGACCGCCATGTTACTCGGTACTACTCGAAGCCCTCTAGCGGCAGAGAGTTGTACTTTGCGTCAGCTACGAGGCAAGGACAACCGAGTAATATGCAGGACATGCGAAACCTCAACCATGCTGTGAACAGACGAAAAACATTTGGAGGCGTTACTTTTCAGCATCCCCTCGTTTTTTCTTTTCTTTATTTCTTTATTTTTTTTTTTTTTTAATGTGTCGCCCAACTAACTAAAACAAAACTGCAACTGAGACATAACTATACATTAATTTTCAACAGATGGGTTGACACAAACAATGGTTTAGTGAATACTAGTAAGTACAATTGTATATTAAATTAACTTATATATACGAACAAAAGTAGGAGGGTAACAGGTTAGTGAGGAAGACATAAAAATGAAATGTTGGTGGGGAACAATTACATAAGTTTGGAGTAGGTGAATGAAGGAGCATATTGAAGTATAAAGCCTATATTAAAAATCACTGGCTTTCAAGAGAGAGGTGTAACACATGAAAGGAAAAACATTAGAATGTGGGTGAGAGACATTACACAATTTCAACAAGCATGGTGGCAGAATTATACATAATACGTTACTAGAACTGGGTCTGATCACTGAGAATTAGGTTCGGTTTCTGAGCTTGGTGTTTGTTGATATAGAGAATTTCAAGCAATGTTAACTTTCAGCCTTTATTTGCTCTTTTTTAGTCTCCAACTCCTCTCATTCTTAGCCAGTCTAGTAGTTATAGCCCTACCTGACTGACCTATACTGTGGTGTCCTGTTTATGAGTGTATATGTGCGTTCATAATTGCGGTATGAACTCAATCCACGAAAGTAAATATTGTTTTTTTTTATACGTTACACGGAAAAATACAAACAAACAAGAATCGTCTTCACCTTGTCCAACAATTATTAAACCATTGACCATCTTGAATATCGATGCTCGTATTCAAGTAATGACGGCTGTCCTCATAATTGTTGTAACCAAACTCACAAAAAACAATTATTTGGGATTATAATTATTTTTTTACATAAATTAAAAGCCAGGTAACTTCAATGCTGAATATATTTCGTTTTTTTAGAACAAGATAACACCGATCACCAAAGACCTCATACCATACATTATTAACATGATGTACGAACAATATGTACTGTGACATGTAAGGGATTATAAACATTATCTTTGTCACCACTAACTTTCGTAACAAAATTGTCAAAACAGTTAATACTACCATTCAAATGGCGTCATATCTGAAACGTAATTAAAACATTCTTTCAGGTAAGTCGCTACACTACATATAATTTGCCACACAGATTGCAAGAGATCCTATATATGCCACTTCTTTCCAAAGGTGGAATCTTGTGTTTGCTATTGAAGAGCAAGCTGGCAATAGTATTTCTATTATAAAAGGCTGGGGTGTATTTTCTGGACTTACGTTTGCTGGCAAGCCTTACAGATAAATACAAGGTGCTCTGAAAAGTTCGGTGAATGGTCTCAGAAAACATAGGAAACAAGAGTTAAAAACAAATTCCCTTTACTGGCCTTCAAAGTAATCGTCACTGCCTACTATAAACTTCTGACATCGGTTGTACAGCTGTTGGAAACTGTCAGCAAACGCTTCTTGGGGAATCACTCGACACTCAGGTCATACATTGTTGGATCTCTGCAATCGTTGTGAAGTGCAAGCCTTTCAGGGCTAATTTAAGGCGGTGCAACATCGACTTCATCCGCAAGCGTCCTTCGCACTCGTTCGATGTTGTCTGCGACACCTTCCTTTCCTTCTTCAAAGCGTTTTAACTATTCAAGCTCTCACTGATTCAACACCGTGCACTTGCACAATCATCCCATGGGTCTCCGTCGCCGTTTTGAATAATTTGAAACAATACTTGATGTTAACGCGTTGCTCCATTTTGCGCTCCATGTTGTAATGCCATGAGTTCAAAATGTTCAAATGTTTTTATAACTTATGGGACTTAACTACGGGGTCATCAGTCCCTTTAAACTTACAAACTACTTACGAACTAGATAATCCTAAGGACGGCACAAATATCCATGCCCAAGGGGGGATTGGAACCCCCGACCGTAGTGGCCGTGCAGACCGTGAATGGAGCGCCTCAGTCCCCTCGGCCACCGCGGCCGGCGCCATGAGTTCTCACACCGATCGTGTTAGCTGGGTGCACCATCGCTTCACTGCAGTGCTTCGCATGTTGACATGTCCCTCAATATGCATGCGCGGGCACCTCATCCTCGCCAGCACGATTTGTAAAACATGGGACTATTCACCGAACTTTTCAGAGCCACCTTGTACCTGAAACGGTACTAAGGTACTACGTGTCTACCTACGCTGAAACATCCATGTCAGTACATGGTGTACCCAGAGCCGACCCGAACAAATTCGGCGCCCTAGGCAAATTATGTTAATAACGCCCCGTTTAATAAAATCGCAATAAAACACCAATGTAAAATACACATAGCATATTATTCTATTCATATACATAATAGCAACATACAGATTTCCCCAATAAAATGGGACACATCACACACTCTTATATAATGTTACTTATTCATCGCTTTAACATTTTCTTTTAAAAAAGTTTTGGTTGATAGCTTACAATAGTTGATACAATTATAAGCTTCATTATATAAAGAGTCAGACTTTTTTTTTGTCTTTGCTTTTTCAAAATCTGAGACGATCTCCTTTAAATCAATTGTCTCTGCTCTTCCTCGTTTAGTTGACGAAGTTGCCAACCCCACAAGTCTATCTGGAGTCACTGTGGATCGCCGATATATTTTTATGAGTTTTAATTTCGTGAAAATCTGCGCTCACCACTGGCTACAGACACAGGAAGAGTAAGCAACACTCTCTGTAAGTTCATTCTTACAAATAGAACGTCCTGTGGCCCTTAGTTATTGGGCACTCTTCTAGCAATGGCTTGTAATTCATTGCACGGATTAGTAGCATGAATATCTTTTAGTCTTTGTGAGCTAGAGAATCTTCCAAATTAATCTTCAGGAAGAGCTTTGGGAGTTTTATTTTGTACATCATATATTTTGTACAGACATCCAAATACACGATTTAGGTTGTTAAACTGATGAAACCTCTCGTTAATGGAATTTATTGCAGTATCCAACATTACAAAATAAAAATTAATTTTGAAGTGATTTTGCTCGTCACGAATAGGTTCATCTTCTGCTTCATAACCAAGCTGTAATCGTCGGTTCTTCTAGTTTCGGCCGAAACCTAAACTTACGACATTTAGTTAAAATTTACGTAAATTTACGTTATACGACAAATCACTAGTCTTTCCATATTTTGCAGGATCCCCTCCCAATACTTCTTGAGTGTGTGTAAGCCTAGCCAGGAGTCCGTAGAAGACGATATACGAAGCATACAGATTTACTGGCCTAGTATTTCCACCCGGCAGTTGCGAATATTGGGCCAACTACTCCGTAAGTTGGACTTGTGAGCCAGCGCATACGAATATATCGTTATATACACTATATATATAAGTTACAGTCAGTAAATGAACTTCAGTCAGTACTGCAGAATTATTTAGAAAAATAAAGTCACAGTTCCGACTAACTGTATGATTGTTGTCAGTGTAAATTTACGCAAATTGAACTAGGAATGCTGTGTACCACATGATCAAAGAATGTTCAAATGGGTGTGAGTTCTTATGAGACCTAACTGCTGAGGTCATCGGTCCCTAGACTTAAAAACTAATTAATCTAACTTAAACTAACTTATGCTAAGGACAACATATACATCTATAACCGAGGGAGGACTCTAATCTCCGACTGGAGCAGCCGCGCGGTCCGTGTCATGGAGCCTCAGACCGTACGGCTACCTCGCGACGCACCACATGATAAATGTTACCTAAACCCATATTGGTTATTAAAAAAGCCCCTCGCTTTCAAGGAATCACATTAATAAAACTTGTTAGCACAAAAATATGATAATACATTAAAAGTTACTATTCCAAGCTTAGAGTACATCACTTACCAAATAGGTATATGAATCGAATTTACCTTCTCTTCCAAGGAACAATTTGGATGCTTTCTCCTTAAATGACACAGCATGTTTGTAGTACCTCCACCCGTTTCCAGCTTTTTAACGCAAATGGAGCATTGTACCTCACTGCTCCCGTACTTCGTGAAGCACTTCCACACTCGGGATTGTGCCATTTAAGACACAACCGATGTCTGGCGACGACAGCAAGGAACTGCCGCATGACCAGACGGAGGGAAGTCTCGTACAATGCCGGTGCACGCGCGTCGTCTAATAGGCCACGCCACACGGCAACAGGTGCATCGATGCCTCAACAGCTGCACCAGTCCTTACGTTCTTATGCCACGCGTTTGTTGCGCGTTTCTGACTGCCAGGATTGTTCTTAAATTATCACTGATCGCTTTTCTTAGTTTCTGCGATGGCCTAATATTTCACAGCAGTGGAAATTTTAGGAATAGCCCTAAATATTAGGGTCTACTATTTTTAATTTTTTAAAATTATGTACAATAAACACTTTTTGAACCACTACTACAGGAAGTAGTCGTACCGGTTTTTTTATCCGGTTCTTGGCAATAACTAAAATAAACCGGTTACAACCGACACCAAATAAATAACGAAAAAACCGGTTATTCAAAACTAAAATACCGGTATCGGTTTTAACCGGTCGGTTTTTCCCATCCCTACGGTGCTCCTAGCTGCTAGCTGCTAGCTGCGTGGTGCGGTGCGGTAAGGTCGGCTGCCCCGGCAATTGCTCTGCCGTTAGCGGGCTCCCACGGCCAGATGGAGGCAGATAGCCCCAGCCAGCCGCGGCTCTGTCGCAAGCAAGGGCCCGCGCGAGCGACGCACATTCTAATATGGGAAAGCCTCCTGCGTTTCGCAAATTTCGGTCAGTGAATTCTGCTCTGGGAAACAGTGGCCGGCGCGTGAGAATGTGTAAGGCGTATGTCCGCCCGTGCGTGCCGGTCCGGACCGAGCCCTCTTGGGCAAGCGTCTGGGAACGGACCACCAGCACTCTGTCGGCGGTTTATACGTTCCCCTTCACGCTGAGAAGTGTCTCAAACTGAAGCGGCGGACAAGATAATAACAGCGCCGAGCAGTGTACAACCATCGCCCACTAGTATACTCCCAGCCTCCCCACTCCGGGAAAATCACCGAAAGTCAGGAAGTACTCACATTCGCCACTGGAGCGCTACAAGCGTGCCCTAGTCTGGCCATCCGCCGCTGTACGCACTAACGACATTTGTTGCATTCGGATTATTTTTGTGTTTGTTGTTGTTGTGGTCTTCAGTCCGGAGACTGGTTTGATGCAGCTCTCCACAATACCCCATCCTGAGGAAGCCTCTTCGTCTCCGCTTAAGAACGGCAACCTACATCTGTCTGAATCTGCTTACTATACGCGTCTCTTGATCTTCCTCTGCGGTTTTTACTCCACACACTTCCCTCCAACTCTAAATTCCAAATTCCTTGATGTTCAAAAATGTTTGTTAAGCTTATGGGACTTAACTACGGGGTCATCAGTCCCTAAACTTACAAACTACTTGTGAACTAGCTAATCCTAAGGATGGCACAAATATCCATACCCGAGGGGGCATTCGAACCCCCGACAGTAGTGGCCGTGCAGACCGTCAATGAAGCGCCTCAGTCCCCTCGGCCACCGCGGCCAGCTTCCTTGATGTCTAAGAATGTGTCCTACCAATCTATCCCTTCTTTTAGTCAAGGTACGCCAGAAATTCCTTTTCTCCCCAATTCTGTTCAGTACCTCCTCATTAGTTACGCGATCCACCCACCTAATCTTCAGCATTAGTCTGTAGCACCACATTTCAAAAGCCTCAATCCTCATCCTGTCCGCACTGTTTATCGTCCATGTTTCAATCCCATACAAGGCAACACCCCATACAAATGCCTTCAGAAAGGACTTCCTTGCGCTAAAATCAATATTCGATGTTAACAAATTTCTCTTTTTCAAGAACGCTTTTCTACCCATTGCCATTCTGCATTTTATATCCTCTGTACTGCGACCATCATTTGTTATTTTACTATCCATGTAACAAAACTCATCTACCTCCTTTATTGCTTCGTTACCTAATCTAATTCCTTCAGCATCACCTGATTTTCTTAGACTGCACTCCATTACCCTAGTTTTGCTCTTTTTAGTGTTCATCTTATATGCACCTTTCAGCACACTGTCCATTCCGTTCAATTGCTCTTCCAGGACCTTTGCTGTATCTGACAGAATTACTATGTCGTCGGCAAAACGCAGTGTTTTTCTGTTTATGGGTTTGTTATTTGGATACTTTGCCCGTTCAGCCACTTCTGCTCCAATGGTTTTTTTTTTAAGACGACTGGTATAACTGTTTTTACATATTACCTCGTCTAATTTTTCCGCAGCTCATGAGTGACTTCATTAAGTTTCTTTTCAAGATGTAAAAGTTTAACTCCAGACCTCCACAATTTAACACGCAATTCATTTTGTTCTATTTTTATCAGCTTTTCGTCTAAAATATCACACTGTATGTGACTAGAAGAACGGCAAGCATTATTGCCATTCTTTCCGAGCAGTTGGACATTGGAATTAATGCTCTGATCATGGGTTTCCTCGGTGCTTTCATATTTTCTTTTTTTTTTTTTTGAGTGTGATGTTCATTGTTTTCTAATAGTTCTACGTACTTCTTTTGCTTGTACAACTTTATAAGCTGGATAAGAAGGAAAAACAGAGGGAACAGCAGCATATAGCAATTTCTTAATTTTTAATCCAGACCGATAATCAGCCTCTCGGAAATGAAGGCTACATACCACACACGATCTAAAGTTGAAATTGGGCGAAAAATCTGCTCTTAATATTGCTTTCAGCCACTGTTCTCTGACATCACTTTTGCTGGGAAATCCGTGAAATGAATCTCCTTTTGCTTTACCACATCGGTTTGTGCCACAATACACCATTGATATTGACAAATTGAAACCTGTAATGAGTCGGTACTGTGTTAAAGTAATATACGTATGGTAATATCATAAAAAGTAACTAATCAGACCAGATATACCGATGGGGTAGAAAATTAGACAGCACGTGTGAAGAAACATGAAGATGGATTATTGCAAACCCTGTAATGGTGTTCTAATAACAACTACTACGATTTCATACCTTCTTATTACGGAATCAATTCACCGTAATTCTGTTGTATCTTACGGGTTATGTGGTCGTGGTCCAAGAAACATATCTATTCCTGACGTTTCGTCCAGCGCAGCTCTGGACGAAACGTCAGGAATAGATATGTTTCTTGGACCACGACCACATAACCCGGAAGATACAACAGCTATTATTTCAGCCGGTCGTGAAAGCCTTCACTGCATCACCGTAATTCCCTAATCATACCTCAGGATACTCTTGCTAGTCTGGCAGTCAAACTACAAGAAATTCCACTGTTTACTTAGTTTCTACTGTTGATTACAATGTTCGTGCAGCGCGGGTTTAGGGCACGGAACTAGCGCCGCAGCGGCCAAGGCGGTAACTTCTTGATGTACGCTCCAAAACACGCAAACCGAGCGAACTGGAAAGGCTGGGAGTATACTAGCGGGCGATGCTACAATATCTTGTTTCAAGTTGGCAACTCTGAGTACGTTTTACACTACGGCTGGTCAAACGATACTTGCGTTCGAACATGCTCGAGTTTTCCCGATACAGCGGAGAACTCGATACAGTATCGAACTGTTCGAACACTCAGATAACAAATGACTCGCGCTGCGTATTTGCAAACGGTACGCAGGAAATTTTGAAGTTATCGTGCTATCGCTTTGTTCAGAATTAATTTCATAGGAAGTACATGTAAAAGAAATGCAGTGTATCACTATCAAAAACTGTGTATTTCGTTTAAAAAAAGTGCATAGTAACTAGTCTCGTATTACAGCAAGATATGATCCATTAATAAACAAAATATAACTACTGCATCAAATCACTGCAAAGCTAACACTTAATGAAAAAATGTAATTTCTGGAAGGTTTAATATGATTATAAGAGATAAGTTGCAAATGACCATCCCATTCCCTGTTCATACAGTACAGTAACAGATAAAAATGTTACATTTTAATCGCCTTGTGTACAGTTCTATTGTTGAAAATATTAAAATATGAGAATTAAATAATTTGTTTTTGGAATAATTTTCAGATATAGTTACGTTCACTGGAATAATCTATGAACGTCAATGAAAAATAAGCAAATGTTAGTCAATTTCTGTACATAAACGTTAATATTTATTACGAAATGTTTTCATCACAGACAATTTGAGCGGATACGATGATCCTCTTCTTTTTTTATACATCTCAGGGCACGTAGTTCGTTAATTTGATGCCTAGATATTGTATGGAGTGTTGTCTCGAATAAAAAATGAAGTTTGCGACACTTTTTGGTAAACACATCAATATATTATACTTTTTAAAATGAATACACAGCAAGACGTCTACACCCATTAAAGTAGACACAAGACTAGAGAAGTGATTCATCAGCTAATTGACCATCATATGTTTTAAAACATTTGAAAATCATTCAAAGTTTATAGTTTTCTTACCCATTACTATAACACAAAACTACTCCTATGACACATAAAAAATTAATTTCCCTGGAATTATATAATACAGGTTGAGAAAATACTAAATATTTAGAAATTCTCAAGTTAAAATTAAATTTTTTTATTCATTTCCTCCCCTGGTATATCACCCATCTACCTCATGGTAACATCATACTTGAAAACAACATTAAAAGAGATAAAATACGGAAAACAGCAGAAATGTAATACCCAAAAACAGAAATAGGTCATATAAAAATAAACTGTAAAAGCGACCACGGAATAAACAGTGCACGATCTGTTGTGTACGTAGTACCAACAGGCGCCTTTAGATCGCAACACTAGAGTTTTAAATCGCGATTGCTATCGTTTACGTGTAGCCCATATTCGTTACTGTTTTTACTTATGACCTCCACCCCAGAAGCTACTACAGTCTCCATTTCACAATTACAAATCCCCATCGTTCATTAATGACACTATCTTCGTTAAAAATATTTTACTGCTCAGCGTCAAAAAGATTTATGAATATTAACGCTGTATATCGTAAAGATAGTACCTCCTCCCATCTGCATTCTTTAAATCCGTGTTGACCTTGGGTCAATAGATCGTACTGCGAGAAGAAATCGATTTTTCAGAGATAGTGCAGGTGTATCCTGACGAGTTATAAAACTGTATACAAAGACACTCAGAGACACTGGGGAAGTACTGCAAGATACTGTAAGTCAGTGTCGGATGAAACGTAACGTCACTAATTTACAAAGATAAAAGGTTAAATCTTTCTGATGGCATCTGGATGTGAGATAGGAGTGGTATAATGACGTCTTTAAAGTCGCAATAAGGAGACCCTAGGTCTCACAGCCGTGTTTATCGCCGCTGCTTCGCTGAGACGTATGACGGCTCTCTGCAGTCGTTTAATACGCGGGGAGTACCGTACATTCATTGGTATTCAACTTCAACGAGGCCGGCTAAAGTGCTTCTCGGATTCCCTCGGCTCGACTACCGCGCGCCGCGGTAGGTAAAACATCCGACCCGAGTAATCAGCAATCTGCATGCGCCGCCCAGAACGATGACGCCACGGCCTTGGGACATCTCTGATCGCAACTTCAGACGGCACGCAATGCTAATTATGCGTCAATTTATCAAGGGGAGCTTCCCGCAGCATTCATGAATACCAGATGTGACGCAACCGGCGCGGAAAGGAGTGCACTTGGCACCTAGCGGCGGTTTTTAAACCCAGGACTGGCTTCTGCGCCTCTCTCCAAGATAATATTCGACGCACGTTTATCTGCAACCGTCTCGCGATACTGACAATGTTCCAAGAAAGAAGAGAAATAAAATGATTGTTTTATGTCCCATCGACATCATTTAAAGAAGCAGACCAAGCTCCAGCATTATACGAGGCGCGTCCAGAAAGTAAGTTCCGTTTGGTAATAAAATGAAATTGTACACAGATACAGAAGAAATTTTTACTGCACAAAATTCTACAACTCTTAAACTACTTTTCCACATAACTACCGAAATTTTGCAGGCATTTGTCACAGCGTGGCACCAGGTTTTGTATACCTTCTTCATAGAAATTTGCCAGTTGGAAACAGTTTCTTTCAGCTCGTCGACATTGGTGAAGTGATGACCGCCAAGGAAAGACTTGAGTTGTAAGAACAGATGAAAGTCGCTAGGAGCGAGGTCAGAGCTGTACGGATGGTCAAACATGTCCCAGCCAAATCCCTGTAGGAGGTTTTTCGTCACACTTTTAGTATGATCGTGAAATTTGGGGGATAGTCCATAGCGAGAGCACTAATTGTAAACCTACGGTTTTCCTGGATCTTGTCATCAATCGCGTGAACCAGTTCTTCTGTAACCAAAGGTGGACGCCCACTTCGTTCTTCATCGTGCACATCACTATGCCCGCCATTGAACTGTCGGACCCATCTTCTCACCATCGAATCACTCATTGCATTTGGACCGTAAACATCGCAAATTTGCCGATAAATTTCACTTTGTTTCACTTTCCTCGCATTCAGAAACCGAATCACCGACCTGATTTCACAGGTGGCGGGATTTTCAACCAACGCCGACATTTCAAACAAGCACAACAAAGTGTACGTAACTGACAGCCACCTCCAAATGGCGCACGTTCTTCTCCTTGATACACATCGTCTACAGCGCATGTGTGGAACTGCAATCGCAGCGCTGCAGTGGAGATAAATTGAAACGGAACTTACTTTCTGGACGCGCCTCGTATATAGGGCTCGATCGAACTGGGCAACTTCTACCTGTTGGTGATAAACGGCAGACTCGAACTGGGCAACTGTCCCCAAAGTGTCCCCTGACTAGCAGGCATGAATTGGGCAACTTCTACCTGCTCCGGTTAGTCTGACAGGAACAGACGAACTCGGTAGCTGCTACCTGCTGCTGGCAGACCGACTGCACAAGCTCGCAAAAAGCTTCCAAATCTAAACTTACCAAGTGCGCAACCTCTGCCCCTATTTGTAGAGTTCAAAACAAAAATGTTTGTACAGCTTATGGGACTTAACTACGGGGTCATCAGTCCCTAAACGTACAAACTACTTATGAACTACTTACGAACTAGGACGGCACAAATATCCATGCCCGAGGGGGGATTCGAACCCCCGACCATAGTGGCCGTGCAGACCGTGACTGAAGCGCCTCAGTCTCCTCGGCCACCGCGGCCGGCTGGAGTTCTTAAGGAGTAATGTCATTACTGTGCCAAGGAACAAGATATAAAAAAGATACAAATTGTATACAAATCCAAAGGTTTCAGTACAAATTTCACATACAAAAATATTTGCAGAAAAGAAATGCATTTGGTTTGACTCATATTCTGTTCACGATTGCTTGGTATGAAACGCACTTTAAGAAGTCTAATTTACAAATTTCACCATTCCTAAGTAATGCAAATTTCTGTTGCAGGAAAGTGTGCCTCTTCCTGGTTTTTGAGTCCGTTTGGATGGTGATATTATTTGCCGAATTGATTCTTATATAACCTCCTCAGTCCTATGAATTTTTTCTTCAATATTTTTGCATTTTGTTTGTATTTTATGATTAATAATATTCCAAAACGGCCTAAAATGTTTAAAAAAAATTCCTGACTCTATATTACATACAACAACTCATGTCCACTATGAGGGACATCAGCACACTAGGCGTGACATTGCACTATTCAATTTATGTTAATGTGCTTTTATTTTTATATGCTGCAAGCTTAAGCCCGCGGCTCCGCTCGCGTGTTGGTTGATTATGATAGATAGCTATCTTTCGGTATTGTGCTATGAGGCTGGTTTTGAAGGATGAAATGAAATACAATACCTTCTTTAGAAACAAACTGAAAACTATTCCTATCAGATTGCAGAAGTCTATGCCCTTACCGTTTATCAGGAAAGTAAGTAGTGTAGATCAAATCACACGTAAAAATGCACTCGTTTCGAAGAATCCAATCACGAAATTCGACAATAATGATTGTAATAATATCACAGATCGATCCCTTGATGTAATGCGCGAAACGACAAATCGGTTTTTTTCAAGAGATGTATCAAAAGAAATTTCTTTTTTGCTGCTTTATTTATTTATTCTTATATTTCCTTATTCGTATGCTTATCCTTACAGAGAAAGAGCTGAAGACACTGTAGCACGCATAGATCAGAGATATGGTCTGTGGCATCACGTTTCGCTGTATGTAACCTCCTTGCTATAGAGTCGCAAACGTCATCGCTGCCCTTCAGTTCGAATTGTTTTATAATTTGACAACTTTCAACCACCATATCTTCCACCCCGTTATAGCTGTCGGCATGGAACTGCTATGGTGTACAACGGGAGACTTCGGACAACAATTACACACAGACCATTCGTTTGCGTTCTGTAGTTTTCACTGCAGAGCGAAATATTAACACACACGTAGAATTTTATATACATCGCTAACTTTCCAACCCAATATACTCCACCCTTTTATCATTATCAGCCCTCAAGCAACAATGCAACCAATAAAACCATTGTCAAAGAGTAAATATAATTTTCAAAGAGTAATTATTGTTCCGCATTTCGCGTTATATTCTTCAAATTACTAAATATCTATCAGATCGCTATAAAACCGTGCCTAAAACCTTCCTCAGGTATAAAGTAGTAACTGTATAAATATTTACGTCTCTGCATCTTGTCGTTCGGACGTGATAAGCGTACACCGAACAGACATTCACATTTATAGATATAGATTAATAGTATACGCTGATTTTACATTAAATAAAGAGTTCCGTGGAAATCCGAGTGCTCACACAGCCAACAAACCGTCTTTCCATTCTGTCAGCTATTTTAGCACTGCTGCAGAGTGAACAAGTGACAAGCTAGGCTGTATCTCCTTCATCAACGTAGAGTGCGAATAATATTGTTACGAATAAGGAAATATAAGAATAAATAAATAAAGCAGCAAAAAAGAAATTTCTTTTGATACATCTCTTTTCAGTTGTTAAGATGTGCTGCCACCTTCCATTTATGTGTTGAGATGCCTAACACTGTGACAAACATTTGAATATTGTCACAAGATTTATTTTGGTTTATGTTCTCTAAAGGTGACGCTGGGACTGAGGAGGTTATGTATCAGTTTTTTCATGCTTCAGACTTTTTACTAACTGAAAGATGTTTGGGTAAGGAGATTCACACGAAGCATTGAATCTGGAATGAAAGCATTCGCAAGCGTTAGTCGTCCTCAACAAGGAAGCGCAATCTGCTGCCCAAACGTTTGGAGGAAAGGCTGTATCTCCTTCATCAACGTAGAGTGCGAATAATATTGTTACGAATAAACCTTGTTAATGTTTTCAAGTTTGTTGAATTGGCATCAACAGAATTGGGTATGAGCTTTGACGGTTTTTCAACCAAAGCATCGCCTTTTGTTTCAAGAGAATTAGATATCATTCTCCTAATTAAAAAGTCTTCAGCAACAGGTGCATGGTTAGGACTGCCTTCCAAACGCGAAAATATGTGTTCGCTGCCTACTGTAAATAACTTAACTGCACACCGCGAACGTTTACCGCAGCATCGCCATCCACCTTCTTCCGTTCCTGCAACTCTTCTGTAAAGTTTAAATTTATAACCGTCACGGATCAAATGTGTATTACCACGATCACCAATAAGAAATGAGTACGAAGTGTTTCGCGACGTAGTTCTTGCGTAAAATACTCTCGGTGTTCTTGCCGCGTCAAAGCCCAAGCTTTCGACTATATCCCACATAGTCGTCGTCAGGGGTAAAACTGACTGCCGTGAATTGGAGGCTTCCGCTTATATAACCAGGAGACAGCTTCTTATTGGCTAGCTTACGTCACAGCGTTAATGGCGCGTACTTGGGTGGTGCCATCTAACCACCTAGAATTCTCTAGCGCACTCTATTCCGCGTTGTTAGGAGGGCCACCTGAAATGCAGACATTTAGAAAAATCTGCGGTGGTTGAGCACAGCTTGTTAAATAAACATCGGATTTTGTTTGAAGAAACGAGAGTACTGGCTCACGCTTCCAACTACTGGGATTCTGTCATCAGGGAGGCGATTGAAATCAGATTATGCGATAATAATATCAATAGAGACTCCGGATATGCACTCAGCAATGCATGGAAGCGAGCACTGGTGAAGGAGAAGGAACAGAGGTTGGCTCCCAGAACCTTCAGTACTTCCCGCAGATTACCGCCTGCTGCGAGAGATGGCGCTGCTAACAACGCGGAATAGAGTGCGCTAGAAAATTCTAGGTGGTTATATGGCACCACCCAAGTACCCGCTATTACCGCTGTGACGTAAGCCAGCCAATAAGAAGCCGTCTCCTGGTTATATAAGCGGAAGCCTCCAGTTCACTGCAGTCAGTTTCACCCCTGACGACGTCTATGGAGGATATAGTCGAAAGCTTGGGCTCCTACCCATATTTTACGCAATCACTAATAAGAGTTTGCAAATCGTGAGTATCTACCGTATTATTCGCTTCCACGACTAAACTGCAATACAAAACGAAACACTATGTGATTAACACTGTCCTTTCCAAAGCATCCTTCTAATGGCCACTAAAAGTTGCCCAGTTCGGGTCTGCCCAAGACTTACAAAAAACTAATTACGAATGGTAGTTTTTGTCCGAGTATTCAACTACAAATAAAATGTGATTTTTCTCATCAGACGCGTTTCATTTAAATGACAATAAAGCAAGGTTTAGAAACCAGGTATTAAACTGTAGGACATATCCAGGGGCCAATGTAGACTCCGATCATAACTTTTTGGTTATGAACTGTTGATTAAAACTTAAGAGACTTCAAAAAGGTAGGAAATTAAGGAGATGGAATCTGGACAAATTGAAGGAACCAGAGGTGGTTGAGATTATTAGAGGGAACAATTAGCAAGGATTGTCTGAAGCGTCGGAAAGTAATACCACGTAGAAGAAGAATGGGTAGCTCTGAGACTTAGAGTAATGAAGGCCACAGAGGATCATATAGGCAGAAGGACAAGGCCCAACAGCCGCGGTGGAGTAGCCGAGCGGTGCGCCGAGGAGGTTCGAGTCCTCCCTAGGGCATCAGTGTGTGTGTGTGTGTGTGTGTGTGTGTGTGTGTGTGTGTGTGTGTGTGTGTGTGTGTGTTGTCCATAGGTTAGTTTACCTAGGTTTAAGTAGTTTGTAGGCTACGGACTAATGACCGCGCAGTTTGGTGTGATAGATTTACAAACATTTGAACATTTGAACAAGGCCCAACAGAAATCTTTGGATAACACAGGAGATATTGAACTTAATTGATGAAAGGAGAAAATATAAAAATGCATCTAGTGAAATTGGCAGAAGGGAGTACAGATGTCTGAAAAATGAGGTTCACAGGAAATGCAGACTGGCTAAGTAAGAGTGGCTTTAGGAGAAATGCAAGACCGTAGAAGAATTATAGCTAGAGGAAAGATAGACACCGCCTACAGGAAAATAAATGAGACATTTGGAGACAAGAAAAGCAGAGGTATGAATATCAAGAACTCAGATGGAAATCTAGTAATAAGCAAAGAAGGGAAAGCTGAAAGGTGGAAGAAATATATAGGACTGTCCAAAGGAAATAAAATTGAAGGCAGTATTCTAGAAATGGAAGACAAAGTAGAGGAAGATGAGATAGGAGATACTATACTGCCAGAAGAATTTGACAGAGCACTAAAAGATTTGAGTAGAAACAAGGCCCCCGGAGTAAATGATGACTGTCTAACTACTATTATCGCCAGGAGAGCCAGAAATTGTTCCACCAGGTATGCAAGATGTATGAGACAGGGAAATACCCTTTGACTCCAAGAAGAATATAGTGATTTCAATCCCCAAGAAAGCAAGTGCAGACAAATGTAATATTACAGAACTATCAGTTTAATAAGTCATGGTTGCAACATACTAACACGAATTATTTACAGACGGATGGAAAACCTGGTGGAATCCGAGCTTGAGGACGATCAATTTGGATATAGGAGAAATGTACAAATACGCGAGGATAGTCACTTTACGACTTCTCTTAGATTAAGGAATACAATGTTGACTGGAATACACTTTAGTGTTTTATTCTTCGCATGAATCTACCTGTATTTATTTATTTATAAATTTCCGAGGGAGCAAGTGAGTGAAAGCTTTTGCGTCATAGAACGAGACGGGGTACTGAGCAACGTGGCGCAGTGGTAACACACTGGACTCGCATTCGGGAGGACGGTGGCTCAAATCCACCTCCGGCCGTCCAGGTTTAGGTTTTCCGTGATTTCTCTAAATCACTCCAGGCAAATTCCGGGATGGTTCCTTTCAAAGGGTAAGACCGATTTCCTTCCCCATCCTTACCCCAGCATTCCCTTTATTCACATGAAGTGATAAGTGCAATCGACAAGGGATCTCAAGTCCATTCCATATTTCTGGATTTCCGTAAGGCTTTTGACACTGTACCCCACAAGCGGCTTCTAATCAAAATTCGTGCTTATGGAATATCTCCCCAATTGTGCGATTGGATTCACGATTTCCTATCAGAGAGACACAGTTCGTTGTAATTGACGGTATGTCATCGATTAAAACAGAAGTGATATCTGGCTTTCCCCAGAGAAGCGTTATAGGTCCTCTGCTCTTCTTTGTGTTTATAAACGACTAGCTTAAAACCGCGGCTCCGCCTGCGTGTTGGTTGATTATGATAGATAAGCTACCTTTCAGTAGTGTGCTGTGAGACTGGTTTTGAAGGATGAAATGAAATACAATACCTACTTTAGAAACAAATATTTTTAATCAATATTCAAATAAAAATAAAATTATGTGAATTGCTTAATGATTTACAATAAGTAATAAATACATTACTCCTTATAGACTGTGTTGCCATATCTCAACACGTATGGTGAGAGGAATGTCCAAATTGATTTTAATTTCATTTTAGAGCATTCTGGGAAAACTACGTTATTTCTAGTATTGTACTTGATGTAATGCGCGAAACGTCAAATCGATTTTTTTAAAGAGATGAATTAAAATAAATGTCTTTTTTGCTGATTTATTTATTTATTCTTATATTTCCTTATTCGTATGCTTATCCTTACAGAGAAACAGCTGAAGACATTGTGACACGCATAGACCGCTGATATGGTCTGTGGCATTACGTTTCGCTGTATGTACCCTCCTTGCTATAGAGTCGAAACGTCATCGCTGCCCTTCAGTCCATATTTTTTAATAATAAGGCGACTTTCAACCACCATATATTCCACCCCCTTATAGCTATCGGCATGGAACTGCTATGGTGTACAATGGATGACTTCTGACAACAATTAAACACAGACCATTCGTTTGTGTTCTGTAGTTCTCGGTGCATAGCGAAATATTAACACACAGACACATAGAATTTTACATAGCCGGCCGCAGTGGCCGAGGGGAGTGAGGCGCTTCAGTCACGGTCTGCACGGTCACTACGGTCGGGGGTTCGAATCCCCCCTCGGGCATGGATATTCGTGCCGTCCTTAGTCATAGCTAGTTCGTAAGTAGATTGTAAGCTTAGGGACTGATGACCCCGTAGTTAAGTCCCGTAAGTTCTACAAACATTTGAACATTTGAATTTTACATACACCGATAACTTTCCATCGCAATATACTCCACCCTTTTATCATTATCAACCCTCAAGTAACAATGCAACCAATAAAACCATTTTCAAAGAGGAAATATAATTTTCAAAGAGTAATTATTGTTCCGCATCTCGCGTTATATTCTTCAAATTACGAAATATCTATCAGATCGCTATAAAACCGTGCCTAAAACCTTCCTCAGGTATAAATTAGAAACTTAGTCTTTAAGTCTCTGCGACTTGTCGTTCGGACGTGATAAACGTACACCAAACAGACATTCAAATTTATAGATATAGATTTAGGAGACAATCTGAATAGCTCCCTTAGACTGTTCGCGGAAGATGCTGTCGTTTATCGGTTAGTGAAGTCAACAGAGGATCAAAAGAACTGCAAAGCGATTTAGACAAAATTTGTACATAGTGCCAAAAATGGTAATTGGCACTAAATAAAGAAAAGTTTGATGTAATACACATGGCCACTAAAAGAAATCCGCCGAACTTCAATTACGCAATAAATTAGTGAAACTTTAAGGTCGTAAATTCTACCAAATACCTAGGAGTTACAATTACGAACACATAGAAAATATTGTGGGGAAGGCGAACAAAAGATTACGCTTCATTGGCCGAACGCTTCGAAGATCCACCAGATCCACCAAAGAGACTGGCTACATCACACTTGTGCGTCCTCTCCTGGAGTACTGTTGCCCCTTGTGGGACCCTCACCAGGTGGGATTGACGGAAGACATTGAGAAGGTTCAGAAAAGGGCAGCTCGTTTTGTTTTATTATGTTACGGGGGGGGGGGGGGCGAAGCGTCACAGAAATGTTGCATGAATTGGGGTGGAAATCATTAAAAGAAAGAAGTTATTCATTGCGGCGTGATCTGTTTGCGAAGTTTCAATCACCAACTTTTACTTCTGAATGTGAATATATTTTGCTAGCACCCACCTACTTAGGGAGACATCACCATCCCGATAAAATAAATCAGATCGAAAACGGAAAGATTTAGGTTCTTTCATCCCGCGCGCTATTAGAGAATGGAACGGTAGAGAAAGGTTATGAAAGTGATTAATGAACCATCTGTCAGGCATTTAAATGTGATTTGCAGCGTGTCGATGTAGATGAAATACTCCGAGCGTTAGCTCCGTCTCTAATGACCAAGCTATAAAGTTAAATGTTTGTTATGCTTATGGGACTTAACTACGGGGGTCATCAGTCCCTAAACTTACAAACTACTTATCATCTACCTTATACTAAGGACGGCACAAATATCCATGCCCGAGGGGGGGATTCGAACCCCCCATCGTAGTGGCCGTGCAGACCGTGACTGGATCGTCTCAGTCCCCTCGGCCACCGCGGCCGGAGACCACTCCTGCATTGGCCAATCATCATGAAAGTTGCGAAAGACAGGGTAATTCAGGAGGCATGACACACAACTTGTGAGGTGATACTATACAGCAGGGGTCGGCAACACGTCGGTCGCGATCTATCGGTAGATTGCCAGTGCTTATTTCTCAAAGTTCAGAAGAAAAATCTGTTGAATAAAATTGACAACTGTTTCTCCTATCAGATAAAATGCGCTCTTGTTTGATACAAGTTCGATTTATTCATTAACAATCACGTCGAATTGGTAGCAACATCTACCTTCAATAAGCCGCTACCTGCGCGCCACACGTTGTTACACTATTGTGGGCAATGAGTAGTATTGGTTCGGTATGTGGGTGCAGAAGACGGTGAATTTCGTGTGTGGTACTGTTCAAGGTGGTTAGAATATTGTCTTCGGTGCCATTGCGGTGCTCTAAGTGTGTGTGTGTGTGTGTGTGTGTGTGTGTGTGTATGGAATGTTTTGCGACTAGGATCGTCACTTTCAGGGAAGATTTTAATGACCGGTTTCCAGATTTTTTCAAAATATTTGTGTGTTAGGGCTTAACCTTCAACGATGAATATATCTTCTTCCACCGAAAATATTTTTCCTGTAGGTATAGAAACTCTTGAACTTCAAATAATATCATTAAAATTATTTATCTCAAAAGTGTGGCAAATCCAAAAACTGTTGACCTGTAATTCGTCAAGATAAATACCCTGTAAGAGCTGATGTCGCAGTTAGAATAAAGGCCTTGTTTGCTTCCACCTATCTGTGCGAATCATTGTTTTCAAATGTGTTTTATTAAAAATAAACACAGAACAAGGTCAACTGACGAACACTTGCTCTCATGTATTCCAGGAAGTGTTAGAAGTTATGCACTAAATATCAAGAACATTGTTAAGAGAGCATCTGCTCAAGTTTTACATAAAATTTAAGATAATATTTTAAAATATTACGAAATAATTTTTTATGTTTTGAACAAATAGTGAAGATTTATATTTAATAGTTAAATATGGTTGTTCTACAAAACTGAAAACTTAAAAATCCAGCAATTACTGTACTTTCAAAAGATGTAGATCATTTTGATATGGCGGATGAAATAGTAGATCGCCAAGTCTTTGTCGTTGTCTACCCTTGCTATACAGGATTTTCCATTTATCTTGACCATCCAAAATATCTCTGGAACGACAACAGCGATTGTAAAACAATTTTCACCGGTATCAATCTAAGGCAGGGGCTCTTGAATGTAAATATTGTGAAAAATTCTAAAACGAAAGCATAGGAGTTTTTTTAACACAAACATAAGTATTTTTAAATGGACACCCCACATTATTAGCGTGAGATATCACATAAACAATGGCGTTGAGTGCATCGAAATTCGCCAATTGCATTTCGAGATATTGCGAAGTTAGCGCTTGAAATACGCGAAACACGAGGCTAGCTCAGGCGAGAATCCCATTATGCTCAGGACGTGCACTAGACGCGCGTTTCGCTATTTCGAGCGTCGCTTCGGAATATCTCGGGATGTAATTGGCGTATTGCGATGCAATCAACGCCATTGTTTATGTTATTTGTCATTCTATATAGAGTGCTGCTGAAATAATATAGGGTGTCTATTTAAAAACACGTTAAGTTTGCTTTAAAAACATATATGCTTTCGATGTAGAATGTTTCAAAATATTTACTTTAATGAGCCATGTCTTAAATTCATACCGGTGAAAGTCGTTTTAGAATAACTGTTATTGTTCCAGAGATATTTTGGGTGGTCAAGGTTAATGAGAAACGGTATATGTCAAAATAAAATCTGATTAGATTTTCGTTCCGTAAATCCATGTTGAGGAGATCCTCGTGGATGTGGAACATGCCAAGAAACAAAATTTACAAGCTAAATAATAGATAATTCTAATAATACAAATACAGATACATAAAATTTTTTCAGATGATAATATAATAATACTAATGTAGTATGAATACCGATACATGCATCATTTTGTACAATTTAGAAATTCGCTAATGGAGTAGGAGGAGTTGGCCACTAGAAAGTCCTTTAGGCTCCTCTGAAACTGATCTTTCTTTCTAGCTAAATTTTTTATACTTGATGGTAAATTATTGAAAATGTGTGTTCCTGAGTGGTGGACCCCTATTTGAACTGAAGTAAGTGCTTTTAAGTCTTTGTGTTGATCATTTTTGTTCCTAGTATTGTAGGTATGAACTGAGCTGTTTGTTATGAAAAGGGATATATGACAAATTTCGTTAAGAAATAATGAGGCAATAGTTAATGTACCCAGTTCTTTGAAGAAGCTTCTACAGGACGTCCGAGAATTTACTCCACAAATAATAGGTATTACACGCTTTTGCTTGACTTGAAGAGTTCAAATGTTCAAATGTTTGTTAAGCTTATGGGACTTAACTACGGGGTCATCAGTCCCTAAACTTACAAACTACTTATGCACTACTTACGAACTAGGACGGCACAAATATCCATGCCCGAGGGGGGATTCGAACCGCCGACCGTAGTGGCCGTGCCGACCGTGACTGGAGCGCCTCAGTCACCTCGGCCACCGCGGCCGGCACTTGAAGAGTTACCCCAAAATATTATACAATACGACATTATGGAATGAAAGTAAGCAAAGTATGCAAGCTTTTTTTTATTTTTATGTCTTCTATGTCTGATAACACTCGTATTGAAAATACAGTTTTTTTAGTCGTTTCTGCAGTTCTGTAGTGTGCTCCTCCCAACTGAATTTATTATCAAGCTGTAAAACCAGGAATTTAATACTCTCAACCTCTTCTATCGGCTCCTCTTCATACTTAATGCAATGCTGCCGGGAAATCTCTTACATGTTCTGAATTGCATGTAGTGAGTCTTTTCAATGTTGATTTAAACCATTTATTAATGTTCATGAAAATATCATGAGCAGACCGTTCTATAACTTTGCTTGACGTACTTTTTATTGCAATACTTGTATCATCTGCAAACAAAACGAACTCTACTTCTCGTAGTGTAACTGATGAGAGGTCATTAATGTACCCAAAAAGCAATGGCCCTAAGATAGATCCTTGTGGGACACCACACACACACACACACACACACACACACACACACACACACACACATATATATATATATATATATATATATATATATTTCTTCAACTTGTGTCCGATTTTCGACGTTTACGGAACTGGAACGGGTTCAAGACTGCACGCATCCATGAATTATTCTGAAGTGTGAATATTAATTATGAAAATGATGTGTAGGCGCTGTGGTGGAAAGAATAATGGTTGGACAGATTGGTGATTTACGTTAAAGTAGGTTTACAAACGTTCTCTGCTCTTCTGAATACAGTCACCTTATCGGCGGGTATCAGCGTCGATAATGTATCAAGTGCTTCACGTATATCCACCCTCACGGCTTCCACTTTCCCCTTTAAGCAGACCAAAAAACTTTGGTGATCTAGCAGGCCACTTAATGGGTCCGCTACGGCCAATCCACCGTCAAGTAAATTTGTTATTCAGCTACAGTGATACCTGTCTGATGCAGCGAATCGGTGATCCATCATGTTGCAGGAACGCCTGCTGTCGTCGTTCTAATGTCACATCTTCCAAAAGTGGAAGTCGATCTTCTGTCAGGAAATGTTCGCGTACTGCAGCTGTCATGCGATGTGGCTGAAACACTGGCGCCATCACCAGGCCATCAATCATACCACTCAGCATTTTCATAATTGATATTCACATTTCATAATCTTTCGTGAAAGTGTGCGGTGCAGTTTCCGTAACGATGGACACATGTTCATAAGGTCTTTGCGGTCTATTTTTGTAAGTACAATCACCTCAGAAATTATGCTGCAGAACTGCTGAAGCACCCTGTATGTTTATTTTTGAAACGTGCGTTTGAAAGGAACATACATTGATGATAGTCCTAAACTATATGTTTTAAATAAACAGATATAAATTCACATTTTGCAACAACTTCCGACATTTAGCTGCTCTTCTTAAGGTGTTATATCATTTTATGAAAAATGCAAATTTGTGCCTGACCGGGACTCAAACCCGGGTCTCCAACTTTTCCTACACATTTGGTGTGATTCCCGCTATGGGGAGAGGCACATTTTCACCATTTTCACCCTGTATAACTAAGGAAGGGAGGGGACAGAGAGAAGGGGAGAAGGAGTAGATAGACGGGCACGACAAAGAAGGGTGGAAGGAGGAAATTGCAATAAATAATGTATGACATGTTACTGTGAATTAAATGTAGCATAGTTTATATCAGAAGGGGGAGGCAAAGTAGAGGGATAGCGAGCCGCTTTACTGTCTTTTCTGGCGTGTTTTGTAGTAATTTGTTACTGTGCCACGTAAAAACTCCCGTAAATGAGTGTCGGTGCCCTCTTTACTTTTATTTGCTTACTAGATTTTTACCTGCAGCTTTGCTTGCGTTCATCTCCTTGCATACGTGTAAAAGACCATCGAAAGTACAATAATTTCACAACTAATATGTTCGTTATTTATGACCAGGATCATCAGGATGAAAGACACATTTAAAATTTTCCGATCTAAATATAAACCGTGAGTACAAGACGGTAAATACTGTCGTCCTTTATCTAGATGAAAATAAAAATATTATTAAATACGAAAAGAAACACTGTTTGTTACATCGTGACTGAACCGCTGACTGAAGAAGCTGTACGCTATTAAAACATGTAAATTATACGTGATAGAAATGTCATCGAAATAAGTTCGGCCGTTTGAAGACGTTGACGACTAATGTAAGCATTATATTTATTATGTTGAATCGTATTACGTACAACAAATCAACCATTAAAAGTATTTTAATAAATGTGATAAATTTCAAACGTCAAAGAATAAATAGCTTTTCAGGAATCTCCAAGCGTCTTAGAAGCTATAAGAGAAATGTTGATGCTCAGGTTGTATACCTTAAATCAGGTAAATCAGTGATCTCTATATTACCTGGATTTTGAAGTACAGGTAACTGAGTGTGCCAGCCAAAGATGTTCACATTCTGTTTCTTGACTATTGACATAAATTTCAAATCCAGAGATAATCTAGCAATTATTTGTCATGTACTAACTGATGTAAATTCATTTGACTAATTAAAACAAGGCGGACAATGGTAATTCGTGTGCAAAACATATGAATGTGCAGGCACGTTACAGTTCTATACTCACACCAGAGTTATACATCCAGGTTATATAGAGATCACTGGCTTAAATTAACAAATATCTTGAATTACACAGTTTCTAAAGTAGCCTATGTTCTTTTTCTCCATACCCAACTTAATCAAAATCGCTCATGCCTTTTAGTTAGAGCTGGGTTTGAACATGACTCGAACTGTCATCTCGTAAAATCGGGTGTACTGCCGGTGGTCCGCGTCTTCCCAACTCGATATTTCGACGTCGTAACTCGTCGTCTTCATCAGGTGTTCCCTGAGACTGGTTGGCGAGCTGCCCTCGTCCCATATTTATGCCTGGGCGGTGTGTGGTGCTCCCTATGCCGTCCGCGCCCGCTGCGTCCGCTTCTGTCGGTGGTATCAGTCTCTAGGCGCTTCCTCTTCGGTCCGCGCCCGTTGCGGCTCTCTTCTGAGGTAGCGGACGTCCCAAGGCGTTCCCTATTGGGTCCGCGCCCGATAGGCGCGATCCTAGCACTGTTGAACCTCCTTATGCTGTCCGCGACCGCGGCGAGTTTCTCTCGTGGCCGAGCCATTGTCCTGGCCTTCTAAACCCGGTATGCGCCTGTGAGGTGTGCTTCCTGTGGCATCCGGTTGTTGTTGGAGCTGCATATTATGATGGCCATCCTCCAAGGAGCTTGCTGCTGCCTGGTATCGCGTATGTCGTTCTGTTCTGTTTCTTACGCCCTTGGACGTCTGTAGTTCATTACTGGAGGATGAAACTTTCTTCCGTTGTTTCTGTAGTAGTTCCAAAGCAGGATTCCACGCAGTACTAAACTGATATCCTGCTTCTCGGTTGATCAAGTTCTCTGTCATCTTGATTTCAATCGATTCATTGATGACACTAGCCCAGAATCGGGGGGTCTGAGCCAGGATCCTAGTTTTCTCATAACCCATGGTGTGCTCAAGGTCAAGGCAAAGTTCTGCCATTGCAGATTTAGTTACCTGTCGTAGCCTGGTATGCCTCTGGTGTTCTTTGCATCTTATTTCAACTGTTCTTGTAGTTTGACCGATGTAAGCCATCCCACATTCACATGGTATATGGTAGACACCAGGTTTCCTTAACCCCAGATCATCCTTGACAGTTTCAAGGAGCGTCCTGATCTTGTTAGGTGGGCAGAACACTTTATATTGTGTTTCTTCAGGATTCTGCTGATCTTGGCAAATATAGGTCCCGCATATGGTAGAAAGGCTACTTTCCTGGTCTCTTCTTCCTGCTCCTCTTCTGTTGCCTCAGGTCGTCTGGTGGGATGGAGCGCTTTGCGGATGTCCCTGGTGGAGTAAGTAACAGAACAGAACGACATACGCGATACCAGGCAGCAGCAAGCTCCTTGGAGGATGGCCATCATAATATGCAGCACCAACAACAACCGGATGCCACAGGAAGCACACCTCACAGGCGCATACCGGGTTTAGAAGGCCAGGACAATGGCTCGGCCACGAGAGAAACTCGCCGCGGTCGCGGACAGCATAAGGAGGTTCAACAGAGCCATGATAGTGCTAGGATCGCGCCTATCGGGCGCGGACCCAATAGGGAACGCCTTGGGACGTCCGCTACCTCAGAAGAGAGCCGCAACGGGCGCGGACCGAAGAGGAAGCGCCTAGAGACTGATACCACCGACAGAAGCGGACGCAGCGGGCGCGGACGGCATAGGGAGCACCACACACCGCCCAGGCATAAATATGGGACGAGGTCAGCTCGCCAACCAGTCTCAGGGAACACCTGATGAAGACGCCGAGTTACGACGTCGAAATATCGTGTTGGGAAGACGCGGACCACCGACAGTACAGATTTTACGAGATGACAACGAATCGCCGGGAAAGTCTTAGAAATTATATGACTCGAACTGTTCGAACAATTTACGTCACAGTTCGGGAAATCTCGGGAAATCTTCGAACTTCCGATCACGACGCTATCTAGCAATGGCAGAAGGTACTATCTCTTCGATTTACAATGATGATAGTCATAAATCTTTTCTGTGCTGTGCAGTATACGATCCATAACGAAAGGGTGTCATTAATGTTCTATGGGGATTAATAAATGTGAAATTCGGACTATAGTAGCTTCTAGGGTGCAGGTCATAAGTAAAAACAGTAGCGGATATAGGCTATAAGTAAACGATGGCAAACGCGATTAAAAATTATAGTGCTGGGATCTAGCGACGCCTGTTGATATTACGTATAGAGAAGTACGTGCACCGTTCATTTCGAGGTTGCAATTACAGTTTGGTTTTATAAGACTTATTTCCGTTATTGGGTATTAAATTTCTAATGTCTTCCCTATTTCATATCTTCTAATCTTGTTTTCAAGGCGATTAAAAGGTGGTAAAATTTTTATCTGTAACTGTACCGTATGAACAGGGAATGGAAACTGTCATTTGAAACCTATCTCTTATAATCACATTAAATGTAATTTCTACTTATTAAGGATTCACATTTTTTTTTTCTTTTGAATGTTAGCCGTCAATAATGAGGTGCAGTAGTTCTGTTCTAGTTCAAAATGTTCAAATGTTTGTTAAGCTTATGGGACTTAACTACGGGGTCATCAGTCCCTAAACTTACAAACTACTTAACTACTTACGAACTAGGACGGCACAAATATCCATGCCCGAGGGGGGATTCGAACCCCCGCCCGTAGTGGGCGTGCTGACCGTGACTGGAGCGCCTCAGTCACCTCGGCCACCGCGGCCGGCTCTGTTCTAGTAGCAGATATTTTGTTTATCAATGGATCATATCTTTCAGTGACACCAGACAAGTCACGTACAGTATGCACTGTTTAAAACAAAATATGCAGGTTTTCATAGTGTTGACCTTCTTTTACTTTCTATGAAAGTAGTTCTGATCAAAGGGCTAGCCCGCTAACTTCAAAATTTCCCGCGTATCGTTGGCAGATTTGCAGCGCCAGTCATTTATTATCTGAGTATTCGAACAGTTCGATACTGTATCGAGTTATCCGCTGTATCGGGAAATCCCGAACATGGTCGAACGCGAGTATCATTTGCCCAGCCCTAGTCGTGAAAGCATTTATAATATTATGTATGGATTTATTTTTATACGTTGTGCAATTTGCTGGGTATCAAGTCGTTCGCGCAGCTAGAGTTCCAAGAGACAACTTTAGTAATGGCGCAAATGTGTAGATAGTTTTGGAAATAACACTTTTTAAATTATTGGGTAAAACAGCCAGGATCACTGGTTACCTTTATCAATATCACCGGATTCCGCAGATTAAACTGCCATAATCGGATCTGTAAGTATACACGTAAAATCGTATTGTAAGACTGAGAAATACATATCCATACATATATCCCATTTCAACTGCACTTTTCGTTTAATGCGCCACATTACACAAGAAACCTTTTAAAAATATACTTGTTCATCTGTCACAGTACAAATAACATGTCAAACTCATCTTGCTTCAACGTGATGTACTCACAGTTCAGTTAAAGCCAAATCGTCCAAATTAACTGTCCACATCACAACACGTTGTCAGATGGCGCTATGGACATAACATTTGTGGAACACATTCTCTGATGTCACGAAAAACGTTCTTGCATACATGAAAAATAAATTACAATTGAAAATTATCGTCATTGTTAATCACCCTGTGTCTTAAACTGTCGTCAATTCACAAATAAAAAATTTTGAACATTACATTAGGTGTCACTTTATAAAAGTCATCGAACAAAAATTATTTATGTTAGATTCCTAGGATCCAAAGTAGGGAAATTAATGTATGTTTTCAATTATAGCTAACAGCTATAATAACTACAATAATTTTTCCTTAGTATGTAGGTCGGCTATTTAAAATCATAAGAACAGAGAAGTTCTTACCCAACTCCTACAACTTTTGAGCTATATAAATGCAACTGCTTTGTAGCCCAAGGTCTATGTTTAGACACCTGATATCTCACTGTAAATATATTGAAATGTACGTGACATTTCGGGCAAAATTCAGGTACACACAGGATGCCATTGAGGAAAAGGTTGATAATGTTCAAATCAAATGTTTGTTAAGCTTATGGGACTTAACTACGGGGTCATCAGTCCCTAAACTTACAAACTACTTATGAACTACTTACGAACTAGGACGGCACAAATATCCATGCCCGAGGGGGGATTCGAACCCCCGACCGTAGTGGCCGTGCTGACCGTGACTGCAGCGCCTCAGTCACCTCGGCCACCGCGGCCGGCGGTTGATAATGGAGAACCTGCATTGCACAGGTAGCACTAATTATTTGTAGGCAGGTGAATGGACGGAGAATATCGTGTGACGAAGTTCTAGTCGATATATCTATAGGTACAGCCTCGCTACGCCCGTGGAAAAGAAACATTTATGTTTAATAAAATAGAATTTTAAATTCCGTTCATTAATTCGTCTTAAGGCCAGATGATAAACATCCATTATGGATAAGTTTAAATATTATTTTCCTTTTCCATCTCTAGTAAAAAAAAAAAAAAAAAAAAAAAAAAAAAAGTAAGCTGTTTTTGTGTGCCAACTAGGGACCAAGCCACTTACAATTGGCAGTGTGAACCAACGTATGTGAACTGTATGTATCACACTGCAGTGACATTTTAATAATATATGCTGATATTAACCGAAGATGGAATATTACTTCAATTATGTTTTCCTAATGGTATGGGAAAATTGACAACTACATTCAGTGACTGGGAAATATGAGATTAAGAACATTAAAAATGCAAGCTCTCTGTGCGTATCGCGCCATTCTACTGTTACTGCAGTGCTGCCGCTTGGAGAATTTTACATTAATTCGCGATAGTCATCCATAAATCAAGATATATTGTTTTAAACTTTATATTCTGACCTAGGTACACATATGTGAAGAAACCGCAGTTCGATTCTGATGTCCATTGCGCCATTTCTGGCACCGAGTTTTGCGTGTTGAGCAACATATAAATTCAAGCAAACGTAGAGAGATAGTAGCTGCAGCTGCATCATTCAAAAGCCTATGCTTCGAAACTAGAAATAAATTGGTTTGAACAGAAATTTTCTTGCGGTCCCACGAAGATGTAATGTTCAAATGTTTGTAAAGCTTATGGAACTTAACTGCGGGATGATCAGTCCTTAAAAACTTACAAACTACTTATGAACTAACATACTAAAGACAACACAAACATCCATGCCCGAGGGAAGATTCGAACCTCCGACACGGGAGGCCGCGCTATCCGCAACGTGGCGCTCCAGACCGCTCGGCTAACCCCCGTGCGGTCCCCACGAAGACTGAAGCCATCGTTACGGACGCATTTGTCTCCTAGCGTTACGAAATATTACAAAAAGAGCTAAAAGACGTCACTTTTGTCACAGGGTTTACAGATGCTTTGAATCATCGGCAAAAAAAAAAAAAATATTTTTCCTGTTATGATTAGGTATTTTTTACCTGACTGATGAACTTACAAAAATAACCTAGATAGCAAAATAATCGCGTTCTGCGTTGATAATACCAATACTAAATATCTGGGGCCAGCACATAAAGGAACAAGAAATATACTACACACTCTTAAAATGGTAGTGAATCGTAAAATGCTTGGGGTTGCATGTACGGAAGGTATAGTACTCAAGACTGCTGCAAAAAATAAAAAAAATGTTCAAATGTTTGTACGGCTTATTGGACTTCACTAGGGGGTCATCAGTCCCTAAACTTACAAACTACTTATGAACTAGCTTACACTAAAGACGGCACAAACATCCATGCCCGGGGCGGTATTCGAACCCCCGACCGCAGCGGCCGTGCAGACCGTGACTGGCACACTGCAGACCGCTCGGCCACTGCGACCGGCAGACTGCTGCATACTATGAACCTATTCATGTAAAAATTTCTTACAAGTCCCCAGTATTCAGTTTCAGACAATATAGTCACATTAAGCCCAGAATTGTATGAAAGTGAATACTTTCCTCCGTAGAACTGAAGACGAAGGAAAGGAGTAGAAACTGAATACAGCGGTAATGGCCCGTATAAAACCAATGAGAATACTCCCCTCTTTATAGTAACTCCAAAAGCTTCTTTTCAGGCGGGCCCGCAACATAATTAAATAACCATTTACATTTTAAATGTTTATTCCTTTTTAATGCAGCACTATTATTTTAATTATTAGGTGTTATGTAAAGACGACGACCGTTTCGGCTTTTCTTTAAATAGCACCAAATAAATAAAATAATTATCTTCTTCGATTCAGGCTTCGTAATGCCTGACGGTACCAACTAGACTTGCGCATAATAGTTCGCGATCGGGAGCGCTCACTTTAGTTCGCGACTCTGCCCCGAACTAGTTCATTCTTTTAGTTCGTCCGCTCCCAGTGACGGCTGAGCGGCGTGGTCTGCGCATGCAGGTGGAGGGAGAAGTTCCCCCACCAAGTACGTGCTTCATGCGCTTGCTGCGTGAGCCGCTAACGATGTCACGCAAACCAAAAGAAACAGTTTGTGGATAATTTCTCGCGTTTAAGTTTAGAGTTATCTTTATATTTTGGCATTATGGAAATTATTATTAGTCAGACATTGCAGAGTGCAGAATACTTCAAAACAGAAATTTTGTAGCACTGAACTATGTAATCTAGCAGGCAGACGTTCACCTCGAAATGGCTCTCATGAGAAGAAGGCAAACACGTGATTTTTAATTCTGCTGCACGCCCTCTCGCTATTGCCCGTCGGTCTTCGGAAAAGAATCCAATGAACTAAGAAGGAGATAAGTTTGGCATAATAGTTCGCGACCGATAACGCATGTTTTAGTTCGCGACCGATTGCACATATTTTAGTTCGCGACCGATCGCGACCGGTAGCTCTCCTTTTAGCTCGCAGCTCGGCCGCGAAGTGCGTCGCTCTTTTTAGTTCATTCGCTCTTTTTGGCTTTTGCTACCGCTACTAAAAGAGCTCTTACTTTTGTTATGACAGCTCTTTTATACAATGATCATTGTTGCCGAAGCGTGTGCTATTACCCGTATATTTGGGCAATTAGACATCAAATACTTAAGCAAATAAACCATGAATCACGCGATTCTGCGTGCTCTCGCGTCCTCTCGCTGTTCTCCGTCAGTCTTCGGAAAAGGAGCGGACGAACTAAGAGGCGAGAGATCTGCGAACTAGTTCGCGTAGTTCGCCTGTGGGCGCGCTTTTCCGACCTAGTTCGTTCGCGAACTGCACAAGACTAGTACCAACCGACCGCAGAATCATCGTAAGCCGACTGGCATCATGGAACACAGATGTGGAGGGGCTTGTGGTCTGCCAGGCGTTGTTGGTTTTCGTGCATTAGAGCTGGTCAAAAAAATACTGTGTCAAGTAGCTCCTCATCTCACAGCAGACGGTTACCCTCATCTCACAACAGACGGTTACCCATCCATCGAGCCCTAGCCATGATATTCTCCAAATCTGGGCATACACTGGCAAGTGGTCCTCCCCCTCCCCCCCCCCCTCCCACTAATCGACGACGCAGTTTGTTGGAACCGAGAGTTTGTGACACTTGCGGGGAAAGGGAATGTGTAGACACTTACGGGGAGACCCGGACGCTGCAGGTAGTGAACAGGGTGTTCCAGAAGTAGGGATACACCATCCCTACTGCATGCCCTCCAGCCGCTACCTGTGCCGTATTCAGGGAAAGGCCCACCGGACCGGCCGCGCAATTTGTGACACAAATTACATGTCTGATAATATTAATGCATAGAAGTATGAACTCACGTCAAGACTACTTCCTGCAAACATTTCGACAAAAAAAGTTGGCACTGAGTATAGAAAAACAAAATTCTGGTATATTGGATTTTAACATTTTATCAAAAAATGAATGTTACTACAAGAGATACAGCCATTCAAATTTACTGGCACCATAACGTTTTACCTTCCTGAGTAAATGAGCTGCTTGTTGTAGTTTCAACATCACAGTAGCCTTTTTCTTGGATGTTCTGAATATAAACCTTCACAAAGACTTCTTGAGGAGGAGAGTGATACAGATACCTGATTGTAAACACTGCCTATTAACTTAGACCTTTCTGACTGTACTGAATAGGAATTCCGCGTATTCCGTAACTTACATTTATACATTTAACAGGCAATGCAATTTATAACCAACAATTGGCTGCCAATTTCGCTTCATTTTTCCTGGAAATCTTGCAACTTGTTTCTCCCTGTTGGTTTATGCCAAGTTCGGAGTAATAATGGTTCTATATGACGGTGATAGAAAATAGAATTTATCTTTAGCATTTTTCGGTGTGTGATATTCCCTTACACATTCCGGATTTCATACATTTATTAGATGTATTTGTAATTCGAATACAGCGAAATCATTTTGGGGTCTCGAATAAACGCATCAAGTATGTACTCATTGACTTATTATTAACGTTTTTTAATTGAAGGTTTAAAGTTGCATCTCCTATTAAAAAGCATAGTAGCTATTTTTAAAGAGATGGAAGTTGCGTGATAGTGGGGTTAACTACATAGCTGTCAATTACATCAAAGTATCTGTGCAGGATGCATAATATATTTATTGGTTGCGCAGGTGTCTTGATATGCTTAGTGTTGTGAATAATATGCTTTTAGGAGGTATGACTGTTGAAAGTCATCGTCTTGTAGTAGCAGAGAATGTCTTAATAACTCTCCAAACATTATCACTGTTAAAATACCGTTTTGTTTTCAGGAGGAACACTCAACGAATTAATATGTAATTAGAACAAGTTTCGTGTTATGTTGACAGTGCTAGACTTCTTGGTGTGCCTGTACCCAGGAAAAGCTATTATCCGCTCCAAGGGCCCTGGGTTCCCCGCAAGTATCACTCCTTGCAAGTGTTCCAACCCTGGAACCAATGCCCCTAACTGGTACCTTCGTTACCACCTCTCTGGCAGCACAGCGATTGACATTTTTGGTACCCTCCCCCCTGCTCGGTCCCTTTGTTGGCGCACCCGTCCACCCCCTCCACCACTGGTCAGGTAAACCATCTGGCTGGCGCTACTCTGCCCGGGGCGGCACTTGACTGACATGACGCAGAACCGCTTGCTTCTGCAGCCCACTTGTGCCGTGTAGCGTGCCGGTGAGTGGCAGCAGCGCTCGGCTGCTTCGCCAACAGCTGCCTGCCGCCAGCATACGTAAACACAGGCTGCTGTCAGTCAGCTCTGGCGTGCCTGTTTGCTGGCAGAATGCCTCACTCAACGTCACCGGGCACCTCACTGCTCCTACGGACGTCCTCATATCGCCAGTGAAGGCCTATTCTGCAGCATTCAACAAAACAGGCAGGGAAGCGGGCAGCGGGACCGTCCTGCCAGGTGGCGAGCGTGCTTGCAGGTATGTTTCTCGCGATTCTCACTCCGTGTGAGAGGCTCTTATCAACTCCACCGGGATACAACGCCTGTGCGCTGCCTGCCAAGAGTAGTCATTACACAAGCAAACTATTTGTCTTATATAGCGATGTGTTGAGTTTGGGAATACATGCATGTTTCACAGTGTGTTTATGAATGTTCTTAATGCTATTCCTGTAATTCTCCGTGCAGATTTTTGCTGGTATGAGACAAAGTGCCTAATGAGAATTGTCCGATTCCATTATCGGTAAGATATCTTACTAATACTTCATAAATATGTTATACCAACACAAATTTGTCTGTGAACCACACAAATAACATTATGAACATTCTGAAACACACTGTGCAATGTGCACGTATTCCCAAACTCAGGACAACGCTACGCAAGACTAATAGTTTTCTTGTGTTATGCCTACTCATAACAGGCAGCGCACAGGCCTTGTTTCTAGGTGGCGTTGTTCTTATCCGTCGGCACACGGTCAACGTGCCAAGTTCAACGTGCGGCTGAACGCTCGGAGACGGCGCGACTTGTGGATACGAGACGTGTGCCTCAACAAGCTACGCGCGCCCGCAATCACACTGTTTACAAAATGAAAGGAATGAATTTCCTGTTTCACCTCCATCAAAAAGCTATTCTGCGCTTGTGCATATGATCGCTTATGTTCTGTGATATAGGTTACATACGTAACAATGAAATATCTATGAACCTAAGACTCTTAGAAAAGTTGCATGTTATGTCAATAAGTGCAGCGAATGTTTCACGACAAACTGTGGCCACGCTGGTGAAGTCGAGCGGTCGGGAGCGCCACGTTACAGATCGCGCACCCTCCCGCGTCGGTGGTTCGAATCCTCCGTCGGGCAAGGATGTGTGTGTTGTCTTTAGATTAGTTTAACTTAGTCTAAGTAGATAGTAATTCTAGGGACTGATGACCAACGTAGTTAAGTCTCTTAGATTTACAAACTTTTGAAAATTTCCAATTAAATTTCTTGCTGTCAAAAGGGCCTCACAAACGGTTAGTGTTACTAACCTATTTTTTGGCCGAAACATTTCAAACAGGGAGGTTCTGGTCGCTGGGGACCAACAATTAGGTCTGTAAAATTTAGTTCCGAGCGGCTGAACGGCGCTATCTAAAAACTGGGAACACGTTACAAACATTTGACAAACTGTGCGATATGACATTAGAAAAGGCGTTCACATAAAACAAACATTATTGCAACAGTCTCACTTTTTATTAACATTTAAAGGTCATTCTTCCTCGATCAGTGTTACTATTCAGTAGTAGAATCTTCAGAACATGTAAAATGCAATAAGTGAAACAATTTAGTGCGTATTTTACTCTAAGTAAGGTACGAACTATCTTGTTCATAACACGAATCCAACAAACTCATTCCTCAGATGATGCGCACTTATGTTTACATAGAGCCGCGGTGAAGTGGCCGAGCGGTCTAAGGCGTCTCGCTGCGGATCGTGTGGCTGCTCGCCGTCGGAGGTTCGACTCCTCCCTGGGGCATGTGTGTGTGTGTGTGTGTGTGTGTGTGTGTTGTCCTTAGGTTAGTTTACCGTACTTTAAGTAGTTTGTAAGCTACGGACTGATTACCACGTAGTTTGGTCCGATAAACATTTGAATCATTTGTTTACATTCATCGAATATTATACCATATACTTCCGTGAAATTAATATTAGTCTTTGAGCCCATCACAAAACCCGAAAATGAGAAATTTTGCCTACGTTGAACCTTGAACCATCTCCCTGGGATATCGTCTGTTTTATAGTCCACAACTTTACTGCCTCCGCTACGCCAGATAACGTTTTAAGGTATTTTCGACGTGTTGTGTTCGAATGTTCGAATGTTTGTATAGCTGATGGGACTTAACTACGGGGTCATGAGTCCCTAAACTTACAAACTACTTATGAACTAGCTAATACTAAGTACGGCACAAATATCCATGCCCGAGGGGGGATTCGAACCCCCGACCGTAGTGGCCGTGCAGACCGTGACTGGAGCGCCTCAGTCCCCTCGGCCACCGCTGCCGGCAACGTGTTGTGTACATTACTGGTAGATATCTCGGTAGCTGACATGTAATTACAACAAATCATATAAAGAACAATTCGTTGTGACAGTTCTTCAGTCTGCCGTTGCTTTGAAACACCAGATTTCTGTAACGCGGAAATTTTTAACCACATATAAGACGTTTCCAGCCCATTATTCCAACATATAGCACCTCTAATGACCAAATTTCGCGAGATTCTCAATTTACTCGTGAGATAGGAGATATGATACTGCGAGAAGAATTTGACAGAGCGCCGAAGGACTTGAGTCGAAACAAGGCCCCTGGAGTAGATGTTATTCCATCTGAACTGCTGATTTCATTACGAGAGCCAGTCATGAAAAAAATGTACGACCTGGTATGCAAGATGTATGATACCCTCCGACTTCAAGAAAAACATCGTAATTCCAATTCCAAAGAAAGCAAGTGCAGACAAATGAGAAAATTATCGACCTATCCGTTTAATAAGTCATGCTTGCAAAATACTAACACGAATTATTTACAGACGAATGGAAAAACTTGTGGAATCTGACCTCGGGAAAGATCAGTTTGGAAATGTAGGAAAACTGGAGGCAATACTCACATTACAACTTATCTTAGAAGATAGGCTAAGGAAGGGGAAACCTACTTTTTTGGCATTTGTAGATTTGCTGAAATACATTCTTCCAAATTCTGAAGGTAGCAGGGGTAAAACGAAGGTAATGGAATGTAATGTCAGAAAATCAAGCGATGCTGAAGGAATTAGATTAGGTAATGAGACAATAAAAGTAGTAGATGAATTTTGTTATTTGGGTAGCAAAATATCTTCTGATGGCCGAACTAAAGAAGATAAAATGCAGAATGGCTATGGGGAGAAAAGCGTTTCTAAAGAAGCGAAACGTGTTAACATCGAATATTAATTTAAATGTTAGGAAGTCCTTTCTGAATGCATTTATCTGGAGTGTAGCATTGTATGGGAGTGAAACGTGGACGATAAAGAGATCAGACGAAAAGATAATAGAAGCTTTTGAAATGTGTGCTACAGACGAATGATGGAGATTAGATGGGTGGATCACGTGACCAATGAGGAGGTACTTAAGAGAATTGGGCGGAAAAAGAGTTTCTGGCATATCCTGACTAAGAGTAGGGATAGATTGGTAGGGCACATTCTGAGACATCAAGGAATTGTCAACTTAGCATTAGAAGGAAGTGTGTGGGGTAAAAATAGTAGAGGGAGACCGAGGGACGAATACAGTAAGATTCAAAAGGATGTATGTTGCCGAACGTATTCTCAGATGAAGAGACTTGCACAGGCAGGGTAGCGTGGAGAGCTGCATCAAACCAGTCTGCGGACTGAAGACTACAATAACAACAACATACTTCTGTGTCTGTCTACTATTTCTGATTCATTGATGTTGTTTCTTTCTACAGTAACGAACGGTGTACCGGACGTTAAGAAAGAGCCACGACGCCCTTGACAATGTCCTCCGCAGATGGGTACGAAAGAAACAGATCCATAAGACGACGGCATAATAGCCCGGGAAAATTTTAACAATATGATTTGCGGACATTTGACAATATGTACGGCTCGTCACTGGGGTGTTGCAGTTTGGCGCGCCACGTGGTTTTTGCAGCCACAGCACTGGAGACCTGGTGCACTAGATAGCAGCGGATCCGGCCACCAGCCAACAGGTTTGCGGCCCAGACAGCGCACAGTGTCTGCGCCATTTCTAGGAAAGCACGCGCCGCGACAGACCGGACCAGACCACCGCACATCCCAGAGATGGCTCTCAGTTCGCCGAATAGAATGTGGGCAGCAAGCGCGAAGAGTAACCTAAAGTGGGCCAAAATTGTTTGTAAATTATCATTTTTAATACTTAAAGTGACAGTTTTGGTCTAGAACTCTTGGAACCGCAGTAAACCAAGCTTAATTTTTTTATTTTTTTTATTTATCGTATGTCATACATCGCTATCTTTACACACTTTATACATTCTTTAATTACAAATTCACATCTAAACATTTTATATAATTAATTGCCTCCTCTGTTGCAGCGAGGAAATCGTTGAAGGTTCCCTTGTAGGCTCGAAATGGGCATTCTTCCACTATGTGCCGGACTGTTTGTTTTTCAGCGTCGCAGTCGCAATTTGGTGATGGTGTCTTTCCCCATTTGTAGAAAGCATCAGCACTTCTCCCGTGGCCAGTACGTATGCGGTTTAGAATTGTCCACACTTTGCGTGGCTGATTGAAACCAGAAGGTTTCTCACCTGTTATGAAACTTTGTCATTTTGGTGGGCAGTGTTCTTGCCAGTGTTGCTTCCAAAGATCTTCGACTTCAAAGTTGGTATTCATCGTCTCTTTATCTGAGAGTAGTGCTGGTCTTCTCGATTTAAGTCTTCTGCGCTCTAGGTCAGCTATGTCACTGTGTATGGGCAGCTGTACTCTCTGAGAAGAGCATTTTTTCGCCACATTTCTGGAGGTTGTATATGGCTCGGAGTTGGCAGCCATACAGTGGGCGTAGATTTTATCGTGCCGCTGATAGTGCTCATGGTGTCATTTAGCACCACATCGATCCTGTTTGTATGCGGGCTGTTAATCCATACGGGAGCGCAATATTCTGCCGCCGAGTAGACAAGTTCAGCTGCTGATGTGCGGAGTGTGTTTGCTGTGGAGCCCCAGGTGGTGCCGCACAGTTGATGAATGATGTTATTTCTTGTCCTCATTTTATTTGCAGTATTTGTTAGGTGTTCACTGTAAGATAGCGTCCTGTCCAGCGTAACTCCGAGATATTTGGGGTAGTTGTTACGGCTGTAACGTTTCCATTCATAGATGTCATTAAGCTCTCTTCTTGCTGAGTGGTTGCAAAGGTGGAAGCTTGATACTTCGGTTTTAGTAGGGTTCGGCTGCAGTCTCCATTTGCGGAAGTAGCCACAAATCAGCTTCAAATCAGAGCACAAAACGCAGTGATATACTGATGTCGCTGAATCACATCTAATTTTCCCACTTGTTTCTTTGTTTCGTGCCGGCCGCGGTGGCCGAGGGGACTAAGGCGCTCCAGTCACGGTCTGCACGGCCACTACGTTCGGGGGTTCGAATCCCCCCTCGGGCATGGATATTTGTGCTGTCTTTAGTATAAGGTAGTTCATAAGTAGTTTGTAAGTTTCGGGACTGATAACCCCGTAGTTAAGTCCCATAGACTATACAAACATTTGAACATTTTTCTTTGTTTCGTCTATTAAAATGTCACTCGTGGTAGAATGCAACGCTTTGTTTGAAGATGTCACCAACTACGTATTGTGAAATAAATAATCGATTAATTATTAAGCAATATACGATGTACAATTGCTATATTGTTTAATAATTAATCGATTATTTATTTTACAAAACGTAGTTGGTGACATGTTCACACAAAGTTTTGCATTCTACCACGAGTGACATTTTAATAGACGAAACAAATCAACAAGACACCAGTACCATAGGGGGGAAATTAGATGTACAAGTATTCAAATGTTTGTAATTCTATCGGACGAAACTGCGTGGTTATCAGTCCGTATCTTACAAACTACTTAAACTAAGGTAAACGAACCTAAGGACGAACACACACACACACACACACATTTCACAGGGAGGACTCGAACCTCTGATGACGAGCAACCGCGCGCTACGAAGCGAGGCGCCTTAGACCGCTCGGCTACTCCACCGCGGCGAAATTAGATGTAATTCAGCGACATCAGTATATGACTGCGCTTTCGATCAATACTGCGAAAAACGTGATTTTTCAAGTAATTATAACAGCGCGAAACAAACGTGTCCTAAATACCTGATAGTGCCTGCATTAGCCCTTACATCTACGCAAATACTCTGCAAGACACTTTGAAGTAGTACTAGTACTACTAGTACACGGCAAAAAGGAAAAAAATGAATATTTCTCATTTCGATTTCATTTCACTAATTTTATTTAAATGATCATATCTCTCTATGTCGGTGGGCGCTAACAAAATATGTTCGCATTCGGAAGAAAAAGTTGGTGACAGAACTTTCGAAAATAAATCTCGGCGCAACACAAAACGCTTTTTTAAAAATGATTTCCATCACAAGTCGAACATCGTGTCACTCCCCCCCTCCCCCTATCGTGATAAAACAAAACGAGCTGCCCTTCTCTGAACCTTCTATAAATCGTTCATCAGTCCCACTTGATGGGGATCTCACAATGCGCAGCAATACTCCAAAATAGCACGCGCAAGTGTATTGGAGGCAGTTTTTTTTAGTAGAATTGTTAAAACTTCTTAGTGTTCTGGTTCCCGTCCCCTGCAGTAGTTTCTATGTCTTCTTTCCAATTTGTTATTAGTTGTTATTACTTTGTATTTATTTGATTTTACAGCCTGTAGATTTGTCGATTTATACCGTCAATGAAGTTTAACAAATTTCTTCTAGTGCTTATCATTCTTAAGGGTCAGTTGCCAATGTTTGCGCCATGCAGATATCTAAACAGCTTTTCCGTTGCTTTTGATCTTTTGGTGAGTTTATTAACCGCTAAATAACAGCATCATTCGAGACGTATCTATGACAGCGAAGCAGACTTTCGACAAAGTCGTTAAAACCAAGAGGAAGAGGACCATGTGCCGTGGCGGAGTGTCCGAGCGCATTGAGGCACTATGCTCCGATGCCCGAGGCCGATCCCCGTCGGGGATTAAAATCCCCCCTCGGGCATGGATGTTCGTGCTGTCTTTAGTATAAGGTAGTTCATAAGTAGTTCGTAAGTTTAGGGACTGATGACCCCGCAGCTAAGCCCCATAACCTTAACAAACATTTTTTTTTATGAGCGCCATGTCTAAGCCACATTTTTACATTCAAAATCATTTTCACATTCAAACCGTTCAAATATCACAAGCGGGCCGCGGTGGCCGAGCGTTCTGCGGCGCGTCAGTTTCAGTCTGCACGGCCACTACGGTCGTGGGTTCGAATCCCCCCTCGAGCATGGATATTTGTGCCGTCCTTACTATTAGGTAGTTCATAAGAAGTTTGTAAGTTTAGGGACTGATGACCCCGTAGTGAAGTCCCATAAGCTCTACAAAAATTTGAACATTTTGAATATCACAAGCCACACTAATTAAATTTTCAAATAATGATGTGGGCATGCCAATGTCATAACCAGTCTTTCGCCAAGCAGATGGCGACACACGTTTCACTTTCGTGAAGGAAATTGTACGTGAAGTTTGATGATGAAATATTGACCACGTGTGTTATCTTCACTTGTGGTTTGACTCTTTGCAGTCAGCAATCCTTCTGAAACGAGTATATTGCCGGAAGAAGTAAATGCCGCGCAGGAATGGACGTGTGCTCTAAGGCACCTTGCTGAGGATTGCGCGGCACCTCTCCGTCGGAAGTTCGAGTCCTCTCTCGGGAATGTATGTATGTATGTATGTGTGTGTGTGTGTGTGTGTGTGTGTGTGTGTGTGTGTGTGTGTGTGTGTGTGTGTGTGTGTGTATTATTCTTACTGTAAGTTAGTTTAAGTAGTTTGTAAGTCTAGGGACTGATGACCACTGCAGTTTGATCCTACAATTTTACAAACTTTTGCACAAGTATTGAACTTCCAGAGAAGTAAACAGTAAGGGGTTAGCAATATTTTGTTGTTTTCCGCGCCAGTACCTCCACAGCATCGCACCTTCGCTTGTAAAAGTAGTATCTAGAATGGTACGATCTATGTGATCCTCCCAGAAATCACACAGCGGGAAATAAGCTCGTATAAAGATATGAGAATCCAACACCTAATCAGCAAATAGGAAACAGTGAAGGTCATTTTTGGTCTTTCCGTGGAATTCTACACCATCTTAGAGGAGACAGCTAAGCACAGTGAACAGGGAGGGAGATATCTACATGAGTTTTCATACTTCTTTTGTTGTCATAATCACACTGACTGTATAGAACATCAAATATATACTTTCAATTAAGGAATTAATTATCAGATTTAACAATTATTCCTAATTGAAACGGCAATTTTGAAAAAAAATTATAGATAGGTACAGGGACACACTACTGGAAGCAGCTAGAGAATGTCTTGGAACGGTAGTGTGTAAAGACAGGAAGAAGCAGACAGCTTGGTGGAATGACACAGTCAAAGCAGCCTGTAAAAAGAAAAAGAAGGCATTTCAAAAATGGCTCCATACTAGAAATCAGACACACAGAGAAAGTTATGTTGAAGAAAGAAACAAAGCCAAACGGATAATTGCAGATTCCAAGCAGAAATCATGGGAAGACTTTGGAAACAAGCTAGAAACACTGGGTCAAGCAGCGGGAAAACCATTTTGGAGGGAAGAAGGAATTAACAAGTGTTTTGGACAGGTCAGGAAAGCTGCTAGTCAATCCTGTGGATGCCTTGAGCAGATGGAGGGAATATTTTGAAGAACTGCTCAATGTAGGTGAAACGTTCAATGATGTGTCAGATTTTCAGGTAGAATGGGATAGGAACGACGATGGAAACAGGATCTCATTTTAGGAAGTGGAGAAAATGGTCAGTAGATTGCAGTGTAATAAAGCGGCTGGGGTGGATGAAATTAAGCCGGAACTCGTGAAACACAGTGGAATATCAGGTCTAAAATGGTTACACAGGATAATTGAAAAGGCTTGGGAATCGGGACAGGTTCCGTCTGACTGGACGAAAGCGGTAATGACGCCAATTTTCAAACATGGAAACAGAAAAGATTGCAACAACTATCGAGGTATCTCTTTAATTAGCGTTGTAGGCAAAATATTCTCAGGTATTGTTGAAAGGAGAGTACGAGTATTAATTGAGGACAAGTTAGATGAAAATCAGTGTGGGTTTAGGCCTCTTAGAGGCTGTCAGGGCCGGATCTTTAGCTTACGGCAGGTAATGGAAAAGTGCTATGAGTGGAACAGGGAATTGTATCTATGTTTCATAGATCTGGAAAAGGCTTATGACCGTGTTCCTAGGAGGAAGCTGCTGTCAGCTGTTCAAGATTATGGTATAGGAGGCAAACTTTTGCAGGCAATTAAAGGGCTTTACGTAGACTTTCAGGCAGCAGTTGGAGTAGATGGCAAATTAAGCTCATGGTTCAGGGTAGTTTCAGGGGTAAGACAAGGCTGTAACCTGTCACCACTGTTGTTCATACTTCATGGATCATATGTTGAAAACAGTAGACTGGCAGGGCGGGATTAAAATAGGTCAAAACAAAATAAGCAGTCTCACATATGCGGATGACTTAGTTGTAATGGCAGATTCGATGGAAAGGTTGCAAACTAATATTTCAGAGCTCGATCAGAGGTGCAAGGATTATGATATGAAGATCAGCATCTCCAAACCGAAAGTAATGTCTATGGGAAAGAGATTCAAACAGGTTGAGTGCCAGATAGGAGGAACAAAGTTAGAACAGGTAGACAGTTTCAAGTACCTGGGATGTATTTTCTCACAGGATGGCAACATAGGTAAAGAATTGGAATCGAGGTGCAGCAAAATTAATGCAGTGAGTGCTCAGCTAAGATCTACTCTCTTTTGCAAGAAGGAAGTAAGTACCAAGACTAAGTTAGCAGTGCAGCGCTATATCTTTCGATCAACTTTGTTGTATGGGAGTGAAAGTTGGGTGGATACAGGTTACCTTATTAATAAGGTAGAGGTTACAGATATGAAAGTAGCAAGAATGATTGCAGGTACTAATAGATGGCAACAATGGCAGGAGGGTGTCTATAATGAGGAAATCAAAGAAAAACTGGGAATGAATACCATTAATGAAGCAGTTATAGCGAACAGACTGAGATGTTACACGCATAGGAGAAGCAAGGTTACCTAAGAGACTCATGAGATCGGTAGCGGAGGGTAAGAGGAGTCGAGGCAGACCAAGAAGAAAGTACTTACGGTGCAGAATGATTGTGAAGTAAAAGATATCAATGTTAGCATTGAATAGGGGATCATGGAGGAATTTTATTAGAGGTACTTTGCTCCAGACTGAACGCTGAAAGGCATAACAGTCTCTAATGGTGATGATGATGATATTATAGTTAGAAGATATATTTTTGTTTATGATACACTATTATGCATGTCAATCGTCTTTACTAATTTCTCCTTCGGACATTCCTGAAATATTTCTCCGTTGTTTCTCCTTTCGTCTTTGGTTAATGAAGGGCTCACTTTATCCTTATTATCACGTCTGCGTCTTGTTTCCTGAATACATTTAGTCCTAGTGTAACTAAAAGTCGATGATTTCCTATTGACTCAGAGTCGAAAGGAAATAAAAGTAATTCTTGCTGTATTTTGAGGGCTTGACAAACGAATATTAATTATCTACAAGTTTTTTCCGTGCACTAAAAATATGAGGAATCTGTCGTGTTCTTTCGAAGCTGAGGTTGGCCTTAGAAAGAGTGGCGAATGTAAGATCTCACGCTGCTTGGAAGATCATATTTTGGGCAGTCATGCCGAAGTGGGCAATAACGATGTTTGACCACCATTACCATACAGGCAGGAACAAACAGGATAAAGTAGTGGTAGCGGAGCCCTGTCTAAAGCAGTGCTATAGCATGCTTTACTGAAAACATGAACTTCTGTCTCCATTGTCATCGTTTTGAGATAGTGCATTTAAGTGTTCAAATGTGTGTGAATCAAAGGGAACAAACTGTTGTGGTCATTGGCCTCTAGACTTGCAAACTACTTTAACTTACTCTAAGAACAACACACACACACATACCCATGCCAGCGGGAGGACTCGAAGCTCCGGCGGAAGTAGCCGCGCAGTCCCTGACATGCAGTCCCGGCCATTCCCACGCAGCATAGTATTTAAAAAATTCAAATATTCGTAAATCTACGATACTTAACTACTCTGATTACCAGTCCCTAGGTATACAAACTACTTGAACTAATTGAAACTAAACTAAGGACAAACACACACACACACACACACACACACACACACACACACACACACGCTCCCGAGGGAGGAATCGAACCTCCGACGGTGATCAATCTCGGCTCCGCAGCTAGGCGCCTTAGAACTCTCGTCCACTGCACCGCGGCGCGGGATAGTGCTTTTAAGAAGGCCGCACATATCCGTCCAACACATAATCCTATTAACAGATATACTCTTTAGCATGAATATTTACTGTCAGGAATAAAACAGAGAAAGTTAGCTGTACCTTATATCAAGTCAAAATTACAAAAAACTTTAGATTAAACAAAAATTGAAAGACGAAATAAATAGCAAAACAGAATAAATAAACGGTCTCCCGCGTCGGAGGTCCGAATCCTCCTTCGGGTATGGATGTGTGTGTGTGTGTGTGTGTGTGTGTGTGTGTGTGTGTGTGTGTGTGTCCTTAGGTTAGTTTAACTTTTAAGTAGTTTGTAAGACTAGGGACTGATAACCAACGTAGTTTAGTACAATGGGATTACAAACATTTGATTTTGAACAGAATAAATAAAAATACAATGTGCAATGAAAATTTTCGATTTTATAGATATAGTATACATTACTCATATTTGTGAAATATAACTCGAACATCTTCGACTACGAATTGAAAACAAGAATTGCCACATTAATTAGAAGAACTAGAGGAAACGGGAACCGAAGCATGACGTATAAATCAAATATTCAAATGTTTGTAGAGTTTATGGGACTTAACTATGGGGTCGTCAGTCCCTACAGTTACAAACTAGCTAATACTAAGGACGGTACAAATGTCCATGTCCGAGGGGGGATTCGAACCCCCGACGGTAGTGGCCGTGCAGACTGTGACTGGCGCGACGCAGACCGTTCGGCCACCGCGGCTGGGGACGTATAAATCCTAGACGTGTGAAGAATAGGTGCAGAAATACCTGGAACGATAAACAAATTCTGACTCTGTTGCCAAACTAGACATAATGTAATAGTTAAAAAATCTGTGTCAAAACTGGTAACAGCTATGAATGAAACTTTCACTCTGCAGCGGAGTTTGCGCTGATATGAAATTTCCTGGCAGATTAAAATTGCGTGCCGGAACCAGTTTGGAAAGTAGGAGGCGAGGTACTTTCGGCAGTTGTGAGGCGGCATCGCGAGCCGTGTCGGGATAGCTCAGTCGGTTGAGCACTCGCCCGCGAAAGGCAAGGTCCTAGGTTCGAGTCCCGGTTCCGGCACGCAATTGTAATCTGCCTGATAACAGCTGTCAGAGTCGTGGCCCTTAGATTGGTAATTCACGAAATAAATAAATAAATAGAGAATACAAGTAACTGTCTTGCTAAACAACCATGCAATCCTGGAGGCGTCATCTTGGGAGACTGTACGGCTGTGCCGTTTCGGCAGCCGTATTTCGAAGCGGTTCTCCTTTTGCGAAACCCGGGCAAGTGGCCTGTAGCATAAGCAGCCCTTGTTGCGTCTCTGTCCTGCGGGGTCATGGTCTGAAAGGGTCCTACTTGTTAGTGGATTCCCCATTATTGCAGTTATCTCATAAGGTACACTCTTCACAGAAAATTCTCATAAACACTTTGTGACAACTCTTTGGTTGACAGAGAGAATATATTATATAGAAGAAACTAAAATATATTCCAATTTTATTGCTTTTCTATGTTTGGTTGTGTGGCCATATTCAGCTGCACCTATTAAAATTAACAATCAGAGGTTTTCGTTATGTTGCTGACTGCAGTTACGACAATTATTTCACACCAGACGCGTTTTGATTCTTATTTATATGGAATCTTCTGTGATTCCGTAAATATCGATACATAGGTTTGTACAATTTGTTTTGCATATAAAGATTAAAAATAGTTTAAAACTTTTTTTGCATGTCCTGCGTTTTTAAGTTGCTGTATAATTTACTTTCGGTGCTAATGCTTCTTTTATACATCACACTACTGTTTTTTTCCAATCTTGTTGGCTTGAGTTGGCGCTTTGTGATGCCTGTTTATTGTTTGTCCTCGGCAGATTTCGCTAAATTTTATATCGTTTTTACGTTTCATTCGTTACCAATTCACTTTTTTTTTAAACCTGAGTAAAACTTGCACACTACTTGTTTTTTAGTGGAGAGCATAGCACACCACAAAACAGGTGATGTGCAAATTTTACTTAGAAAAATAATAACAACTGAAGCGATAAAAATACGTGAAAGAACGCCGAGCACAAACAAAAATACACATCATAAACCGGCCAACCCAGGTCATCAAATCACCAGCAGGGGGATGTATGGAAAAAGCTATAAAACCGCAAGTAGATTACACACCAACTTAAAAACATAGAATCGTACTTGTGAGTTTCTATTTGGCCGACTGACTGAATTGTGGCACACTCAGACTCGCAGGATAGTGTGATGCAGTGGTGGCCCTAAGTAATAGTGCAGGGTTACACGAGGACAGGCATGTTCGTCAGCAGTAGCACATGTTGTGTTGCAAGGAGCTCAAATGTTCGAATGTTTATAATTCTAAGGAACCAAACTATTTTTCTCATCGGTCCCTACACTTACAAACTACTTAAAACTATTGTAATGACAACACAAACATACACATTCATCCCCGAGAGAGGACTCGAAGCTCCGCCGAGAGTGATAGTGTAGTTCTTGAGATAGCGCCCAGAACCACGCGCTCATTCCCACGCGGCCTGCAAGGAGTATTTGCTATAGTGTGTACCGTACTCTTTATCTACATCTACATGGGATACTCTGCAAATCACATTTAAGTGCATTGCAGAGGGTTCATCGAACCACCGTTATACTATTTATCTCCCATTCCATTCTCGAATAGCGCGCGGGAAGAAAGAACACTTGAATCTCTCCTTTCTGATTTCTTTTATTTGATGATCATTTCTACCTATGTAAGTAGGAGTCAACAACATATTTTCGCATTCGGGGGAGAATTTTGGTGATTGGAGTTTCGTAAGTAGCCCATGCCGCAGCGATAAGCGCCGTTGTTGTAATGATTCCCATCCCAGATCCTGTATCATTTCCGTAACGCTGTCTCCCATGTATCGATCCAATACGAAACTAACTGCCCTTCTTTGGACTCTTTCGATGTCCTCCGTCAAACCCACCTGGTAAGGATCCTGCACTGGGCAGCAATACTCCAAAAAAGGACGGACAAGCGTAGTGTATACAGATTCTTCAGTAGTTCTGTTGCATCTCTTAAGGGTTCTGCCAATAAAACGCAGTCTGGTTCGCCTTTCCCACGACATTATTTACGTATTCTTTCCAATTTAAATCTGAAGTAATAGTAATTCCTAGGTATTTAGTGGAGTTTACGGCTTTCACATTCGATTGATTTATCTTGTAAACAAAGTTTAACGGATTTCTTTTCGTACTCTTGTGGACAACGTCACATTTCTCATTATTTATAGTCAGTTGCCAATTTTTACACCATAGTGATATCTTATTCAGATCGTTCTGCAGTTGTTTTTGATCTTAAGATGATTTTATTAGACGGTAAATGACGGGAGTCATCTGCAAACAACCTAAGAGAGTTACTTATATTTCCCCCTAAATCGTTGATGTAAATAAGGAACAGCAGCCCTGTCACATTTGCTCTTGCCACCCGCGAACAAGTAAAAGAGTCAATTTTATTCGATCCGTTATTAATGTGGAGCGTGGTCTGCGGCAGCTCAACATATGTAAATTAACCCTTTAAGCCGCAGCGGAACGGCGGAGCGAATTGAGGCGCTATGCTACGATTCGCGAGGCCGGTCCGCGACGGGAGTTCGAATCCCCCTTGGACAAGGATGTTTGTGCCATCTGTAGTTCAAATTTTCAAATGTTTGTATAGCTTATGGGACTTAACTACGGGGTCATCAGTCGCTAAACTTATGAACTAGCTAACACTACGGACGGCACAAATATCCATGCCCGAGGGGGGATTCGAACCCCCGACCGTAGTGGCCGTGCAGACCGTGACTGGAGCGCCTCTGTCCCCTCGGCCACCGCGGTCGGCCCATCTTTAGTATAAGGTAGTTCATTAGTAGTTAAGCCCCATAATCTCTACAAATATTTGAACATTGTTGTTTAATCCTTTAATGCATGTCTTTTTATTTGAAACTATAAAAACTGCCATGATTAGTGCGTATGTACTGAGAATAATATTGAAAAAGTCCTTAAAATTATTATGAACTACTAGCAACAAAAAGTTCATAGCTGATCAGCTATATAATACTTCCATGATGTACCCGATGCAGTAAATGTCACTATTATGCCTCTCATCTTTCCAGAAAGTAAGTGATAATGAAACAGTAGTATGTGACTGACTTCTTTTACGTGGGAAAGGAGGAATACTAAAGTAAACAAACGCACGTCTCAGGAGTAGCTCTATGCAGCTAACTGTCCAACTGATTCAGTAGAAGTCCGCAATTTATAATTTCTAGACCGAGCTACTGGCATATGTGACACTATGTATACTACCATCTACAAATGAATTTGTGGTAAAATGTTAATCAGTTTGGGAGATAATGGGAAAAATAAGGTATGTAGCTGATCAGCTACACTATGCATTAAACGGTTAATGGACAGAGGTACATATAGACACTGACTGTGAGACGACATTGCTGACTATGACGGCTTAACTGGACAAAATTATTTACAAAGTTATGCGCTAAAAGTGCGCGAATATGTTCGCATGCCAAAATTTTGGTGAGGAAGTCGGAATGAGGATTGAGGCAGCAGGTTCCACACTTTTGTGTCAGAGAACATATTCGCCTTTTTTGTGCTCCGACAGGAGCATTTTTCAGTTGGTTCCCGTCGTTTTCCTGTTACATCAGAGTGTACTGCTTATATAACATGAAATCAATGGTGAGTAAAATTTGGATAGTATTTTATATTATACATTAGAACGCAGCGTAAAAATCTCGACCATTTGCCATGAATAGATATGAACATTTGCCAATGCACGCAGTTGGATCTTTTGATACAAAATATTATGATTTCTGTAGCGTATCGCGATAACGAATACAGATTTTCAAAAACGGGAAACGGATTTTCCAGATAAACACCTAAACAACATATACATAACATTATAGTCATTTCCTATTCCTCAAGATACGTTACCTCACAATCAGAAGTAGCGTTTTCGAACCTATTACTGTCGCGTGCTATCATTCACGGACCGATATCTCAAGAACCACCTAAGTTATCATTCTGCTCTAAACATTAAAAAAAAAAAAAAAAAAAAAAAACCGTGCGCTGTATGATTTCTTTAACTAGCAACGTAGTTTATTTTTCTTTTAGTTGTGCAAGTAGCTACAATTTTTGGTTGATTTTTGTTTTAGCATCTGACTTGGGATGTCGTAGTTACTGAGATTGCCTTGTCCCATACTAAAAACCCCTAATTCCGATTGTTGCCCCATTGCTTTCTTGTCCTTTTAGCAATTTAACACTTTTCCTGTTCTGGTAATAGTTTTCTACTCAAAAGTCACCCTTTCCGCAATATAAGTAATTTCAAAAGAAGCAGTTTTAAAAACTAGAACCAACGAGTACTACACATTAGCTTGGTCAGCTGGGGGAGGAGGGAAAACAGAAACAAGCACAAAACAAATCCCACACTAACCCACACACTTAGAGGCCGATTTCAAAATCGACCACTTGCCTGTCAATCTTGATTTTTGCAGCCAGTGGCCCAGGAGACATCCCAGTGCCAGCTGCAGAGGGGCGACTCATCAAACCGGATTGACAAACTTATGACAAACACGCAATGAAACTGGTACTGAGCTTGCACGATACCCACTAACTAACATAACTAAACCCTTGCATGATCTGTCGCAGATAGCAAGAATCCGCTACTGCTCTTACCACCCGTTCCTGACTGTCGCAGAGATTTTCTTCCCTTGGCACTTCTACATATACATCTACGTAGATACTCTGCAAATAACATTTAAGTGCCTGGCAGAGGGTTCATTAACCACTTTCATAACTTTTCTCTGCCGTTCCATTTTCTGATAGGGCGCGGGAAGAAAGAACACCTAAATCGTGAGTGTCCCACACTAGGCAACAGTACTCCACGAGAGGACGCATAAGTGTGATGTAGGCAGTTTCTTTGGTGGAGCTGGTGCATCTTCGAAGCGCTATGGCAATGAAACGTAATCTTTGGTTCGTCTTCTCCACAATATTTTCTGTGTGTTCTCTCCAGTCTAAGTTGTTCGTAATTGTAACTCCTAGGTATTTGGTAGAATTTACGACCTTAAGGATTGACTGATTTATCGCGTAATTGAAGTTCAGCGGAATTCTTTTAGTGGTCATGTGTATTACTTCACACTTTTCTTTATTGCCAATTTTCTCACCATGTAGAAATTTTGTCTAAATCGCTTTCCAGTAGCTTTTGATCCTCTGTTGACTTCACTAACCGATAAACGACAGCATCATTCGCGAACAGTTTAAGGGAGCTACTCAGATTGTCTCCTAAATCGTTTATAAACACAAGGAAGAGTAGGGGACCTATAACGCTTTTCTGGGGAACGCCAGATATCACTTCTGTTTTACTCGATAACTTCTATCATCCTGATGGATCGTATTAATGGGTAATCCTACCCACACGTACGGCACACATTACAGTACCCGCTCCTGTGACTCCTACATTAGAAATACTAACACTTGCAGTGGTGACTGTGCCAGCCGCGGTGGCCGAGGGGACTGCGGCGCTCCAGTCACGGTCTGCACGGTCACTACGGTTGGGGGTTCGAATCCCCCCTCGGGCATGGATATTTGTGCCTCCTTATTGTTAGCTAATTCATAAGTAGTTTCTAAGTTTAGGGACTGATGACCCATAGTTAAATCCCATATGCTATACAAACATTTGAATTTGAAATACGGCCTGTGTCCTCTTGATAGGAAATCCCCTATCCAGTCGCAAATTTGGGGCGATATTCCATAACCATGCAATTTGATTAAAAGCCATTTGTGAAGTACGGTGTCAAAAGCCTTCTGGAAATCAAGAAGTACGGAATCAATTTGGGAACCTTGTCGATAGCACCCATCACTTTTTGTTGTGTTTCGCATGAAGTGAATTACGGGGGTGCGATTTGAAGAGGTGACAGTAGATCTATTGAGTTGGTCACCATGCTAGTGCGAGCGTTGAGGGGCTCCACAGCTTAAAAAAAAAAAAAAGAAAAATAAATAAATAAATAAAAAAGATAAAAAATAAAAAAAAGGTGGGGGGTTAGAAACACTGTTGTTTTTGCATCAATTCGTTTTTTTTAGGTTTGCGTTAATGCCACAGGTAAAGGCAACATTTACTTTGGAAATCTGGTCACCCTATTGTACCAGGCGGGTCGGCTGCGGGCGACTATGCTGGCAGTGCCCGCGGGCAAGTAGTGTGAACGCTCACGGGCGGCCGCGCTCACATTCAGCGCGTTTGGCCACCCCTGTGTTGGTCAGTATTAGCAGCGTATTCGAGTGTAGTCGCTGCACTGGCCACCAGCGACGCGTGTGATGTGGTCCGCGGCCGCACGCCGGCCGTGCGCTGCTGCTGCGCGGCCTCGCGGCGGCCGGCAGCTGGCGGCTGCAGCGGCAGCGGCGCGCGGCCTTGAACCCGCCAGGGGCGCGCCAGCCGCACGTCACGCATGCGCACTGCCGACCCGCGAATGCACTGGCCTGCCCTGCCGCAACGCGCCACCACCGCTGTACACCGAACCAAGGCGGCGCGTCCCATACGTTCACTGCTCCAGTGAAACCCCGGAAAAAGTACATAAATAAATTAAATCAAAAGTCATGCAGTGAAGGCTTTCACGACCGGCTGAAGTAATAGTTGTTGTATCTTTCGGGTTATGTGGTCGTGGTCCACGAAACATATCCGTTCCTGACATTTCGTCCGGAGCTGCGCCGGACATCTTCAGAGGTACTGGTAGCGGTGAGTCTTGCCGACTGACGAGTCGGGCGTCGGAGAGCGGTATAAATACTGTCCAAAAGGGGGCGTGGTCAAGTGTTCACGTGCGCAGCAGAGATAAGCCTTGTCAAAGATAAAACATAACTTTCGATAGTCGATGGTCAAAGATAAAAAAAACGTAACTACCTACTCTGAAGAGCCACAGTCCATATGTCATTAAGTTTCATTGTTTCTTCCTTTCTATTAAAATTATCCCTATGTTTGTATATTTCTATTGCTTCTCTGTGCAGTCGTGGATAATAGTTCGTCGCTGTAGATAAAATTTCTGTTTCGGAAAACTTTACTTCATGATTTCCTGATTGGAAAACATGTTCCGCTACAGCTGATTTCTCAATTCTACCTAGTCGGCAAAGACTTTTGTGTTCTTTCAGTCTTGTATTCACACTCCTTTTTGTAGTACCAATATACACTTTTCCGCAGGAACACGGAATTTTGTACACTCCACTAGATGATAGAGGAGTAAACACGATATCAGACCGGTTTTTAAACCAACCAAAAAGATAAGTCAGGCACTTCGATCTGTTAAGGACAAACGCCCTCCTCTATCATCTAGTGGAGTGTACAAAATTCCGTGTTCCTGCGGAAAAGTGTATATTGGTACTACAAAAAGGAGTGTGAATACAAGACTGAAAGAACACAAAAGTCTTTGCCGACTAGGTAGAATTGAGAAATCAGCTGTAGCGGAACATGTTTTCCAATCAGGAAATCATGAAGTAAAGTTTTCCGAAACAGAAATTTTATCTACAGCGACGAACTATTATCCACGACTGCACAGAGAAGCAATAGAAATATACAAACATAGGGATAATTTTAATAGAAAGGAAGAAACAATGAAACTTAATGACATATGGACTGTGGCTTTTCAGAGTAGGTAGTTACGTTTTTTTTATCTTTGACCATCCACTATCGAAAGTTATGTTTTATCTTTGACAAGGCTTATCTCTGCTGCGCACGTGAACACTTGACCACGCCCCCTTTTGGACAGTATTTATACCGCTCTCCGACGCCCGACTCGTCAGTCGGCAAGACTCACCGCTACCAGTACCTCTGAAGATGTCCGGCGCAGCTCCGGACGAAACGTCAGGAACGGATATGTTTCGTGGACCACGACCACATAACCCGAAAGATACAACAACTATTAAATCAAAAGTGTTTTTAAACAATTATTCTTCGTTTCGTTCTTCTATCAGATCGTTTTATATCCACAATCATCTACACCTACATCCACATAGAATACTCTGCAAATCACATTTAAGTGCCTGGCAGAGGGTTCATCGAACCATCGTTATACTATTTATCTCCCATTCCATTCTCGAATAGCGCGCGGGAAGAAAGAACACTTGAATCTCTCAGTTCGAACTCTGATTTCTCGTATTTCATTCTGATGATCAAAAATGTTCAAATGCTTGTAAATCTATCGGACCAAACTGCGTGGTCAGCAGTCCGTAGCTTACAAATTACTTACACCTGGGTAAACTAACCTAAAGACAACACACACACACACACACACACACACACACACACACACACACACACACACACCGATGCCCCAGGGAGGACTCGAACCTCCACGGCGAGCAACCGCGCGCTCCACAGCGAGACGCTTTAGACCGCTCGGCTTCTGGAGATCATTTCTACCTATGTAACTGGGAGTCAACAGTACATGTTCGCATTCGGAGGAGAATGTTGGCGATTGGAGTTTCGTAAGTAGCCCACGCCGCCACGATAAATGCCGTTGTTATAATGATTCCCATCCCAGATCCTGTATCATTTCCGTAACGCTGTCTCCCCTGTATCGTGACAATACGAAACGTGCTGCCCTTCTCTGGACTCTTTCGATGTCCTCCGTCAAACCCACCTGATAAGGATCCCATACTGAACAGCAATACGCCAAAAAAAAAAAAAAAAGCGGACAAGCGTAGTGTATGCAGTCTCGTTATTAGTTCTGTTGTGTCTTTTAAGGGTTCTGCCAATAAAACGCAATCTGCTTCGCCTTTCCCACGACATTATCTACGTGTTCTTTGCAGTTTAAGTCTGAAGTAATAGTAACTCCTAATTATTTTGTGGAGTTTACGGCCTTCACTTTTGTTTCATTTATCTTCTAAACAAAGTTTAACGGATTTCTTTTCGTACTCATGTGGACGACTTCACATTTCTCATTATTTAGAGCCAATTGGCAATTTTTACACCATACTGACATCTTATTTACATCGTTCTGCAGTTGGTTTTAATCTTTAGATGATTTTACTAGACGGTAATTGACGGCGTCATCTGGAAACAACCTAAGAGACCTACGTAGATTTTCCCTAAATCGTTTATGTAAATAAGGAACAGCAAAGGATCAATAACACTTCCCTGTGGAACGCCCGATATCACCTCTGTTTTAGTCGATGCCTTACCATCGATTACTACGAACTGTGTGCTCTCTGACAGGAAATCCCCTATCCACTCGCAAATTTTGGGCGATATACCATAACCACTAAATTTGATTAAAAGCCGTTTGTGAGGTACGGTGTCAAAAACCTTCTGGAAATCAAGTAATAAGGAGTCGATTTGCGAACCTTTGTCGATAGCACCCATCATTTCGTGTGAGTAATGAGTTAGTTGTGTTTCGCATGAACTATAGATTCAAAGTATTTTTATCGCATGAAAAACGTTTTACGTCGCGAAATAGCACATATACGAGTCGTACCGCGGCCACTTAAATATAGGCAACAGTGGCCGCAGCGTTGCAATGCGCATGCGCGGCTGAGGTTCAAATTCTCTTCTGAACCCCACGGAAGCAGTATATGGGCGCTCCCGCGGTAGGGAGGGGCGAGGGGAAACGCCGCTTTTAACATTGACGTTGGAGCTGGTAGAGACGTCAGTTCCTGGCTGCTCGAGCTCTGCCGGTTACGCACGAATGGTCCTGAAACAAGACAATGGAGGTACTGCGCATTTCGCCTTGCGCATGCGCAATTGCTCCATGAACGCAAGATTCGCTCTTCATATTTGTTTTTGGCACGTTGCAGATTCATCAAAAACTCGTCATATTTCGTAAAATATCTTACAACTATAAATTAAAGGCGCATCATCTGTAAAAGCCTTCAGAAGATCCGATCATGAATATTAATGAAGTCACTTCTCTTCACCTAGCAAGAATAGCCACGTGGTTTTCAGCATCGCGCTGCGCTGCCGAATTTAATGGGTGGGATACTGACTGCAAGAAATTTGTTTGAATCCAATAGATACGGGAACAAAATGACTTTTGTATTGTTAGTTGCCACATATCTATGGACGTTTTTGCAAATGTGTCGCGATTTTGAGGGTAAATGACATTTATACTGTTCGTTGTAACAAATAGTTACGTATTCACAGAATATTTGACTTCAACTGCAAATGGGCAAAACTGAAAATGTATATCCAGCTGGGATACCAACCCGGGTCTCCTGCTTTCTGGGCAGTTGCGCTAACCGCTACACCACTGGGGACACAGTGATCACCGCACCTGCAAGAACTAACTAAGCACGCCTCCCGTCAGACACAAACGTCCAGCCCTACCCTGCCCACAGTACTCAAACTCGTAGTCACTATGTACTAATTCCCGTAAGAGTAACGTCTCCAAACTTGCCCACCCCACCCCACTAACGAAAGGATCGTTGCCTGTCACTAGCATCTATTCCGAAAGAACAGACGCCACTTTTGATCCTGCAGTTTTATTGTTTTCATATTCACAGAATATATGACTTGAACTGCAAATGGGCAAAGCTGAAAATGTGTATCGAGCCGGGTTTCGAACACGGGTCTCCTGCTTTCTAGGCAGTTGCGCTGACCCCTACGCCACTGGGAACACAGTGCTAGAGCGACCTGGTAGCCAAACCAGTTAATGGACTTCTTGGCTACTAACATGCAGAATCACCGCAGTACCGGTAGATAAATATGAGTCATCAGTCAGCTCTTGAAGGATATTTGGCCATGTCTGTGTAGTTGTCTCACTCCATAGAACCAACAAAAAGACGTCGACCCATTTTAGTTCATCCTGCCGATGACAGTTCTGTAGAACATAGATATCTCAATCGATCCTATAATTGTTTTGAGCCAGTGTATTTTCTCGTCATTGTCAAATGTTCAAATCGACGTTTAGTTACACTAGGACTAAATGCATTCAGGAAATAAGTCGCAGACTTGTTAATAAGGATAAAGTGAGTCCCTTCATTAACCAAAGACGAAAGGAGAAACAACAGAGAAATATTTCAGGAATGTCCGAAGAAGTTAGTAAAAACGATTGACATGCATAGTAGTGTATTATAACCAAAATTATTTCTTCTAACTATAAGAAAACTTTTTTTTTTCAAATATTGCCGTTTTAATCAGGGATAATTCTTAAATCGGATAATTAATTCCTTAATTGAAATTCTAAATTTAATGTTCTATACCGTCTGTGTGATTATGACAACAACAAAAGAAGTTTAAAAAGTCGTGTAGATACCTCCCTCCCTGTTCACTGTGCTCAGCTGTCTCCTCTAAGATGGTGAAGAATTCCGCGGAAAGACCTAAAATTGCCATCACTATTCCCTATTTGCAGATTAGGTGTTGGCTTCTCATATCTTTGACATGCTTATTTCCCGCTGTATAATTTCTGGGAAGATCACATAGATCCTACCAATCTAGATGCTACTTTTACAAGCAAGGAGTTACGCTGTGGAAGTACTGGCGCGGAAAACAACAAAATATTGCTAACCCTTTACTGTTTACTTCTTTCGCCGTTCAATACATGTTCAAACGTTTGTAAAGCTGTATCATCAAACTGCAGTGGTCATCAGTCCCTAGACTTATAAATTACTTAAATTAACTTACAGTAAGGATAACGCACACACATACATACATATGCCCGAGGGAGGACTCGAATTTCCGACGGAGAAGTGTCGCGCATTCATTAGCAAGGCGCCTTGGGAGCACACGGCCATTCCTGCGCGGCATTTACTTCTTCCGACAATATACTCGTTTCAGAAGGATTGCTGATTTTGTAAGACTGCAAAGTGTCAAACCACAAGTGAAGATAACACACGTGGTCAATATTTCATCATCAAACTTCACTTTCTAATTTACAATAAATTTTCTGCGCGAAGGTGAAACTTATGCTGCTATCTGCTGGACGAAAGACTGGTTATGTCATTGGCATGCCTACATCAACATTTGAAAATTTAATTAGTGTGGCTTGTTATATTTGAACTGCTTGAATACGAAAATGATTTTGAATGTAAAAATGTGACTTTACACATGGCGCTCTTAAAAAAAAAAATGTTCAAATGTTTGTTAAGCTTATGGAACTTAACTGGGGGGTCATCAGTCCCTAAACTTACAAACTACTTATAAACTAAATATACAATCATTACTTCGCAATTTGCGAGAATTTCCGACTTTAGCTGCTACTCTTTAGGCGGTCTATCATATTGCAACACATGAAAATATGTGCCGAACTGGGTCTGGCCGGGAAGCGTGTCCGGGTGGCCGAGTGGTTAAGGCGACCGTTCGTGAAAAGCGGAAGACCCGGGTACGAGTTCCGGTCCAGCACAGATTTTCATTTGTTATAATATGATAGACCACCTGAAGAAGAGCAGCTTAAGTCGGAAATTTCTGCAAATTGCGAAGTTATGAATGTATATTTAACATTTAGAGCTGCGGATCATTGGCAACGTCTGTTTCTTAGGAACAGACGTATCATGGTACTTATACATCTACAAATACATACTCCGCAATTCACCGTAAGGTGCATGGCGGAGGTTACACTGTACCACTATTAGGCATTTCCTTTCCTATTCCACTCCCAAATAGAACGAGGAAAAAAAGAATGCCTATATTCCTACGTACGAGCCCTAATTTCTCTTATCTTGTCTTTGTGATCACCACGCGAAATGTAAGTAGGCGGCAGCAAGATCGCTTCAAATTCTGGCCCTGTAAATTTCCTCAACAGAAATTCACGAAAAGAACGTCGTCTTTCCTCCAGCGATACCCGGTTGAGTTGCCAGAGCATTTCCGTGACACTCACGCATTGGTCGAACCTATTAGTAACAAACATAGCTGCTCGACTCTGAACTGCTTCTATGTCTTCCTTTAAACTCAAGACGTGGTCGTACAAGCGTTTTATACGCGGTCTCCTTTACAGGTGAAGTATATCTTCCCAAAATTCTCCCAATAAACCGAAGTCGGCTGTCCGCCTTACTCACAACTGTCCTTACATGTTCGTTCCATTTCATATCGCTCTGCAATGTTACGCCCTAGATATTTGAACGACGCGACAGCATCAAGAGGCTCACTACTAATGCAGTCACTACGGTCGGGGGTTTAAACATTTGAATACTAATGCAGTGCCGGCCGCGGTGGCCGAGGGGACTGAGGCGCTTCAGTCACGGTCTGCACGGCCACTACGGTCGGGGGTTCGAATGCCCCCTCGGGCATGGATATTTGTGCCGTCCTAGTTCATAAGTAGTTCGTAAGTAGTTTGTAAGTTTAGGGACTATGACCCCGTAGTTAAGTCCCATACGATTTACAAACATTAAAAAAAAAAAAAAAAAAAAAAACCATTTCAAACTAATGCAGTATTTGAAAATTAACTATAAATTAACTTATACCAAAGACAAATTGATGCCCGAGGGAGGATTCGAAACTGCGACGGGGAATGGCCTCACGCATCGGAGCATAGCGACTCAATGCGCTCGGCCACTCGGCCGCGGCTCGTCATTGTCGAAGTACGGTCTATGTGTACTTTAGTCAGTAGAAAGCAATAAGTGTGGCAACAACTGTAGAATGCCTGCAGGGGAGGGGTTTGCCGTATAGGCCAGTCGTCAGGTACGTTTAGGCCCAAAAAAATTGCAGGAAGCTGAATTTTTCGTATGTTGTCAGGACATATTAGAGTAGTATTAAACCAAGTTTGCAGCTTCGAAATCCTTTAGCTTAACTTTTAAGAGCCAAAAAACCTCGAAAATTTTGTTTTTCTGGTTCTGGCTTATAACTCGTGAAGGGTGTTCTTTTTACGAAACGTCACTCACAGCTCTATTAATATAGATGAAAAGCTCTAAAATTTAAACCCAACCGCAGCTCTGTAAGTTCCCGAGATACTGGACTTCAAAAATTGACTTCTTTCTTCAAAAAGCTCAAAAGTTTCGATTTTAGTCATCTTTCGGCTAGAATATTGGCTCTAATGATCATCCCACGGGGAAAGTCATACAAGAAAGTTTTATAGCAGTTACTTAGCTTTAATCTGAGTACAGGGCCCAATAGATTTCTAGAAAAGGTAAAAAACGAGAAGTTGGAAAAATCTGAGTACCGGTATTAAATAAACTGACCCACACGATTGCAGTCCGAAAATTTCGAGATTTTTTTACCTCTTAAAAGTTAAGCTAAAGGATTTCGAAGCTGCAAACTTGGTTTAATACTACTGTAATATGAGCTAACAACATAACAAAAATTCAGCTTCCTGCAATTTGTTTTGGGCCTAAGGCCACTTTTTTGTCTACGACGACTGGCCTAGTGAACAGCGGAAGCGGATGAGAGCGAGCGCCTAGTAGCGCGTCGTACACACGGCACGGCAATTATGCGGCAGCCGGCAGCGGGGCCCATCTGTCGCGGCCGAAATGCGTGCCAGCCAGCAGCCGCAGGTGGCTGGCCTACCGGCGCAAGGCCGTCCCGCCAATTTACAAGCAAATGCACGCGGATGAGCCGCGGCTGCCGAGGCGCTGCACCGCGCACTGCTCCCGTCTACCTGCAGTCCTACCGACTTGTGGACGTCGTCAAAAGAATTATGTACAGAATGAAACTTTCACTCTGCAGCAGAGTGTGCGCTGATATGAAACTTCCTGGCAGATTAAAATTGTGTGCCGCAACCAGGACTCGAATCTGAGACCTTTGCCTTGCCCAGGTTCCAGTCCTGGTTCTGGTGCACAATTTTAATCTGTCAGGAAGTTTGATATCAGCGCACACTCCGCTGCAGAGTGAAAGATTCATTCTGGAAACATCCCTTAGGCTGTGGCTAAGCCATGTCTCCACCATATCCTTTCTTCCAGGAGTGCTAGTCTTGCGTGTTTGCAAGAGAGCTTCTGTGAAGTTTGGAAAGTAGGAGGCGAGGTACTGGCGGAAGTAAAGTTGTGAGGCGGCATCGTGAGTCGTGTCGGGATAGCACAGTCGGTAGTGCGCTTGCCCGCGAAAGGCAAAGGTCCCAGGTTCGAGTCCCGGTTCCGGCACACAATTTTAATCTGCCAGGAAGTTTGATATCAGCGCACACTCCGCTGCAGAGTGAAAGATTCATTCTGGAACATCCCTTAGGCTGTGGCTAAGCCATGTCTCCACCATATCCTTTCTTCCAGGAGTGCTAGTCTTGCGTGTTTGCAGGAGCGCTTCTGTGAAGTTTGGAAAGTAGGAGGCGAGGTACTGGCGGTAGTAGAGTTGTGAGGCGGCATCGTGAGTCGTGTCGGGATAGCACAGTCGGTAGTGCGCTTGCCCGCGAAAGGCAAAGGTCCCAGGTTCGAGTCCCGGTTCCGGCACACAATTTTAATCTGCCAGGAAGTTTCTTAATTATGTACAGGCTGCATGTAAATGCAGCGGAGTGTGTCCTGATATCAAACTTCCTGGCAGATCAAAACTGCGTACCGGACTAGGACTCGAACCTGGGATATTTGCCTTTCGTGGGGAAGCGCTTGTACCGCTGAGCTACCCGTGCACACCTCACGGTTCGTTCTCACAGCTTTACTTCCGCCAGAACGTTGCCTCCTACTTTCCAAATATCACAGAAATTCTCCTGCGAAACGTACAGTACTAGCACTCCTCGAAGAAAGGATATGGTGGAAACATGGCTTAACCAAAGCCTAGAACCCGTTGCCAGTGATGTGGAAAACAATAGTATATCGTTAGCACAGCCTGTTCTGTTGATTTGGCAAATGAAAACCTTCCGCCGTTATTTTTAAAAATAATTTTAATGAATTACATGTTTCGAGATTCCAATAATCTCATCTTCAGACCCTGCATCAGACGATAACAATAGTCAACAACAATATAAATGTATGGAAAAAATTAAAGGAAAAATGTTTAAGTTACAAACATGATACCAGTTAATTATAATGAAATAACTTTGAAATATTAATATTGCTCAAAGTGTGGGTAAATCTTTTTTTTTTTTTAATTTTTTTTTCTTTTTTTGGGAATTAATTAAACTGTATGGTGAATATGAAAGTAACTATCTCGTCGGCATAGGGACGGTTGTAAAATATCTGACAGTTATAGAATAATGCAATACATACGTGTCATGGGTCAGGTTATTACAGAATGGTTATAGCATAGGGAACCTTGCTTGTATTATTATCAAAGTATAGTTAAGTATTACACCATTCCGAATTTCCACTGAAATGTAGTCACCTGTAATAATCCCGTCATCCATATGTGATGGATATACAGAGCCTGTTCTGTTGATGGTGCGATTGGAGCAGTCTAATGCCAGTCGAATCTCTGGAACAGTTCTGAAGCGAATGCCATAAAGTGGTTCCTTGATCTTCGGAATCAAATCAGTCACACGGAGTTAAGTCCGAGGAGTGTGGTGAATGGTACAGTACTGCACAGTCCCATCGACCAAAAAGAACAGCCACAGCTTGCCCTCTATGCACGCGCGGATTGCTGTGTAAATGGTGGGTACTGTACCATCCACCATACTCCCCGGGCTTAAATCCTTGTGACTTTGATTTGATTCCAAAGATGAACGAACTACTTCGTGGCATTCGTTTCGGAACTGTTCGAGAGATTCGACAGGCAGTAGACCGCTGCATTCACAGCATCAACAGCACAGGATCTGCTAATGATATACTACGCCTTCCACATCGCTGGCAACGGCTTCTATACAACGCTGGTGACTAATGTGAAGAACAGTAACACGTGCAAACATGTAACGCTTTTGTATAGCTTGTGAGCAAATAGTTACCACTATTTAAGTTCCAACCCTCGAAATTAAACTAACCTAAGGACAACAGACATACCCATGCTTGAGAGAGGACTCGAACCTCCAACGACGAGCAAAAAAATGTTCAAATGTTTGTAGAACGTATGGGACTTAACTACGGGGTCATCAGTCCCTAAGCTTACAAACTACTTATGAACTAGCTAATACTAAGGACGGCACAAATATCCATGCCCGAGGGGGTATTCAACCCCCCCCCCCCTCCCCGACGACGAGCAGCCGCGCACTCCACAGCAAGGCGCCTTAGAGCGCACAGCCATTCTTGTGCGGCAGTACATTAGTATTTGTTCGAATGTGTCTCGACTTCAGAGGATTATCATACAAAAAACCTAATACAGCGAAAGTACGATCCTAAGGCATAATCATTTACAAACTCTTGATCTCCTTCCTTCACCTCCACCATTTTTAACGATAATTATAGTTTTTCCTATAGTTACTGCGTAATTAGTCATTTACCGGGTGATCAAAAAGTCAGTATAAATTTGAAAACTTTTTAAATCACGGAATAATTTAGATACAGAGATAAAAATTGACACACATGCTTGGAATGACATGGGGTTTTGTTAGATAAAAAAATAGTATTGCTAGACGCGTGAACTCTTGCGCGCGTCGTTTGGTGATGATCGTGTGCTCAGCCGCCAATTTCGTCATGCTTGGCCTACGAGGTCCTCAGACCTCAGTCCGTGCGATTATTGGCTTTGGGGTTACCTGAAGTCGCAAGTGTATCATCGTGACAGACCGACATCTCTGGGGATGCTGAAAGACAACATCCGACACCAATGCCTCATCATAACTCCGGACATGCTTTACAGTGCTGTTCATAACATTATTTCTCGACAACAGCTATTGTTGAGGTATGATGGTGAATGGTGAACATATTGAGCATTTCCTGTAAAGAACATCATATTTTCTTTGTCTTAATTTGTTGCTTTTCCAATCAGAAGAAGCGCCATCTGTCGGACTTTTTATTTATTTATTATTCTAATAAAACCCCATGTCATTCCAAGCATGTGTGTCAATTTTTACCTCTCTATCTACATTATTCCGTGATTTAAGTTTTCAAATTTATACTGACTTTTTGATCACCCGAGATGTATGAAAGACCTAAAATAAATATTATATACTAACCTCGAAGCTTGGTCTTTTTTACTGTCTGCTATCCTTTAAAATAAAACAAACAAAAACGTGCCATTAACGTTTTTAATTATAGCATAAATGACTCGTCTTCTGAGCCGGAAATTTTTCATAGTGGCTGTTTGCTGTTATTTAGTCGTAGCGGGGCAAGGAAGTAATTAAAATGCCAAAAAACAAGTGCTAAAATAATGAAAACTTCCAGAATTTGCTTAAAAATTTGCAGGAATTTCCGGGATATCAGCCGTATGGAAAAATTCCCGGGCGTTTCCCGGATTTCCTCGTTGTCACGCCCAGTAACAGTATAAAGCGCCGAGCTGTCTAAGGCGCCTTGCTACGGATTTCACGGCCGCCTCCCGTCGCGTCGGAGGTTCTAGTGCTCCCTCGAACATGTGTTCCAGAAGGCTTTTGACACCGTACCTCACAAACGACTTTTAATCAACTTGCGTGGTTATGGCACATCGCCCCAAATTTGCGACTGGATAAGGATTTCCTGTCAGAGAGGACACAGGTCGTAGTAATCGATCGTAAGGCATCGACTAAAACAAAGGTGATATCGGGCGTTCCACTGGGTAGTATTATTGGTCCTCTGCTGTTCCTTATTTACATGAACGATTTAGGGGGAAAAGAGAGAAGCTCTCTCAGGATGTTGCAGATGCCGTAATTTACTGTCTAGTAAAATCATCTGATGAGCAAAACTAACTGCAGAACGATCTGAATAAGATATCACTATGGTGTAAAAATTGGTAATTGAGTCTAAATAATGAGAAGTATGAAATCGTCCTCGTGAGTAAGAAAAGAAATCCGTTAAACTTTGTTTACAAGATAAATCAATCAAACGTGAAGGCCATAAACTCCACAAAATACCTAGGAATTACTATTACTTCAGATTTAAACTGGAAAGAACACGTAGATAGTGTCGTGGGAAAGGCGAACCAGAGACTGCGTTTTATTCCTAGAACACTTAAAAGATGTAACAGAACTAATAAAGAGACAGCATACACTACGCTTGTCCGTCCTTTTTTGGAGTATTACTGCCTAGTGTAGGATCCTTATCAGGTGGGTTTGACGGAGGACATCGAAAGAGTGAAAAGAAGAGCAGCTCGTTTCGTATTGTCACGATACAGGGGAGACAGCGTTACGGAAATGATACAGGCTCTGGGATGGGAATCATTACAACAACGGCGCTTATCGCTGCGGCGTGCTCTACTTACGAAACTACAATCGCCAATATTCTCCTCCGAATGCGAAAATATATTGTTGACTCCCGCTTACGTAGGTAGAAATGATCACCAGAATAAAATAAGAGAAATGGAGCTCGAACGGAGAGATTCAGGTATTCTTTCTTCCCGCGTGCTATTCGAGAATGGAATGGGAGATAAATAGTATAACATTAGTTCGACGAACCCTCTGCCAGGCACTTAAATGTGCTTTGCATAGTATCAGATGTAGATGTGTGTGTGTGTGTGTGTGTGTTGTTTCTAGGATTAGTTTAAGGTAACTTGCCAGTGAACGGGTGGAAAAACAGTAAGAATTTTCATAAAGTTTGTAAGGCTCTAGCTACATAATGTGAACTCCAATTACAAAGAAATTGTAGGATAATGAACGTCCTTTAAGGCTGATGATTTTGGTATAAGACTAATAAGAATAGCTTTGATATACACCTCATTTTATAAACATTTATATCGGTCAGTAATTAAATTTTTTTTCTGCGGGTCTATGTTTGAAGTCTATAGACTTATTAACTACTTTTCTTAGATGCTTGAAACTTTGTGCACACACTGATGACCTTACTATCTAAAAAGTAGACTACAATCAGATGATTTCAATCAATAGTTTTTATTCTAGAAATACATATATTAAACAGTCAAAATTAAGGTATTTTTTTAATTAATAAGGCTGTATTATTCCTCCTGGTGATAGTATGCTGCTGTCTGTAGTCTACATTTCTCCAAATGGGAGCCTGAAACATCACAAAAAATTTCAGACCTGTAACTCAAATAGTTATTTTTTGCATAAAATTAACATGTCAGAAAATGTGATTCTCGGGAAATTCAATTTAAAGTTACATTTCAACTGTTACACACCTCTGTTGTTCTTAGAACCCTCCAGCTGCATAATATTCTTGATTTGTGTGTTCTTCATCTTCTCTCTTCCTTTTCTTGCTCCTCTTTGCTATTCTGGCCTCTTTAGTTGCCTGAAGAACCCATTTGTCGCCTTCGGCCACTCTCAAGGAATCAATTGCAGTTAGTGCTTGTCTCATATTGAAGCCAGGAGTTACTCCCAACAACTCCAAAACTTCACACCGGCTAACTGCCCCATCGTTAAAGCAAATAACAGCATCTAATACACCTAATCTCATAGTTTTGAAACCAACAAACACAGTTTTAGGCAACCGTTCCCATATCACATGGTTGAAACATTCATTAACATTTTGTGTCTTTCCATGTAAGCACCGTGACAATAGTTTATTGTCACTTAGGTCCCTGTATATTGGTTTAATTGCTTCCAGTACATCAAATGGCAGGGAGTGATGGTGTGTGTAAATCTCACCATTTTCAATAGCTTTTTTGTATCCGCACCATGTGTCTACACCACTGTTGCAGAGAGCATGCTGTGGATGGTCATCAGTAGAAGCTTTATGGAAGAAGGTAGCCCATACCGCTTTCTTCATGGCCTCAAGGTCACCTTGATTCCTTCTTATGGCTAAACCATAATAAAGCTGCAGTTTGTCCACCTCTTCCTTAGTAAGTCGACCCCGACCACCAATTGGTTTGCCATCACTAAGCTTTTTCCCCTTCATGTCTTTTATTAGCTTACGTAAACGTGTGCCCATCCTCTTTTGGACATGACCAACACACTCTAACTTTTCAATTTTCACAGTTCTTCCATAAGGCATATTTTCCAACACATTTCCAAATCCTTTGGAGTCTCCATCTCCAAGGTACTTCACATACCGTACACCATAATTCTCTTCCGACCTTTGAAAGATTCTGAGAACACCCTCTGATTCCATTCCACCACTGTACCCAGAAAAATTCTGAACACATACATGATCCTGTTTATTTACCTTGCAACCATGGCAGTACTTTGTCATACATTCTATATCTATCACCTTTCCATTTTCAAGGGATGTTGCGGTGACAACACCATTCAGTGATAGGTGACCACGCTTCTGCCATGTCCCATCAAAGGCTGCAGCTATATCAGTGTCACCTTCATTGTATAACACAGTTTCTTCTACTGCTTTCTTCATAGACACAGCACTCACTTGACCAAGACTTTCAAGAAGTAACTGTGTGTACTTCTCAAATCTTGTAGGTGGGGGCAAATTCATAATAGCACAAAATGTTTGAGCTGCCTTTCTACCCTTCCCAATACACCTCATTCCATATGCAAGTCTGATATTTGTGTTATAAGCCCTTCCTTTGCACAATCCAGAAGAATAACCGGTTTTAGTTACCCCACAGAAATCACAAACCACTTGTAACTTACTTGCGACACCTCTCCTGCCTTCAAAATCTTCTTCAATTTTAATACCACCTTTTCCAAAAAGCGCACACACAACAGCATTCTTTAGAAGTGAACATAAAGCACTCAATTCAGCAATAATGGAAACACAATCCGTTAAAGTATTTTGATCGTCGTTTGTAGAAACGTCACTCAAATATTTGAGCTTCTGTCTTGAGGCACTTGGCGGAGTCGACATAACATCCTGTTGGTTTGTGGATGTAATTACACAGTCTCTACTTCCTAACGAAGTAAACCGATTACCATAAAACTTACGTTTTCCCCTTCCAAAACACTTTTTTGGAGGCATAACTTTTACCGAGAATGACACAACAACAACAACTAAACCACATACACACGTTTGAATGCAAATAACTCTCGAAAACCAAAGATATACAAAGGGAAACAAAGGAGCATCGGAATGTGTGTGTTAACAGGGTTGCCAACTCAGAAAACGATCACGCAGTGTATCTTTTCTAATTGGCAGATAATGACACCATTTGACAGCCGAGAGCAGCGGAAACAGTCGTTGTCGCATACCGACATATTTAAATATGTTTTTAAACATGTTTCCGATGTCCGAATCGATTCATTTAACTACCATTTTGTTCACAAAACTCTAAATATTGATTTGAGATTAAAAAAAATCGAATTTTTGAAGCTGACTCACTGGCAAGTGACCTTAAGTAGTTTGTAAGTCTAGGAACCAATGACATCAGCAATTTGGTCTCATAGGTTTCCAAACATTTGAATTTGAGTTTAAGAGTGAATGCGCACTTAGAGAGCACAGCGCTCCCCGGTCGTCGTCGGCTTTCTTGACTTGAAATCGCTACCACTCGGCCGAGCAGCTCCTCATCTGGACTCACGAGGCGTAGTGCACCCCGGCCCAGTCCTCCCACCGAGTAAAATTCCTTGCCAGTACCGGGAATCTAACTCCTCCGCATGGCAGTCAGCCGCAATGAAAACTCAGTTCTGCATCTACGTCTACATGGTGTGTGGCGGAGGGTACATTGTGCTGTGACCTCGTCGCCTTTTGCTGTTTACTCATCCCGTCTAGTAGTTAGGAAAGGGACTGGTGCAGGAATTGATGTAATCTGTAACAACTATTCAGATTAATAATACAAGTTTATTGACTGAATTTTAGGATACTCACCTTTAGAACATAAGTCGGTTTATTCTCTCTTCTCGCGGTGTCGTCCGTATGATGCTAGCTGCGCTAAGACCTAGTTACTGCTAAGTTCGTAGCCGCGTTCTTAGTACTGTCCTATTTGTGACTTCGTAGCTGCCTAGTAAATGCCTTCGTAGTTCACTGGTAACTGGCGAGTTCTCACTAGTAACTGTCCTATTCCTGAACAGTAACTGCCGGCCGTCCAGACGTATGTCGGCTTAGATATAGCCGCTTGTAGAGGGCGCGCATCTTCGATTACTCCCTCCAGGATGCGCGGCGCTGACTTTACGCCGCAACACATTGTATACCATTGCGTACCAGTGTCACTTCCTCCTCGTATTTCAGTCGCGTGTGGTTGGCGGGGAAAATGATTGCCTGTATGCCTCTGCGTGGGCCCTAACCTGTCTGATCTTATCCTTGTGGTCTCTTCGCGAGATATATGTAGGAGGAAACAATATATTGGTTGACTCTTCATGAAACGTACGCTCTCGGAACACTTAGAAGGAAAAGTTTATTACTCACCTGTATCACACAAGGAGGTGCTGGAACTGCCTCACTTTGTTGTTCGAGCATTTCTGACACCTGCTGAGGAAGTTGCTCATTACACTCTGAAGTTCCTTCTCAGTAATTGCAGTGATTTCTTGACGAATGTTTGTTTTTAGTTCATCTAAAGTGTGGGGATTTGATCTGTACACTTTCTCTTTTAATGCTCCCCACAGACAAAAATCGCAAGGGGGTAAATCGGGAAAACGAGGGGCCTAATCTTACATCGAACACATTACCAATTTCCTGTAATGATAAGTTGGCTGTATGTGCCCTCGCAGAGTCTTGTTGAAATGTCGCGAAGGCATGTCCTCTTTCAGTTAATTGGGCAAATAAAGGCCGCAATATACTTTCGACATACCTGTCACTATTAACATGTTCGCTGCCGTTCACGCTCTGGCGCGATGATGCTAGGTGCCACTTCACGCTCTGGCGCGTGATCGTATTTTGACAGTATCTTTTCATAGTTTTGAGCCACTGAACGTTTTGGGTTTAGTTTTCAGTTTTGTTGAGATGGTTTTTTATTTGCATTTGTATTTTTGTGAAAACAGCAAATGAACAATATAAACAGTACATACAAAGTATTTCATAAAACATATGCTTATTTATATATCATCAGCAATATAAGTATGAATAACATCAAAACTAAGAAGTATTTTTTTTATAAACTAGTAACTAATCGAAATACAATTAAAATAATCAAAAGCTTGCTTGCTTGTTTACATAAGAATCCAATAAATCTATCATGACGTCATGAGAAGCGTGTGTGGCTCGTAGCCGGTTATACAAACGCAGAAATCTGGAACCACGTACGTGTGCATTTCACTTATATTCTTCCCTGAGTGCCTACCAGAGTATACAGCTTTATTAGACGATGCCAGTTTACAACAACCCATAATAGGATGCTAGGTCGCAGGACGCGCCACAGCGTGAGCGGCACCTGACTCAAGTAACGTTTACACGCGCCAGAGCGTGAACGGCATCGAACGTGTTAATTGTTTCCTGAAAAAACATAGGGCCTATTATTCTCTCGCCGTTAACAACGCACCACACTCCTGATTTTTGATCGTGCAGGGGATGCTCATGAATTAAGTTAGGGTTTTCCTAACTCCAGTAACGATTATTTTGCGAATTAACATATCCACTTAGGTGGAAACACAATTCGTCTGAAAAGAAAGTTAAATTCGGGTCAATTTCTCCGTCATACAGCTTTTTTTCAGAATCGATGAGTGTAATAAGCAATTTCCTCAGCAGGTGTCAGAAATGCTCGAACAACGGAGGTAGTTCCAGCACCTCCTTGCGTAATACAAGTGAGTAAATCAACTTTCCTTATAAGTGTTTGTGTGATGTATGTCAGGAATAACTTGCGCGCCAACCCGTATTAAATTTAATGCGGAGGTCGGGCGGACCGCTAAGCGGGCACCGCAGCTGCCGTCGCCGGCGAGTCGCACGCTGCAAATGCGGTTGCGCTGAGGATTGATCGGCCTGTATGTGTGGAAGTGGAAAGTGTTACGAGGTGTTATCGAATCGTGTAACTGGGAATCTGCCCTGTATTCGCCTACGGGGATGTGGAAAACCGCCTAAAAACCACATCTAGTCTGGCCGGCACTCCCTTCGTTAATCCGCCGGGCGGATTCGAACTGGAGCCGGTACGCCTTCCTGTCTCGGAAAGCAGTGCGTTAGATCACACGGCTTACCGAGCAGGTACAGTAAAACATCATTATATGATAGTATTTTAGCGCTGAACGACATATTTACAATAACGACTTTTACATCTTTTTCTTGGCAGAAAACCACGCTACTGCCCGAGAGCTAGGGGTGCTCGGCCCTCAGTGGCCCTAGGTCATGACGTCCTTGCGACACGGCCGACCTTGAGCACCCCTTCAGTCTCAACAACTACTGCTCCAAAGAGCTGTGCAGAATGTGTTACATATTCGTACAGATGTTGTAGCGTATTCGCAGTCACAGACTGAAAAATGGAACGAAAGGGGAGGACAGAATGTAGTGGATGTTTCAACATGCTTCAGTCAAAGGCAAAAGTGACTGCCATCAAAAATACTGTCCCATAATTACTGACGATAAAATAATTTATTCACTGGTTCTGCCTAAATGTCAAACATAGGGAGGGAGGGGGGGGGGGCAGACCGGTCTTGCCCCTCCAAAGTTTGAACGACACCCCCCCCCCCCAGGGTACTGCCTTTCGTGCCATCCCCCCCTCCCTCTAGTTGATACGTCGTTGGTCACATTCCTATTTAACGCATATTGTACATTGATTATTATGAAAGAGGGCTCAACAACCGCCTACGTAGCTTGCATCGATAGCTTTCTTTTCAGGAAGAATCCGTAAGTAGCCACATATAATGTAAGCATTGTGTAGAACATCTTTTCCTTCTGGAGACTTCAATGTCCAGTAAGAACAGCAACTCTTCTATGTTTTCGTTATCGTAGCTCCTACTACATAGAACTTCCTTTTAACAATTTCCCCTCACAGACGAATAGTGTAAATGTTTTCTGCAATATTTTAATGAATACAATCTCGTCTTAAGAATTACAAACTGTGATATATGTTTTCAAGTTACGAATTGGTGATTGATCATCGGCAAGGTCGGTTACCACTAGTTTTTACATTCGTCTGTAAATAATCCGTGTTAGTATTTTGCGCCGGCCGCGGTGGCCGAGGAGACTGAGGCGCTACAGTCACGGTCTGCACGGCCACTACGGTCGGGGGTTCGAATCCCCCCTCGGGCATGGATATTTGTGCCGTCCTAGTTCGTAAGTAGTTCATAAGTAGTTTGTAAGTTTAGGGACTGATGACCCCGTAGTTTAGTCCCATAAGCTGTACAAACATTTGAACATTTTTTTAGTATTTTGCATCCATGACTTATTAAACTGATGGTTCCGTAATTTTCACATTTGTCTGCACCTGCTTTCTTAGGAATTGGAATCATCATGTTCTTGACGTCTGAGGGAAATTTTCCCCGTCTCATACAACTTGCATACCAGGTGGAACAATGTGTTCACGACCATCTCTCCTGAGGATATTAGCAGTTCAGACGGGACATCACCTACTCCAACGACCTTGTTCCTACTCAAAATTTTCAGTGCTCTGTCAAATTCTTCTCGCAGTATAGTATATCCTATCTCATCAGTCTCTACTTCGTCTTCCATTTCTAGAATACTGCCTTCACGTTTATATCCGTTGTACAGGTCTTCTACACTCCTGGCCATTAAAATTACTACACCACGAAGATGACGTGTTACAAAAGCGATATTTGACCGTCAGGAAGAAGATGCTGTGATATGCAAATGATTAGCTTCTCAGAGGATTCACACAAGGTTGGCGCCGGTGGCGACACCTATAACGTGCTGACACGAGGAAAGTTTCCAACCGATTTCTCAAACACAAACAGCAGTTGACCGGCGTTGCCTGGTAAACGTTGTTGTGATGCCTGATGCCTCATGTAAAGAAGAGAAATGCGTACCATCACGTTTCTGACTTTGACAAAGGTCAGATTTAGGCCTATTGCGATTTCGGTTTGTCCTATCGCGATAATGCTGCTCGCGTTGGTCGCGATCCAATGACTGTTAGCAGAATAAGGAATCGGTGGGCAATACGGAATGCCTTGCTGGATCCCAACGGCCTCGTATCACTACCAGTCGAGATGACAGGCATCTTATCCCCATGTCTGTAACGGATCATCCAGCCACGTCTCGATCCCTGAGTCAAAAGATAGGATTATTTGCAAGACAACAACCATCTGCACGAACACTACGACGACGTTTGCAGCAGCATGGACTATCGGCTTGGAGACCATGGCTGCAGTTACCCTTGATGCTGCATCACAGACAGGAGCGCCTGCGATGGTGTACGCAACGACGAACCTGGGTGGACGAATGTCAAAACATCATATTTTCGGATGAATCAAGGTTCTGTTTACAGCATCATGATGTTTGGCGAAATCGTGGTGAATGCACATTGGAAGCGTGTATTCGTCATCGCCATACTGGCGTATCACCGGGCGTGATAGTATGGGGTGCCATTGGTTACACGTGTTGGTCACTTCTTGTTCGCATCGACGGCACTTTGAACAGTGGCCGTTACAATTTAGATGTATTACGACCCGTGGTTCTATCCTTCATTCGATCCCCGCGAAACCCTACATTTCTCCAGGATAATGATCGACCGCATGTTGCAGGTCCTGTACGGGCCTTTCTGGATACGAAAAATCTTCGACTGCTGTCCTACCCAGTACATTCGCCAGATCTCTCACCAATTGAAAACGCCTGGTCAATGGTAGCCGAGCAACCGGCTCGTCACAATACGCCATTCACTACTCTTGATGAACTGTGATATCGTGTTGAAGCTGCATGGGCATCTGTGTACAAGCCATCCAAGCTCTGTTTGACTCAATGCCCAGGCATATAAAGGCCGTTCTCACGGCCAGAGTTGGTTATTCTGCAAAATTGCATGAAAATGTAATTACATGTCAGTTCTAGTATATTTGTCCAATGAATACCCGTTATCATCTGCATTTCTTATTGGTGTAGCAATTTTAATGGCCAGTAGTGTATATACTCCTTCCACCTTTACGCTCTCCCTTCCTTGCTTAGTACTGCTTTTCCATCTATGTTCTTGAAATTCATACCGCTGTTTTTCTTGTACAGCCGCGGTGGACTAGCCGATCTGTCTAAGACGCCACGTTGCAGAGCGCGCGGTTGCTCGCCGTCGGAGGTTCGAGTCTTCCCTGAGGTATGGGTGTGTGTTTTGTCCTTAGGTAAGTTCACCTTAGTTTAAGTAGCTCGTAAGCTACGGACTGATGACCACGCAGTTTGGTCCGATAGATTTACAAACATTTGAACTTTTTTTTCTTGTACACGGAGCACAGGCGCAGATGCAGAGCAGTTGGCGGCGTCGGCACTGACCTCGAGGTTGTCGACTGCGCGCACGTGGCGCGCACTTGCGCCCGCATGGCGACAGGCGGCCGCGCTAATTAGTGGTGACGTCACGGCGCGGCGCCGCCCACCGGCGCGCCGGCTGGGGGCGGTTTATGGCTTCTGGCCGCCCGCGTCTGGGGCGCGCCTCTGTCCTCGGCCGCGATATATGTGACTGCCCGCCCGTCTCGCTGTCTCCCAGCCGGCCATGAAACACCGCGTGTCACCCTGGCCTGCCGTAATATCTGCGGCTCGCATTTCACTTTGAACCCTCTGCAAAGACAAGTACACTTCCCCCCTCCCAGCTCACGGCTCACAACCGACTGCTACAATTATCTCAACCTTGTAGGTCTTAATATTCATAGAATATATGACATCAACTGCGATTGGCCAAAGCTGAAAATGTGTACCCAGCCGGGATTCGAACCCGGGTCTCCTGCTTTCTAGGCAGTTGCGCTGACCCCTACACCACTGGGGACACAGTGATCACCGCACCTGCAAGGACTACCGAATCACGCCTCCCGTCAGATACAAATTCCCAGCTTCACGCTGCCCACAGTACTCAAACTCGTATTTATGAAACTAATTCCCGTAAGAGTAAGGGCTTCAAACTTGCCCACCCCTCCCCACTAACGATAGGATCATTGCCCGTCACCGGCATATTATATATATACATGTGCCGTCTGTTCCGGAAGAACCGATGTCACTTCTGATCCTGCAGTTGTTATTCTTTAATATTCATAGAATATATGACATCAACTGCAGGTGCGGTGATCACTGTGTCCCTAGTGGTTTAGGGGTCAGCGCAACTGCCTAGAAAGCAGGAGACCCGGGTTCGAATCCCGGCTGGGTACAAATTTTCAGCTTTGCCCAATCGCAGTTGATGTCATATATTCTATGAATATTAAAGAATAACAACTGCAGGATCAGAAGTGACGTCGGTTCTTTCGGAACAGACGCCACATGTATATACTTGTAGGTCTTACCTGGGAAGAGCGCGTGGGAAGAGCTGTTATCGAGTATCAGCAGCAGCTATGCACATGAGCAGTTTGCTGCAATCTGGCAACTGGCAGCTGCTTGAACGAACCCTGAGTGTCTACAGCTGCTGAAGCAGAGCTGTCGCCTAGCGGTTGAACACGCAATTCATGTGCACCGATCATTCTTTTAATACGTGATCTGTGTGCACTGAACGAAGTGAAGGATGATTAGCAGACGAGTCTTCAGGGTAGTATGAAGAGAAGGATATTTTGTGTTATTTTATGACAAGTATTTTTGTTTAGAGTCTAAATTTGTTAGTCTCGCGACACCCTTGATACTACTACGCGATACCCAGTTTGGAAAGCTCTGAGTCGTAGATAGTCAGGCAGTAGTTAGAGTTGACTGTAAATTAGATTCATGGTTCGCGGTAGTTTCAGGGCTAACACAACCCTATAACCTGTCACTACTGTCGTTCATTTATTCGTGGATATTTATGTTTGGCACACATATATTTAGCTTTTATGGAGAAGATTTTTTTTAAATATTATGCAACGCATTTAGTATCGCACTTGATCCAGGCTCCCCAGAATCTGACAGCCTGCTTGCAATGACCGAGGTAGATTTGTAATTACCACATGCTTCATGACTTTCACAAGCCAGAGTTTCGATTTTGGCTACCGCATTTGCAGTGGCGTGGTTACAACTGATTTGGTTAGCACCAGAGGATGTAATCAGGCCGCCCCTCTGGAGTACAGATACCACACTGTTCTGAGGAGGTTCATCTGCCTTGGTGATCGTAGGAATTCTCCAAATCTGCTCTGAAATGACTGGCCATCTCTTCCGCTTATGAAGCCGTTGACCTTTTCGAGCTACGATTTAAGTAAAAATGGTAAGAAAAAAAAGGATAGGCGTAGGACGGGATAGGATAGGACACAGGTTATCGATAGGTCGTTGTGGGACACATTCGGTTTGGCTTGTCCCCTTCGGCGGAGGAGGCACGTATAATTTTAAGAGACATATCTGGTAAAAAAAAAAAAAAAAAAAAAAAAAAAAAAAAAAAAAAAAAAAAAACACATGGGGACATCTGGATACAAAGAACACGACAGGAACTGTACGAAAATATTGAAACTATATCGAGCGAGATACGGAAAAGGAGGTTACGATTTGTTGAGGTTAACTAAGAAGATATGGAATACAACATGGAGAAACACCTGGGTGAATGAAGTCAGAGATGATTGGAAGACTCTAGGAATAAAAGAAAGGAATCTGCAGGCTCTGGTAAAGGACAGGGTGAAGTATAAAGGGCTGGAGGATGGTCACAGGTGACCGGACACCTAACTCAAAGTCATCTTAACAGAAGAAGAAAGAAACAGAAGAAGCGATAGAATGAAGATGTATTCGGAAGAAAGGAGACGTCTAAAACAAGCCACATGTGATCCTGAAAGGCCCTAAAGAAGCAGAAGAAGAATATTACGCAAGGCACCGTAATGTGTATGGCGGAGGGTACCTTGTAATATACTTGTACACCATTTGACCAACTACAATAAAAACACACGTATGTATGTCTCCATTCAAAAGTTTTTTTTATATTCCGTGAGCCACCAAATGCATGGCAGGAGGGTCTCAATACTCCAAGACTCGGAGAAAAGTTTTTGGACAGTGAAAAATATTAGCGCAAAGACTAGTGATCGAGAATATTACGCCAGCAGCTCTTTTCCCTCCTACCGACTATGTCTGACGGTGAATAATCTTCCTCCACTAGGATTCTAAACTGTCGTCCCCTCCCCCCTTTCCAGTCGAGCGCCTCACCTAGAAGTGCGTAAAAAAAAGTCATGAGAAGGCCCACACCAATTCGTAACTTGAAAACATATATCACAGTTTGTTATTCTTAAGACGAGATTGTATTCATTAAAATATTGCAGAAACCATTGACACTATTCGTCTGTGAGAGGTTGCTTGTTAAAAGGAAGTTCTATGTAGGAGGAGCTACGATAACGAAAACATAGAACAGTTGCTGTTCTTACCGGACAGTCTCCAGAAGGAAAAGATGTTCCACACAATGCGTACAAATGTTCAAAATGTTCAAATGTTTGTTAAGATTAAGGGACTTAACTACGGGGTCATCAGTCCCTAAACTTACAAACTACTTATGAACTACCTACAACTAAGGACGGCACAAATATCCATGCCCGAGGGGGGATTCGAACCCCCGACCGTAGTGGCCGCGCAGACCGTGACTGAAGCGCCTCAGTCCCCTCGGCCACCGCGGCCGGCACAATGCGTACATTATATATGGCTACTTATGGATTCTTCCTGAAAAGAAAGCTATCTGAGCAAGCTAAGGAGGCGTTTGTTGAGCCCTCGTTCATAGTAATCAATGTTCTAATGCACAGACAATGTGTGTGAAGAGTTCTAAAACGAGAACTTTTAAGAGTTCTTCTCTTTATCGTGCGTTTAAGTCTCCGTGATGGAAAAGTAGTTTCGACATACACCTTGAGCACATTACTTGTGGCTACTATCGGATTCCGGGTTAGGCATTGGGAAGCAGTTTGAGGCGTTTTTCATAGACATTGGCGCTTTAACATCAGAACAGAGTCAATGTGTAGGAGGAACAACGATAAATATTTTAGGGTTCCTGTTCTCATCGCGCATTGAAGTCTCCGTGAAGGGAAAAGTGTTTCTTCAAATACCCTGCGCATATCGCGTGTGACTACTTGCGGACTCGTGCTAAAAGAAAAGCAGTCAATGTGAAGTAGCATTGGCTGTGATTCGTTGGGGTCCCTTTCATCTAAATTGGCTCTTTAATATAAACGCACAGCTGCTGTGTAGTAGGAACTACAACAAACATTTTAGGGTTTCTGTTCTCATCGTGCATTGAAGTCTTCGTGAAGGAAACCGTGTTTCCAAGTATGCCATGTGTGCATTGCGTGTGGCTACTTACTGAATCGTGCTGAATGGAACGCAATCATTGCAGCTATGGTGGCGATTCGTTGAGCCCCCATTCATAGTAACTGCCAATTTAATACCAATCACAGTCTAACATATAAAGTCACGACACTTCCGCTGATTTTTTTTATACGCCACGACAATAGCGCTCCAAGCGGCTGGCGAGGTACATTTCTGAAAACGATAACGGATGACCGTGAATAGTGTCGTTTAAATTGATTTCAACACACTTTTTACAACGGTGAAGGTATGTAGTGCCATAAAAAAAAGTAATAACCAGGAAATAACTCCACATTTGTCTTTATGAGGTTTCCTAAGAACCATTGGAGAGTATGATACGGTATTTTGCAAGACAGTTTATTTAATATTGTCTTGAAATCTACGACTTTTAATCAAGAATTTCCGTTTATATGAAGAGCAAAAAATTCTAATAAACAACAGGTGACCCAACCATCTAAAGACGTCGGTTTTCTACCCAGAAAATTCAGTATTTCTTCACTATAATTCTAGCCAAATCAGTAGGTGTTGAACGTAAGAGACTTATATGGAATGCATTACCTACGTCATCAAGTATACCAGATCAGCTGTACCTGAAGGAGAATCCTCACAAACATGACAATAAAAGATTGAAAGCAAAGACACTGTTTCCCAACAAAGCAGAAACCAAATCCATAATTGTTACTACTTGTGAACCACAAACGGCAAGAAGCTTCAAGACATTCGTTTTATAACCAAAGGAATTATATTCAATGGTATATAGGTTTATAACAAAGACGAGTGAAGTGTAAAAATGCTTGAATTATTAGACTTCATATCGAATTTTTACACGATAAAGAGAGTTCCTATCATGTAGGAACAGACCATAACAATTAATGTTTCTTGGTTGTCTATATTTTTTCACTTTCAGCGGAGTAGGCTACAAAATATATACATGTTCGTTAGTATTTCCTCATGAATAAGCTGTTGTTTATATCACTGAATCGGGGAAATTCAGTTGTTTTTACAATTATTTCACGATTATTTGTTTCTCGTTATTTTATTGTGTTTGGAACACAAAAATTACAGAAACCATTTGAGTAATAACGTAGAAAAATAATTACAAACAAACATTTCTCTTACGCACCTTGCCCACCACTAGGAGCGCTAGTGTCGTTGCAACTATCAGTTGGTAACAACTTTCACAGAAGCAAGTGTCGCGAATGTGTACATGAGACTGTGATATCAATGCAGTCACTGGGGAGGAAGAACTGCAACAACAACATTTTAGGTTCAATTCTCTCCATAGTAGATGGAATTGGGGCGCAGCTGATTAGATTATATAGATGAAAATACCAGCAACTATATTCAAATTCTTTATTAAATTTTGTGCGAACGGTTTCGGTGCTTCACTACACCATCTTAAGGCTCCAGGTGTGTGATTTTTATTAAAAGCACATTCGAACTTGGTAGGCATTAAAACCAGTAGCCGTAAATTTCTTGTTCTATTCATGCTGCACCCTCAACGACGACTGATGAACTGAGTTGATGGCTAATGAACTGAGTTCATCAGTAGTCGTTGAGGATGTAGCATGAACAGAACAATAAATTTACGGCTACCTGTTTTAATGGTTACCCAGTTCGAATGTGCTTTTAATAACAATCACAAAACGGGAGCCTGAAGATAGTGTTATGAAGCATCGAAACCGGTAGCACAAAATTTAATAATCCCCCCATCTACATGGGATACTCCACAAATCACATTTAAGTGCCTGGCAGAGGGTTCATCAAACCACCGTTATACTATTTATCTCCTATTCCATTCTCGAATAGCGCGCGGGAAGATAGAACACCTGAATCTCTCCGTTCGAGCTCTGATTTCTCGTATTTTATATTGATGATCATTACTATCTATGTAAGTGTGAACCAACAATATATTTTCGCGTTCGGAGGAGAATGTTGGCGACTGGAGTTTCGTAAGTAGCCCACGCCGCAGCGATAAGCGCCGTTGTAATGATTCCCATCCGAGATCCTGTATCATTTCCGTAACGCTGCCTCCCCTGAATCGTGACAATACAAAACGAGCTGCACTTCTTTGGACTTTCTTGATGTCCTCCGTCAAACCCACTTGATAAGGATCCCACACTGGGCAGCAATAACCCAAAGAAGGACAGATAAGCGTTGTGTATGCAGTTTCTTTAGTAGTTCTGTTACATCTTTTAAGGGAACGCAGTCTTTGATGCGCCTTTTCCACGACATTATCTACGTGTTCTTTCCAGTCTGAAGTAGGGTAAGGTGGTACAAATTCGATATAGGTATAATTACGATCAACATAAGTTTTCTGTCTCGTAATGTTGGTAGCATTTACCTTTCTGTGGCGTTGTGGTGTAGCAGGTTTCTACAGCTCCTCCTGTCTTTTTCAAGAATACACCACTTTGTGCTACGGAGATATGAATTTCTTCCTGTTACAATGTACGTGGAGCTACTTCGTCGAACCCGCTCTTATAAACTTCCTAGTTTCAACGCGCTTGTAAATTCGTTACTGTGCAACTTTTGGTACCACGAAGTATGCGTTGGTTCCCGAAGGAAAAAGTGCTTTTCATGTGGAAAAAGTTTGTGGTCCTACCAACATTTGCAATTGTCTAACATTTATGTTACATGTTCATTAAACATTCAAGAACAAGTACCATAGTTAAAATTATTTCTTTTCTCAATGTATTTGTAGTTACAATAACATTTGTCCGAAATGATCTAAATTGTACCACTTTACCCTAATTCCTAGGTATTTTGTGGAGTTTATCTTGTAAACAGCTGCTAGTATTTTCATCCGTCTATATAACAACATTTAGGGTTCCTGTTCTGATTGTGCATTGAAATCTCCGTCAAGGAAAAAGTGTTTCCACATATGCCCTGTGCACATTCCATGTGGTTACTTGCGAACTCGTGCTCAAAGGAGCCAATGTGAGATAGCTGTGGCAGCGATTCTTTCAGGTCTCTTTCATCGTACACTTTAATACCAGCACACAACCACTGAGTAGGAGGATCTGCGATAAACATTTTACGGTTCCTGTTCTCACCGTGCATTGAAGTCTCCTCGGAGGAAAATGTGTTTCCATATACGCTCTGCGCGCGTCGCTCGAGGCTACTTGCGGACTCGTGCTGAAAGGAAAGCATTGAATGTGATGCAGCTGCGGCGACGATTCGTCGGGGTGCCTTTCATCGTAATTGACGCTTTAATATCAGCGCACAGCCACTGTGTAGGAGGATCTACGATAAACATTTTACGGTTCCTGTTCTCACCGTGCATCGAAGTCTCCTTGGAGGAAAATGTGTTTCCATATACACTCTGCGCGCGTCGGTCGAGGCTACTTGCGGACTCGAGCTGAAAGGAAAGCATTCAATGTGATGCAGTTGCGGCGACTAATCGTCGGGGTCCCTTTAATCGTAATTGACGTTTTAATATCAGCACACAACCACTGAGTAGGAGGATCTACGATAAACATTTTACGGTTCCTGTTCTCACCGTGCATCGAAGTCTCCTCGAAGGAAAATGTGTTTCCACATACACTCAGCGAAAGCATTCAATGTGATGCAGCTGCGGCGACGATTCGTCGGGGTCCCTTTCATCGTAATGACGCTTTAATATCAGCGCACAGCCACTGAGTAGGAGGATCTGCATTAAACATTTTACGGTTCCTGTTCTCACCGTGCATCGAAGTCTCCTCGAACGAAAAGTGTCTCTGCGCGCGTCGCTCGAGGCTACTTGCGGACTCGTGCTGAAAGGAAAGCATTGAATGTGATGCAGCTGCGGTGACGATTCGTCGGGGTGCCTTTCATCGTAATTGACGCTTAATATCAGCGCACAGCCACTCGCACTGCAGTCGGCGCGAGGCGTCACCGGCGGCGCTTCTGGGAAGGCGGCCGTGAATAAGAGGTGGCGGGGCTGTCAGCGCCTTTGTGCGCGACAGGTTCACGGCCAGGCGCGCTCCTGTGGCTGCGCACAGACAGACGCGCTTTACACCGCGGCACTCATTGATTACATGCCGCCCCTTTGAGTGCGCTGCGAGCCACCACTGAGAGCCAGCCGCCGGCCTCCCGGACAAAGGGGCTGCGTTTCGTTGCGCAACGCACCTCTTTGTGCCCGAGTTCTGCGCGAGAGAAAGGCCGAGGAGCGTAATAACTACGATTTCGCTCTAACGCGAATGTCGTAGAATAATGCGAGTCTTTAGGAACCCATAATCTCATATACTATATGAACTTCAGTACTTTCTTGGGATCTCTGAAATGACTTATGCATCCAGATGTACAGAGTGAATCCGTACTCCTCTAACACAATCTATCAGATCAGACGTGTAATTCTGTTGTAACGACTGCTTACGGAGTTTCGTCTCATTCCTTATGGCTTCTCTCTCCCCCCCCTCTCTCTCTCTCCCTTTCATATATATATATATATATATATATATATATATATATATATATATATATATATATATATATATATATATAAAGTGTCCCGATTGACTGACAGAGTGACTGACTGACTCATCATCGCCCAGCCCAAACCACTGAAGGTAGGAACTTGACATTTGTGGGGGGTGTTGATCTTACTCTGTAGGCGTCATTGAAGAAGAGATTTTTCTCGTTATTCCGTCCGTAAGGGGGTGAAATATGGGATGAAACTTTTTTTTTGTTTTGAAAATACGTATCTATTTAGGCAATTTTGAAGCTAGAACTACAGAATTTCGGATTTTAATTCAGGGTTCGAATTTAAAAGACACGTCTTTCGGCATTTTTTGAAATTCGACAAATAAGGGGGTATAATAGGTGACGCAAAAATTTGATTTTCAAAAATATGTTGCTGTTAACTCAAATTTTAAGCTACAACTACGAAACTTTGCATATGGAATCTTGGTCAGAATTAAAAATCCATGATTTTTAGTATTTTGGGAAATTCAACAATTAAGAGGGTTAAATAGAGGATCAAAAATTCTTTTTGAAAACACGTTGCTATTGATACAATTTTGAAGCTAGAGCTGCAAAAACTGATATTTGTATAGTTCGTTAGACGTTAAAAAATACGTGTTTCGGTATTTTTGGAAATTCAACCATCAACGGGGTTAAATTGGACAGGGGGTGTTTTTCGAAAATATGTTTCTATTTAGGCAATTTTGAAGTTGGAACTACAAATTTTCGGATTTGGATTCGGGGTTCGAATTTAAAAAAAATACGTGTTTCGTTATTTTTGGAAATTCAACCACCAAGAGGGTTAGATTGGAGAGGGGATGTTTTTCAAAAATTGTTGCTATTTAGGCAATTTTGAAGTTAGAACTACAAATTTGCGGATTTGGATTCGGGATTCAAATTTAAAATCCACGTGTTTCGCTATTTTTGGAAATTCTACCAATAAGGGGGTAATATACGAGATGCAAAAATTGATTTTCAAAAATATGGTGCTGTTAAGTCAAATTTCAAGGTATAACTACGAAACCTAAGATATAGATAGATTCTTCATCAGGATTAAAAAGAAGCAACTGGTGCAGACCAACCAGCCTGCGCATGCGAAGCAGCGGAGATATATATATTATTCTTCTATTTTTTATTTTTGTCTTTATACCACTGAAAATATCTCCATAATAGTGTAAATGCCGACGGTACACACGGCTTATCTGATTTTTAAACAACATCGCTTGCTGTTAATAACAGCAACTCTTACATTTAAAGCTAATACATAAAGCAGAGTGTCCGTATGTTTGTACGTGTTGCATACAAATCTACAGTTTTCTTCCAATCTTTATGAAATTTTGCACACGTAAGCCTCAATCCACGAGGACGGTCGCCGTAAGTGTAAGAATCACATACGATATATAGTTCACGAGAAATGACGTCATAAACAATAAGCTACGCGAAAAACTGCTGCATTTTGCGACAATGCTGCTCATTTTCTTCTAAATTTAGTACACACATTTCTCACCGTGAGATAACAACTGCTGCATGGTTAAGAATCACATACGACACATGGTTCGAAGATATGACGTCATAAACAATAGGAATCGCAAAAAACTGCCACATAATGTAGCGACGCCGACCGCGGTGGCCGAGGGGACTGAGGCGCTCCAGTCACGGTCTGCCCACTACGGACGGGGGTTCGAATCCCCCCTCGGGCATGGATATTTGTGCCGTCCTTAGTCTTAGCTAGTTTATAAGTAGTTTGTAAGCTTAGGGACTGATGACCCCGTAGTTAAGTCCCATAAGTTCGACAAACATTTGAACATTTAATGTAGCGACACTTTATAAATACGCTATATGAGACTGAGAGTACTTAGCGCCTTGCAACAAACTTTGAACATAATTTCAAACCTTTATTGAACTTTTTGTCGCTGAAAATAATAGCAAAATGATGAAAGGAAAAATGTTTCTCGCTTACTACTTTTCCGCTATTTATGGAGTAAAACTGCGGCATTCGGTATGAAGTTATAATTTCTTACACTACAAATTGTAGCCGCAGGAGGTTTTACGGACAGTATACATGCATATAGTTGAGTGTATCTTCTAAATTAATCAGAGTACGACATTTAGTTCAAATGTTACATAAGCTTAAGGGACTTAACTACGGGGTCATCAGTCCCTAAACTTACAAACTACTTATGAACTACCTACAACGAAGGACGGCAGAAATATCCATGCCCGAGGGGGGATTCGAACCCCCGACCGTAGTGGCCGTGCAGACCGTGACTGAAGCGCGTCAATCCCCTCGGCCACCGCGGCCGGCGACATTTAGTTCATGAGATATTAGCACATAAACAGTAACGTTCATGGGAAACCGTCTCATCACGCATTAAATTTAAATCTATTACTATTAATTGTATTCCCAAGAGACTTTACATATAGTCCTTATACAAATGAATATATGCCTGAAGAATGGCAGGAATAAATAAATAAATAAGTACCCGGGCAACGCCGGGTTTTTCAGCTAGTTTAAATATAAATATGCGGATTTTCGTCTCGAATATGTCAAAGACATTAATGATAAATCTGAAGCATTGGATTAAATTTTGTGATGTGACCGGGAATCGAACCCGGAGCTGCATGCAATGTTCTACGGAACACAGAAGCTGAATTAATGTTTGTGACGTGAAGGAAATCGTGGTTATACTATTCCAAGGCGCTTTAAACGCTAATGATGCGGTGGTCTAGCGGTAATACGTCTGCCTAGTAAGCATGGAGGTCCGGGTTCGATTCCCGACCACATCACAGACTTTAATTCAATGCTTCAGATTTATCATTAATGTCTTTAACTATTACATTACTCTTGACCGTCAAGTTTGCATTAGGTTTTTTGGTTCCACAGGATTATAGACATTCGAACATTTCTATTATCATTATTTTTAAATAAGCACGCTGTAAGTGATCAGTCTAGTTGACAATCACAGAGACAGACAAGGCACTGTGAAATGTTTTTTTTTTTTTTTTTTTAAGTTAGTAAGGTACTAAATATGGTCATACATCAAACTGTCAATGACTGATAAAAACGTGTATGATCCTGTATACTCGTCGTTTGTCAGAATGACTAACTCAATAATAAGTACTGTTGTAGCACAAAATGAAATTGCATAATTTAATAATCACGTTGTTCGTTAGTTAAACAGAGAACAGATATTTATTGCGAATGTGATACTAAATATAATCGTCTGCATGGGTGACGTGATATACAATATGTATCAGTGATAGACAACAACAGAATGACATGTACGGATATAGAGCAAAGTGGTATCGCTCTAACAGAAGAACAAATATTAAATAATAATAATGAAAATAATTTAAAATGTTAAAGCAACCTCGGGTTCGAGTCCCGTCCCATTCCGGCAAAAAATTTCATTTGTTGCAGATCGATTGTCCATTTTTAAAAGAGCAGCAGAAGTCAGAAAATTTCTTAATTTGTTAAAAGAAAGTGTCGCTACCCTTCATCGGCATTGAAAACAATGAGGCTTTTGATGAGTTGTTGAGACCGTCTTTTTCGTCGTCCCAGATCCTTTACTCATCGAATTCCTCGATCATGGAAAAACCATTAACAGTGAAGTGTACTGGGGACATAATTCCATCGAGACAGCTTAGGCTGCTCACGGGGGGAATGATTCTGCTCTGTGATAGCACGCGTCCATACGTCTCCAGGGTCACACACGGTTTCTCGAAACTACGAACTGAAGGACAGAGTAGAGAACTGGCTCTGGTCACAGCCACAGGAATTCTGGAAACAGGGAATCCTTCAGCTCGTTAAATAGGAGGATACCTGCAAGCGTAGGCTTTCGCGGCTTTTGTCACTTTCAATAAAATTCTTCTGGGTGTGATATCGCGTCGACATTTTTATAAAATCTATCGACGTTTCGGCTACTGTAGCCGGCGGCCTTCCTCAGGGTCTGTGTATGACTCCGAATTCCATTGACAGTGCGATAGTTGGGCTCAGACCTCTGGTGATTATTTTTGAATAAAGACTTGAAATATACTCCCAGTGCCGTTTCTTACCTTATCATTTTGTAAGGTCCCTGTGGTCGCGACATAAGTCGGTTTTCTGTAATATTTTGTACATATGTAAACTGGCCACAGATGTATATTGTGAGTGACACAGTAATCTTTGGAAGTTCGATTGTAGAGTAAGCGCTCTGGCTGCGAGAGAGGGCAGTCAGTAGCAAGTCTGTCGCGAGCTATGTTGGGAGTCAGTTGCGGAGAGTTGCCTGTTGGGTGAGGTAGCGCGAGGACGCTGTTGGAGAAGGTAGTCGTTAAGTATATGTTGCTGCAACGCCATTATTGTAATGCATGATGTTAATTTATTTTTCCACTTTATATTTTTTTAAGAATACATAATGTGTAATATTCAATATGCGTTCTGCGTCCTGATTTGGTAGTTAGTTTCCCCTTCCGTTCATTTTCTTCAGTTATGATTATTGTTGGACTTACTTACTACCCACATATCATTTTCGAAGACTTTTAATTCTGAAATACTGCTTGACGCGAGATGCTTGCTGTTTCCAGTTTTGTAATAAGAAGATACGAGATAAGTCAATTTTTATTTTTATCTGTGTCGCAGTCAGATTATTTCACCCTTTTTCATTATTCAAGTTCATCAGTTTCGTTGTACCCTTTTGGACTACTTTAGACAGAGCCATAAATTCTAGTGTTTGAGTTTCCCCATTTCCTGGACGTGTCCGTTGTGAATATCAATGTTTTCTAAGGCTTACCTCGGTGGTCGTAGTCACCACATTTTTCGGTTTTTAAAAGTTCAGTTTTGCTGATCAATTTCCATTAAACATTAATCTATTACAGTTACCTTGCAAATTTCTATAAAATTTTATTTATTTAATTTATTCGGAATACCTTGCACTTTCTTTCTACACATTACAATAATGGTGTTGGTGCAACAGATACTTAACAACTGCCTCCTCCAACAGCGTCCTCGCGCTACCTCACCCAACAGGCAACTCTCTGCAACTGACTCCCAACACAGCTCGCAACAGACTTGCTACTGAATGCTCTCTCTCGCAGCCAGAGCGCTTACTCTACAATCGTACTTCCAAAGATTACTGTGCCACTTACAATATATATCTGTGGTCAGTTTACATATGTACAAAATATTACATAAAACCGACTTAAATAGAGACCATAGGGACCTTACAATTTGAACAAGACTCGTTCGATCTACTTAGCACAAAATAAACGTATGATCCCCTCCGCTTTTGTAAATCTGTTTAGTAATTCTTGTGTTGAACCTGTCAGGCAGATAATCTGGTGAAACCCCGATAAAATGTAAAACGCGTCATTGAAGCGTGATAAATCACCGTGCAACCAAGACTTTTGCTGTTGCAAAATACAGCTGAGATATATACAGCTGGCTGGTTAGTGTACCGGCAGAACGTACTAGGCGGTTTGGAGGGTTTCTTTATTCTGATATACTGCTTTGGCTAGACGTAAATCGATTACTCCCCAGATTGGATGTATTGAATTTTGTGAGCTAGGATGTAAAAAGCTATTTCCTTTTTGCCCACAGCTTAAAAAGTAAACGTAACTTTTTGATCTGGTCGCCGTTTAAAAATCTTCTTTAATAATCTTGTAACCGTGTAATAAATATTTTTGGTTTCACAGACTTCGATATATTCCGATCTTGTGCAGGATAAGTGATCTCCTTCTAACAATTAATTTCATTTATTATATAGTATATTTTGAAATAAAGAGACGAAAACTGTTGCATTTCACAACAGACTATTTTCAACACCGTAAAACAGAAAATGTTCACAATAATCACGTTCATATACATGAAACGTCTCATGAAACAGTTATCTCGATTTATTGTCTTTTTGCGTTTTTCGTAACTCCATAAAATTCATTTGTTATTTCAACAAGTATTGTTTTAATGTTCACTGGAAGTGTGTTTCTCGGTGACATTTTTTCGCTATCCACTTTGCTGCATTTCTAATGTCTTTGACAACTCCACCACTCGTCCGCTATGCACTGTCCGATCAGCGTAAAAGATCAAAAGACCCGCGCATAGTATACGACCGACTCTACTAAATCTAAGATTTCAAATATTTTTAAATATCAGTACCGCTAACTATTATTCACGACATATTACCTTTCGTGGCCCAGTGTCCAGTGGAACAAGCAATTTTGCTTGTTTCACTACAGGTTGCAGGTGTGGAGTCCAGTAGCGGGCACTTCAGAGTGTAGCATCGAGTGCATACGGCAGCCGTTCGTTCAACCTACAAGGCGTGTGCAGCCTGTAGGCAGAGCTGTGTCTCGCCCGCGTGCGCAGGTCAGGGCGTGGCCGCACGCACGCGCGCCTTTTAGGTAGCGGCGGCTGCAGGTGCATACTATACTGGCCTCTGTCTCTGTCTGCCTGTCTGGCTGTCCCCGCCCACGCCGTCCGCGCCCAGCCGCCAGTCTCAGGCTGCTGACCCGTGCACCAGGCGGCTGAATGCACTGCTCGCCGTACACAGGGCCCATGTCTGCGTGGACAGCGTCCGTGATGCTCATTCCTGGCCGATTTCAGCGGCGGCTGCAGCTTCACGTGATTGGGGGTTCAACTCTTTGAGTGCCGGATCCTGATAATGGCGCCCCGTCCCCGCTTGGCTCGGTTTCACCCCCCCCCCCCCTTTCGTTAAATCATATGTAGAATGTCTTATCTCCGCTTCCTTCGAGCTGATGCGTCGTTCTACCAAATTTCTTTATTTCACACATTTATTCCAAGCTTAAAGATCCTGATTATGGATGGGTCGGTGAAAAATGTGAAAAACGAAGCGCCATAGAATATGATGTTTGCGGATGATGTGATTCTGTCTGAGCAAAGCATCGTTAAATCATCTGCAGAATGTCTTATCTCCGCTTCCTTCAACTCGAGCTGATGCGTCGTTCTAACAAATTTCTTTATTTCGCCGCGGAGGAGTAGCCGAGCGGTCTAAAGCACCTCGCTGCGGAGCGCGCGGTTGCTCGCCGTGGAGGTTCGAGTCCTCCCTGGGGTATGGGTGTGTGTATTGTCCTTTGGTTAATTTACCTAGGTTTAAGTAGTTTGTAAGCTACGGACTGATGACCACGCAGTTTGGTCCGATAGATTTACAGAATTTGAATATATATCACTTTTATTCCAAGCTTAAAGCTCCTGATTATGGATGGGCTGGTGAAAGATGTGAAAAGCGAAGCACCATGGAGTATGATGTTTGCGGATGATGTGGTTCTTTGTGAGCAGAGCATCGATAGACTTGAAGAAAAGCTGGAGGATTGGAGGGAGGCACTAGAAGAAATAGGGATGAAAATTAGCAGGACGAAATCAGAAAATTTAGCGCTGAAGGATGGGGAGATAAGGTCTTGCAAGATCCAGGAGGAGGAACTGAAATCGGTCTGTAAATTTAAATACCTGGGGTCGTACATACAGAGGGACGGAGGACTGGAAAGCGAGGTACAGCACCGAATAAACTGTCATTGGAGCAACTGGAGGAAAATGAGCGGAGTGTTGTGTGACGAGTAGGTGAGCAAAGGGAAAGTGTACAAGTCGGTGGTAAGGCCTGCTATGATATACGGGGCAGAGTCATGGCCAATCACAGGAGCCCAGGAAAGGAAGTTGGAAGTAGAAGAAATGAGGATGCTGAGGTGGATGTGTGGGGTAACAAGAAAGGACAGAATGAGAAATGAATTTGTTAGAGGAGTTGTGAAAGTGGGACACATGGGGAAAAAGATACAAGAGAGTAGAGTAAGGTGGTATGGACACTTGTAGAGAAAAGGGAAAGAATATATCGGAAACAAAGATTGAAGGAGTGAGAAGGAGAGGAAGACCGAAGATGAGGTGGAAGGATAAGATAGCGGGGTTCCTAAGGGAGAAAGGATGGAAGAAGCAATGAATAGAGTATTATGGAGGAGAAGGATCCAGAAGAGCAATGCCGACCCTACTTGACGTGGGACAAGGCTACGATAAAGAAGAAGAAAAAGATTCCAAGCTTAAGGCTCAGATATTTGTTTCTAAAAGATACTGAACGTTGTTCACTTTTCTTTGATCATAAACAGCAAGAACATATGAATATGCACATGAACACTAAAACACAAAAAGTAACTGATTACTCTGTTAAGTGCCTGCAACAAAACAAGCTACCTTCGAGTCACGTGATACTGTAAGCAGCACCCACTCCTAATCTTACACGTGCGCAAAGGCTGCTCTCTCCTACATCTTTCAAAACACTTAAATATTTGTTACAATATTTGTTGTCTACCGTCAAAATCGCAATAACGTCCAAAAATATGTGACAAGCAACAATACAAAAGTCATAAACCCGTATCTGTTAAAAAGACGATTGGGTTTTAAAAAACTCGCTTGCTGTCGTCTCGAACCCACTACATTCGACACCGCAGCGCAATGCCGCTAACCACACGGCTATTCTTGCTAGATGAACGGTGGTGACTTCATTATTATTCATGATCGGATCTTATGAATGCTTTTACTGTTGACGTGTCTTTAATTTATAGTTATGAGATCTTTTATCAAATATGACTTTTTGATGAACCTTCAATGCCTCAAAAGCAACTATGAAGGGCGGATGTTGCCTTCATGGAGGATTTGCCCATGCGCAAGGCGAGGTGCACAGTAGCTGCGTTGTCTTCGGGAACATTCGTGCGTAACCGCCAGGGCTCGAGTAGCCAGGAATTGGTGTGTCTACCAGCTCATAACGTCAATGTTAAAAGCGGCGTTTCCCTTCGCCCCTCCGTGCGGCGGGAGCGCCCATATGCTGCCTCCAGGGGATCAAGAAGAGAATTTGAACCTCAGCTGCGCTGCGCATTGCAACACTGAGACTACTGCCGTCTATATTAGGTGGCCGGGCTACGACTTGCATACGTGCTATCTCATGCAATAAAAATATTTTGAATTTGCATATAAAATGATTTTACAGAGGAACGAAACGAAGAATGATAGTTTTTATTTATTTATTTACTGTTTTCTCACAACGAAATTTTTTTCCGGGGTTCACTTAACTAGTGAACACATAGGACGCTTCGCCACTAAGCCGATTCATTAAAGTTTAGCCGCACTATGCACCAAAGGTGGGATGCACATGTTACTGCGCTGGTACCAATCCACCTCCCTTCATAAAAATTGACTTCAAAGTTTGACATGACATATTAAACTAATAGAGGAAGGTTATTAGATGCCCATTTCTTGTATACAGGGTGAATCACCTAACACTTGCACCGCAAATATTGTGGAAACGGAAGGTGCGATTGATGTGCGGTTTTTACATAATGGATTGGTAACCAAGGACTCATTGTTAGCTAATAAAAACATTGTAAAAATACCTAGAAAGTGTATTTTTGACACCATTTTGAATGACATTTTTAGCACGTTCTGTTAGGCAGTTACAACCATTCAACGTTTTGGGGGCGGAGGCTACGACATTGTAGCTGACTGGCTGGTGGTCATGAGACAGTAAACCGTGCCCCAGGGGCTAGCCACTCGGCCAGTCAGCTACGCTATCACAGCCTCCACCCCCGAAACTTTGAACAGTTGTAGCTGCCAAACTAAACGTATACATTTGGTGTCCTAAATTCCAATGCATGAAAGAAACAACCATAGTACCACTTAAAAAAACTGTATGTTTGCATAAAAAATACGCTAAGTAATATTACACTAAGTAAAATTACAAAAATACGAGCTCCTGACTACCAATCCACTCTATGAAAACCGCGCTTTCCGTTTCCGCAATATTTGCGGTGCAAGTGTTAGGTGCTTTACCCTGTATATGTTGTACAATAGCTGAAAAACTGGTGTCGCCCTCGTTCTTATTTAATCCAGTCTTAAGTTAGCCCATCTCACTTTCCTTTACCCTCTCTGTCCACTTTCTCTTTCCTTCTCTTTCTGTCTCTCTCTTCCACTCCCCTCTCTATTCATCGTGTCTCCCCTCTTTGTTCACATTCTCCTACCCCTCTCTCTTTCTATCTCCACGTTTCCTTTCACTTCCAATCACCTCTTCATCTCTCCGTCGAACTCCTCCTCAACCTCCTCAGTCCTTTACCTCCTCCACCTGTGAAAGATTACATTGTTACCTTTCATGGTGATCAGTGAAGTGGTGTCTAAGTTTACGGCAAGGTACCCTCCGCCATGCACCGTATGAAATATTACGTAGACGACGATTTTCCTTGTTTCCAAGGTGTTTTTTGAAGTGGTCTTCAGTCCCAGAGACGGGTTTGATGCAGCTCTCCACCCTACTGTATCTTGAGCAAGCCTCTTCGTCTCCTCATTAGAACAACAACCAGCATCTGTTTCAATCTGTTTATTGTATTTGTCTCTTGGTGTCCCTCTGTCATTTTTTACTCCACACACTTCCCATCAGTGCTAAATTTACGATTCCTAGATGTCTAAGAATTTGTCCTACAAATCGATCCCTTCGTTTAGTCAAGGTATGCCAGAAATCCCTTTTCTCTCCAATTCTGTTCAGTACCTCCTCATTAGTTAAGCGATCTACCCACCTAATCTTCAGCATTCTTCTGTAGCTCCACATTTCTAAAGCCTCTATCCTTATCCTGTGAAAACTATTTATCGTTCATGTTTCACTCCCGTACAAGGCAACACTCCACACAAATCTCTTCAGAAAAGACAACCTTACGGTTAAGTTAATATGTTAACAAATTTATCTATTTGGAAAACGATTTTCTTACTATTCCCATTCAGCATTTTATATCGGTTGTGATCTCGTCGCCTTTTTGTAGTTTCCTCGTTCCTGTCTAGTCGTCAGTAAAGGTACTGGTGCAGGTATCGAAGTAAACTGTAACAACTATTCAGATTAATAATACAAGTTTTATTGACTGAAACTGATAATATTCAAGAACATCAGCCTGTTTCTTCTCTCTTCTTGCTTCTCGCGGCGTCGTCGGTAAGATGCGCTGTGACCCATTTACTGCGAAGTTTGTAGTCGCGTTCTGACTTAGTACTGTCCTATTTCTGACTGACGGGCTCTGAATAGTAACTGAGGAGTTCTCATTAGTAACTGACGGCCATCCAGACGTATGTCGGCCTAGATACAGCCGCTTGTAGAGGGCGCGCATCTTCGGTTACTCCCTTCAGGATGCGCGGCGCCTGCTTGCGATTGGCTTTCGGTCGATCGCTGCCTTCTCCAGGATCGTTCTCTACGTCTGGTGTGTGGCTCTGACTTTACGCCACAACAATATTCTCTGTACTGAGACCAACAAGTGTTATTTTACAGCCCAAGAAACAAAACTCAACTACCACCATTATTATTTCGTTACCTAATCTAATTCCTTCAGCATCGCCTGTTTTTCTAAGGCTTCTTTCCATTGCCCTTGTTTTGCTATTCTTAATATTCCTTTCAACAAACTGCCCATTCCGTCCAAATGCTCTTCCAGGTCATTTACTGTCTCTGACACAATAATAATGTTATCAGCAAAATGTAATGTTTTTATTTCTTCACTCTGTAATTCCTTTTCCAAATCCTTCTTTGCTTCCCTTCACAGCTTGTGCATTTTACGAATTGAATAAAAGTGGACAAAGGCTACAACCCTGCATTACTAGCCTTCCTAACAAATGCTTTCCGTTCATGCCCTTCGCCGGCCGCGGTGGCCGCGGGGACTGAGGCGCTCCAGTCACGGTCTGCAAGGCCACTACGGTCGGGGGTTAGAATCCCCCTCGGGCATGGATATTTGTGCCGTCCTTAGTCTTAGCTAGTTCATAAGTAGTTTGTAAGCTTAGGGACTGATGACACCGTAGTTAAGTCCCATAAGTTCTACAAACATTTGAACATTTTTTTCATGCCCTTCGACTCTTACAACTGCTGTTTTCTTTCCGTACAAGTTGTAAATAACCTTCCGTTTCCTATATTTTATCCATGTTGATTAAGAATTAGAATTTATTCCAGTCAAAGGTTAAATCTGCAAAATTTGATCAAGACCGGAATATACCGCTACATTTTGACGAAGTTCCTAATAAAGTACCTTCTGTCATGTACCATACAAAATAATGTGTAGAGAGTTAGGCCTACTTCCATTTTATTTTGAAGATTAAGTGTGCAAAGGTTCAACGCTATCGGATGAACGGTATGGAAGACCATAAAATACGAAAAACATGATGTGGCTGTTTCCCATGCATCCGTGTTCATCACGTCTTATCTCCTAAAGTATAAGTCGTACAGTGAAATAATTTTGTAAATTCATTCACTGGCATAATTGGATACTGTCTGTAAAATGTGCTGTGAATACATTTAGTAGGAAAGAAGTAAAAAACATTTAAACGTCATTGATAACGCGGCATTTTTACTCAGTCTTAAAGGCGTCGCATCTCCTGAACTACGTGTTGCACAGTGATATTCCGTCGGGCGTGGCCAGTGCTTGTCTGAGTGATCATCCGGTACGCCCCATCTCACTAGCCAGAAGCTGTCATATGTCGTAGGCCCATATACAAAAATCTTTAAAAAAATTTTTGTTAAGCTTAAGGGACTTAACTGCGGGGTCATCAGTCCCTAAATTTAGAAACTACCTATGAACTACCTTATACTAAAGACGACACGAACATCCATGCGCGACGGGGGATTCGGAACCCCCGACGGGGAACGGCCTCGCGCATCGGAACATAGCGCCTCAATGCGCTTTTTTATTTATTTATTTTTTGAGGAGGAGGAGGGAGATTTATATGTTCGACAGTTTATTAGTTTAATTTCATCAAAATAAAACAGCCCTTTCCTGGCACACATCAAAAATATTGAAAAAGAAGATAAATGTACAGTACTGAATTCCTCTCAAGAAGTTTCTCTATGATTTTTCACTCGCCCATCCCCTCGTTTAGGGTTTCCTCTCCCCCCTGTTTTTTTATTGAAATGATAATGATTGTGTTTCACTTTAACATAACGCAATTAACCTCCATGCGGTCTTAACTAACGGATGTAGCGTGTACAATCAAAACTAAAAACGCAAAACACTAAAGTAAGAAACTTCTGAGTGGGAAGTGAGTTTCCGGGTGGTCGACTCCCGTGCTTCTGCCGCCAGGCACGTCTTCTCGTTTTATGGTAAGAGGTAACCGTTTCATCTTGTCCATCACATTCCTGTTCATCGTTATCAAATCAGTTTCTCACACCCGGGACGTTCCAGCTGCTTGAAGGATCTCGTAACGCACTGCCCAGAAAATTAGAAAAATATTGTTGGCACTTCGGGTTCCGTACCAGCGCTATATGTTTTTCTTGTAAATGGTTCCAGAAGTCCGCAAATGTTTCGCGCCGTCGCAAAGCAAATAATACAACGCCCGGGCTCGAAGCCATGTCACCGCGTTCGTTTTGGCTTGTGGGTAATACGTTCTGCCTGGAAAAAAAGGACAATCTTGGGGTCGATATTTTGTTGTCCGACGCGCAGTAGAAAGCCAATCATCCTCGTATCTAGCCGCCATACTTACTCAAAAAAAAAAAAAAAAAAAAAAAAAATGTTCAAATGTTTGTTAAGCTTATGGGACTTGACTACGGGGTCATCAGTCCCTAAACTTACAAACTACTTATGAACTACCTTATACTAAACACGGCACAAATATCCATGCCCGAGGGGGGATTCGAACCCCCGACCGTAGTGGCCTTGCAGACCGTGACTGAAGCGCCTCAGTCTCCTCGGCCACCGCGGCCGGCACTTCCTCAGAGAGCTGGCACATGGGACGGAGAGCGTCATGCTCTTGGCCACTCCGCTGCGGCTAAAAAATCTTATCTGATCCTGCATGTATACAATGTAGTAAACTTAAATGCGTAGATCTACATTGCTGCTCTGCTACCACGAGTACACGTAAGTCCAAAAGTTAAGCATAATCACTAAACGATGACATACCTCCTCTAATGCCATAAAACTAGTCCAAAAACAGTATAATAAAGGTTCTTGTAGCTAAGATACACCCCACCGAACACAAAGAAGAGAAAAAAAATTGGAACTGTATGGTGACCCCTAACGATGATTCGCAGAGACGTAGCATGCTCTTTACCGGATGGTCTAAGAGCTCTCTTGGCAATCGATCGTATTTCTCCCAATGAGCAATGCCCAGGTCTTGGAAGGCCCGTGGTGGATACTGTCGTGATGGAGTTCACCTCCGTAATGCACCCCAGAGACGTCCTATAGGATTCATAATCGCAGACCTCGCTGGTAAGTTCATGCGATGAATATGAAATATGCACCTATGATTCACCGTAATTAGATATGTAGATTGAAATATATGACCCAACGTAATTACACATATATTGATTTAAAACAGTACATCAGGAATAACGGCATATAAAATTGTTTAAATATTTTATAAACAACTTAAATCGTGATTATTTGGGTATTTCAGGATCTGGGTGAGCTCATTAGAGGGACGGGGAGGGGTATCCCAGTCTCATGAGTAATTTATTAACATGGCGATAAAGTATTTTACCTTTGGGGTGTTTTGGAACGCCGTCTTCGTGCCGAGCCTCACCGACCTACATCAGTACCTCCCATCAGTCGGGAATTCAATGGATAATGGGCTGTCATTCCCCAAGAAACCTTCCAGCACCTGATTGAACGTACGCATGCGAGATTGGAAGCTGTCATCAAGGCTAAGAGTGGGCCAACACCAAATTGAATTCCACCGTTACCGATGGAGGAAATGTTGAAACGTTCGTCAAGCTTATAGGACTTAACTGCGGTGTCATAAGTCCCTGAACTTACAAACTACTTATGAAGTATCTTACACTAAACACCACACAAAAATCCATGCCCGAGGGGGAATTCGAACCCCCGACGGGAAAAGGCCTCGCGCATCGCAGCATAGCGCCTCAATGCGTTCGGCCACTCCGCCGCGGCACCGATGGAGGGCGCCACGAACTTTTAAGTTATTTTCAGCCAGGTATAGCCGGCCGCGGTGGCCGAGGGGACTGAGGCGCTCCAGTCGCGGTCTGCCCGGCCACTACGGTCGGGGGTTCGAATCCCCCCTCGGGTATGGATATTTGTGCCGTCCTTAGGATTAGTTAGTACAAAAGTAGTTTGTAAGTTTAGGTACTGATGACCCCGTAGTTAAGTCCCTTAAGCTTAACAAACATTTGAACATTTTAGCCAGGTATACCTATATGACCACAAAGGTTTTCCCGGCGTAGTAACTGTTTGTAATCATCTCGGGTTTGCAGCCGGATACTAAAGTCAACTTGACACAATATTTCAGCAGCGCAACTGCCCGCCATCCTCAGGTGAGCGAGCTGGTACACATTCTCGCCGGTACTGAGTTCCCAGTGGAGTCGGCGGCTCTTTTATACATCGCGTAAGACCCATAGCGCGTGCGCAAGAAGTGACAGTAACTGCCCTCTGGCGCACGAAGACATACAGCGCTCCGGTGGTAGAATCCGGCGAAATCGATAATCGATGAAGAAGAAAAGCCGGTGTTTATAGGATTCCTTGCCACTGTGGGAAAGCAATATAGGACAAACGATTCGCACCGTTAATGATCGATGCACCGAGCACCACAGACATACACGTTTGTTACAACCTGACAAGTCTGCAGTAGCGGAGCATTGTCTAACCGAAGAACACAGAATGAAGTATGACGAAACACGTTTACTTGCTTCTACGACTCACTATTGGGAATGCATTTTAAAGGACTCGATTGAGATTAGGTTGGCGGACGATTTAATAAATCGAGACAAGGGGTTCCCTCTAAATAACATGTGGAATCCGGTTTTGTCTAATCTTTAAAAAATGAAAAATAAAAAAACAAATAAATAAAAGAAAACCAAAACTGCGCACTTTTTTCTCCACCTGTGAAGACTAGCGCATGTGAGCGATACATCGTTCCTGCCAGTTTTCTCCACTGAGGTGCTGCACCGGCTGCTTGCGGCAGAGGACGCAGCCACGACTTTCTGGCGCACGCGCCGTCAGTACTTCGCGGAGTATATAAGGCCGCATATCACGGCAAGACTTCAGTTTCCTATGAGACTCAGCAGCATCCATATCACCTGAAGATGGCGGCCAGGTGGTCCGCAGAAATATTGTGTCAAGACGACTCTACGATCCGGCTGGAAACTCGACATGAATATCAACAAGAAAATTAGTATTCAAATGCTGAAGTACCAACCGTTGTTTTTTAGCGTCTGATAACACAGGGTTCCAAGATTTACTAAGAAGGATTATCTGACAATCTGATTAACAGAGACAAAAGCTACCTTCTTAGTAAATCTTGGAACCCTGTGTTATCAGATGTTAAAAAACAACGGTTGGTACTTCAGCAATTTGAATACTAATTTTCTTCTTCATCGATTATCGATTTCGCCGGATTCTACCACCGGAGCGCTGTATGTCTTCGTGCGCCAAAGGGCAGTTACTGTCACTTCTTCCGCGATGTATAAAGGAGTCGCCGTATGTACTGGGACCTCAGTCCCGGCGAGATTGTGTGCCAGCTCGCCCACCTGAGGATGGCGGGCAGTTGCGCTGCTGAAATATTGTGTCAGGTTGACTAGAATCCGGCTGCAAACCCGAGAAGATTACAAACAGGTGAATGTATTCTTTTGACCACATGGTGTCTCGAGGTCCCTCCAGTGCGGCCGCGCTGCCAAGTGGCGCGGTGTTTGCTAGAGTGTCCGCGCTGGTGAATGGGCGACCTTCCTCTGACATGTGGGGCAGCGGCCGACGGCAGCGCTCGGCCAGACGGTGCGGCGCGGTCTGCCGCCCGCCCTTGGCGCGGCAGTTTGCATCCCGAGTGGCGAGATGCTCCGCTCGATACGCCGCTACACCGCGCTCGCCTATCTCCGCCACAATCTGTCATGTAAAATGTACGACACCCCCTTTGTCTGCGCGACCTTCCTGGTCAACACGATCGCGCGCCAGGCCGTACTAACTGTATCCCGCAGCCGCTGTCTCAATAACCGCGCAATGTGGCACACGCGTGTTGTTTGCGCTGGCTGGTGGAACGTGAGCTGCAAACGCTGACCACTTCCATAAACAATACGCGACTCGCTCTCCCGCCAGTGTCACTGTACGTACGTATAAGGCGAGTAACAACTTGGAACCTTGCGTGACTCCAACTTCAATTTCCCTCCTCAAAGTTCCGATTCCGACTTTCTTAGGTATTTTTGAATCATTTGTGGGAATGCGATGATGTATTTTAACATCATCATCAGTGTGATTCTTGAGTTTTTCCCGGCGTATTTGATAATCAAAATATCCACGGGTTTACTGCCGGTCTATAGTGTCCAACGGGCACAATATTTCGGCGATCATACATGTGGCCATCATCAGGTGGACTGACGAATTGAGCTCCTGGAAACCGTAGAGAATCGATGCGGTGAACACCAGAGGCACACACGATTGATGTATCCGAGCAAGTCGGAGGTCGCTGAACATTTTTTGTCGGAGAATCACGCGATGGAGTATGAACGCACTAGGATATTAGGATTCTGGTACAGACGTCGAGACACTGGGACTGCGTCGTTAGAGAGGCCATTGAAATTCGCACAAGTGACGACCTCATAAACCGTGACTGTGGCTATAATCTTAGCAAAGCTTGGGAACCAGGGATTGGGTTAATTAAGAGTAAATCAAGCAAACGTAACGTAGTGACGACCACGGCGGACAGAACCCTCACATCGACGTCATCTCAGACGCCGTCGCAATCGGTTCCACTGCGCCACCGCGGCGCTGGGCGCGGACCACGGAGGGGTCGCTCCGCGGGCCGAGGGTATTTAAATCGCCCTCTACCGGGCTAGAACCCAGTTCCTTTCGAGCCGCCGTAGCGTGCGGATCTCTATGCCGGCGCGTTTCCAGGAGCTCAGCTCTTCAGTTCACCTGATAATGGCGACATGTATGATCGCCGAAATATTGTGCCCGTTGGACACTATAGACCGGCAGTACACCCGTGGTTATTTTGATTATCATCATCAGTGTTCTGCAACAAATCAGATCCTTTGCTTCTCCATTTTCTACGATTCATTGCTTCCTTCTCAGTTTTGTTGTATGTTCTACCTTATATCCCATATCCAGGCTCTGAAATCCCTTTCTCCTTCCCTTCCAAGATTTACAAGGCCATCTGTCTCAATATCAGCCCAATCCAGTTCAATTTGCTTGTCTTTCCTCTCCCACTCTTCACATAAGGAAAGTACATAGGCTCGAACAGACATATCTGTATGAACGTTTGCTTACAGGATCTCTACGTACACCTCAATGTGCTGGTGGGTGTCGTTTTTCTGCAAAGCTCTGCAACCATGCTCTAGATAGCACTGTAGATGTAACAGTAGACGCCATACGTAATGCAGATATCTTAACTATAACTTATGTAATAATCATCGTACATGTTCTCTAGCGCATTGTCATCAAAAGCCGTGATGATAGTTGCAACTTCAACCTTCTTCTCGGAAGACTGTTGGTATTCACTGCCACTGCTTCCATCGCCTCTTCCCGTACTTACCGTAGCACTACCGCTTGCAATGAGTTGTTCGTCATTATCATCCCTATTATCATCATTATGGGTTAGTGTTACAACAGTACCTAACTTATGCTCATATTTCTGTACCATAACAGATACGAGAAAGCATGCGAATGATTCATCTTCTACACTAATACCATCTTCACGAAGAAGAAGGTTCTTCGTAACTTCATCTCAACCAATCGCAATACATTAGCAGGATTGATTACCAATCACCGCCCCATCTGACGCTTCACCACACAAATAACGTCAAAAAACGCAACTTCGGAGGCACACTGCACCGTCCCTACTGGCGAACCGACAGGTCAAAGTGCAATGCGGCATGGCACACGCAGAGGCCTCTAACGGACGACTGCAGAGTTTTGCAGATGCAGGAGTATCACTAGTGCAATAAGGGACCTTTACAATATCTCCCATACGATTTTGGTGTATATGTGTTTGTTCGAGTACAAGTACTTTCCTCGTCAGTTTTGTTGTATGTTCTACCTTCTATCCCATTATCCAGGATCTGAAATCCCTTTCTCCTTCTCTTCCCAGATTTACAAGGCTCTCTGTCTTAATATCAGCCCAGTCCAGTCCAATTTGTTTGTCTTTCCTCTCCCACTCTTCTCAGTAACATCCTCAATTTTTCACTTCGTTCATCTGTCTTATTCTCCGAATCCATTACCATTTCAAAAGTTTCCAGCCTTGTCCTGTCTCTCTTGCTCAACGTCCATGTGTCAGCACCATACAAAATAACGCTTCATACGAAACATTTTATTGGTCTTCTCTTCGTATCTTTGTGCATGTTGCTGCAGAAAATTTCTTCTTCCCCATAACTATTCTGGTTTTAATTTCTGTGCTGCCCTTCCCGTCCTTTTCTATTCCGCTTCCGAGGTATTTAAAGCGTTGCTATTGTTCTAATACTTCAACCTTGAGTATTACAGTAACACAGGAAGCCAGAGGGGTGGTTTTATGGGTTCGAACCCCCTCCCGAAAGGCTGCCGAAGTCAACAAAAATTATATCATTTTGTATCAGGATGACGCTCTCCCAAGTTTTGCCATGTCTGAGATGTTCCGTACAGTCCCGATTTCTCCCCACACGAATCACTTTTTAAATTTTTTTTTCAGTTTTTGGTACCCTGAAGAAGACGTTCATGGCTGTTTGTATGATTCGGACGTAGAGGTGCACACAGGGCTTAAACCGTGGTCCTGTAGCTAACTTTTGTTGCATTTGCATTTGTGCATGGAAGAAATGATTGTTTTGTCTCACAGTGCATTAAATGTGTTAACAGTTGTGATGATTACTAATGCAATTATGGGCAGTTCACTCAATTTTTCTCAAATGTCTTGTTTTAATTTGTCTGTCCTTATAGATGAGTGTGACATGCCGCTTTTCTAATCGCTAGGAACAGTTCTTTGCTCAAGGTAACCATGGTAAATTATGGCAAAGAGGTTGTCTACATCAGGCAGAGATTCTGTGTAGAAACAGCCAATGATCCTGTCGAGCCCCCAATCTTCATTGTGCCTTGGAGATTTGGGATGTTTTTCATCACCACTGTTAGTAATTAGAATGTCAGTGACATATTACTATGTCAGCAATATTTCTTGACGTTCCTGTGTAAACGAATCCGAGATTGCTGTCTAGTCAAAGAGTATCTATAAACTTATTTTTTTGCCATTGACAACTTACCGTAACGCAAAAATTTGAGTCATGGAGTACTTCTGCGATAATACTTCAGTAGTTATTGAAAGCTTCAAGCACTGTCTATCTGATTGCCATCCGTATTATCAGGTCCTTCGAATTTCCCTTTTCTGCGATTCATTGCTTCCTTCTTAGTTTTGCTGTATGAACTGCCTTCTCTACATTTTCCACGATCTTAAATTCCTTTCACCCTCGCCTTCTCTTAGATTCCAGAGTTAAAAGTCCACCCTTTCTTAATTATGCCTAGTCCAGTTTCATTTGCTACTTTTTATTACATTCACTTTTCGTCTTTCCTACTCTTCTCAGAACTTCGTTTTTCGAATGGTTCTAAAAAGGATAATGCCAACATCGCTAAAAATTAATTTTATTTCGACGACCTGTTTCGATGGTCTCTGCCATCATCTTCTGGTCTACAAAAGTTTATAAAGTCGTTATCTTGTGACGTCAACAGTTGTTAGTTGAAATAATTTTAAGTGCATAGATGTACTATGTCATTGAGATGTACATGTCGTATAAGAGACAGTAAGATACCCGAAGTATCCTACTGTCTCTTATACGACATGTAGCTACATCTCAATTAAATCTGATCGACGTCCCTTCTTGGAAACGCGGATAACCTGCGCCATTTTCCAATCTTTTGGAACGCTACGCTCATCTAGAGACCTACGGCACACTGCTGCAAGAACGGGGGGGGGGGGGGGGGGCGGCGGGCAAGTTCCTTCGCGTACTTTGTGTAAAATCGAACTGGTATCCCATCAGGTCCAGCGGCCTTTCCTCTTTTGAGCGATTTTGTTTTCCTATCCCTCTGTCATTTATTTCGATATCTGCCATTTTGTCATCTGTGGGACTATCTCGAGAAGGAATTATAGTGCAATCTTCCTCTGTGAAACAGCTTTGGAAAAAGACATTTGGTATTTCAGCCTTTAGTATGTCATCCTCTGTTTCAGTACCATTTTCATCACAGAGTGTGTAGACCTTTGTTTTTATCCACCTACAGCTTTGACATAAGACCAAAATTTCTTAGGATTTTCAGCTAAGTCAGTAAGTCAGCTAATTCAGCACAAGACCCAATGAATACTAATATGTTGGACACCATCGCAAACTGTCTCTAAATCAAGTGTTGACTCAAATCACGCAGTAAATGTTACGTAAAAAAAAAAAAAAAATAAATAAATAAAAAATAAAAAAAAATCAGGTCGGCGTGTTTCTGGAGTACTTATCCCATTTTGAAGTACGTCTTTCATGCTCGATCGCTTTGTGACGGACTAACCGCTGAGCCACCTTGACACTTAATCTGAGAAGAGTGTAATGGGGAATTTGCCTCGTTAGATAAATAGTAGAATCCGGCACTTACAGAGACGTCGTGTTATTGCAGCTCATACCGACATCCCAAAATAGTTCGCCCGTGGAGCCATAGATTTAACGCACGCATTATGCGCTTTTTTTCCGCCGACCAACGTCTCTGGCGCCTATGCATCTATGGTCGCATACTCAGTTGCGCGGTCCGCGAGTTTAAAAGGGCGAAGCGAGCGATGGAGCGTCAGTCCTATGGCTCACTCTGAAGATGGCTGGACGTTATACAACCGAAGTAGTAGAAGAAGGAGAATTCTTGCGGCTGCATACTCGAAATTCGATGTAGCAGTCTTTGCATCGCTGAAAGGTTATCATCTCTCTATAGGTTGTTTAAAAAATATATATCAATTGCTTTTCATATAACGAATGGTCAATTTTTACTGTCTTTACTTTGTATGCCATAATGATTGTAACCTGAGTGGATGTCATATCTTTGGATGGTATACATTATCGCTGGAAAGAGACAGAGCAGTTTAGTGTAGTTGTGAGTAGCAGTGGTGTGCATAGAGTTTCTGTGGTAACATGTCTTGAATGAGGAGGCTGCCCTAACAAGCAATAGAGGCTGTACTATTAATCATCTTTCTTTATGATGAAGATATGAGATTTTTCTGTTTATGTAAGAAACTTCCAGAGGTGGAGATATTGAAAGGTATTTATAATATTAGTCTGTTTTGTAATTGTAGAGACATTGTAGACATTGTTAAACTAGTGTGTAAAGGAAAATTTAAATAATAATAATAATTATTATTATACCACAAATTGTATATTGTATATTTTTAGTAGCGAGTAGTATTACCTTTCCCCTTTCATAGAATTTTGATAAATTGGTTAATGCTACATTGTTTCGTACTTATGTGATTGTGCTACATTGCACGTGGTAAGCACTATAAAGGAAATTAATTTACAGTGTAAGTTAAACTACTAATGATTAACTTCAGATCATTGATAGAGGAATTTTGATAAAATAGATAATGTTACATTGTTTGGTACGTGTGTGATTGTGCTACATTGCACATGGTAGGCACTATAAAGAAAATTAATTTACAGGGTATTAATGGGAGTGAAGTTAGTTGCTATTTCTAAAGGAATTAATTGCATGACAAAACGAGCGTTTCGATGTGCACAGTCAGCTAAATTAAATTACTAATGACTAAGTTCATAGGATTGATAGAGATGAATATTGTTCAGATGCTGTTGCCAAAGTAAATGTAATAAAACAGTTTTGTGTAATTCAGTAAAAGACTCTGATGCAAAGGTTTAAAGGTCATGCTGTTGGATTGCTCAAACACGACATTTAGATCGCTGTGCAGTTAACAAACGAATTACTAATGAGTAACAGTTTTTATCAACCAAAGGGTATTGCCACGCAGACTGACAGGACAGGTATTCGATGAACTCACAGTTGTATAGCGCAATATGCCGACGAACATCCATGGTCTTAACAGAAAGCTCAAATATGACGATTTATGGTATTTGCTTAATCTAAAGTTTTTTATTTATTATTCTTATTGGTTTTTTCTGTTCCATAGGACCCAATTGAGGAGTGAGACTCCGTGGTCAGGGAACAAGTCAATACATTAATTGTGACACAAGAATGGTAATAGAAATAATTTACTTAGTCCTTTGCACACGATAATCTTAAGACAAAATGAAAAGAACCAATAAAGAAAAATATGAATTAGCTTAATTATTTAACTTTTCTAGGAGTTCCTCGACAGAATAAAAGCAGTGAGCCATTAGGTAACTCTTCAATTTAGATTTGAAAGCGTGTGGATTAGTGCTAAGATTCTCTAGTTCTTGTGGCAGCTTATTGAAAATGGATGCCGCAGAATACTGCACACCTTTCTGCACAAGTGTCAAGTTGGTGTGATGCAAATGTAGATTCGACTTCTGTCTAGTATTCACCGAGTGAGCGCTACTAACTCGTGGGAAAAAGCTGATATTAACAACAAACGACATTAAAGAAAAAACGTATTGTGACGCCAGAGTCAAAATTCCCAGACTACTGAAATGGGGCCGACGTGACGTTCGTGAACTTACACCTCATATTGCTCGAACCGCCCGTTTTTGAGCCAGAAAGATCCTTTTTGCATCAGACGAGTTACCCCAAAAAACAATGTCGTACGTCATAAGTGAAAATCACTTATTTCAGATATTGTTCTAATGGTAAATATAGCAGAATTTAGTTTTGGAACAATATCCTGATTATGGGCTTTCCATGACAGCTTACTGTCTATATGAACACTTAGTAATTTGAACTGTTCAGTCTCACTTATCACTGTTCAAAAATGTTCAAATGTTTCTTAAGCTTATGGGACTTAACTACGGGGTCATCAGTCCCTAAACTTACAAACTACTTATTTACTACCTTATACTAAGGACGGCACAAATATCCATGCCCGAGGGGGGATTCGAACCCCCGACCGTAGTGGCCGTGCAGACCGTGACTGGAGCGCCTCAGTCCCCTCGGCCACCGCGGCCGGCAACCTAGGTAAACTAACCTACGGACAAATACACACACCCATGTCCCAGGGAGGACTCGAACCTCCTCGGCGAGCAACCGCGCGCTCCGCAGCGAGACGCTTTAGAACTCTCGGCTACTCCACCGCGGCAAGAAATAAATTTTTGCCGGCGGGTGGGATTGAACCGGCGACCTACAGCACTACAGTCCATGACGATATCCCCTGCGCCACCCCGACATTATTATGTGTAATCAAAATGTCACCTTTCGTCGAATTATGTGTTAGAAATTGTAAAAACTGAGTTTTACTGTGATTTAACATCAACTTGTTTTCTAGAAGCCATGAACTTATCTCTTGAACTGCATTATTTGATAGTGTGTCAATATTACGGGCAACATCCTTCACTACCAATCTGGTATCATCAGCAAACGAAAATATTTTACACTCACCTGTTATACTCGAAGGCATTAGTCGAACCTGGGGCAAACTTTCATCGCCAAAGCTCGAAGAGTGACAAACGCTTTCCAGAATGAAACTTTCACTCTGCAGCGGAGTGTGCGCTGTTATGAAACTTCCTGGCAGACTAAAATTGTGTGTCGGAACCGGGACTCGAACCTGGGACCCTTGCCTTTCGCGGGCAAGGGCACTACCGACTGTGCTATCCCGACACGACTCACGATTCCGCCTCACAACTTTACTTCCGCCAATACCTCGCCTCCTACTTTACAAACTTCACAGAAGATCTCCTGCGAACCATGCAAGACTAAGCACTCCTGGAAGAAAGGATATGGTGGAGACATGGCTTAGCCACAGCCTAAGGGATGTTTCATATCAGCGCACACTCCGCTGCAGAGTGAAAGTTTCATTCTGGAAACATCCCTTAGGCTGTGGCTAAGCCATGTCTCCACCATATCCTTTCTTCCAGGAGTGCTAGTCTTGTTGCATGGTTCGCAGGAGAGCTTCTGTGAAGTTTGAAAAGTAGGAGGTGAGGTACTGGCGGAAGTAAAGTTGTGAGGCGGCATCGTAATTCGTATCGGGATAGCACAGTCGGTAGTGCGCATGCCCGCGAAAGGCAAAGATCCCAGGTTCGAGTCCCGGTTCCGGTACACAATTTTAATCTGCCAGGAAGTTTCAAACGCTTTCTTGTTTTCCAGGACAGGTTAAGATAGTCCCGAAACATGTGATACTGACAAAATTTTTTGCGAAATTGAAAAATGGTGCGTGATTTGCCCCAATAACTTAAAGAACAGTAATTATCAGTCGATATGTTTTCCAGAAGCATGTGGGCCAGAGGCTTGCGGCAGCTGGATGGGCTCCTTGTTGGGGGTCACCTGCAATCCTAACCGCTTCCGACGGCGGAGGCGCCTTCCATCTGGGTAACTGTCCGTGTGACAAGGCCAGAGTCGTGGCCTCGGCAGCGTGACTGAGCGCTCACGCTGGTGCCGGGGCACGAGGCACGTCTGCCCTCAGCCCGTGCACACCGTGGGGCGCAGCCCTCTGCTAGATTGGCCTGCCGGAAGCCGTGTTTATTTATTTATTTTTTCCTTTATTGAATTTTTAATGCCCTAAGGCAGGCTGGCAGCAGCCAATGATGCTGCTCTACAGCCGAGCGAATGGTAAACAATGGACAAAGACAGAATATAAAATGAAAGGTGATAAAAGGCGCTTTTACAATTTCAAGATGAAAATTTGGGAGAAAGTTAAAAGACTATGACAGCGGACAGAACATACATGATTGTTGAAACAAGACATTGCCACGGTGGCTAAAAAACACTCACTGCAGACGACGAGACATAACAAGACGGCGACATTGAGGTAAAAAACACTGAACACTGGTGTACGCAATTTTAAAAAACACTCGGCAATGAAATACTATACACACGAAGCACTGAACACTTAAAACACAGCACTGTACTGGCCCTCAAATGTTTGTTAAGCTTATGGGACTTAACTACGGGGTCATCAGTCCCTAAACTTACACACTACTTATGAACTACTTACGAACTAGGACGGCACAAATATCCATGCCCGAGGGGGGATTCGAACCCCCGATCGTAGTGGCCGTGCTGACCGTGACTGGAGCGCCTCAGTCACCTCGGCCACCGCGGCCGGCTGTACTGGCCCTGCAGGAGAAGGGGGTTTATCGGTTAGTGAAGGCAACAAAGGATCAAAATCAACTGCAAAGCAATTTCGACAAAATTGCTACATGGTGGGAAAATTGTCAATTGAAACTAAATAAAGAAAAGTGTGAAGTAATACACATGACCACTAAAAGAAATCCGCCCAACTTCAATTACGCGATAAATCAGTCAAATCTTAAGGTCGTAAATTCTACCAAATGCCTAGGAGTTCCAATTGCGAACAACTTAGACTGGAGAGAACACACAGAAACTATTGTGGGGAAGTCGAACCACAGGTTACGTTTCATTGGCAGAATGCTTCGAAGATGCAAAAACTCCACCAAACAGATTGCCTACATCACACTTGTGCGTTCTCTCCTGGTTCTCACCGGTGGGACTGACGGAAGACATTGAGAATGTGGTGTCGCACAAGTACAAAGTGCGCGCCACCTACTTTCGCCGCGCGCCGCCATGCACGCACGGCGCGGCGTTCTTACGACGACAGCCACGAGCGCCCTCTGCTACAACGCCGCTCGTGGCCACCACTGAACGACATCGTTCTCTTGGGACTGAGATAGAAACCAGTTAGGACCTTCGTAATCAGATAGGCACCAGTGAAGACTTTGCTGTCGTACAGGCACTATGCAGGCCTCTAACAACTATGTATCAACATTCTGCAGTACTATGTAAAAGTTAAGTATTGTTACATTCTGTGCAATATATATCTCTTTCTAATTTACTCTAGTGTTTATAGTTTCTGGCTGCTCCCCTCCGTACCTGCACCAGCGTGCTATCTTTATTCCTGTGTCGGTCTCATTCCACTCGGCCACCGACACCTACGACGAGGCTGGGACACAAAAGCGGCGACGAAGTTGGGACACAAAAGAGAAGGTTCAGAGAAGGGCAGCTCGTTTTGTTTTATCATGTTACAGGGGGGAAAGCGTCACGGAAATAGTGCACGATTTGAAGTGGAAATCATTAAAAGAACGACGTTATTCGTTATGAAAGTGGTTAATGGGCTCTCTGTCAGTCACTTAAATCTGATTTGCACGGTATCTATGTAGATGTAGATGCCCGAGGGAGAACTCGAACTTCCGACGGAGAGCAACGAAGATGACCCAAATCGGTGAAGCGGATTGAAGCACTCAGGCTTCGCAGCGCGATTCCCCACATGCCAACAATAACAAAAAAAGTATTTTGCAAAATTTCGTCCTGCGCATATTTCTGGCAGTAACTGGACGTTGAAGAGTGAGATGGGTGTGTGTTCCACACATTGTGTTTCAGAATTACGTAATTACGCCAAAAAACTTCTAGGAATCTTGAGGAACAAAATAAGCATGGAAAACCATGTCCGGAAACGCCAACAGAAAACGCTGCGGAGAGTCAAAGTTGTAGACACTGGCGCCTGCCGCTAGACATCCCCTCCAGCAACTTGGACGCTCTGTAGCGTCGTTGGATGACGTTTCCGGGCATGGTTTTCTAAGCTCATTTTCTTCCTCAAGACGCCTTCTACACCCCCTAGAAGTTTTTTAGTGTAATTGTGTAATTCTGAAACACACTGACATATGGGACACACACCCATCTCTGTCTTCGACATCCATTTACAGCCGGAAATATGCGCGGGACGAAATTTTGCGAGAAACATTTTATTTATTTATTTGTACAGCAGTTAATCTTTATCCCACGGATGATACTAAAATTGTACAACCCATCCCTCTGCTGTACAAATAAGGTGGGTTCGAGGCGTTGTCAGGATGTAAGGCGAAGCGGTGAAGGCTTGTGGGCGACCTAGGAAAGGGTGGCGGATTGGAAAATAAAAGAGAGGCTTCAAGTTAACATTGGCTATATTCTCAAATACGGGTTACATATCGGGACTCGCCCTGGGATCGGATGCAATGCATGAGTGCCAGTCTAAGTTAGCGGATTAGAAAACGGAAAAGATAAAGGTTACGGTTCACACGGTTGGTGGCTGATGCCGAACAGCCGCTAGGCGGAAGCGGACGGCATGCGGCCGTTCGTCTCGCACAGAGGCTGGGCCTCTCGAGTGCGCCTGTTCTGTACGAGAACAAAACACGGAAGAGAGCGAAGGAAGTGATGCTCGCACATCAGAGACCTCCAGCAGTAGCACACGTGATCAAACGTGGCTGCCTGCTGTTGTTTCCACGGTAGAATGGAAACGTCAGTAGTTTCAGCACGGATGCCAGAAGGGCGTGATTTTAGAATCAGCAGTCAATACTGGTTCTGGCCGGCTCTGTCCTGCAAGGTGGACAGCCTTGGTCCCGTTGTTACGGCATATGTCACATTGGAAGAACACTTGTAAAACTTAGGCGAAGTTTTGAAATAAAATTTTTGAATTATTTCCCTAAACTCTTTTAGACTGGCTGGTCATCCTGTACATATTTATTGCTGTGCTGGCGTGTGAGGAATCGTGCTGCGAAGCCCGAGTCCGCGCGTGTGTGTATACATTGGATATGTAAAAGTGATACAGGCAAATAAACCTTTTTAAAAAGAACTGTGAAATCCCAATGTTCTTTAGCTGCACAAGAGAGTTGAGGGATGTACTGATGTACTATCTCATCCAGCTAGTACCACTTCCAACCAGTCTGAAGTGCTTGAACTGAAATCATCTGACCGTAGTGGTCACTGAGTGGTACCTCATGGAGCGCAAGAGCTACAACTCTGCGACGCTCCTCCTTAGGTCTATTCTGCTGCCGAGTACTGTGCTCCAGTGTGGCTTCATAGCTCTCATCTGAGAAAAATTGACGTGGAGCTAAATGCAACAATGAGGACAATAACAGGTTGTTAACTCCTGTTTACTGGTTACCAAGTCTAACTCACATTGAGCCTCCAGACCTTCGAAGACAGAACGCCCTTCTCAAGGAATACGAAAAGTTACTGAAAATCCCCGAACTTCCACTCCACTATGATGTGCCTGCTCTCCGAATGAGCCGTCTAAAATCTAGGTAACCATCCATCTTATTGGCAGAATCACTGCAGGCAATTGGATTCAACATTAAAAGAAAGTGGACAGAAACCTGGAACAATGTTGCCTGAGGGAAATATCAGACCCTCCAAAGACCTGACGCAAGACTAGCTGGAATGGAATTACCACGTCGTGCCTGGAAAACACTTAATAGGATCCGCACAGGCCGTGGCGTCTGTGCTGAAAACCTCCATCGTTGAGGAAAGGCTTCATCCTCCCAGTGTGACTGTGGAAATGAGCACCAGACAATCAACCACATTGTTACAAGCTGCTGCAGAAGAGCTTCTCAAGGAAATCTAGAAGATTTCTTTGAAGTGACAGAGGCAGCCCTTGAATGGATAGAAAAACTAGATATTAATTTGTAGATTTACTTGTTTACCTCTTTTATAGTTTGTAAAATTATGCAGTTAATGTATTTTTTGTTGTTGTAAATTTTGTAAAACCAAACAAAGTCATGATTGCTAGTTGCAGTTCATCTGTATTTCCATACGCTAAATAAATAAAGAATAATTTTCCATTTCGGCTAGTTGTGCATTCAGTCTCTCTCCATCTCTTTCTCTCGCTCTCTCTCTCTCTCTCTCTCTCTCTCTCTCTCTCTCTTTCTGCGCGCACGCACACACACACACACACACACACACACACACACACACACACACACACTGCTTTCTTTTCCGTCTCGGGTGCTACAGAAATAAGTCAGCAAGCACGAGGGACGCAACAGAAAGGAAACGGCAGCCGTGATGGACGTGCCACGCTCGCGGACAGAGAAAGCGCTCATCTGCTGGCGTGGTGCTGTTACTATCGTCTTCTATTTTCCGCAGCCGTGCAGTGCAGCGATCAGGATGCGAGCTGTTCCCGCTGCAAGCGATACCAAACCCCGCCAAAAAAGCGGTGCACCAATTTTGGAGACTTACAGAAACGCATCACAGAAGACGCATGACCCGAGTTCCCTTACTACTGTCCATTTCGTAATGGTTGACCCCTGATTTTGAACTCATATTCTGGTCACATCGCAGGACGAACATCGATGTTTTGTACCTCTGCGAAATCGTTGAAATGTCTACTTTTATTTGGTGTCTGAATATTACATTTTATTTAAAAAGTGGACGACATATGCGGTAATATTTAAGAGAAAGCGTGCTTTTTCTGGCTTTTTTCGGCGAATGACAACTTTAAGGATGCACAGAAATCAGACCGTAATTAGGATAAAATTTTCCTTTGCACAGTTGAAAGATCCAACCTTTTTTATTTACAGGCGTAATTTCGTTGTTTTCTGATTACTCGTTTAGTCGCTACAATATAAAACACAAGAATCTGCGATTAAACTTACCGTTGTAGCTATTGAACGGAGAGGGCATTGCTGTTAAGCTTGAACTTTTGTTGGTTACAATCAGATATCATTACTAATATGTCTTCGTGTTTGTCAAGTTAAGAGTTTGTAAAGCAAGTGCGTTCATGGCTGCAGTATATGCGACGCTATGGCGGAGCGTAGTTGCCACACCAGCGCGCCGCCACTGTTGCAATGCGCCAGAAGCGCCTGTTCAGCTGCGAAGAACGGCAACACAGCCCACGCGAGCACGTAGCGCATAGGAATGAAAAAGCAAATAAATTAATGATGTGATATTAGCGCTTGGTGTACAGCTATGAGCATAAAAATATAACAGCTGTGAAAGGCAAGGGCAGAGCTTGCCTTTGTTCTTTTCTTCTTGTTAATACGTATCATCACTAGGCGAACTGCTGCAATCTACGCCTACCATTATTAGGACAAAACGACTATTCAGAAAATAACGAAACTCCGTCTGTAAATAGAACGAGATTGGATCTTTAAACTGTGCAAAGTAAAACTTTCTCCTACTTACAGACTAATTTCTGTGCATTTTTAAAGTTGACATTCACCGAAAAATCCAGAAAAAGCACTCTTAAATATTACCGCGTATGTAATAAAATGTAATATTCATACACCAAATAAAAGCAGACATTTCAACGATTCCGCCGGAGTATAAAACACCGATCTTCGTCCTGCGATGTGACCATAATATGAATTCAAAAGTCAACGGTCAATCATTATGAAATGGACAGTAGTTCGCAGCTATGAGAAATGATCTCTTCCCACTCATAATACAGGACAGCAAACATCCTTGTTTCCGTTATTCGCATCATCCTGTTTTTCAACCCAGCCCCGCTGACACACTTGCCGTCCGATTACACAGCAGGTCTCAACATCAATCGCGACACGGAACAGTTTCTTCTGCGCAAATCGCCGCAGCACGCTCAAATCTATACTGACGGCTCTAAAACTGAGGCAGGTGTATGTCACGCCTTTACTTTGCCCCTCCAACAGCACCTAACGACCGTTTGCGCTTCCGCCTGAATCATCTATTTATACGGCAGAGTTGATGGCCATTAGGGAGACCATTTATTACGGCACGCAAACATTTCAGTCTGTATTGATGCTCACGGAATCACAAAGCGTGTTACAAAACTTACAAATTCCTGTAATGTTACAGATACAAGGGGGAAGCTGATTGTTTCCATATGAAAGGCAGGTTTTGCCAGGCTGTTGGGTTCACCATCCGGCCGTCTACCAGTTTGTACCTAGTGAATGGGATACAGCAGGTAGTCAGGGTTTCCATAATGTGCTCGGAAACAGGAAGCGACTGTCTTTGATGAGCGAGGGTGGCTAACCCAGATTCCAACTGAAATACAATATTGCCACACACAATATTCTAAAAATCCATATAAAATCAGGGAATGATCATACGGCAAATATAATTATATGAATGGATTCAGGAGACTTGGGAGAATCAAACGTCGTAATTACAATGTCAATATCCCTTACAGATAAAAAGCAGATAAATCTAAGTACTATAATAATATTATAAAATTTATATTTACAATTATTGATATGAAGTGTTTATCAGTAAAAGATTAAGAAGAAAATGGGCAGCATTTCTCCACGCTACATATCTTAAAAGATGTACTACGTTATTTCCGTATTCTTTCAATAAACTGTGTTTTACTCTCTTGTTCTGCTTTTCGTTGACGTAATAATATTCTTGTGGCAGACCATAGATTCCACCACAGAAACACAAAACATGAACCCACCAAAGCGCATTACATTTATATATGTATTTTATTATATTTAATATTATTCTTAGTAATGTACGTTTTTTGTGTTGAAGACTGCCACTTAAATATTTAATGGCCGACTAAAATGGTAGATATGCAGCAGATAATTTAAATACAAACAATTATAAGTATTTGTGGACAAGAACTGAATATATTTGTATAAAAAGCCATGATAAATTAAGTATTAATTGTGTAACTATATTTCGATGGCGTCAGTATATTTTGAGAAACCACGCTTAATGGCTATCTGAGCTAAGAGCTTCAGTGTCAACGGGTTTTTAGTATTGTTAAATATATATTTGTTTGTTAAATGTAAACAATATTTGTAGGGAGGTGGTCAAAGCATTTAATTCTGTAATATTCAAATGTATAATATTTTGGAGGGGAAATTGTATTTTAAAGATCAGGCGTTAGGATGCTCGGAAGGATACAATTTTGGGAGCAGAGGGAGCATGCCTTCGAACGCTTGGTAAGGGACTCGTAACTTGGACGAGGTGGTGAAATGTTGTGACGCTGGGTGGTCTGAAGCCGCGTTACGAACTTGTGATTTGAAGAGATAAGCATGTGTGACTGCAGAAATTAGTCTCTGCTTGAAAAGTGATAATTTATGCACGGTAGTAGGGCTGTGGAACTGTGATAATTCAGCAATCCTGTACTCGTGTGATGACAAACTGTTTTATAACTAATACTTTTCTCGCGGATTAACTTGTAACTGCAAAGTTCGATGTACTACACTAACTTACGAGTGATAATTTGGACCTTTTACTATCGAGTGCGTGTGATACTTACTGTGCCTCTCAGGAACAATAGTTGGGGAAACATTTAGTTATTTACCGATGTATAAAGTAGGACCACCTCCGCGTTTCATGTCTAATAAGAGTAATAAACTTCGTGAGTGAATAACTTCTTTATCTTAGAATCCATTATGTTGGTCATTCAGAGGTTTAATTGATGTTTGTGAAATATATTTTCACGTCATCATATGCAGATTGATAGACTGGCTAAACTACAGATTAATTATTGATCTTGTTTAAACAGATTGGGTAGCTGTTTAGGGCATAGAAGATGACATACATAACTCACCCCTATGAACAGAGACAACGAGCCATAAATTTTTACTACCCTGAGTTATGTATTGCCCAATTCTTATTGGTGAGAACCGATAGGAAGGTCGCAATCCGACGTTTGACAAACAAACGAACAGATACATACTGGACATCTTGGAGGCCATAACAGATGCACAGACAGTGAGCATCGACATCCATTTACCTTGGATTAAAGACCTCAAGGTATACTCCACAACGAAACAGTTGACCGCCTCGCCAAGAGAAGTATTACGGAATGACAATTCCGCTCCACGCCGATTCCATATACAGACATCAGATCGACGATTCAGAAAGCTCCCTATAGCACTTGGGACCACGAATGGCACGACTCTCAAGCGTTTAAGGGAGGACACCTGGCAGCTACCCAACCAAATGTCTTCTCTCGATCAAGGTTTTCTTCGATAAATCTTAGCAGACGTCATGCAACGACTCTCCTTCGGATGCGTCTGTGACATGGGTGTTACCCTGCCCACCTACACCGTTCGAAACTCATCACTTCTCGACATTGCGACAAAAACCCAACGGCAGTGGCGTATCTCAATCACATTATACTGGGATGCACCAAGTACACGGCTGCACAAAGTGTATTCTATAGAAAGCTGGTTGCGAGGGGTTACCCCCTCCCCTCAAGTGTCAATGTCTTACTCTATCGATTCTACACGTTTAAGTAGAGTTTAATCAAGGACTACCTAAAAGTTACCGGCACCCAGCTCTAATCTAAGAGATGGCGTAGCTCCCATGTTTACCTTAAACATGCACAGCTTGAAACTGCAGGAGTAATTTCCTATTTTATATTCTGACATTAATTATGTCCATGCACTCTCATTTTGTTTTGTGCTGTTTGCTCTTCCGTTGTATTAAGGGCCAGTTCGTCCATCTCTCGTTACTAAACGAGAAGATGCCTTTAACGGCCAGTTAAATGTGCTCGTTAAGTGCATTACGTTTGTCATTGCTACATATACCTCTCGTTTGCTAACCTGGAGAAAACGAGAAGGTAAGATATATTTCGACTATGTTGCCAATAGAAACAAATGAAAATGCCGTCTTAATAAACAGCTGTTCGCCTTATTTGACTAGCAGGGAAGAAGTTAGCAGACAGTTCTTATTTGGCGCTAAGGAAAACGAAGGTGAAACAAGCTCGAATTTTAAAGAAGTGTGTGCGAGAGTCTTGTTTCATTAATAGAGAAAGATAAGGATACATTGGACTTAGAGAGCACGGTGCCAATGTCACCTCCCAAATCTCCCAAGCTGTTTTGCAGACACCAACGAAGTCTTCTACAACAATGAACATATTATCGAGTGCATAGTATCTTAGTGCAAGCAATAACTTGCACATAGGCGAATGTGCACTGTTCCTGTAGATCGGAGGAAGAAATAACATTTTAGGCCACCAAGCCACCAAGCACCTGCTTACAAAAACCACACGGTGGTTTCTATACCCTACAAGTTTGCATTTGCCTCTCGTTTAAATTACAGTGCAATGCAATATGTTAGTGTCTCATTTATATAAATATGATTACTATTTGTAACATGAGGTAGGTCAGAAAGTACTATGTATAGTATTGCAGTTTAGGCAATGCTCATGTAGGAAGATATCTTCAAAATAAACTCTAAGGGTAGTATACAGCACATGTTAGCCCTATATTATAAAACACGAAATAAAGCAGATTTAAGGTATACACTGACCAAATACATTACACTCAAGGTTCTTAAAATGAATGAATATTTTAAGTAAAAAAGGGAAGAGATGTTTGATGGAGCAAATACAGGCTGTAGAATGTAATTTTGTGCACTCTTACAGTTTTTTATGTAATATTAACTCAATTATGCAGCTCCATGGGAAGAAACCTTACATTTACTATTAAAAATGTGAAGCACTCATAAAATTGTATAATCTAAAATAAAAGTTTATAATTGTATAACTTAACAGAAACAAAATATTGTGCAGCACTAACATATTATATTATATTAAAAAAATCTCACAGAGGGAGTGAGTGCGCTTATGTGAGTGTATACAATGACAACATCGCCATCTAGTGGATTCTCCATTTAGTAACTGACTGCTTTGCCAACCTTAGTATGCACTTGACCATCCTACAGGGATGTTCTGGGGAGAATTTTAAATTTATTTTATGTTTGACAGATGTCTTTGACAGTGATTATTTTAAAAGGAATGTTTTAGTTTTACTTTTTAATAAGTTTTTAAAAGATATGGTGAGTATGGAGATAGTGCTCTCATTTATGTTTTATCAAAATGTTTGATGAATATTAATTCCGCCGCGGTGGAGTAGCCGAGCGGTCTAAAGCGTCTCGCTACGGAGCGCGCGGTTGCTCGCCGTGGAGGCTCGGGTCCTCCCTGTAGGTTTAAGTAGTTTTTAAGCTACGGACTGATGACCACGGAGTTTGGTCCGATAGATTTACAAACATTAAAATTTTTTTTAATATTAATTCCATTGGCTTGCCGCAGCCTTCGATAATGACGAAACGTTGAAACGCGTAAGGCCTCAATAAATTTAAATTTGTGGTCAAGACTCCAACGTTTTAATAAAAGTGCATCAAAATGGCCACGTCTCACGAATGTCTAATGGAGACAGCAAGGCACACCATTTTGGTAATGTTGACTGCAGTGTCGTACCAGTTGTGCGGAAAAAAATCGGGACAAAGGGCAACAGGGGTTTCATGCTGAAGGAGAGATATAGTATAGTCAGGGTGGAGAGCTGATCGGAAGATGTTCGGAGCGAATTTACCAAGGGAACGAGATTCGGAAAGTTGTGGAATCTCGCAATTCCGACCTAGAATATATAGTAGATAGAGTGCTGAAGGACTGCGCTAAAGAACTTACCGAAATGCACCTTACAACTGTGGTCTGAACCGCATCGACCTTACCTGGAATTTAGTATAACAGAAAACTTTATCCAACAATGTCAGCACCGTTAACCTTTGCTAACGTAAAGAATTGACTACAGCTGCAATACACACTATTACGCAAGGTCTCTGAAGGAAGGGGTGTGACCAAGCGAAGACTATTGTGGGCGAAAACTGGCACAGAAAAGCGCCGTCGGACGAAGCTGTAGAGAGTGCAGTCATTCAACTATGACTCAGGTACTGAAGGCGACGTTCTTAGAATGTAGGTGACGCAAATTGAGACTGGATAGAGAGAGGTGCTTAGAACATCAACACCTCACCGAGTCAGCACATAATGCGGAATTCTGTGAGGGACAGCTAGGTGTTCGGCCCTTACATGACGATTAAATGTAGCCACATAATGGTGTTCAGAGTAACTAATTGATAATAAACATTATTTTTTCATATCCACGGAATGTATGACATTAACAGAGAAATGGGTGAAGTTGAAAATGTTCAACTTTACCTATTTCGCAATCAATGTCATACGTTGCGTGAATATGAACAGACGTCATTGCCGATGACGGGCAATGCTCCTTTCTTCAGTGCGAAGGCACTCTTAGACCATTACTTTTAGGGGATCAGTTTACATAACCGTTTGAGTAATAGTGAACAGGGTAAAGTTGCGAATTTGTTTCTGACGGGAGACTCGCTTAATCCATTGCAGGTGTAGTGACATGTCCGAGAGAACAGATATATACAGAGTGTCCCAGCCATCTTGTCCACCCAAAATATCTCTAGAACAATAACAGCTATTGGAAAACGACTTTCACCGGCATCAATGTACGGCTGGGGCCCATGAATGTACATATTTGGAAACATTCTAAAACGAAAGCAAATGTGTTTTTTAAAACAATTTTTTTTATGGACACCCTATATATTTTTTCTTCAGTAACTCATAGCATGACAAATCATATACACAATGGCGTTGATTGCATCGCAATATTCCAATTATATCCCGACATATTGCGACGCGAAGTTGACGCTTGAAAAACCCGAAATGCGCTGCTAGCGCACGTCCTGAGGCTCAGGCGTGAACCCCATGCTGCCCGTAATCGCGATGTGATTGACATGCGTAATCGCACTTCCATACTTATCAAGAGGTCCGAAACGAATAATTCGGCCTGCTGCCATCCTGCTTTAAAGTTGTACATTCCAGCAGGTATTTATCCCATAGGCTAGGGGTGATGCGGTTCTGTAACATATCTGTGTACCGCAACGTTAGTCACAAAGTTAACGTCGCGTCGCAATATCTCGGAATGTAATTGGAATATTGCGATGCAATCAACGCCATTGTTTGTGTGATTTGTAATGTTATGGATTGCTGAAGAAAAAATATAGGGTGTCCATTTAAAAAAACATAAGTTTGTGTTACACATTTGCTTTCGTTTTAGAATGTTTCCAAATATGTACATTCATGGGCCCTAGCCGTACATTTATACCGGTGAAAGTCGTTTTCCAATAGCTGTTATGGTTCCAGAGATATTTTGGGTGGACAAGATAGCTGGGACACCCTGTATATATTTCCACACGAGTCTGAAAAAATATGTGTTGAAGAACAGGTTTCACATTTGTTCGGCTATTTTGTTATTAAAGCGTTCTCCACAGTATCTATTTCATTTTTTACGCTCTTCTGCGGGATTGTAATATTAACAGATGAATAAGAAAATTAAAGTACATATTTTTACTGTTAATTATGCAAGGAGACGAACGCGTCTTCTTAAATTGGAAAGAACATTAAGAAAATATTTTAGGGAAGGCGAAAAAAATACTATCTTTCATTGGCAGAGCAGTTAAAAGGTGCAACAGTTCTACTAAAGAAACTGCCTACTCTACACTTGTAGGCAGTGTTGCCTGATGGCAGAGAGAGAAAATACCTACAGTCTCACAAAAATGTACCTACGTTTTCCCTACTTTCTCCCTACCACCTCATTAAAGCCCCTACATTAGGGCCGTAGCTAGGATTTGGGCCGGAAAGGGGCCGAATCCAGGACTCTGGCCTGGAGAGGGGAGGGGGCATCATACCTCCACTGCTGCACAAAATGCACTGACCACTGGAAAATTAAACAGTAACTAATAGGAGAAATGAAACGAGGGTATGCACATTCACGTCAAGACTCGACAAACAACAGGTATCAGTTGGCGAAAAAATTGCCTGGTGAACCGCTTCTACTGCGCATGCGCGCCTCCCAATCGCCACAACTGTTTCTGATGTTTCGCGGTTTGGCCACCTATATTTCTAGTTGACACTTGTTCTTTCGTTGAGTGTGAACCTCATTGAGACGCTTTAATAAACCTTCTCCTTTCTTTGTAGTAAAAACATATGAAAATTGGTGACCAGTTGTTTTGTTAAAAGCACCAGCTTAATTTTACAATTGTTGGCAACGGCAGTTGATTCGCGATAATTTTGTTGGATAATCGGGTGATATTATACAATTTCCAATGAGATTTATGGAATATCTGAATGTATGTAATAGGATGACGATGTTTCGTTAGCCTCTATGATAACTTTTTTTGTACTCATTGAGTATTTGCATTTTATTACGGATGTTGTTACTTTCAAGGATCTTATTTTGATAGTCAAGTGTAGATTATGTCCCGAATTCAAAGTGCCAGACAAGGGTACATCAAGAACATGTCAATCATAGAGAAGAACACCATTAAATAGTTTCCCCAAATATGCCGTGAATACCGAGTGGACGAGGATAACTGATTTATTAACTGCAGAAAGATATATCGAGATACTATCAATCATAGAGTAGGAACATTATTAATTATTTAGTTCACAGTCAGCACAAAAAAGGAATTCCGGCACTTAAGATTATTCGATTTTCTAAGAGCAATGCTATGTTGACAACGAATATCTAGTGTTTTGTTCATTATAGCGTTGGCTGTCGCAAATGTTTTAGCGTTGTCTTGTTAACATTTTCTCACTTACAAATTCTAACTAGGATATCGTTCTGATGTAAATAAGTAACAGTCTAGACAGGGTAATATAACGTCTTTCTTTCATGGAAACAATGAATTTTTCTTGCGCTAACGTTTTATAACACTATTTTCAAATCGACTCTCCATACCACTGATATACATTGAAATCATCGTATTTCGCATCATTTTTAATGTCTATAACTAAGTTTTCAAATTAATATTGTTTACTATGAAGAGAAAAAAACTACGCCGTCTAAAATATCGTTGGCTACTTCAAACTTCAACACCATTGGTCGTCTTCATTCCCACATGTTGACAAATGTTGCCAACATTACCCGCTTGGCCTCTGTCGACGACTGTAAAATTTTACCAAAGTATCTACGCGTCAGGGACTTTTGGATGAAAATTCCATATATGATTTCAATGCTTAAAAGTACCTACGTGTAGGGAAAATTCCCTACGTCTGGCAACACTGCTTGTTGGTCCTATTTGGGAGTATTGCTGCGCATTGTGGGATCCGCACAAGGTGGGACTAACGGACGATTTAGAGAAAATTCAGACAAGCACAGTTCCTTTTGTATAATCGCAATACTTAGGAGAGAGAGTGTCACGGAAATGATGTACGAGTTGGGGTGGAACTTATTAAAAGAAAGGCGTTATTTGTTGCGGCGAGATCTATTTGTGAAATTTCTTTTATCAACAGTCTCTTCCGAATGCGAACATATTGTTAGCACCCACCTACATAGGAAGACATGATCATCAAAATAAAATAAGAGAAATCAGATCGAAAGCTTTTTCTCGCGAGCTATTATAGAATGAAACTAAAGAGAAATATCATAAAGGTAGTTCGATGAACCTCTGCTACGCACTTCAATGTGACTTGCAGAGTATCCATGTAGATGAAGATGTAGATTCGAATGGTGTTTTACCATAGTTGTGCGCTAAACAAAAAATCATGTGTGTATGTAGCAATTAAGAACGGTAAAAGAAAGTAGATGCCTTCTAACCTCTATTAACTTATGACTAATAATAAGAAGTACTGGCTGAAAACCTTGCTTCGTAAGGGTGCTTATTATTCCAGTCTTATGTTGGTCGATCTCTCTTTTTTGTTTCCCCCTATCCACCTTCTCTTTCCTTCCCTCTCTGACCATCTCTCTCTGTCCCACGCCTCTCCTCGACTTCCCTCCCTCTGTTCATTTAGTAGGTCTCTCTCTCTCTCTCTCTCTCTCTCTCTCTCTCTCTCTCTCTCTCTCTCTGCTCATCCCCACCCTCCCCTTTCTCTGCTGCAATCACCTCCTCGTCTCCCTGTCGAAGTCCTCCTCCACCTCTTTAGTCCATTACCTCCTCCATACGTGAAAAACTATATAACTCTGTTATCTCCCATGATCAGCAATGTGGTGTCTAATTTTATTGCAAGGTGCCCTCTGCCATGCACCATATGAAATCTTAGGTACATCTACATCTACATACATACTCTGTAATCCACCGTAAGGTGCGTGGCGGAGGGTACACTGTACCACTACTATGGATTTCCTTTCGTATTCCATTCCCAAATAGAACGAGGAAAACAATAATGCCTATATGCCTCCGTACGAGCTCTAATTTCTCTAGTCTTGTCATTGTGATTACTATGCGAAATGTAAGTATGTGGCAGCAAGATCGTACTACACTCAGCTTCAATTTCCGGCCCTCTAAGTTTCCTCAACAGAAATTCACAAAAAGAACGTCGTCGTTCCTCCAGCAATCCCCAACTGAGTTGTCGGAGCATTTCCGTGACACTCGCGCAATGGTCGAACCTACCGGTAACAAATCTAGCTGCTCGCCTCTGAACTGCTTCTATGTCTTCCTTTAAACTGATCTGCTGCGGGTCCCAAATACTTGAGCAATACTCAAGACGTGGTCGTACAAGCGTTTTCTACGCGGTCTCCTTTACAGATGAAGTACATCTTCCCAAAATTCCACCAATAAACCTAAGTCGACTGTCCGCCTGACTCACAACTGTCCTTACATGTTCGTTCCATTTCATATCGCTCTGCAATGTTACGTCCAGATATTTGAACGACGCGACTGCATAAAGGAGCTCACTAATAATGCTGTATTCGAATATTATGGGATGGTTTTTCCTACTCATGCGCATCACCTTACATTTTTCTACGTTAAGGGCTAGCTGCCGTTATTCGCACCAACTAGAAATTTTGTCTAAATCATCTTGTATGCTATTACAGTCAGTTAAAGTCGACACCCTTCCATACACCACAGAATAATCAGCAAAGAGCCGCAAATTACAAGTTAGTCTGTCCATCATCCATCATATCATTTATATAGATAGAAAATAATAGCGGTCCTATCACACTCCCCTGGGGCACACCTGACGATACACTCGTCTCTGATGAACACGCCTAACATTGGAGCTCTCAATAACTAACAATCTACATACATACTCCGCAATTCACCGTAAGGTGCGTGGCGGAGGGTACACTGTACCACTACTAGGCATTTCCTTTCCTATTCCACTCCCAAATTGAACGAGGAAAGAAAGAATGCCTATATGCCTCCGTACGAGCACTAATTTCTCTTATCTTGTCTTTGTGATCTTTACGCGAAATGTATGTAGGCGGCAGCAAGATCGTACTACACTCAGCTTCAAATTTCGGCCCTCTAAACTTACTTAACAGAAATTCACGAAAAGAACGTCGTCTTTCTTCCAGCGATCCCCAATTGAGTTGCCGGAGCATTTCCGTGACACTCGCGCATTGGTCGTACCTACCGGTAACAAGTCTAGCTGCTCGCCTCTGAACCGCCTCTATGTCTTCCTTCAAACCGATCTGCTGCGGATCCCAAATACTTGAGCAATACTCAAGACATGGTAGTACAAGCGTTTTATACGCGGTCTCCTTTACAGGTGAAGTACATCTTCCCAAAATTCTCCCAATGAACCGAAGTCGGCTGTCTGCCTTACTCACAACTGTCCTTACATGCTCGTTCCATTTCATATCGCTCTGCAATGTTACGCCTAGATATTTGAATGACGCGACAGCATCAAGAAGCTCACTACTAATGCTGTATTCGAACATTATTGTTTTTTCTACTCATGCGCATAACCTTACATTTTTCTACATTGAGAGCTAGCTGCCATTCTTCGCACCAACTAGAAATTTTGTCTAAGTCAACCTGTATGCTGTTACAGTCAGTTACAGACGACACCCTCCCATACACCACAGCATCATCAGCAAACAGCCGCAAATTACAACTTACTCTGTGCATCAGATCATTTATATAGATAGAAAATAATAGCGGTCCTATCACACTCCTGGGGCACGCCTGACGATACACTCGTCTCTGATGAACACTCGCCGTCGAGAACAACGTACTGCGTTCTATTACTTAGGAAGTCTTCCAGCCAGTCACAAATCTGTGAACCTATTCCATAAGCTCGTATCTTCGTTAGCAGTCTGCAGTGTGGCACCGCGTCGAACGCCTTTTTGAAGTCGAGAAAAACACAATCCGCCTGTTGCCCTTCGTCCATGGCTCGCAAGATGTCATGTGAGAAAAGGGCAAGCTGAGTTTCACATGAACGATGTTTCCTAAACCCGTGCTGATTCATGGAAAGAAGCTTTTCCGTGTACCTGTTCGAACCCTGCTGAAGGAGTGGCCACATGTTCACACACAGGACGAACGGGCGTGGACGAACGGCCAGCCTCCACATTGGCCTTCCGTCTCGAGCGATGCGAACGCCGTTCAACGCGCCACTCCCCTTTCGGAGAGGGCAGCTCGACCACGTCCGGTATACACCTGTAGGTGCCTCGGTAGCAGGGACAGAGGGCGAAGCCACCTGAGGTGTCCCAGTCGACGCACCAGTCTCCCCACCAACGCTGCACCCCGAGACAGCAGCCTGAAGACGGCTGACCGTAGTCAAAAGCACGCTCAGCCGTTCGCGAACTGCGGCAAACTCCTCCTGTGTCCGCACACAGCAAGCACACATCCTATCCATCATATCGATACAATTAATTGTAGAAAGTAGAACACTAAATAATCAACTTTTAACTAGCCTAGTACTTTAATAAAGGCAGCTGGCAGCTGGCTGAACTGTGGTCAGAGGTAACTACACTGTGAAAACAACGAAACTGAGTCCGGCAGTTTTGAAAATAAAATAAGAAAATCTGTGGAATACACTGTTATCAAACGTACGTAAATATACGGTTTCTTAAAGCAGAACACGAAATAAGGAAGTGACAATAAGATACTTAAATCAAGTAACTTGCAGCAGACGAAAACTATACCCACGCGAGAATGAAGTTTTAAAACAGTAGCACAACCGAAATCTGCCAAGTAGGTGAGAAGAAACCTCTTAAAAAAAAGAAGTGCTAACGAAATTTAAAAAATTAACTGGCTAAGAAATTTCACACAAATTGCGGTGATTTTCCTCTTGTTTTGAAGGTCAACCATGTAAAATTTCCTCCAGATCGAAAAAAGCCGTAGTTTTTGTCTAAGTGCATAGGTAAAGTACTCTCTGCCATGTACCATACAGAATTTCACCTATACCGTGACTTTCCTCTTGTTTTGAAGGTCAAGCATGCAGAGTTCAATAGCAATCAGATGAACGGTACGGCAGCACATAAAATACGAACAAACATGATGCGGAGGTTTCCCACGCGTCCGTGTTATTACAACATATCTTCTAAACAATAATTCGTTCAATGAAATAATTTTTACTGCATTCATTAGCACAAATAGATACTGTTTCCAAAATATTGTGGAGTGGCCGACCGCTCTAAGGCGCCTTGATGCTAAGCGCGAGGGTGTTGGCCTTCGGAGGTTCGAGTCCTCCCTCAGGCATGTGTGTGTGTGTGTGTGTGTGTGTAGTTCTTAGCCGGCCGCGGTGGCCGAGGGGACTAAGACGCTTTAGTCACGGTCTGCACGGCCACTACGGTCGGGGGTTCGAATCCCCCCTCGGGCATGGATATTTGTGCCGTCCTAGTTCGTAAGTAGTTCATAGGTAGTTTGTAAGTTTAGGGACTGATGACCCCGTAGTTAAGTCCCATATACTATACAAACATTTGAACATTTTGTAGTTCTTAGCATAAGTAGTTTGTAAGCCTAGGGACTGTTAAACGCAGCAATTAAGTCCCTTAGATTTACAAACATTTGAACATTTTTTTGCAAAATATAAGAAATCAATGTTCAAATGTTTGTATAGCTTATGGGACTTAACTACGGGGTCATCAGTCCCTAAACTTACAAACTACTTATGAAATAGCTAATACTAAACCGGCCGCGGTGGTCGAGGGGACTAAGGCGCTCCAGTCACGATCTGCACGGCCACTACGGTCGGGGGTTCGAATCCCCCCTCGGGCATGGATATTTGTGCCGTCCTTAGTCTTACGTAGTTCATAAGTAGTTTGTAAGCTTAGGGACTGATGACCCCGTAGTTAAGTCCCATAAGTGCTACAAACATTTGAACATTTTTTAGCTAATACTAAGGACGGCACAAATATCCATGCCCGAGAGGGGATTAGAATCCCCGACCGTAGTGGCCGTGCAGACCGTGACTGGAGCGCCTCAGTCCCCTCGGCCACCGCGGCCGGCAAGAGAAATCAGATCGAAAACTAAAAGATTTAGGTGTTCCTTTTTTCCGCGAGCTAATACAGAATGGAACTGTAGAGAAATATCATAAAAGCGGTTCGATGAAACTTCAACTTCAATGTGACTAGCAGAGTACTTACATAAATGTAGATGTATAGGGTTTATGAACTGCAGCTAGAATGCAATACTTCTAGGATGATGGTGCAGGCAGTGGAAATCAAAATAACTCAGTAACGAAGTCTGAATTTAACAATGCTTATTAGAATCGTAATATCCCTTACTTTTTTGTAAGAGTAATTTGACGTCATTTTTAGCCATTACCACAAAACTTTAAACTTTCTAATAGCCGGCCGCAGTGGTCGAGCGTACTGCGGCGCTCCAGTCACGGTCTGCACGGCCACTACGGTTGGGGGTTCGAATCCCCCTCGGGCATGGATATTTGTTTCGTCCTTAGTATTATCTAGTTCATAAGTAGTTTGTAAGTTTAGGAACTGATGACCCCGTAGTTAAGTTCCATTAGCTCTACAAACATTTGAATTGAACTTTCTAATATTTTATTTATTCAGTTTGAATAGCTACGAGAAAGGAAAAAGAAATGGGCAGAGTGATAGGAAGTGGATAAGCATGTTTGTAAATGTATGGGACTTAACTGCTTGGTTATTAGTCCCTAGCTTACAAACTACTTAAACTGAGTCAGCCGGCCGCGGTGGCCGAGGAGATTAAAGCGCTTCAGTCACGGTTTGCACGGCCACTACGGTCGGGGGTTCGAATCCCCCCTCGGGCATGGATATTTGTGCCGTCCTAGTTCGTAAGTAGTTCATAAGTAGTTTGTAAGTTTAGGGACTGATGACCCCGTAGTTAAGTCTCATAAAACAAAACAAAACAAAAAACAAAACAAAAACAAAAAAAGAGAGTCAAACTAACCTAAGGGCAAATCACACACACCCATGCCCTAGAGAGGACTCGAACCTCCGACGCGGGAGGCCGGCCGATCCGTAAACGTGGCGCTCTATACGACGTGGTAACTCTCACGCGACGAAGTGGATAAACAGATTATAGAAAACTACTGCATACCCCAACTTATTATAAGTTGCATGTTTTGGAGTCAGTAACCAGTCCGACTTTTTATTCATGTTCATGCACAAAATAGACAACCAAAAAACTTTAATCAATCTCCTGCTTTTATAATACAGCAAATAATGATTTTCTGACAGAACAGCATTTTTCCCAGTTTTCTTCCAAATAGCCACGGCAACGCAAAGCAGGGTACTGATTCGATTCATGTATTTTCTCAGTGATTTTATATTCAAAACAATTCTCTTATTTATCCTCCCACTCATTCCTCATAATATTCTTTGAAGCGTGGCTGGGTAATAGTTTCATCTGCTAGACGGGCAATTAAAGTCATTAGCTCATAAAACAACAGTTTTATTTTAATGTCGTGCCCTTCTCGGTAGAAGAATATGCAATGATCAGCTAGAACATGGACCACCTACATAACAGCCGACGTGTTCACCTTTGACCCACATAATAGCGCCTACGCGACTCGCCATGGAAGCGATGGCGCCTAGGTAGGTCGTAGGTATGGAGTTGGCACCCTTCCGCACACACACAGCTCACATAATTCGTATAAACTCCGGCAGGGGCGCGGTGAGCTCTGACGTCACATCCCACATGCGCTCGATCGGATTCAAACATGGCAGTACTTCAACCACAACGCGCCACTTTCGACACTGCATCACACTCTTGCCCTTGTAAAATGTCGCATTATCTAGCTGAAGAATGCCGCAACCGTTGAAGCAAATGATCGCCATTAAGGGGTGTAAGCGGACTGCAACCATTACACGAGAGACAGAAAAAGTCACCCTCAGGTAAGAGCCACAGTCGATATGAGGAAATTTATCCCCAAAAAGACATGTTCAAATGTTTGTTAAGCTTATGGGACTTAACTACGGGGTCATCAGTCCCTAAACTTACAAACTACTTATGAATTAGCTGATACTACGGACGGCACAAATATCCATGCCCGAGGGGGGATTCGAACCCCTGACCGTAGTGGCCGTGCAGACCGTGACTGGAGCGCCTCAGTCTCCTCGGCCACCGCGGCCGGCAAAAAGACATGTTTCGATGCATTATGACGTCATTTTCAAATGAGTTCACTGAGCACCTAACGGAGCGTTACTGTAATAGGACCTCCATTACAAGTATGTAACAGAATAGTTATTTTTCGTATTAATAAAGAACTAACACGTTAAATACTTATGACGTTTGATAGGAAATATTAAAGATCCTGAGTTAAAATACCTCACGATAAAACAGTCACTACTAAGAGTTTTTTTTTTTTTTTTTTTTTTTTTTTTTTTTTTTTTTTTTTTTTTTGAAACAAGAATATTGTAAATTTTATGAATCTAACAGTTTGTCTGACGATTATAACAGTTTCGAACTATTTATGGATACTGGAATTCGCATATATTAAGTTTAGATAAACCATATACCTTTATTAGCATTTTCCACTTGTAAATTGTCGTTACCTTAAAATTTTGGTAAAATCTTGAATTTGAAGATCAATCATAAGACGTCAGGTGCGGACTCGTTTGTTTACATGAACCTACAGCTCAAAGGTTATTGTATCACCTAGCGGCCGTGTAGCGTAATACGCACCACTTACCTTTAAATGATTTATTGCATGAATTGTAACCTTCTTTTACCAACTATTGTAACCAGTTATATTATTTGTTAACCAGTAAATCGAACTGTACAAATTTCTTCAAAATTGGTAGTCAATTTATTTGAAACAGAATTTGTAAAAGTCACGTCACGTATTCGCGACTTGGGCGCCAAAATCTATGTATTTAAACATGCCGCTACTGACGGCAAGGGACAGTTGATGGCAGTTGTAAGTTGTAAGCTGCTGAAAGTCGTAGACAGCTGTGGTACGTTCTTGTAAGTTCGGTTGCCAGGAGCTTTAGACCAGATGTATACAGTGCTGTAGTGTGATGGAAGAATCAAAAATTCGTTCTCATCTAACAACGCCTTTATTTGGTAGAAGAACTTTGAAGAAAGTGCTATTATTAACTTGACCAAGAACTTCTCTTTTTTGAAGTTTGAATCGTTGTGTGGCTTTCAGTGCTTTAGTAACAAGCAACCCTAGCGACGACCTAAGCCCCATCCAGACAGGCCACGCAACGTCTCAAACTCTCCGTTAAGTAGACACTGTACCCTTTTCAATCTATACTTACAAGATATGATTGACAACGAAGGCTACTACTATGTTCTATGAATTGTTAAAGGATAAATATCTGCCTGGTAGTCTCCAACTTCACCCTCTATCTATTCTTCTAATCTCTGGAGGAGAAGTTTTGACAGTACGTTGTAGCCGACGTTTAACCCTCTATTGCACTATGTGTATTTAAATATACATATTTTCAGAACTCTATGCTAGCTCACGTAATGTAACTGAGCCATTCAAGCACAGTGAATACTTCGATATACAGCTGTGCTTCTCGTGCATTACGGCAAATGGACCGCGCGGGAGTATCCGAGCGGTCTGGAGCGTCACGTTGCGCATCGCGCGGCCTCCCGCGTCGGTGGTTCGAATCCTCCCTCGGGCATGGATGTTTGTGTTGTCTTTAGTCTTAGTTAGTTCATAAATAGTTTGTAAGTTTAGGCACTGATGTCCCCGCAGTGACGTCCCATAAGCTTTACAAACATTTTGATTGACACATGGCAGCGTTTGCTTACAGCAGTTGAGTAAATATGGTATTACACGACACACCTACATAAGTCTGTAACTGCCAACGTTTCCTTCTATCCTATTACACGACAGACCTAACGTGTACAATTCCGCACGAGCGCAGAGTTGACATGAGTTGTGTTGTTGTTGGCTACTTTACAAGACAGCCTGTATTGAAAATATCATTGAAAAGAAAACCCAGATGGCTTTGTTTGATTTCAAATTTGATATTGCTGAATCCTTATGCTTTTCAGGAAAACCATACGAGAGGCAATCGTTGGATAGCCCACCAGACAATAGCACCAAAAAGATAAGGCAGCCAAATACAGCAAATGCTGATATCAAGAAGGACCGAATAGACCAATGGCCTAACTACTGTGGAAAATCTTCCAGATGTAAATGTAATAAATGTCGGAAAATAACAAAAGTAATGTTTACAAAACGTAACACATATTTGTGTTGTCTACCAGTTAGAAATTGTTTCTACAATTTTCATAATGTATAAATTCTGGAAGTAGGCCTATGTCATTGCAAAGCAGTGACATTATACGAAATGATGTATACCTAAAATTCCTAATGCTTATTTTAAAGTAAATACATCTTACATTAAAGTATTAATTTACTGCTGTATAATAAATTTCGAACTCTGTTCCCCAAAAATTTAGTACCTTCTACTAACTAATATGTAAGTACTCACAACGTCCGTATTTGCGCAGTGTATATTTATATATACGGAGTGATATTTTCCAAAATATATTTACTAGAAAGTTTATGATCAAATATTTTATATTCAGGGACACCGTGAAGTATAATTCCACTGTTGTTACTGAAAAATTCTTACTTTCATTATTCTTGTGCCCTCTTGTCCCCCTTCTACCTCCATACTTTGCAATCCATCTCACCATGTGTGGCGAGTTTGTGACACTTGCGGGGAGTGACACTTGCGGGGAAAGGGAATGTGTAGACACTTGCGGGGAGACCCGGTCGCTATAGGTAGTGAACAGGGTGTTTCAGAAGTAGGGATACACCACCCCTACTCCACGCCCTCCAGCCGCTACCTGTGCCGTATTCAGGGAAAGGCCCACCGAGCGAGGTGCAGCAACACAAAACGCTTCAAATCCATAACTTCATTGGTTTTTGAGTTCTGAATTTTAACATGTTTTTAATGTTATTGTAGAAAAAACAAATTTGAGACTCACACTACAATTTTCATATGGCAGATTTTGTAGGTATATTCAGAAGATATAATTCAACGGTTCTGTGCATTCATCTTACGAGAAATATCAATCATTTGTTTTCAGTGTTTATTTCAAATTTCTACATTTAAGTTTCTTTAATTATTAGTACTTAAATGTGGTGACGAAATAAATAAATTACTTTTATATGTGTAGTCTTATGTGGCCAAAATAACTTAGGTCATCGGTCGCTAGACTTACATACTATTTAATCTTCAACACCACAGTAGCCTTTTTCTTGAATGTTCTGAATATAAATCTTCACACTGACTTCTTGAGGAGGAGAGTGATACGGATATCTGATTGTAAACCACTGCCTATTACCTTAGAGCTTTTTGACTGTACTGAACAGGAGTTCCGCGTATTCCGTAATTTATATTTATACAGTTAACAGTCAATGTAATTAATAACCAACTATTGGCTGCCAATTTCGCTTCATTTTTCCTGGATGTCTTGCAACTTGTTTCTCCCTGTTGGTTTATGCCAAGTTCGGAGTAAAAATGGTTCCATATGACGGTGATAGAAAATAGAATTTATCTTTAGCATTTTTTCGGTGTGTGACATTACCTTACACATTCCGTATTTCATACATTTCTAAAATGTATTTGTAATTCTAATACAGCCAAATCGTTTTAGGGTCTACGAATAAACGCTTCCAGTATGTAAAATACTCATTGACTTATTATTAACGTTTTTTAATTGAAGGTTTAAGGTTGCATCTCCTATTAAAAAGCATCGTAGCTATTTTTAAAGAGATGGAAGTTGCGTGATAGTGGGGTTAACTACATAGCGGTCAATTACATCAACGTATCTGTGCAGATGCCTAATATATTTATTGCTTGCGCAGGTGTCTTGATATGCTTAGTGTTCTGAGTAATATGCTTTTAGGAGGTATGACTGTGGAAAGTCATCGTTTTGTAGTAGCAGAGAATGTATTAATAACTAAATGTTCAAATGTTTGGTAAGCTTATGGGACTTAACTACGGGGTTATCAGTCCCTAAACTTACAAACTACTTATCAACTAGCTTATCCTAAGGACGGCACAAATATCCATGCCCGAGGGGGGATTCGAACCCCCGACCGTAGTGGCCGTGCAGACCGTGACTGAAGCGCCTCAGTCTCCTCGGCCACCGCGGCTAGCTATTAATAACTCTCCAAACATTATCACTATTAAAATATCTTTTTCTTTCCGGGAGGAACACACAACGAATTAATATGTAGTTAGAACAAGTTACTATATTGCTCTCCAGCTTGCAAAGGGTTGTGAAATTTCACTGAGTTTCGTGTTATGTGGAAACTTGACAACAGCAGTGCTAGACTTCTTGATGTGCCTGTACCCAGGAAAAGCCATTAGCCGCCCCAAGGGTTCCGGGTTCCCCGCAAGTGTCACTCCCCGCAAGTGTCACTTCCCGCAAGTGTTCCAACCCCGTGTGTGGCATAGAGTCACTTCCTGCTACTGCAGTCGCCTATGGTTCGTGGGAAGAATTATTGTCCGTATGCCTCTGTGCCTGTGGGCCTTCATCTCTCTGATCTTATCACTGTGTTCGCTTCGCGAGGTGTACGCAGGAGGAAGCAGAATTGTGGTTGGCTCCTCATGAAACATACGCAACCACGCATCGCAATACACAAGGTGGGACCACCTCCTCGACGTAAACGGTTTTTATGTGCGTATAAAATGATCTGATAGAAGAAAGGATCGAATGACGATAGTTTAAAAACACTTTGTATTTTTTTTATTTACTTTTTCCCACGACAAGTCTTTTTTTCCGGTGAAGACATAGGACGCGCCGCCACTGCCGAAAAAAAAAGACATGCTCCGTTCTGTTAACTAGGAACGACTCAATCCAGTCGCACAGTTGGTCTGATATTCGATATGCTCGCACTTAGTTCATCAGACGACGGTTCTTATGTATTGGCACTATTGTTCCATTTGTATCCTTGTGGTAACTTCTTTAACACCGTTATTGGTGCACCAACGCATTTGACGAGTAGGTAACGGCTCGCCCAGTAGTAACAACACCACCTAGAAGACGAGGCCTTACGACTGGCCGTGCCTACGTCACACTTAGAGGCTGCGTCCGCCATCTGACTGGCCGGCCGCTGCGCGGCGGTGGGCGTGCCCCAGCCAACAGCCAGTGAGGTGGCGGCCGCGGCCTCTTAGTGTGACGTAGGCACGGCCTGTTGTAAGGCCTCGTTTTCTAGGTGGTGTTGGTAGTAAGCGACGCCAGTGTCTGTGAAGCATTGATGGCGGGGTATACGGACCAAAGGCGTTGTAAAAATAACTAGACTGCCTGAAAGTGCTGATGTCACAGGGATAATTTGAACCTTCTGCCGGCCGTCATGATAGTGGCAAGCGTCAGATAAATACGAGTGTTGTTAGGAGAAAAATCGTCTAATATATGGCCACTGCGGAATATATACTCAGTTGATAGTCACGTCTGCACTGTTTGAGTATTGCAATATAGATGAAACACGATGGTGAAGAGCTGCTCAGCTTTTAACTGCACAAAAAGATTTAAAAAAGAATTAAAGAGAATGAATACTGTCTTCCCATTTATATTTCTTAGGAATACAATTAGCCATAGTACTTGTGTTCAGAGATAGTTACTTTTGCTTAATAGACTTTTAGTCAAGAGAATATAGGGTTCTGAATGAAACAAATAACAGGTTTTTACAACGCAGGCAGCTCTTAAAAACGAGCTGTTTTAGGTAGTACTGGTGGACAGGAAGTTCAAAAAGTTTCACTTTCTGATGGTGTAAAATAACTACTGGGGGCACGAGATCAGTTGCCTCACTGTAGTTCGAATTTTTGTTTATGAAATTAATATTAGCAACGTGTTACACAGAATATAAAGATCATCTGCTTTACATATAGGTTTAACAACTGAAGGGGGGGGGGGGTGTTTGCAGAACTGTGTATAGTTCCATATATATGACTGACACATACCACACTGGATGCACATTGTGAAGATGAACCGTATGACGATAATTACTGACTTTTGAACAGGTCACACTTCTGTAAGTGATTTGGCTTACAGCATTAAAATGATAATATTCGTGATAGATACCAAAATGTTCAAATGTTTGTAGAACTTATGGGACTTAACTACGGGGTCATCAGTCCCTAAGCTTACAAACTATTTATGAACAAGCTAAGACTATGGACGGCACAAATATCCATGCCCGAGGGGGGATTCGAACCCCCGAGCGCAATGGCCGTGCAGACCGTGACTGGAGCGCCTCAGTCCCCTCGGCCACCGTAGCCGGTGTGATAGATACCCTAATGTTAACGTTAGATGCACTTAGTTACGAGCCGGCCGCGGTGGCCGAGGTGACTGAGGCGCTCCAGTCACGGTCAGCACGGCCACTACGGTCGGGGGTTCGAATCCCCCCTCGGGCATGGATATTTGTGCCGTCCTAGTTCGTAAGTAGTTTGTAAGTTTAGGGACTGATGACCCCGTAGTTAAGTCCCATAAGCTTTACAAACATTTGAACATTTTGAACTTAGTTACGACAAAGTTATGACATACTTGGTTTCGCTAGTGGTTGGTTGCTGTATTCACAAGATAAGACGCTATTTTGCAGTTACGTATCTGATCGTATATTTCATTTTCACCGTCGACTTTGCCATTAGCTGTTTCAGGTAGCCCTGTTTAATTTTTTGATGCTGTAAAATATCTAAATATTGGAGAATACAGTAGGTACTCAAGCAAAGACGTAAAGTGTTGCTAAACTCTTCCGAAATTAACGTTTGTACAAAAGTTTCACAATAGTATAATATGCTGAGAAAGTGCCAAGAATCGTCTCTGGCGATAAATTCCGTTCATATGCTGCACTTAGAACGCTAAAAAACTAATTAAAAACGTTCAAATGTTTGTAAAGCTTATGGGACTTAACTACGGGGTCATCAGTCCCTAAACTTACAAACATGAACTAGCTAACACTAAGGACGGCACAAATATCCATGTCCGAGGGGGAATTCGAACCCCCGACCGTAGTGGCCGTGCTGACCGTGACTGAGCGCCTCAGTCCCCTCGGCCACCGCGGCCGGCAAAACTAATTAGGTTTAGGAAGTTCATAAGCAGGAGTAGTTAGAAGGCAAGTGCAAGGATGTAGAAGAAAGTATAAATAGGGGAAAATAGATACTGCCAACAGGAAAATAAAAGAGATATTTGGAGTTAATTATATCCATTATTGATTTGAGGTCGTGGTTGTATGCTTAATTATTTTGTCAAGTAGGCTCAACCACATAGATCGTGTATAAAGCACTATAATATGACGCGTTTCAAGGGTCAAGCCCTCATCATCAGATAAAATATGCAAGAATCTTTAAAACCCGAGACAAATAAAATCTAAAACGTAATAAAAGAAAACGTGGTTACTTCCCTTGTAACCGTGTCTCCGTAGAAAGCTCAGCATACTGTGCTTCGTCATTAAAAACAGTCCCCAGTACTGGCGACGCATAGCACTAGTGAAGCGCACGGAGTCAACAACACGAGTGGGATGCACGTATGAACAGGAAAACAAAGACCTCTAAATGCCAAAGATCATCCACAAGGCAGTGGGTACATTCGGGTGTACAGTAAGACAGAGGTTGAAATTTAAAATAAACGACTTTTATTATAATAGGTCCACAAAGTTTTTAAAAAAGCTGTATGCATTGCCTTGGACTTGTTCATTTAATGAAACGTCGCTTTTTGCGTTTTGTATTGTAATCTCTAGCTGTTCTAGCAGATCTAACTTTCTTCCCTTATCCTGTTTATGTAAAATCTTCAGGTCATCTTCAATATGATTTAATGGGTGGCCAGTTTCGCGGATATGTGTAGCTACAGCGGACTTGTCAAAATTGTTAAGTCGGAAGGCGTCCACGTGTTCCTTGTACCTAACTTTAAACGATCTACCGGTCTGACCAATATAGCTGGCATTGCAACTACTACACTGTATCTTATAAACCCCTGCTTTGTCATATTTATCAGTCTTTTGGTTTAAGTTATTTCGTAATTTATGATGTAACGTGTTATTAGTTTTAAAAACAGCTTCTACTTTAAAAGGTTTTAGTATGTTGGCCACTTTCTGAGACAGATTACCAAAATATGGAACCATTACCCTCTTGATATTATCTGTGCCATTTGTATATGATTTCGCACGTTGTTTCTTTCGTATTAGGTTATTAACTACGTTTTCTTGGTAACCATTCGCCTTGGCAAGCTGTCTTATAATGTTAAATTCAGTGGTTCTGTCTTTTTCAGTCATTGGCACTTTGAAGGCTCTATCGACTAAACAGCATAGGGCAGAAAGTTTTTGGCCATTAGGGTGACAAGAGCTGTTATGTATTAGAATGTCGGTAGTTGTAGGTTTCCTATATACTTTAAATACGTGTCTGCCATCCTGCTTCGTAATGTTAAGGTCAAGGAACTGAAGTGTGCCATCCTTCTCTTGTTCAATGGTAAATTCGATTTTCTCATGTAGGCTGTTAAATTTATTATTTATTTAACCTATTATAATAAAAGTCGTTTATTTTAAATTTCAACCTCTGTCTTACTGTACACCCGAATGTACCCACTGCCTTGTGGATGATCTTTGGCATTTAGAGGTCTTTGTTTTCATGTTCATACGTGCGCCCCACCTGTGTTGTTGACTCCGTGCTCTTCACTAGTGCTATGCGCCGCCAGTACTGGGGACTGTTTTTAATATTGACGAAGCACAGTATGCTGAGATTTCTACGGAGACACGGTTACAAGGGAAGTAACCACGTTTTCTTTTATTACGTTTTAGATTTTATTTGTCTCGGGTTTTAAAGATTCTTGTATATTTCATCTGATGATGAGGGCTTGTTCCCTTGAAACGCGTCATATTATAGTGTTTTATACACAATCTATGTGGTTGAGCCTACTTGACAAAATAATTAAGATATTTGGAGATAAGAAAAACAGCTCCATGAATATCAAGAACGCAGATGGAAATCCAGTTCTCAGCAAAGAAGAGAGAGCTGAAAGGTGGAAAGAGTATATAGAGAGGCTCTACGAAGGAAATGAACTTAGAGGCAACATTGTAGAAAGGGGAGAAGAAGTAGATGAGGATGAAATAGGACATACTATACTGAGAGATGAATTTGACAGAGCACTGAAAGACCTGAGTCGGAACAAGGCCCCTGGAGTAGATGACATTCCCTCAGAGCTACTGAAGTCTCTGGGGGAACCAGCCATGACAAAACTGTTTCACCTGGCGTGTAAGATGTATGAGACAGGCGAAGTACCCTCAGACTTTAAGAAAAATGTAATAATCCCCATTCCAAAGAAAGCAGGCCAGACAGATATGAAAATTTCAGAACCATCAGTTTAATAACTCATGGTTGCAAAATATTCACACGAATTATTTACAGAAGGATGGAAAAGCTGGTAGAAGGCGACCTCGGGGAAGATCAGTTTCGGTTCAGGAGAAATGTAGGAACACGGGAGGCAATACTCACTTTACAGCTTATCCTAGAAGATAGATTAAGAAAAGCCAAACTTACATATCTAGCTTTTGTAGATTTGGAGGAGGCTTTTGACAATGTTGATTGGAATAAACTCTTTCAAGTTCTGAAGCAAGCAGGAGTAAAATATAGGGAGCGTAAGGTTATTTACAACTTGTACAAAAACCAGACAGTAGTTGTCAGAGTTGAAGGACATGAAAGGGGTGCAGTGATTGGGAAGGGAGTAAGATAGGATTGTAGCGTTTCTCCAATGTTATTCAATTCGTACATTGAGCTAGCTATAAAGGAAAGCAAGGAGAAATTTGGTGAAGGAATTAAAGTTCAGGGTGAAGAACTAAAAACATTGCGTTTTGCCAACGACATAGTAATTCTGTCAGATACAGCAAAGGACCTGGAAGAATAATTGAACGGAACGGACAGTGTGCTGAAAGGTACATATAAGATGAACGTAAACAAGAGCAAAATTAGGGTAATGGAGTGCAGTCTAAGAAAATCAGGTGATGCTGAAGGAAATAGTTTAGGTAACGAAACAATAAATGAGGTAGATGAGTTTTGTTACTTGGGTAGTAAAATAACAGATGATGGTTGCAGTGCAGAAGATATGAAATGCAGAATGTGAATGGGTAGAAAATCGTTCTTGAAAAAGAGAAATTTGTTAACATCGAATAGTGATTTAAGCCTAAGGAAGTCCTTTCTGAAGGCATTTGTGTAAAGTGTTGCCTTGTATGGGAGTGAAACATGGACGATAAACAGTGCGGACAGGAAGACGATAGAGGCTTTTGAAAGAATGCTGAAGATTAGGTGGGTGGATCGCGTAACTAATGAGGAGGTACTGAACAGAATAGGGGAGGAAAGTAATTCCTGGCATTCCTTGACTAAAAGAAGGAATCGATTGGTAGGACACATTCTTAGGCATCAAGAAACTGTGAATTTAGCGTTGGAGGGAAGTGTGTGGGCTAAAAACCGAAGAGTAAGACCAAGAGATGGATACAGTAAGCAGATTCAGACAGATGTAGTTTGCCGTTCTTGTGTGGAGTTGAAGAGGCTTGCTCAGGATAGGGTATTGTGGAGAGCTGCATCAAACCAGTCTCGGGACTGAAAAGCACAACAACAGGAAGAAGAAACGCTGTTGGTCGATTTCAAAACTGTATAATTTACACACAGTCGAATGTTGTTGATGTTCAAAGAGTCTGGAGGCGTTTTGTAGATGTATATTTAAGCGAGACATAATTTTCGCGACGTCACTGGAATGAATACACACTAATCAAAAGTGTCTGACGCATATGTAAAGTTGTCGCGGAAGTTTGCCACCATAATGGCCGCCGAGGCGCTCTTGAATTTGGCGGCTGTTGTCAGTCGGCCGCTTACGGGACTGACGCGGACAGAGGGGCGCTGGGTGGTTGGTACGGCCCAGCTGGCTGCAGAGCAGAGCAGAGGCCGGCAGAACAGGTCGCGGTCATCGACTCCTCGCCGCCAGCTGGGCTCGCCACTCGGCGCTCTGCTGAAGCTCTGCCCGCGGACCGCCGCCCCCACAGTGCCGATACTAGATACACTAAACGCCGCGTTACACCGGCGTCACATCTACATCGACATGGGATACTCTGCAAATCACATTTAAGTTTCATACAATATATGACATCAACTGCGATTGGGCAAAACTGAAAATATGTACCCAGCCGGGACTCGAACCCGGGTCTCCTGCTTTCTAGGCAGTTGCGCTGACCCCAACACCACTGGGGACACAGTGATCACCGCATCTGCAAGGACTACCCATGCACGCCTCCCGTCAGATACAAATTCCCAGCTTCGCCCTGCCCATAGTACTCAAACTCGTAGTTTAACTAATTCCCGTAAGAGTAAGGGCTTCAAACTTGACCACCCCTCCCCACTAACGATAGGATCATTGCCCGTCACCGGCATATTATATATATACATACGGCGTCATATATTCTATGAATATTAAATAATAACAGCTGCAGGATCAGAAGTGACGTCTGCTCTTTCGGAACAGACGCCGTATGTATATATATAATATGCCGGTGACGGGCAATGATCCTATCGTTAGTGGGGAGGGGTGGGCAAGTTTGAAGCCCTTACTCTTACGGGAATTAGTTAAACTACGAGTTTGAGTACTATGGGCAGGGCGAAGCTGGGAATTTGTATCTGACGGGAGGCGTGCATGGGTAGTCCTTGCAGATGCGGTGATCACTGTGTCCCCAGTGGTGTACGGGTCAGCGCAACTGCCTAGAAAGCAGGAGACCCGGGTTCGAGTCCCGGCTGGGTACACATTTTCAGCTTTGCCCAATCGCAGTTGATGTCATATATTCTATGAATATTAAGTAATAACAGCTGCAGGATCAGAAGTGACGTCTGCTCTTTCGGAACAGACGCCGTATGTATATATCACATTTAAGTGCCTTGCAGAGAGTTCATCAAACCACCGTTGTACTATAATGATTCACGATTTGGGGAGGGGAGTAAGCATTAAAAGAAAGGCGTTATTTACTGCAGCGATATCTATTTCCGAAATTTGTTTCACTAACTTTCTCCTCCGAATGCGAACACATTTTGTTAGCAACCACCTACGCAGGAGGACATGATCAAAAAAATAAGAGGAATCAGATTGAAAACGGAATTCTGGTGTTCCTTTGTCTCGCGCGCAATTAGAGAATGAAACTATAGAGAAATAAGAGCTTGAAACGTGTCTCTAACCTGGGCAGTAACGTCTTTGGCCGCGGTGGAGTAGCCGAGCGGTCTAAAGCGTCTCGCTGCGGAGCGCGCGGTTGCTCGCCACAGAGGTTCGAGTCCTCCCTGGGGCATGGGTGTGTGTGCTTGTCCTTAGGTTAGTTTACCTAGGGTTAAGTAATTTGTAAGCTACGGACTGATGGCCACGCAGTTTGTTCCGATAGATTTACAAACATTTTCAACGTCTTTGGCTCAGAAAATTAATCTAATAGTCATATCTGTACGTAAGTTGGCACTACATGCCATTAATACCGTTGTCTGGAAGAGGTCATTGTTCTACCGGAGACGACAGACGATGTTAGTCGGTTGACTTCGAAGGTGAGGTTGCGAGTGACTTACAAGCTGTTGATGATTCAACTTACGTATTTTATATTTTGACTGAATGCTATGTTGCCCGTACTATTTAACCTCCATTTTTAAATATCGTAAGATGACCACATTGTATAATTTTATACATCTACATCTTCACGGGATACTAAGCAAATCACATTTAAGTGTCTGGCTGAGGATTCATCGAAACCACCATTATACTATTTATCTCCCATTCCATTCTCGATCAGCGCGTGGGAAGAAAGAACACCTGAATCCCTCCCATCAACTTCAGATTTCTCGTATTGTATTCTGATTATCATTTCTACCTATGTAAGTGGCAGTCAACAATATATTTTCGGATTCGGAGGAGAATGTTGGCGATTGTAGTTTCGGTAAGTAGCCCACGCCGCAGCGATCAGCGCCGTTGTTGTAATGATTCCCACCCAGATCCTGTGTCATTTCCGTAACGCTGTCACCCCTCTATTGTGAAAATACAATACGAGCAGCTCTTCTTTGAACTCTTTCGATGTCCTCCGTCAAACCCACCTGATAAGGATCCCACACTAGACAGCAATACTCCAAAAGCGGACGGACTAGCGAAGTGTATGCAGCCTCTTTCGTAGTTCTGGTGCATCTTTTATGGGCTCTGCCAATAAAACGCAGTCTCTGGTTCGCCTTTCCCACGATATTATCTACGTGTTCTTTCCAATTTAAGTCTGAAGTAATAGTAATTCCTAGGTAGTTTGTGGAGTTTACAGCCTTCACTTTTGATTAATTTATCTTGTAAACAAAGTTTAACACACTTTTTTTCGTACTCATGTGGACGACTTCACACTTCTCATTATTTAGAGTCAATTGCCAAATTAAACACAGTAGTGTTATCTTATTAAAGTCGTTCTGCAGTTGGTTTTGATCTTCAGATGATTTTACTAGACAGTAAATGACGGCGTCATCTTCAAACGATCTAAGACAGCTACTTAGATTTTCCCCTAAATCGTTTATGTAAATAAGGAACAGCAGAGGACCAACAACACCACCCTGTGGAACGCCTGATATCACCTCTGTTTTACTCGATGCCTTACCATCGATTACTACGAACTGTGACCTCTCTGACAGGAAATCCCCTATCCAGTCGCAGATTGTTCAACAGACCTGTTTCCACAAACGGGATAATCACACCGATCTCGCAGAGCCTCGCGGCTGACGAATCTGAAGGGCTGCCTCGGGGTACATCTGTCGTCGTCTGAGAGCTCGCGCATGCGCAGTGGACTTCTACCCTCCCAAGCGCATGGCCACATCACACCCTGTAGCTCAATTTCGTGTTTTAACTCCTAACGGCTGCGAAGTAAGAGTTATGAACTGATGTTGTTGTTGTGATCTTCAGTCCGCAAACTGGTTTGATGCAGCTATCCATGCTCCGCGGTCCTGTGCAAGTCTCTTCATCTATAGGGTTGCCATACGCCACGGATTTCACGGACACTCCGCGATTTTCGGATAAATGAAAACGTCTGGGCAAAAAGGCAAACGTCCGTGATATTTGCTGGATTTGACGTCAACTTTCAGGAATTTAAAAAATTTCTCTCAAAGAAGCATCAATATGTTATCTCTTTGTCTTTACATTATATAAAATGCAAAGGGAACAGAAAGGATTTTGAGATATTGAAACAATAGGCAGTCAGTCATCTCTGACGGTATACAGTACATCCACTTTGATTTGCGAACTGTCGATACACTGGGCGATCAGTAGTCTCTGACAAACGAGTGACTATGGAGAAACCAAAACTTTTCGCTCCGACCAATGAGAATTCGCTACCTGTCAGCCAATGACATGTTGCGTGTTTCTTAACCGGAGATTCGGGCGCTACGCTCCCTCACGTACTTAAAAAAAAAAACTTCTTGTTTAACCTATACCTAACCTAATTTCCACTTTAAAAAAGTTATCTGTAGCGTAGCCTTAAGAAGGTTAGGTACAGATTAAACAAAAAGTAGTTTTTTTCTCTTTAGTATGTGAGGGCGTCTAGCGTCCGAATCTTCGGTTAAGAAACACGCAGCATCTCATTTGCTGACAGCTAGCGAGTTCTCAGTGGAGGGAGCCAGGGATACTCCTTAATTTGGGTGGCTTCGAATTTTCGCTTTAAGGATGGGCAAAGATGAAAGCTTTTAGAATTTGATGCCACATAAGAAATGGACGTTCTTCATTCATAACTGCATTTCTAGTGAGCAGTATTCAGAGCTACTGAAAATTGTGGTATTTTATTTCTCCGTTTCCTGTCATAAAGCTCATCTAGAGAAAAATCATTTCCCTCATGAATTCTCAATGGACGGAAGACAGGAATAGGTTAACAGTAAAATCAGATACTTGGGTAGTAAAATAACACATGACGGTCGCAGAACAGAGGATATAAAATGAATGGCAATGGGTAGAAAAGCATTTTTGAAAAAGAGAAATTTGCTAACACTGAATATTAATTTTAGTGTAAGAAAGTCTTTTCTGAAGGCATTTGTATGGAGTATTGCCTTGTATGGGAGTGAAACATGGACGATAAACAGTGCGGACAGGAAAAGAATAGAGGCTTTTGAAATGTGGTGCTACAGAAGAATGCTGAAGCTTAGGTGGGTAGATCGCATAACTAATGAAGAGGTACTGAACAGAATTGGTGAGAAAAGGAATTTTTGGCATACCTTGACTAAAAGAGGGGTTCAGTTGGTAGGACACTTTCTTAGACATTGAGGAATCGTAAATTTAGCATTGGAGGGAACTGTGTGGGGTAAAAATCGCAGAGGGAAGCCAAGTGACGCATATAGTAAGCAGATTCAAATGGATGTGGGTTCCCGTTCTTATGAGGAGATGAAAAGGCTTGATCAGGATAGAGTAGGGTGGAGAGCTCCATCGAACCAGTCTCCGGACTGAAGACTATAACAACAACAACATAAATGAACGTGTTTAACATTATTGGAAATGTTAAACATGTTCGTGTATACCACAAAAAGATTAATGAATAATTGTTTTTAATTCTTACCGCCACGCAGCTATCTCGATTTCCTGGAAAAGAAAAAATAGCATTTAGATCAAACATCTTTTCCACTCTAGTTACATAAATTTCTAAATTTATCATTTAACTATCGAAGGATCGAGTCTTAAAATGGTAAGGGATTCTGCAAATGATAAGCTAGACTTAACGCAGGGTACCTTTCATTGTTTTCGAGACTGCTTGCTCGCGTGACCTAGTGCAGAGAATGGAGCGGTCAGGGGGCCTTGCAGGTTCACAGCGCGCACCTGCTACCAGCGCAAAACCGACACGACTTCGTGAGTGCGCCGGCAGAGGCGAAAAACCACAGCCAGCTGGCCACGGATGGACAGAGGAAAACTCCCTCCACTTAGAAAATCATAACGGAGGCACCGACTTTCCCCGCGGTAAGGGGAAGCCACTGAACGGAACAGCATTCCATTTATTTTGACGCCTGAAAACGCATCCTACAGAAATTTTAGCGAATACCAAAATTTAGAGCGCATAAAATCCAAGGTTAAACAACCAGGCAAGATTTCAGATCCTTTCAAAATCCAAACAGGTTTGAGATAAGGGGATGGATTCTCCCCAATATTTTTCAACATCACTCTAGAAAAGATAATTAGAGAGACATTGACGGAATACACACAAGAAAAAGTGAAGGGAAAAGTCAGAGGACTTACGATACATACACTAGCTTTTGCAGACGATATTGCGCTAATGTCTACGACTATACCAGATGCAATTAAACAAATAGAAATCTTAGCAAAGCATGCAGCTAAATTTGGTTTGCAGATATCACAAGAAAAAACTAAATTCATGTCTAACAAATTTAAGGAAGTCAACAAATTGCACACAATTATTGGATGCATCGAAAGGGTCAAACACACTAAATATTTGGGAGAAACAATAACGGATACTGGCATAGAAAAAGAAGCTGTCATACTTTGAGTAGCTAAACTCAGGAGGGCGCAAATTTTAACAATGAAGCTGTACAACAAAAAATGCTTATCTCGAAATGTGACTTTATTACACTACAAGACAGTGACAATATGCAGCAGAAACACTCTCCCACAAGAACAAGGGACTAGTGGATGAGCTCGAGAGGAAGGAGAGAGTAATTCTGAAGAAGCTTCTTGGTCGACACAAAAAATTGGCAAAACATGGGTAAAGATAAAAAACGATAAGGTCCATCAATTTATTAAACCAGTTATAACGGAAATTAGAAAGAGAAGGCTTATGTTCTTCGGTCATTTGGTGGGAACAGATGACAGCAGATTAACGAAGAAAATCTCCAATTTAACAGAGGGAAACACCCAGCTGTTCGTTGGAAGGAATAAAGAAAGACCTCGTGGAACTTGGACTCACAGAAATGGACGCGATGAATAGGGGCAAGTACAGAAAGGTTGTAACTGAATTCGAGGTTTCTCAGGAGGCCCCAAGAAAGAAGACCAACAGGAAACTGACAGCTGAACATCTGGCAAAACTGGCAGCAGGCAGCAGCCCTAGAGAAGAGAAAGAAGAAACTGAATCTGAAATAAAATTTGTAACGCGGTACTTCGGTGGCCAATTCATGTAAGTAAGTAAGTAAAATTACGTGTAGAATGATCTGCTTACAAGTTAAAATCAGTTCAAAAATAGGATTTCTCACCAACTTCGCGGAAAAGTGAGTTATGAACTCTAACATGGCTACTCGAAATACCAAATGTCATGTATCAAAGTGTTAGAACATAAAAAGGGTTCCTAAGTCTTAACCCTACACTGCACAGTGTTGCCGTTTGGCAACGCAAATTTTTTTTTTTTTACTTTTTCAGACATACTACTTGTTGATACCATGCATATCGTATACACTGGCGTCTGTTCTAACCATTTAGTCGATCGTTTCCTTCATAGAAGGCATCGCAGTCAGTAATTCAGGGTAAATGTAACAAAGAGCGCTCCAGCGGATTTTATTCACTGTTGAGCAGTAATGTATTTACAAACTGATACGACTTCTGTCAAGTAAATATATATATATATATATATATAATAGGAGTAGAAAACATATTAGATACCAATATTTTCCTGGAGAGTCTTATGTCTAAATGCATGATGTTGACAATGGAAACAGGTAAATGACTTGCACGTTGTTAAACGAGTTATATAATTTTTTCAGTACTTTTTCCCTGCATAGATCAACATTATATTTCCGCTAAAATAAAAATTCATGCAGTGTAGGGTTAAAATCTGCTCACTCAGATGCATAAATAATAATAATAATAATAATAATAAACGTCAAAGCAAATGTAGCGCTAAAATGCTGCGAAGACTTTTGTGCAAAGTCAAATTCCAGTTAAATCCCAAATCACTCACAGTCATCCAAATAATCAAATTTAAACATACCTACATAGTCACCTCTATGTATAATATGAATTACTATTTCAGTTCAAAATGATAATAAACCGATTTAAAAACAAAAACACCGCGGTGAAGTGTTAAACACTGTGACATTACGCCGGCCGCGGTGGCCGAGGTGACTGAGGCGCTCCAGTCACGGTCATCACGGCCACTACGGTCGGGGGTTCGAATCCCCCCCTCGGGCATGGATATTTGTGCCGTCCTAGTTCTTAAGTAGTTCATAAGTAGTTTGTAAGTTTAGGGACTGATAACCCCGTAGTTAAGTCCCATAAGCTTTACAAACATTTTTTTGAACTGTGACATTACAGATACAGAGGGAAGCTGACTCTTTCCATGTGAAAGGCGGGTTTTGCCAGGCTGTTGGGTTCCCCAGCCGGCTGGCTAACACTTTGAACCTAGTGAATGGGCAGGTAGTCAGGGTTTCTCTAATGTGCTCGGAAACCGGATGCGCTCTTGGCTGATCGAGGGCATCTATTCCAGATTGCAACTGAAAACAATTATTGATACATAGTGTTATCAGTAACAATTTAAGAAGCAAAAGGGCAGCATTGCACCACGCTACCTATCTTAAAAGACGTACCGCGTTATTTACGTATTCTTTCAATAAACTTTGTTTTACTCTATTCTGCTTTTCGTTGAGGTAGTAATTTTATTTTGTCAGAACATTGATTCCACCACAGAAACACAAAACATGAACCCAGCAAAGCCCATTACATTTATATATGTATTTTATTACATTTAATATTATTCTTAGTAACGTTTGTTTTTTATGTTGTAGACTGCCATTGAAATATTTCATGGCCGACTAAAAATAGTAGATATGCAGTAGATAATTTATATATAAACAATTATATGTATTTGTGGACAAGAACTTAATATATTTGCATAAAAAGCCATGATAATTTAAATATTAATTGTGTAACTATGTTTCGACGGCGGCAGTATATTTGAACAGCGAGACACTATCTGAGCAAAGAGCTTCAGTCTCAACCGTTTTTAGTATTGTTAGATATATATTTGTTTGTTAAATGTAAGCAACATTTGTAGGGAGGTGGTTAAAGCATTTAATTCTGTGATATTCATATGTATAATATTTTCGAAGGGAAATTGTATTTTAAAGATGAAGCGTTAGGATGCGCGGAAAGATACAATTTTGGGAGCAGGGAGAGCACGCTTTTCGAACGCTTGGGAAGCGACTCGTAACTTGAACGCGGTCTGGGCGGTCTGAAGCCGCGTTACGAACTTGTGATCTGAAGAGGCAGGCATGTGTGGACTTAGAATATTTTCGGGCGTGTGACTGAAGAACTTAGTCTCTGGTGAAAAGGGTAAACTATGCACGGTAGTAGGGGTATGGAACTGTGATAATTAAGCAATCGTGTACTCGTGTGATGATAAACTGTATTTTATAACAAATACTTTAATCACAGGTTAATTTGTAACTGCAGAGTTCGATGGACTACACTAATTTACGAGTGATAATTTGGAACTTTTAGTCTCGAGTACGTGTGATACTTACTGTGCCTCTCATGAACAGTAGTAGGAGAAATATTCAGTTATTTACCGATGTATAAAGTAGGATCACCTCCGAATTTCATGTCCAATAAGAGTAATAAACTCAATTTATAAATAATTACTTCGTGAGTGAATCAGTTCTTTATCTTAGAATCCATTTTGTTGGTTATTCAGAGGTGTAATTTATGTTTGTTTAGATATTTTCACGTCATTATATGCAGATAGACTAGCTAAGCTACAGATTAATTACTGATCTTGTTTGAACAGATTGGGTAGCTGTTTAGAGCATAGAAGCTGACATACATAATTCACCCCTATGAATAGAGACAACGAGCCATAAATTTTTCTACCCAGAGTTATGTATTGCTCAATGCTTATTGGTGAGTACCGATAGGTAGGTTGCAACAAGACACCCAGAAGAAGCCGCTTGCAATAGTGGCAGAAACGTCGGTGCAATCTGATAGGCCTATAGTGACGGTGCGGTCCAATACCCAGAAGAATTTTATCAATAATGACAACGATCGCGGAAGCCTTCGTTTACATATATGCAACATATCGGAAATTGCTAAATAACACTGCATACACAACTTTTTTTTAATTTTAGTAATCAATTCTGGAAGGATAACCAATATGCAGAGACATGTTTGCAGACAGATATGCAGATGATACCATACTGCTGGCAGAAAGTGAAAAAGAGTTAAAGACTCTGTTGCTGAAGGTAAACGAAAGTGAAAAGGCCGGTCTCAGGCTAAATGTAAAGAAAACCAAAATTATGGCAACTAAACCTATTAATTCATGGGATATAGGAGGAGAATCCATGGAGGTGGTGTCCACATTCAATTATCTCGGTTCCCAGATCTCTGATGATGGCGACTGCGGCAACGAAATCAGGAGACGCTTTTTGCTCGGAAGAAAGGCTATGTCAAAGCTTGAAGAGATTATAAGGTCCAGAGACATAACTTTAACAACAAAGATGCGTATTGTGAAGGCTGTGGTCTTCCCAGTTGTAATGTATGGATGCGAGACCTAGACCATTAGAAAGGCTGAACGGCGAAGAATTGACTCCTTTGAATTGTTGTGCTGGAGGAAAATTCTTAGGATTCCATGGACGGCAAAAAGAACCAACAGATCTATATTAGAGCAAATAAAACCAGATTGCTCTCTGGAAGGTCTAATATTAAAACAGAAGCTGACCTACTTTGGACACATAATGCGAAGACATGCCTTACTGGAAAAAGCATTAATGCTGGGGAAGATCGAAGGCACTAGAAAAAGAGTACGCCGGCCGCGGTGGCCGAGGGGACTAAGACGCTACAAAAATGTTCAAATGTTTGTAAAGTCTATGGGACTTAACTACGGGGTCATCAGTCCCTAAACTTACAAACTACTTATGAACTACTTACGAACTAGGACGGCACAAATATCCATGCCCGAGGGGGGATTCGAACCCCCGACCGTAGTGGCCGTGAAGACCGTGACTGAGGCGCCTCGGCCACCGCGGCCACCGCGGCCGGCTAAGACGCTACAGTCACGGTCTGACATGTAATGCAAGGCATGTAATGCAAATGAACCTCACGCCCATTTCATCATAACATGTGATGCAATACTGTCTGCAGCACACATAGGTGTTGACACGGGACATCAGGACCAGCAGAAGACATCTCTGCACTTCAGTTTATGGCCATTCACTGCCCTCCCCTTCCCCACTCCCCAACTACCATGGTCAACAAACAACAACAGACGAACTATAGATTAGAATATAAGAAGTATTCTAATACTTCTGTATGTAATCAACGCCTGATGATGAGCAGAACATGCTCGAAACGCGTAGTTTTGTTAGATTAAGCATAAAGAAATAAAGTCACTGGTAGCAGTAATTACAAATATTTATTAAAATTTGATGTTGAATTACTACATACATAAGATCAAATTAATGATAACATTATAAATGCCAACATTCTATATACTTTCCTTACTACCCTTCATGAAACAAAAATTAAATATGACACTCTAGTCAAAAGTAACACTCATTTTCAGTGACAGTGGTATATCGCGTTAACGCTATACAGGAAACGGTTACTATGAACTGACACAGCGTCTCAGGTGTCAAAGATGTCTCACTTTCCTGTCAGAGTACCATGCACCAGAACCTGTAAGATAAGATGCTGTGGTAACTAACCTATTCACTGTTCCATTTTTCGATTTTTTGTCACGTTTTTCAGATCCAATCCACTGTGCGCCACAAGACAAACGTTCTGTATCGTGGTGCGAGCTCCTATCAAAATTCTGAGAGCATACGTTTCTCTAGGAGTCAACCAATATATTGCTTCCTCATACGTATATCTCGTGAAAAGATACCAAGGATAATATTAGAGAGATTAGGGCCCACAGCCAACCATTTTTCCGCGAATCATACGCGATTTTAATAGGAGTAAGTGAGAATGGTACGCAAAATATCCTTCGCCATACAAATTGAGGTGGGTTTTGGAGTATGGATGTAGATGTGGAACAAAAAAAACTTCAGTTCCTGACACCGTATAGGGGAGAGTAGTACACAGTGAAACACGGTACATAGTGAAACATTCCATCTCAATTGCTTTAGTGATTTTTTTCTACTTGTTGGTAGCCCTGTATGTTTATTACGATAAAATACAGCTTTGTATTGGTGGGCAGTTTGGTTGATTATTTTGTGTCCCAGCCACGTCGCCGCTTTTGTGTCTCGTTCTGTCGTAGGTGTCGGTGGCCGAGTGGAATGAGACCGACACAGGAATAAAGGTAGCACGCTGGTGCAGGTACGGAGGGGAGCAGCCAGAAACTAAAAACACTAGAGTAAATTAGAACGAGATATATATTGCACAGAATTTATACAATACTTAACTTTTACAGAGATCAGTACTGCAGAATGTTGATACATAGTTGATAGAGGCCTGCCTTGTGCCTGTACAATAGCCAAGTCTTCTCTGGTGCCTATCTGATTCCGAAGGTCCTAACTGGTTGCTATCTCAGTCCCAAGTGAACGATGTCGTTCAGTGGTGGCCACGAGCGGAGTTGCAGCAGAGGGCGCTCGTGGCTGTCGTCGTAAGAACGCCGCGCCGTGCGTGCATGGCGGCGCGCGGCGAAAGTAGGTGGCGCGCACTTTGTACTTGTGCGACACCACAGATTATTGTTGGTTCTATACGTTATTATTGTTTTTCGGTGGTCAGAAGTTACAGTTAACGTCTCTTTGTCATTTTCATATATGCGATATAACATAAAGCTAAAAGAAATATTATGTTTTGTGATGAGATACACATCTTTAGCTATATATTGACCAGTTTTAGATTTGGTAGATACGTATGTTAAGAGTTGTGACTAACGTTTTAGTTTATGGTGACTTTGGTACACAGTGAAACACTGTATGTGGTACACGCTGAAACAGGACTATTGGCCTCAGATGGATGTATGACTCCTCCTAACAACAGGGCGAGCAGCTATTGAAAATAAGACTTTGAGAAAAAGGACAGAGCTGGAAGAAAAGGAGAAAAGAAGTATGAAGAGAGTCAACAATCAAAAAACTGAGTGGTGTGTAAGTAAAACAGATTCAAGTGAAAGTTATGAAGAAAATGACAAAGATTAAGGCCATCCGTTGAAACAGGGATAAGTGAATTCATTAGATCTTTTCAGCTTGATTTATGATTGGTGACTACATTTTGGTGAAATTCCAAAACAATATATATTTTGTAGCTAAAGTCTTGAAGTCAGTAATTTGAGATACTGAGTATGGAGTCTCATACCTTCAGAAAAGCAAAAGAAATTACTGGTTATGTACACCCAGTTGCAGAAGACAGCCTGTGTTTCACATGACATTGCAATGATTTCGTCACCTGCGTTGCCTATGGCTACTAAAAGACTCTCGAACCACCAGTATATTCGTTTTCCAATCAATTTTGGTGGACTTAATATTCACTGAACAAAATTTAGTATATGTTAATGTTTGTACTTCTATTTAACAAAGATATTGATGTTCTATAAGTCACTCAGCAAAAAATAAATATAAAAAATGGCAGCTGTTTCACTGTATACTACACACGGTACACAGTGAAACATTTGCGAAGGTTGTTTAAAATTGTTATTTCACTTACTAATTAATAGCAAAATTATTATTTTTTGTTCCAAATTATTGACAAAGTATTGTTCAAATCAAATGTTTGTAAATCTATCGGACCAAACTGCGTGGTCATCAGTCCGTACCTTACAAACTACTTAAACCTAGGTAAACTAACCTAAGTACAAACACACACACCCATGCCCCAGAGAGGACTCGAACCTCCACGGCGAGCAACCGCGCGCTCCGCAGCGAGACTCTTTAGACCGCTCGGCTACTCCACCGCGGCAAAGTATTGTTCTTTCAAGTAAATAAAGAAAATTTGTTTTGTGAGTAATATTTTATACGAAACAATCAAAAGGATAATTTCTGTTTCACTGTGTACTACTCTCCCCTACTGATATATTGGTACTTCCAGCCGTTGGCACATCGCTGACCACGCAGGCATAGAGACGTCCAGACACAGCGCGCCTGAATGTGCGCAACCCGCATCACTGCTGTGCATCGACCTTGGCTCGCTGGAATGTGCGAGGATTCGACGGCGGGTTTCGAATGCCGGACAAAGCTACCCGGATGGAAAGAGAAGCAATAATTCTATAAGCGGTGGCGTAATCGAGACCTCGGCGATGCCGTAAACGCCTCTTTGTGCTTAAAACTATCGACTGCAAACAATTTCTCCGCTAACTCGCGAAAGCGAAAAGGAAAGCCGCCCGATCCCTTAATCTATATCTATTATTGTGAATGTCTGTTCGGTGTACGTTTATTAGTCTGAACCACAAGACATAAAAACTAAAAATTTGTACAGTTACCAATGTCTACCCGGGGAAGGCTTTAGGAACGGTTTTATGACGATCGGGTAGCTATTTATCTATATATAGTAAAGTGAATGTTTGTTCGGTGTACGCTTACCACGTCCGAACGACAAGACGCAGAGACTTAAATATTTGTACGGTTTCTAATTTACACCTGAGGATGGTTTTAGGCACGGTTTTATAGCGATCTGATCGGTAATTTGAAGAATATAAAGCGAAATGCAGAACTATAATTACTCTTCGAAAATTAGATTTACTCTTTGAAAATGGTTTTATTGGTTGCATTGTTGCTTGAGGGTTGATAATGATAAAAGGGTCGAGTATATTGGGATGAAAAGTTATTGGTATATATAAAATTCTACGTGTGTGTGTGTGTGTGTGTGTGTGTGTGTGTGTGTGTGTGTTAATATTTCGCTCTGCAGCGAAAACTACAGAACGCAAACGAATGGTCTGTGTGTAATGTTGTCCGATGTACACCATAGCCGATAGCTATAAGGGGATGGAAGATATGGTGGTTGAAAGTCGTCAAATTATAAAAAAATTCGAAGGCCAGCGATGACGCTTGCGACTCTGTAGCAAGGAGTTTACATGCAGCGAAATGTGATGCCACAGACGATATCTTTGGTCTATGCATGGCACAATGTCTTCAGCTCTTTCTCTGTAAGGGTAAGCATACGAATAAGGAAACATAAGAATAAATAAATAAAGCAGTAAAAAATAATTTTCTTTTAATACCTACTCTAAAAAAATCGATTTGACGTTGCGCGCATTACATCAAGTGATCGATCTGTGATATTATTACAACCATTATTGTTGAATTTCGTGATTGGATTCTTCGAAAGAAGTGCATTTTTACTGTGATTTGCCCTACACTACTTACTTTCCTGATAAACGGTAAGTGCATAGATTTCTGCAAACTGATAGAAATAGTTTTCAGTTTGTTTCGCCGGCCGCGGTGGCCGAGGGGACTGAGGCGCTCCAGTCATGGTCTGCACGACCACTACGGTCGGTGGTTCGAATACCCCCTCGGGCATGGATATTTGTGCCGTCCTTAGTCTTAGCTAGTTCATAAGTAGTTTGTAAGATTAGGGACTGATGACCCCGTAGTTAAGTCCCATAAGTTCGACAAACATTAGAACATTTGAACAGTTTGTTTCTAAAGAAGGTATTGAATTTCATTTCATTCTTCAAAACCATTCTTATAGCACACTGCTGAAAGATAAGCTTATCTATCATAATCAACCAACACGCGAGCGGAGCCGCGGGTTTAAGCTAGTTGGTTACAAGCAGTGAATAAAATCAGGATTTTTTCCCTATAAAGCGCACGGCTTTCTCGATTCTGAAAAAGAAAGAAAAAAGCGAGTAAATAACAGTCTTTAAGGTTCATTTGCGGGGAGGAAAGTGCAAATGAACGAGCATGTCCCGTAACGGCGTTAATATCGCGCGGTGGCATTCCTAGAATTATGCTGAAACTCGGGTGTATGATATTTTGGTTAAAAAGTGACTATTACAGATAAAATATACCAACAAAACAATGTGATGACCCTGTGTTTTAAAAGTAGGCCAGCCGCGGTGGAGTAGCCGAGCGGTCTAAAGCGTCTCGCTGCGGAGCGCGTGGTTGCTCGCCGTGGAGGTTCGAGTCCTCCCTGGGGCATGGGTGTGTGTGTTTGTCCTTAGGTTAGTTTACCTAGGTTTAACTAGTTTGTAAGCTACGGACTGATGACCACGCAGTTTGGTCCGATAGGTTTACAAACATTTGAACATTTGAAAAGTAGGCCACTGTACGAAATAAAAGCTTAATTCTGGAAGGAGGTATCCAGATAAAAGTTTACACTTATATAGAAGCTTAATTTTGGCAGTAAATAAGCAAAAGGTACTTGTGAGCTACCGAATACTCCCTGGTGCAAATACCTTGTTCCCTGACCCAAATGAGAACTGGCGTGGTACAAAATTACTCCAATAACAGGGAGTGAACGATACAGTGGCCAATATACGTAGCAGATCACACGAAATTACACACAGGCATTAATAAACAGGCCACCACAATTAGAGCTATTTCATAAAGGTGGCTAAAGAAAAACATTTATGGCGCAACGGAACTTACACATCAAAAATTGCATCTGAGCATGTTCTCAGCACTGGTGAAAAACAATGTTAAATAGAAAAGGGGGAAGCTACTCGAAAACTACCATTTATAGGCAGATCGATATTATTCTAAACTTAACTTGGTTATTCAGGTCGAACGCAATCAAAATGGAGTGGAGTCGCAGGTTTAAGCTAGTTGGTTATAAGCAGTGAAAAATATCAGGATTTTTTTTTCCTACTAAGCGCACGCCTTTCTCGATTCCACAAAAGGAAGAAAAAAGTGAGTAAATAACAGTCTTTCAGTCTTTAAGGTTCATTTGCGGGGAGGGAAGTGCAAATGAAGGAGCATGTCCCGTAACGGCGTTGTAGACCATAGCAGTTCCATACCGATAGCTATAAGGTGGTGAAGGATATGGTGGTTGAAAGTCATCAAATAATAATAAAAAAAAAAAAAAAAAATCGAACTGAAGGCCAGCGATGACGTTTGCGACTCTATAGCAAGGGGGTTACATGCAGCGAAATGTGATGCCACAGACGATATTTTTGGTCTATGCATGGTACAATGTCTTCAGCTCTTTCTCTGTAAGAGTAAGCATACGAATAAGGAAACATAAGAATAAATAAATAAAGCAGTAAAAAATAATTTTCTTTTAATACATATCTCTAAAAAATCGATTTGACGTTGCGCGCATTACATCAAGTGATCGATCTGTGATATTATTACAACCATTATTGTTGAATTTCGTGATTGGATTCTTCGAAAGAAGTGCATTTTTACGTGTGATTTGCCCTACACTACTTACTTTCCTGATAAAGGGTAGCCGGCCGCGGTGGCCGAGGAGACTGAGGCGCTCCAGTCACGGTCTGCACGGCCACTATGGTCGGGGGTTCGAATCCTCCCTCGGGCATAGATATTTGTGCCGTCCTTAGTATAAGGTAGTTGACAAGTAGTTTGTACGTTTAGGGACTGATGACCCCGTAGTTAAGTCCCATAAGCTTAACAAACATTTGGACATTTTTGATAAACGGTAAGTGCGTAGACTTCTGCAAACTGATAGGAATAGTTTTCAGTTTGTTTCTAAAGAAGGTATTGTATTTAATTTCATCCTTCAAAACCAGTCTTATAGCACACTACTGAAAGGTAGCTTATCTGTCATAATCAACCAACACGCGAGCGGAGCCGCGGGTTTAAGCTAGTTGGTTATAAGCAGTCAAAAATATCAGGAAGGTTCTTCCTCTTTTTATTTTTTTCCTATAAAGCGCACGCCTTTCTCGATTCCACAAAAGGAAGAAAAAAGCGAGTAAATAACAGTCTTTAAGGTTCATTTGCGGGGAGGAAAGTGCAAATGAACGAGCATGTCCCGTAACGGCGTTAATATCGCTTGGCGGCGTTCCTAGAATTACGGACGCGCGGTAATGGAGAGACTGTCTGGACAGCGACCGCCGTAAAGTCTGCTTTTTAGTGGCCCTCCCTGCCTTGGCGGCCCATTTGGGCTGAAATACGCCTCGCGGCGGGTACCGACTGCCCACAACGCGCTAGCCCATTGAGGCGGAAACCTCTGCCCGCGAGAAGACAACGGCCGCTCAGCTGTTCTGGCCAGACGGAGTCTCCATTAAAAGTAGCCGGGCATTAGCTACGAGCGGCCTTGGAGTCGCCGCAAACAACGACGTTCGCGTTCCGTGGCACTGACACAGAACAAGTGGGCGCGCCGCTGACGCAAGCAACCTGTTGACACGTCTCTTTACAGTATCTTACAGCGTCGGCCATTCCGCCGTTTCATTCCTTCTTGGTCATCGTCCTTACTTTAGAAACAGGTACTCGGATCAATTCAAGTTTTTTTTACCCCTTAGTGGCAACAAATTTGTAGTTGTTGTTGTGGTCTTCAGCCCGCAGACTGGTTTGATGCAGCACTCCACGTTACCCTGTCCTGTGCAAGTCTCTTCATCTGAGAATACGTTCGGCAGTCTACATCCCTTTGAATCTGCTGACTGTATTCGTCCCTCGGTCTCCCTCTACGATTTTTACCCCACACACTTCCCTCTAATGTTAAGTTGACAATTCCTTGATGTCTCAGAATGTGTCCTACCAATCTATCTCTTATCTTAGTCAGGATATGCCAGAAACTCCTTTTCTCCCCGATTCGGTTAAGCACCTCCTCATTAGTTACGTGATCTACCCATCTAATCTTCATCATTCGTCTGTAGCACCACATTTCAAAAGCGTCTACCATCTTTTTGTCTAAACTCCTTATCGTCCATGTTTCACTGCCATACAATGCTACACTCCAGACCAACGCTTTCAGAAAGGACTTCCTAACATTGGATTTCCTCCCCATAGCCATTCTGCATTTTATATCTTCTCAACGTCGGCCATCAGAAGTTATCTTGCTACCCAAATAACAAAATTCGTCTACTACTTTTATTCTCTCATTATCTAATGTAATTGCTTCAGCATCACCTGATTTTTTGTCATTGCATTCCATTACCTTCGTTTTACTCTTGTTAATGTTCATCTTATATCTTCCTTTCAAGACACTGTCCATTCCATTCAATTGATCCTCCAGATCCTTTGCAGTCTCTGACAAAATTACAATGTCATCGGCAAACCGCAAACTTTTTCTTTCTTCTCCCAGAACTTTAATGCCCTCTCCAAATTTCTCCTTCCATTTCTTCACTGCTTGCTCAATGTACAGATCGAACAACATTGGGGAAGGCTACAACCCTGTCTTACTACCTTCCCAACCTCTACGTCCCTTTCTTGCCCTTCGACTCTAATAACCGCTGTTTGGTTTTTGTATATGTTACCCCTGCTACCTTCACAATTTGGCAGAGTGTATTCCAGTCAACATTGTCAAAAGCTTTCTCCAAACCTACAGACGCCAAAAACGTAGATCACAGTCGGTTATTTTCTTTTCCTGTTTAGTCGCTCTATTAATTCATGCTGAAACTCGGGTGTATGATATTTTGGTTAAAAGGTGAAACCTTGTCTGCATTCAAACAAGAATGGTCGTGTGTGGCATGACTGTTACAGATAAAATATACCAACAAAACTGTGTGATGACCCTGTCTATTAAATAAACTGATTAAAGTATAAATTTCAGTGTGATTCTGTCCTTGAAATCTATTAAACGGGTTTGACACTGTAACTAGTAAAATTACGTGTGATTGTTAGAGCGCAGCGGATAACACCGTAAATGAAGGCAAATTGTTAATGAGACAATTGTAATTAAAATCGTAATCTCATTGAATTCTAATCTCGTGTACTTTAAAAGTACTGTCAGCTAAGGTTATTTGAAGATTATTTTTAACGTACACAGTAGACTAGTGACCAAGGATATACTCAAACAATTCAGCTGCGAAAGCCAAGAAAATGTCTGATTACTGGTATATTTTGTCAGCTTTGTGTGAAATAATACTTGAATTAGAATATTAAAAAAATCAAGCAGTCATCACTATCACTGAATCTAGTGATGTGCATCACACAACAATCGCTACAATGTCTGAATTGTATTTTCGTAATTTTCAAATCTGATTAGAAGAACACAACTAAATGCAAATACTTTCCTGCTTGCAAGGCAACTAAGTTTTCCTGTAACTATTATGCCAATTAATTGTCCTAACAATGTTATATTTCATCAATATAACAAAACTCCTTATTTATGAATTTCACTTTTACTACCTGTGTGTTAGTTTTACTCTCACTAGTTATGCAGATTGATCTCATTAAGAGTAATAATTTCACTAACATTTTTATCAAATTGTAATTCAATGAATTGCTTTGCCAGAGGGCGATGACACGAGACAAAATTAATCTTCACAATGATGAAAGGAATGGGAACTCGTAAGTAACATCAGGTGAAATCAAGACTAGCAACTTTTTGTTAACTAACTTCATAACCAAAAAAAGAAAAAAAATTGAAAAAAACGCTAAGCACCTACTACAACGATAATCGTACAATACTACAATTACAATAATAAGTACAGAAAATTTACCTTCTTCTTTCAAGGAGGAAATGCGTATTCTGAGATAGTGATAAGAGTGGTCTCCTCCACAGGGCAAACTTTCGTCCTTCCAAAAATAACTGAGCAGAAATATTAATTTACTACGGCTGCTTCACAAAAACTTCACTCTCAGAGTTTACCTACAGACAGACTGTCCGTCACTTGCAGACTGCCTTGCTCGCTACTACTCAAGTCAAAGGTAAGGCATATTCTCTGGCGTTTGCCACAGACTACCAACTTGTCATTATTAAGACGTGCATTCAAAATAAAAATCCGACTATCACATAGAAATGGAACATGTGAACGTACAGCTCAAATACCAAAAAAATATGTGCAAAGCAGAATAACAGTTAAAATTCTAATAAAATATGCTCATGTTAGAATATGTATACTCCTTTCAATTAGTATTAAAATGCACTACAGCCATTACAAAGCATTACCCTCAAGCTACAGTTTGAGTTGAAGGTAACTTGACAGCTTAAGAAACAATTTAAAGATGAAAAATATTGAAACAGGGATGATAATGTACTTCATAACTCAACTAAAGGGCTAGAAATTACAATTACGAGTAATTAGGAAAGGAAACATGGAAAATATCGCGGGGAAGGCGAACCAAAGGCTGCATTTCATGGGCAGAACACTTAGAAGATGCAACAGTTCTACCAAAGAAACTGCCTCTTTTGTAGTATTGCTGCGCATTGTGGGATCCCCACCAAGTGGAACTAACGGAGGCTATAGAGAAAACTCAGAGAAGGGCAGCTCGGTTTGTATTATCGCAGTACAGTGGTGAGAGTGTCACGGAAATGATTCACGATTTGGGGGGGGGGGGGGGGAGCATTAAAAGAAAGGCGTTATTTGCTGCAGCGATATCTGTTTCCGAAATTTGTATCACTAACTTTCTCCTCCGAATGCGAACACATTTTGTTAGCACCCACCTGCGTAGGAAGACATGATCAAAAAAATAAGAGGAATCAGATTGAAAACGGAATTCAGGTATTCCTTTGTCTCGCGCGCTATTAGAGAATGGAACTGTAGAGAAATAAGAGCTCGAAACGTGTCTGTTAGTTGGGCAGTAACGTCTTTGGCTGACGTAATTAATCGAATAGTCATATACTTACGTAGGTTCGCACTACATGCCATTAATGCCATTAATACCGTTGTCTGGAAGAGGTCATTGTTCTACCGGAGACGACAGACGATGTTGACTTCGAAGGTGAGGTTGTAAGTCTCTTACAAGCTGTTGATGATTTAAGTTACGTATTTTATATTTCGACCAAGTGCTAAGTTGCACGTACTATTTAACCTCGAATTTTATATATCTTAAGATTACCACATTGTATAATTTTATACATCTACATGGGATACTCTGCAAATCACATTTAAGTGGCTGGCAGAGGGTTCTTCGAACCTCCTTTATGCTAGTTATCTCCCAGTCCATTCACGAATAGCGCGCGGGAAGAAAGAACACCTGAATCTCTCCCTTAGAGCTTTGATTACTCGTATTTTGTTCTGATGATCATTTCTACCTATGTAAGTGGGAGTCAACAATATATTTTCGCATTCGGAGGAGAATCTTGGAGATTGGAGTTTCGTACGTAGCCCACGCCGCAGCGATAAGCGCCGTTGTTGTAATGATTCCCATCCCAGATCGTGTATCATTTCCGTAACGCTGTCTCCTCTGTATCGTGAAAATACAAAACGAGCAGCCCTTCTTTGAACTCTTTCGATGTCCTCCGTGACACCCACCTAATAAGGATCCCACACTGGGCAGCAATCTCCAAAAAAGGACGGACAAGCGTATTCAGTGGCGTAGCTATGTCACCATGGGCCCCGGGGCAAAAATGACATTGGGGCCCTCTTTACACTAATACTGTACAAATGCAAAACTACTTCATCATCAGCTCCTTACCGCCCACTGGAAGAAATACGTAGTTAATTATTATGTGTCACGCAGCAGGTAATATTTAATCGTACTCTCTAATATAATTGTGAATGTTTGTTTGTTTGTTATGCTTTCACGCAAAAATTACAGTATTAACACATTTGTGGAAAATAAACATGCCTGTTTCCTGGCGCAACGCATTTTGTGGAAAATGCGCACTCTCCAGGTGTCTGCGCAGTACGTCATCTGTCATTTATGAGGTGCTCTGTGGAAGAATCGGTATAACTTTGTAAAACACCTTGTAACTTCCTTTTGCGACGTAATGGGGTAGATCGAATGGGGGCTCGCTTTCTCGCTTCTGCCCTCCAACCTCCCCCCCCTCCCCCCACACACACACCAATCCCTTCGTGCTGTCACCTGTCACATCCCCACAACAGAAGATGTGCCCAGTACCGTTCTACTGTACTTAAATATGCTGTATACATTTAATATTTTAACTTCGTCCATTCTGTTTAACAATAACTATATTAACATATTGGCTGCCAAAGGTATACTTGGGTTACCGTACCCCGGGGACCATTTACTTTTTTTCCATATTCTGCTTTAGTTTGCTTGAAGTAAGCTATTTAAGTACAAATAAGTTGAAAATATTGTTTATGTTTTCTTGTGTGAGTTACGTATGACACACATGGAGCCAGAGTAAAGTGCCAGGTTTGTCATTTGCTATGTCGCTAATAATTTTGGGTTGGTACTCCTGTAAGTCTTTCATTCCACAACATTATTTGCGTACAGTTCCATTATTGTTTTGTCCATTGTTACTACAGTCTTCATTGAGTATTGTTTGCTCCGTAACACAATGATATTGTAGCAAGAGAAAGTGTCTCGCAGAAGTTATGTAGATGAACAAAGGCATGTACAGAAGCTTTTAGATGAAGTTAGGGACATAAGTGAAGAAGATGAAGATATTACTGAAATGCAAAAATAAGAGGAATGTGTTGATGCTGACTACGGTTCATGGAGAGGAAGAAGCTGAAGTTCAAACCAAGAGAAGCACAAAGATAAACCAGCAATTATAACTGACTATAATCAGTCATTTATAGATCTCTCTCGCCAAATGAAGTCCTATATTGTCTGAGGCGGAGTGTAAAATGGTATATGAAGCTTACAATTGAACTGTTGACAGGGTCAGCACTGGTAAATGCTCTTTTTCATTTACTGATACATCAACAACAAGATCATCTCAATCACAGAATTCCAACAGGAAGTGACTTTGCGACTACTCCATACAAAAGATGTCGATGCCCCTGAGAAATCTCTCACCGTAGCCACCGAGCTGCCTGCAGCTTTTTCTCTTGTGAACATGGGAGCAGCAGAGGTGTACGGATGCTACGAAAAAATGAAGAATGAATTACATGGAAATGTAAGAAATTGTGACTCATATTTTTGCGAAGAGTGTTTCTTCATAAAGCACAGTGCATACAGGTGTTACATGTACAAAGTGGAATTACCAAATTTTTTCAGTCTGTTTCATTTTGTTGCAATTAGAGTTGGAGAATGTAATTAAAGCTGTACGTGATATACAATCTACTGTATAAGTAATACGTAACACCAAATAATACATTATAAAAACAAGGAAACTCCAATATTACTGGGCCATCTGAGTTAAATATAATTCACGATTTCAAGTGTCAATAACTACTCTTGATCTCTTGAAAACTGGAGGCCACGATCATGATTTGTTACTGGGGCCATAACGTACTGTAACACCAAGTCACAGTAGGCTACTTTGAGTTACTACTGCACCACGGAGCTTTAAATGGAAAAATATCCGTGAGTTGTATTTACTTCACGTCGACCGAAGAGAAGACTTCCTGTGACTCACGTGGCAGTCAATGTGTTAAAACATTGTTTTCTAAAAGTTGGGAATTTTTCTATTTCTTGTAATACGAATAGTATTAGTCCTTGAAAAAAATTCATAATTATTTTTCGCGCCTCAGTGTATCGCTAACAATGAGTGGCGTTTTCCAAGTTCGTGTTTCCTCACGCACCAAAGTCAGAATGAAAGAATAACTGCTGGAGTAATACAATGCTTCAAACTGTTAGATTGCAGATGTTAGCAAAGATATGATTTCTGATCGGTAATTATCGGTTAGCGTTTTCGTGACTGCAGTACATTATAGTAATAATATGGGTACACAATTACAAAGTAGTCAATTTTATTTTAACAATTATTTTACAATTTTTTCCTGGCTTTGGTTTTTGCAAAATCATCAGTAAGATCTGTTAAATCTAGACTTGATGCACCTTGTTTTCTATTTCTATGAGTGCCAAATGTTCGAGTCAAGCTTGAGCCATACTCTACCTCAGATCCGTTTTGATAATTTTTAATTTGCTGAACGACCTTTCAGCTGCTGCAGAAGAATAAAACTCCGGTAAATACTTCCGTAACCTCACATTCTAAGAATGCATGTTTTGTTATAATTTCCTTACATAATTGGCGAACTGTCCATTTTAGAGTCAATTTCGGCAGGAGAAATTAAAAGTCCAGATTCTTTCATTCGACTAAAATATTATATACAGTATAACGTCTATTATACGAAGTAATTTGGGGACATGGATATTCGGAAAACCGGTTTATTCTGATATTCGACCTGTACACTTCTGTTTGCCAATAAGGAGTAGTGCACAGTAAATGTATTTACTCTGTATTTGGAGGAGCGCGATCCTTCACATTGCACGCCGCAACACTTGGTAGGCGCAGCTGTTGCTGTGAGCAGCTTTGACGCTGCCGCTACTTCTGAAGTGTGCCGATTGTTGGACACACTGACTGGCAGCTTCGCCTGTCGGCAGCGCGTCTTGTGAAGGCCCAATTCTGGACGCCAGAGGTAACCTATCGTAAGTAACATTTCGGTGACTTTACAGGAGAGCAAAAAGAAGCTGCCGTGACTCGGATTTTGCTACCCGTAGAATAAGTCAAACATCCAATCATGAAGAGCTCTAATTTTTATATCTTTTCTAGTTAGTCTCTACATGTACTTCGTTATTAGAAATATTTTATGAAATGTTACAGGAGAAACAGCACTTACGATATTTTACCTCACATAAATATATCTGTGAAGCCGTTTTTATTTACACATACGATATTGTCAAGGTGTTTATTTCATTAGGTTTGCTGTTCATTTGCATGCCTTTTTATGTTTTTTAAGCGTTCTTTGTTATGTTTATAAATGTTTATCTTTATTATACAGGATTATTCTACGAAATAAGAATAGGAATATGAGAATTATTGGTACTGAAAATAAGAAATAAAGGCATTTATACTTATTGAATACCAGTAGATTTATTAAGAGTTACACTTTTATCCTTTCACAAAGTCAATCACAAATACTAGTCACTCAGCAAAGTTTAAGTAAATTGAACAAAATAAATTCCAACCATAGTAGCTTACCCTAGAAAGTAACAAAGGTTAAACCACTTTAAAAACTGAGACAATGACAAACATTTCTGTCCAAATTTAGTCTATATTCATTAACAAATTGAGGACAAAATTCGAAATGTAGAAAAAGAATTCCCTTGTACAATTAATTGATAACAACGTCATGTTCATATCCTTCTGAGCCCTTTTCAGTTTTTGTTGACATAATCTGTGGTATATTGTGGTAGAAATAGTGAAAAGATTCAGGCACCCACCTAAGCAGCTTTTGTAAATCTTTACACTTCTCTGTAGCAATAGGTCTGAGAGTATTTCGTATAGCAGGAAGCTCTTCCGGCCATACTGCCCCTCTTGTTCGCCGTTGCACATCAATCTCCTGAAATTCACCATCAAATGCTGTTTTATAGAACACAGAACCTGAATTCTCTGCTCATACTTGTAGATGCACAACTTGGCTAACCGAAAATTTTCCAGACGATAAACGTTTGGTTGTCCGTTTAACTAAAGGTGACGATGATCCTTGAAAAGATTTTCAAAGTCTTTGAGATCTGCCACTTGCATGTTGTGTACTTCAATGAGTTCTTTGAATCTGCACTGGCGACCAAACTGTTGCCAATTTCAAGGAGTAGCAATTATCTCATTTGAGCTCAGGTTGCTTTTGGCACGTTCAGTAACAGCATGTACACCATCTACCTCCATATGAGTGTGTCCCTTCAATAAGAATTTATGGTTTATCACTTTAAGATTAGGAAGACACCTAAGAATCCAAAAATATGACATAATCATGGGGAAGTTACGATCCATATCGCAAGTTCCTCAGTTTGATTTTTGGCAGGTTAGCTAGGGCCCACTTTAACAAACCAGATGACACTTCTTTAGGTCCACGACCTGCAACTGTTCCATCCCACATGCAACAGTAGGATTTCTGCTCTGAAGCATCAAGGATTGTCAGATTATACGTCCAGAGCTTTCTTAGATAAAACGCACTGGAATTAGTAAGGTGAGGTTTCGGCAAACATTTCTGAAGATCGAACATGACAACCTTTGCTTTTGAGCCAGGTTGTTTTGACCGATTTTTGTCGAAAGTCTTGTTTTTATATCTTATATCTGCTTCTGACAAGTGGGCATCGTAATCTGATTGAATTTGGACCGCTTCTTCAGCTGTTATATCATTTTTGAATTTCACCTGAAACTCATCAGTCATCACACGTATCAGTCGCAGGTTCCTTGAATTCTAAATTAAACTCAATGGTAAATATGTCACGGTAAAGCACTGCTTTGCAATTAACTCTTGTTTCATTTTGTTTTCCTTGCAGTGCTCTATATACAAAGAATACATTTTTGATATACTGAGATGGCTGCCAAGATACATTCTACATGTTTTCTCTCTGCTGTAGTGACTATCGATTGTGGGGAACATCCTGATGTGGTTTCTGATACCGTCCCTTATTTCTTCATCCAACTTGTTTGGTGGAACTTTCTTTCCTCTCTGGTCTGGTTCAATAAGTCCACCATTATTTTTTTGGACAAAGCTGTCTTGAAATACATTTCGAAAATACTCAAAGTATTTAAGAAAAATGTTTTGCAAATTTGTAGTCTCTGGCCATGAACTTCAAAGAAGTAATGAAGTGCCACATTACGCCTAAACTCCCTCTCTTGAACTACTCTTCTACTAACATTTTTTGCAATTATGTGTGAGGCAACATATAATCTCTTAAAATCATTATTATTCCCTTCTATTTCGACGACATTACTACCGTCGACTGGTGGTAAAGAATCCAGATCATTTGTCTCCTAAATCGCGGAATGTACATTTAGATGTTTGTTAAATCCCAGTATGATGAATAATATCTTAAAATGTATATTAGCTATGCATAATGATTTAATGTTGTAGGCTGATGATGTAATGAGACTGTAGAATAGAATATTAGTTCTTGAAGTACTAGAAATACTTGTACTGCTTACCTGTACTAACTTCAGCGCTAATTCCACGATCCTTTTACTTCTTCCACAAACAGAATCCATTTTAATCTTCGATTCCGTCACAAAATGCTACTCCAAACATCACAAACTACAGCACACTGCTATTCGCACGTGGTTTACAATGTGTATAACAATACGGAAGTAACGTAACACTTAGAGGTAAACCATCGTAACAGCCAATACGATAAAGAGCGTGGCGGTCTACATTCAGGTCAACTGTCGTAAAGTCATTTACCATTGTTTACCACTGGTTTCAGATTCCAAATACGATAGTATCGCATTGCTTAATTTCTTTTATGTAAAATATATGCATACAGTATTCTACTCCTAAGAAGGTATGACTTAAACAAGCCACATACGATAAAAACCTCAGAATCGTCATTTTTGCACTTACGATAGGTTACCTCTGGCGTCCTGAATTAGAAGTAGAGTTGGCTACTGAGTTGATGTTTCGACACAGTGAATCGAGTCAGCGAACTGTTCGACTGAGTCGAAACTTGAAGCGGCACTGTTTCGAAACAACGAATCTTGTGATTCATGTATCGGACGCTAGATACCGCTAACATGCGCTTTGCTGTCCGTCTGTCTGGGTGGGTTCGACACTGCGCCCAGGCGTGCGACGGGTTTGAAGTTGTTCCCCTAACGCGCTACGCGATATTTTGAATTATGCTACCGGTATCCTTCAACTGATGTTTTAAAACAGGTATACCACCGAGAAAAATTGTGAAGTCATTCGGTGTTGTTATGTAGTTTCGCGTGAACTAAACGTTGTTATGCATTGTTGCTACATCTGTGCCAGGTGAACGTCTTTTCGAAGCAAGGGCAAATAATTTCAGTGAGACGAAACCGCATTCTCAGTAAGACGTCAAAAACAACTTGTTTTACTTCAATTTACAGAAACTATAACTGATTCCCTTTTATTTAACTGACTGAAGATGAATCTGATTATTAGAATATGTATGTGGACATTGAAAGATTTTAGTTCAGTTTTGTGGTTTCGTCACGTAAATTGTGAAATGTGTTTCCTTGTGTTAACACTTGTAGTAATATCTGTTTATTGCATTAAATATGTCTTGGGAACAAATCTTAATAGTTTGCTTATATTGATTGGTTAGAAAAGTTATTCATTTCTGGATGCACGTAGACATTTGAACCATAATTTAGACTTATTATGGAATTTTGAAGGTTGGGAATGTTTCATCACTTTGGAATTTAAACATTATTATTTTGTGCTTCTTTTGTTACATTATTGTTTGTATGAAACTGTGAGTAACTTAGGAAACGTTTAGCTTTAACACGATTGTAAAATCGTAATAGCAAACAAATCCCATGCCGTTCAATTAAGTCTAGTGAATAACGTATTAAAACCATATTGATATTCCATAGATGTGTCGTATTTGCTGTATCGCCCTACTGCAGCTGTCTCGGCTCACGTGAATCAGGGAAGGTAGCGCGGCACACGACTCTGCAGCACGCCAGATGTTTCGTGTGCCGAAGCAGCGAGTCGACTCCTACGGCGCCCTGCAGCTGTCGCGGTTCACGTGAATCAGGAGAGTTAGCGTGGTGCACGGCACTGCGGCACGCCAGATGTTTCGTGTGCCGAAACAGTGAGTCGACTCACTAGACTCAGATGATCCGTATGTTTCGAAACATTGAAATGATCCGAACTGCCCATCACTAATTAGAAGCACTGTTCCGCCAGTCGCCAGCCGGTGGCTCAGTGCGGCTACTGTGGGAAACTTGGTTTGAGGGGAAGGGGATATGATGGACGATACGGTGGGAGGGTAAAAAAAATTAAATAAAAAATTCGACGCCCCACTGAAGCTTTTTTCGATCGTCGCTCACGAAGGCCGAGGGGCCCCTGGAGCTCGGGGGCCCCGGGGCACTGCCCCGCCTAGCCCTATGATAGCTACGCCACTGAGCGTATTGTAATCAGTCTCTTTAGTAGTTCTGTTGCATGTTTTAAGGGTTCTGCCAATAAAACGCAGTTTCTGGTTCGCCTTTCCCACGACATTATCTACGAGTTCTTTCCAATTTAAGTGTTAAGTAATAGTAATTCCTAGGTATTTTGTGGAGTTTACGGCCTTCACTTTTGATTGATTTATCTTCTAAACAAAGTTTAAGTATGTCTTTTCGCACTTATGTGGACGACTTCACACTTCTCGTTATTCAGACTCAATTGCCAATTTTACACCATACTGATATCTTATTCAGATCGTTCTGCAGTTGGTTTTGATCTTCAGATGATTTTACTAGACGATAAAGGACAGTGTCATCTGCAAACAATCTAAGAGAACTGCTCAGATTTTCTCCCAAATCGTTTATGTAAACAAGGAACAGCAGAGGACCAATAACACTACCCTGTGAACGCCAGATATAACCTCGGTTTTAGTCGATGCTTTACCGTCGATTACTAAAAACTGTGTCCTCTCTGACAGGAAATCTCCTAACCAGTCGCAAATTTGGGGCGATATACCATAATCACGCAATTTGATTAAAAGCCGTTTGTGAGGTACAGTGAAAAAACCTTCTGGAAATCAAGAAATACGGAGTCGATTTGCGAACTTTTGTCGATAGCACTCATCACTTCGTGTGAGTAAAGGGTTGGTTGTGTTTCGCATGAACGATATTTTGTAAATCCGTGTTGACCTTGGGCCAATAGATCATTCTGTTCGAGATAATTCATAAAATTTGAATACAGGATATGTTCAAAACCCCTGTGCAAATTGACGTCAATGACATAGGCCTTTAGTTTAGTGGATTACTACTACTGCCTTTCTTGAATATAGGTGCGACCAGATGATGGTGGCATAGCTCATTGACACCAGTCGTCATAAAGTAAATAATTACATTAGGATATTCGCTTTCTACTTTTGAAGATAATTGATCTATCAGATCGCCTCCATAACCTACGATGTCAGGTAATGTGTCAATTCCTTTTGGTCCTAATTAACTCTTAGACTAGATTGTAGGATGGTTTCCTGTTAAAGCCGTCCTCTCACGGGACGTGGAAACGCATTCTGACGAGGAGCTGGTGACGCCAGAGCGTGGAATTCCACGTTCCCCTATTCTGCGAAGCGTGAAACGAACGATCTGGCATGTTAGATTTTTGCTTCGTGGAGTGGAATGCGGCCAATGAAATGCGACTCGGTTTTTCACTTGACAAGGAGAACTTTTGAGCCGCAATATTGCAAACTTAACTCTGCATTACGTGCTGCATGCTTTCGTTATATTGTACGATGTACATAAGCTTTTTAATGCGTCAGAAAATTTGGGGCACCTTTGAAAACGCGTTATTAGACGATTTTTTACAATAACATTTCCGGAAACAACATATTGTTATCTTAAAAGGTTGTCGTTAGATTAAAAGATTGTGTGCCGTGAAACAATATCGTTCCTATTCTACGGTGCAAAGCCATTTTCTCAAAGGAACGTCATTATGATGCTATGTCACAATTAAGCAGCAAATTACATGTTTTAAGTGCATATATTGTACTGTGTATCACGTATTTAGAAAGCCCATTGGAGTGGAGAAGTAGCATAGTTAGTAGCGTCACAAGATGCGGCATAGATGTCGCAAATGTCTCGGGTTTTCGTCTACTAACTTCCAAGTATTTTTTTTTTTTTTTTCCTCTTTTGTGTTCTAAATATCTCTGGTTCTTTTTCGTTAATTTAAGTATAATGTCCGAAATTCAATGTTATTTCTTTTTAAGAAGGAGAAGAGGTGTAGGCCTAAATAACAGGTTGTACACTCTTCCAGATATTTTTAACGATCTGACTTAATTGCGGTTCATGGATCTTTTTATTAACTTAATAAAATTATAATATCCAATATTCGACGCTATTTATTACATTCAAGAACTATGTTAACTAAAGAATTTATTGAGTTTACAATTACAATATTAAGTAACTAATTTGTTGAGTTTTCCGTGCTGGGCCACAGGAACCGATAAATTTCAAGACAGTACCCTAAGTCACTCGGTTTTCCCCAGGGCGTTTACACTCTGACGCATTTCAGTATGCTATTGGAATAACACAGTTTCACAGTGCAAAGAGAACATGGCTAGCGTGTGTTCACGGAAGCAGGTGTAGTAAAGGAGAAACAGTGTTTGCACAATACTTCTTCTTTCTTCTTTTCTTTCGTTTGTTAAGCTTATGGGACTTAACTACGGGGTCATCAGTCCCTAAACTTACAAACTACTTATCAACTACCTTATACTAAGGACGGCACAAATATCCATGCCCGAGGGGGGATTCGAACCCCCGACCGTAGTGGCCGTGCAGACCGTGACTGGAGCGCTTCAGTTCCCGCTGCCACCGCGGCCGGCTGCACAATACTAAAAGCAAAAATTATAGCAACAAACATTATCGAGCTGTGAGGCATTGCCCCGCGTGTATGAAGAAGTTAAATGTATCGGGCAGAATCTGTTATCTTCGAAGGAATGCCAAACTAATTATTTGAATATGTAGAACGTGGGAAATAGGAATATATGAGAGAGCAAGTCAACTGAAGCTAGTACATATGATGTATTTCATCGTTAATAGTTTTTTCTTGATTTTTTGACAAAAGTTATTTGTCGTACATAATGTTATCATTATCAACTACTTTCAGATGTACCGGGTGATCAAAAAGTCTGTATAAATTTGTAAACTTAATAAGGCACGGAATAATGTAGATAGAAAGGTAAAAATTGACACATATGCTTGGGATGACATGGGGTTTTATTAGAACGGAAAAAAGGTTCAAAAATGTTCTACAGATGGCACTTCATCTGATCAGAAAAGCAATCACTAGCATAACAAATCAAAACAAAGCAAAGATGATATTCTTTACAAGAAAAGCTCAATATGTCCACCCTCATTCATCAACAATATCTGTAGTCGAGGAATAATGTTGTGAACAGCACTGTAAAGCGTGTCCGGAGTTATGGTGAGGCCTTGGCGTCGGATATTGTCTTTCAATATCCCTAGAGATGTCGGCCGATCACGGTACACATGCGACTTCAGGTAACCCCAAAGCCAATAATCGCATGGACTGAGGTCTGGGGACCTGGGAGGTCAAGCATGACGAAAGTTGCGGCTGAGCACACGATCATTACCAAACGACGTGTCTAGCAATATGGGGTGGAGCGCCATCCTGCATCAAACCCCATGTCATTCCAAGCATGTGTGTCAATTTGTACCTCTCTATCTACATTATTCCGTGATTTATTAAATTTTCAATTTTATACTGACTTTTTGATCACCCGGTATATACTGTCTTTGTGTTTCTTGAAAAAAAAAATCACAATTTCAGGAAGAATATTCCATGAAGCGTGTAAGGAAACGTATAGCTGTACCTGTGACATAAGAAAGCTACAGTATTGAGGTATCTTTTTTGTCTGTCGCAGACAGAGATAGCGTGCAATTTTACGCACATCCATCTTTGTCCGCAACGGGCGCTGGAGAGCGCTGCGGGTGCAAATCACGATGAGCAGCAGGATCCGTGGGATGTGGCTGGTCGTTTCAGAGTAGCGATGTGTACTTAGTGAACGAAATAGCCCAACTGAACTATTCCGTGAAATGAACTGTAGTTCTTCTTATCTTAGAAATTCTTTAGGCAGATGGCTAATTCTCCTGAAGCTTTCCAAACATACATGAACGTGCTAAATGACTCCTGCAGAAGATTTGGTTTAGTCATAAGCATCACCAAGACGCAAGTCCTCTTCAACAACCACTTACGGGTTCGAATAGAGACGACTGCAGTATTAAGTTAGACAATTAACTTTTGAAAAACCTGTCACACTTTAAATATCTAGGTAGTCAAACTAGCAGCGACAACAGACTGACAACAGAAATTGTAGCTTGAATAGCCAATGCAGCCTCAAGTTTTCGGCAAACTGAATCAACGAGTATGGAAATCACATGATCTCAGACTATAAAGTAAAATTGCGGTCCACAAAGCCATAATATTACCAACTTTACGCCTCGGAAACATGGTGCTATTATAAAGTTGGCATTAGGAGGGTAGACTCCTTTCATCTTCGCCGTCTGAGATCAATTCTCCGCGTAAAATGGGAAGACCGTGTCCCAAACACCGAGATTCTGCGTCGCGTGAAACTGCCTGGCATTGTAGCTCTCCTAATGAAACACCAACTGAGATGGAGTGGCCATATCACACGCATGGACGACAGTAGACTTCCCGAAGCGGTGTTCTACTCAGAGCTCTCATGTGGAAAGCGGCGGCGAGGTGGCCAACACCTGTGATGTAAATACATCGTGAAACGCCACCTTACAGCTTGTGGCATTCCGAGCAAACGACGGGAGGAGCTTACATTGCACGGATCAGAATGGCCCTCAACTGTACGCAAGAGTGTGGAACAATTCGAGCATATGGCGATTAGAGTTTATGGGGCATATTTATGAAGGGAATCGTGCTAAGCTATATACCGATTTGTGTGAGACTACAGGAAGTAAATTTGTTAAAATTCTTACCAAAGTACTTATTGTATAATGAACCGATACTTACTCCAACGTGAAACTTCAGTTGAACCATAAGTTCAAAAACCAAGAATTAGAGGGGAAAGTAAAGTTTGTTTTGGTCACCATAATTATGTGCTATGACGAGTATCAAATTTCTTCACTTATGGCCGAGTGCACCAACCTCGGTCAAAAAGCACGATAATCAAGGGTACCGAGAACACGGTCAAAAGTTAACCGCGGTTAAAACGTCTCTGCGGTGCACCAACGTTAATCACCGGTCAGCAAACCGTCGTCAGCCAAACGTACATTTGATCGTGGTCAAGTCCGTGTAGCGCAATGGAAGGCACCCAAGTGATGCAAAGGTGTTAGTTGAGCTTACCTTCATGTGTGTTCTCGACTATCTTTGGTGAATGACGACAGTACCACGTGATTTGTATGTACAAGATTGTAAATACGGTAAAATTGTACGACGCTTCTCGCCGGGCTGCAGTGTTTATGTTGGCATCAATGGTAATGTCGGCAACTAAGATGACCAATAAATATTTTTTCGTGATTACTTCAATTAAAACGAAAATTATTTTCTTCTGAACGGACAAGGGTACATGCAAGAACCTTTCAACCATAGAGCAGGTACAGTATTAATTTTGCTGCGAGTGAAACGAGCAGCAATAACATTTACTCTGTAGCTTGTGAAAAATATTAACGCAATTCAACAATTCATTGTTCATCTGTTGCCAACATAAGCACTGGAGCACAGCGAGAAGCGTCGTAAAATTTTACCGAAGTCACTCATATTGCAAAGAGAAATGATTATTAAAAAAAAACACCCTAAGGCAGATTTATATAATTACTTAAACTATGATTTATTGTTTCGAACAAATCAACTCAAATGTCATTGTTGTTCACAGCGTACTTTCCCATGCACCGCATGTTCACCTGGTAACAGAAATATACAGATAATATGTTTTAATAACACGAAAGCTTTACGATTATAGTTACGAAACATATCGTAATTTTTTATTCAAAACTTTTTTGAATTTGATAGTTACCTTACTGGAAATATTCATTAATTATGGCGGCGAACTGCTCTTCCTGGCAATGTGTCGTCGCGATATATGTTACTTTTGTCACCAATAAGTATGTTGAATGCACCAGTTGCATATGCTCTTAACGTAATCAAGTCTGTTCATAGGCGAAATAGGGTTATTTCTATCGTTAGGAAATTCTAACCTGTCACTGATTTGGTTTAACAACCACCACACTTTCTTTGGACAAACAAAATCTTTCTTCGAACTTTTTGTCACTGTAATCTTCAAAAGAGTCCCCCTTTCCAAAATCACGACGTTCCTGTTTTGATCCCGATTTAAATGATTGAGGTAAAATAAATCTTTGTCAGTTCCGTCTAAAACAGCAAAACGCGCCTCCATCTTGATACTGCACACTCCTATAACCCTGATCATCTCGACAAAACCGGGCGTCAGCCGCGATCAAATTTAACCGCGATCAACTCCCTCGTTTTAACTTTTATCGGTGTCGGTGCACCAGAAACTTGAGTTGACCACGGTTAAATGCCGACTTGACCGCGATTAACTTTTGACGGAGGTTGGTGCACTCGGCCATTAGAGTCGATAATGGGACCGTGAATTTGGCTACCACCTGAAGAGGCTAATTTTGAAATTATTTTATTTGTTTACTAACGATTAACGTAGTAGTAGCCCTTAGGTGATTATTGTCTTTATTTTATCATATTTTGTGTTTCTTTGATTGCGTAATTTGGGGGAGGGGGTACTTTAGAAACCACTCGATCACGTCGAGTCAACACTTGTAAAAGTAAAAGAATTTTATTTCTGATAATAATTATCATTTATGTATCTAAAAGGAAAACCCGCTGTTTGTCAACTTCATTTGTAGTAGTTACTTACCTGAAAGTTCCTATTTGATTCTCAAAGGTGAAGAAAGAGTAGTTGTGAATATATGTTCAAATTAGTTGTATATCGATACCAGAGCGTTATCGATATCGAAAGAGAAAAATAATCACGTTTAATTGCTTGGGATTTTATAAGGTCTGTGTTAATGGAAACGTAGACTGAGTCATATTTATAGAAAAGTGACTAAAGGTATTACTGAGATAGTATTTCTTCGTAAAAATACCTTTGATCAAATAAAAATACCTTTGATCAGATTTTTAAAAAGAACTATTTTGACGTGACACAGGCAAAGAAACTGTTAGTGAGATAGCATCAGTGAGCTCAAAGATAATACTTGAGATTTCTTGGTGCCAGTGTCTTTGAAAGTATTAATAACAAACTTAAATATATTTGGAAACAGTATCATAAATAGCGAGGTTAGGATTAAAGAATGACGTACCTACAAAGGGAAACAATTTTAAAGGTAATGTACAGAAATAAAAGTGTCTGTTATATCATCAGAGACGTTTTTATAATTTATCAAGAAAGGACTTGTATGCCAATTCGTCAAGTTAGACGTACTATTTACATTAAGTCCTTTATTATTTTTGTAGTATATTTACGTTGAAGGACGGACATAATTAATGTTATAGAGGGGATAACATTAACTTTAAACAATTTAAAGAGATAAGTAGTGTGCAAATCATATTACGTAATTGTGCTACTTAAATAACGTACCGATCGAGTACAGCTAAAATTTTACTTACGGCAGTGTGAACGTGACGATTAATGCTCACAGATTTTGAGCTATTGGGGTGGAAGAAGGTTGTATTACGAATAGAAACAAATATTAAAACTAGTCCTATAAACTATTTTGCTGATTGTTCCCACCTGTGAATTTTCTGACGTAGTTGCGTATTCCATAAATTCTAATACTGTGTATGAAAGAAAAAATATGTTCAAATGTTTGTAAAGCTTATGGCACTTAACTGGGGGGCCATCAGTTCCTAAACTTACAAACTACTTATGAACTACCTTATACTAAAGACGTTACAGACATCCATGCCCGAGGAGGATTCGAACTCCCGACTGCGGACAGCCGCGCGCACCGCAACACGGCGCTCCAACACATGACCAATCCGCCGCGGCGTGTACGAAAGACACAACCTCTTTTTATGTAGTTTTAAGAGTAGACAGAGTGCTGGTACCAGGACTGCTATATAGAATAACATATATTAATTGCTACGACGAGGGTTGTGCATCAGTAGTGTGTACCGCTGGTACATAAAGCAGTACTGACACAGCACACTTGTCCAAATCAGCACAGCATAGTACACATCAAAATAACTAAAAATTTTCGGTCTATCATGCCGTGGTCTTATTGATTTATCATTCAAACCCAATGTTTCGTCCCCAACTGCGGAGGACATTTTCAAGGGGGATCGTGGCACTTTCGTATGTCCGATGCACACCCTGGCTCGCCACTGACTGAAGGCAAACTCCGTTTACGAGGGCTCGCGCGCAGAGGTGTGACATCAAACTTTTGGATATGCGCGAGCAATTCGTCGTTGCTGATTGCCGTCGTCCGTTGTTAATATCGTCCCATGGTGGAAGACTGTTATATTTCTTCTTGAACACCGGAATCCAGATTTCATTTAGTTTCACGCCCTCCTCCCTCCTATTGAAATTATTGGGGTGTTTTACAGTTTCTATAGCCTCGCTGTACAGTCTTTCGTGGTATCCATTTGTGGCTGCTAAAACCTGAGTCTTATCAAATTGAATAAGATGGTTCCCTGGTTGAAAAACATGTACAGCAACAGCTGATCTGTCAATCTCTCCCCTTCTACAATTCGCCTTGTGCTCTTCTAGTCGTTTTTTGACTGTTATTTTTGTGGTACCCACGTATACGTCTCCATAGCTACACGGAATCCTATAAATTCCAGCTTTTTCCAGCGGTTTGCGAGCATCCTTCGTCGATTTCAGGTGATCCTGTATCTTCCGAGTAGGTTTGTAAATAACCGCAACATTACGTTTGTCAAAATTATACGGATGCGATGGGTGACGTCCTTAATAAAAGGCAGGAAGACTTTAGATTTCACAGGAACCTTTTCATCGTTTTCAGTTCTACGTGTCGGTGTCAACGCTCTCCTTATCTCTGTGGACGAATAGCCATTCTTAAGTAAAGCATTATTCAAGTGCTTCAATTCCGCTTCGAGTAATTCCGGTTCGCAGATGTAATAATCCCCATTCCAAAGAAATCAGGCGCAGACAAGTGTGAAAACTATAGAACCATAAGTCGTTATTAACACGAATTATTTACTGAAGGCTGGTAAAACTGGTAGAAGCCGACCTCAGGGAAGATCAGTTTGGGTTCAGGAGAAATGTAGGAACACGGGAGACAATCTTCACTTTACGGCTTGCCCTAGAAGATAGATTAAGGCAAACCTACATTTCTAGCTTTTGTAGAATTGGAGAAGGCATTTGACAATGTGGATTGGAATAAACTCTTTCAAGTTCTGAAGCAAGCAGGGGTAAAATATAGAGAGCGTAAGGTTATTTACAACTTGTACGAAAACCAGACAGCAGTTTTCAGAGTTGAAGGGCATGAAAGGGATGCAGTGGTTTGGAAGGGAGTAAGACAGGGTTGTAGCCTTTCTCCAATCTTATTCAATTTGTATATTGAGCAAGCTATAAAGGAAAGCAAGGAGAAATTTGGAGAAGGAATTAACGTTCAGGCTGAAGAATTAAAAACATTGCGTTTCGCCGACGACATAGTAATTCTGTCAGAGACAGCAAAGGACCTGAAAGAGCAGATGAACGGAATGACAGTGTGCTGAAAGGTGCATATAAGATGAACATTAAAAAGAGCAAAACAAGGGTAATTGAGTGCAGTCTAAGAAAATCAGGTGATGGTGAAGGAATTAGATTAGGTAATGAAACAATAAAGGAGGTAGATGAGTTACGTTGCTTGGGCAGTAAAATAACAAATGTTGGTCGCAGTACAGAGGATATAAAATGCAGAATGGCAATGGGTAGAAAAGCGTTCTTGAAAAAGAGACACTTATTAACATCGAATACTAATTTAAGCCTAAGGAAGTCCTTTCTGAAGGCATTTGTGTGGAGTGTTGTCTTGTACGGGAGTGAAACATGGACGATAAGCAGTGCGGACAGGAAGAGGATAGAGGCTTTTGAAATTTGGTGGTACAGAAGAATGCTGAAGATTAGGTGGGTGGATCGCGTAACTAATGAGGAGGTACTGAACAGAATAGGGGAGAAAAGGAATTTCTGGCATACCTTGACTAAAAGAAGGGATCTATTGGTAGGACACATCCTTAGATATCAAGGAATCGTGAATTTAGCATTGGAGGGAAGTGTTTGGTGTAAAAACCGCAGATTCCGACAGATGTAGTTATGTGGAGTTGAAGAGACTTGCTCAGGGTACGATATTGTGGAGAGCTGCATCAAACCAGTCTCCGGACGGAAGACCACAACAACGATGTTCCTGCCTCTGTCCGCCAACGGCTTTATAATGCCCCGCTTGAAAATGTCCTCCGCAGTTGGGGACGAAACGTCGGGTTTGAATAAAAAATACAAAAGACCACGGCATAATAGCCCGGAAATTTTTAGCAATATTGATCTTTCCTGTCGTGAAAGTTTACATTTTACAACAGCATAGTACACGATTCCATAAAAGGAACTCCTTTTCCCATCTCTGTTTCAGAGCGTGCAGATGCTATAGGTAGACGGCACGTCTGGCGTGCATCAAGCCAAAACGACCCGTTTCAGGACGGCTTAACCCACTAGTGACCAAATTATTTCCACAAGTTGTAGACTTTTTATGAATACTATAATGGGCTAAGAAGCCATAAATAAAATCAGAGTTTAAATCTTGAAAGTGGGTGTTTAGCCGATGGGTATAAAAAAATTAGTGAACTTCGGAATAACTTGATTAAAAATATATATCCTTTATTTTGTTTAGTACAAAAAGCATATTAAACATTTGATTTACTTTTGTATTAGTTCATATTGTCCATTGAGTTCACTAAGATGACATACTGTGGAACTTAGAGAAGCATGGTGCTACAGACAAAGGTACGCGACAGTTACTACATATTATTTTTGTCCTCTTTTCTTTGTTTTGGTGCTACATTAGCAGCACCTTCTATTTGTAGAACCTTCTGTTGGCAAATTAGTTCCAATTTTCGCCAGACAACTTCATCTGGAACTCAAGACATGCCTCTTTCTGGTGTCTGAAAATGAACAGTTCTTTCTCTTCGCTTACGACCTGAGAAGCCGGAGATCAGCTGCCTTGCCAAATTCAGTCTAACTGTCACTTCCACATAATGTAGGCAGTTTCTTTTTTTTGACACACGTACTGTCGTCATTGCAATGAAGTTTTTCAACTTTTTTTTTTTTTTTTTTTTTTTTTTTTTTTTTTTTTTTTTTTTGTTGTTGTTGTTGTATTGATGCTTTGTCACGAATGATGAGATAGCAGTTACTCCAAGAAAAGGATCGCCGCTCCAGTAATTTCCCAGTTGTGTAAGCTGATGAACACCTACCTAAATAAGCATTCCCAAAAAAGCTTTTAGCTCAGGAACAGTAATGTCCTGCCAGATGGATGTTACTTTAGTTGTTTTCTCACCTAACTTCGCAACACACCTAGACTCGAAATATTTTATTTCATTATCAGACTTTGAGAAGTTTGCAAGATTTTCTGCACTTTCTTCTAATTTCACTGGAAGATTTTCAAATTAAGAAATGTTCCCATTCCATGGTTTACCACTTGAAGAAAATGTTGCAGCGCCTATTTCTGGAGTCGAATCAGATACACTTGCGTGACACGAATATATGTTCCCAAATTCACTAGCGTCTGTTGGGAAATTGAAACAGTTGTCTTCATTTGAAACAATTATGTTATCACTATTTTAGTTAAAAATCTGCAAAGTATTTGGTGACAATCTTCATCGGAGTCAGCAATGACATCTGAATCTTCTATATCTTCTTGTAAAGCGTACAAAATTCTCAAAACTTCTTCTGGCGTGAGTCAAGGCATTCTAAACAATTAAAAGCAAACAACATCTACGATGCCGATTGCACAGCCAGACACATTGCACTTCACATACGTTCACTGGGAAACATTGTTCCCTCTAACTTACCTGGAAATATTTATGTAATTTTCATTGATATCCAGCAAATATACACGAATACTAGAATGAAACTTTCCCTCTGCAGCGGAGGATGCGCTGATATGAAACTTCCAGGCATATTAAAATCGTGTGCCGGAACCGGGACTCGAACCTGGGACCTTTGCCTTTCGCGGGCAAGCGCACTACCGACTGTGTTATCCCGACAATCTACCATATCATATCAGCGCACACTCCGCTGCAGAGTGAAAGTTTCATTCTGGAAACATCCCTTAGGCTAAGCCATGTCTCCACCATATTCTTTCTTCCAGAAGTGCTAGTCTTGCATGGTTCTCAGGAGAGCTTCTGTGACGTTGGGAAAGTAGAAGGCGAGGTACTGGCGGAAGTAAAGTTGTGAGGCGGCATCGTGAGGCGTGTCGGGACAGCACAGTCGGAAGTGCGCTTGCCCGCGAAAGGCAAAGGTCCCAGGTTCGAGTCCCGGTTCTGGCACACAATTTTAATCTGCGAGGAAGTTTCATACACGAATACTCTCCCTCGTAAATATAAACGTATACAAATACAACACAAGTCACTTCACATGCAAAAGGAAAGCACAATACATAAAGAAAACGCTGTTACGGCCGAAACGGCGTGTTTTCCCGCGGAAACTGCTCTTCTGCATTGACTGGCTAACAATGTAGAAATGCAAAAACTTTTGAGCGCCTGTTGAAAATCTATATGTAGTTAGCACACTCTAACAGAGATGGTAGCACAGGTTAGAAGTGGTTAGAGCCCTGTATTGGGAGAGTAGCGCCATCCTTTTTATGTGTGGCTTGCCGACAACCGCCGGCTGCTGTTGGTCAGTCGAGCACGGGTGGGGCACGTCCGCCATTTTAGGCCTAAGCAATCCATCGGCGTAAATGACATATTTCACTTAAGTAGCTGTTATTTTAGAATTTAGAGGTTTTGGAAATGTGTAGACTCATTAGGTATTAAATTAAGAGCTTAACATTGCAGATTCCATTTTTAAATGGTTGCCGCGTTGTTGGCAGTGAATTGTACTAAAACAGTCCGAGGTACTGTACCAAGTTTTACGCATTCCACAGGGCGACAGAGATGCGAAAAGACGCGAATTGTGGATATACCGCATTGGAAGAAAAATGCATTTCCACACGAGAATGCAAAATTTTGCGAAGTCAGTAAATTTGTTTTGAAATATCGAGTAAACTTCTAGGTTGATCTGTTCATACAAGTTGGACGGACAAACATGTAAGAGAAAAGATATTTTAAAAAAAAATATAAATACATGAAAATGTAACATAATGTACCGTATTTGACGAATTTCGTATTTCTACTTAGCCTGCATATTACGAAAGTTTGGGCGGTATATGAAACCGCCCATTAAATAGATCTCCAAAACTCGAATTTTAAAATAAAATTTATTTTACTGAAGTACCCAGCAGTACGATAACAATGTGTAAAAACTGAAACCTTCCATAATGTTAGCTCAGTTAATGTTACGTAATATCAAATGTAGGTTAGCACACACCACCTTTCAGCATTACGCACTAGATTAATGGAAAGCGACATGTATTAATTACATCTACTTTGATATAAACCAATATATTAGAGATAAAAACGTCAGTCCTTAGCTAATTTGAAGGCAGAAACGTCACTTATTACGAAAGCAGTGCATTTGGTACAGGGATTAAATTTTAGCACGAAACAATTTTACAACTAGTTTGCTCAAAAATAAAGGTCTTGAACTCAGATTACCAATTTTCCCTTAATATTCGCTGTAGATGTGATGGAACGATTAAAAACTTAAGTTCATTGTTTAATTGATGTATTTTCATACCACGTCGATGTACAGACCGGTTCCCTTCATCATAAATGTTAATTTAACAGTGCCGTGCATAGCGCTGCTATTGCAAGATAGGCCTGCAATGGCGGCGCTCGCCCGGTTGGCGGTACTCTCCCAATACAGGGCTCTAGAAGTGGTATCACTGAACTTATAGAGAAAACAAATAATTGGGAACTACGCTTCCCACTGGTCACTAATGGGTTAGGCCGGTATTACACTATCAAATTATTTGTCAAAGAATTGGACAAAGAAAAATTGGACGTAGTGTAATGGGAACATCGTTCAATATTTCATCCAATCTAAGGCCTCGGCCTAGATTTGATCAAAGAAATCGCTCGTCTTCTGTTTCCTGCAGTGAGAAATGTGACCGCTTGGAGCGCTAGTAGTATACAGCTTCCTTGCCACTACAGCTGTTTTATTTGGAAGTTAAATATCTGACATTACTTGGACATAACGTTCGTATTCGTAAACATGGCTAGTAGTGGAATTTTTGTGTAGTGTTTTCTAGCAACAACAAAATTTAAAAAAATCAGATGGGGCGTTGTATAACAGGTGACAAGGCCAATTCACACTGTCCGTCACGTCAATTCGCGTAGCCCAATACCCTGCGGCAAAAGTGAGGTTGAGTTACAATCAGTGGCGTAGCTATCATAGGGCTAGGCGGGGCATTGCCCCGGGGCCCCCGAGCTCAAGGGGCCCCTCGGCCTCCGTGAGCGACGTTCCAAAAAGGTTACAGTAGAGCGTGGAATTTTAAATTCTAGTTTTTTACTCTCCCTCCCTACCGTCCATCATCTTCCTCTCCCGACAAATCATGATTTTCTCAACAGCCGCAATAAGATTGTTTCTAATGGGCCCTTCACGACGCCACTCGGTGGCGCTGCTCACCGGCCAAGCCACTAGTTGCTGTGTACAACAATCTGCGCACTTCAGTCGGCGTAGCAGCACAAGTAGCGGCAGCATCGAAGTTGCTCGCGGCAACAGCTGCGGCTTCCAAGTGTTGCAGCGTGCCGCTTAGCGCATTGAGAAGGATCACACGCCCCCAAATACTGTATAAATACATTTAGTGTACAGTTCTTCTTATTGGCAAATATAATTGCACAGTTCCATTATCCGAATAATCTGTTTTCCGAACATCCATGTCCCTCGATTACATCGCATAATGTACGTTCTGCCTCAAACGCAAGAAGTGAAAGCCAAAAATTATTCCCACCTCAGAAATAAACATAACAAGGTCTATTGATTGTCCGCTAAGACGTGGACCCTACACCGTTAGTATATTGTCGGTCGAAGTCGGAGTTCCCATGGCTCACAATCTTTGCGAAATAACAGTGAATAGCGCTGAATTACTAGCAGTGTGTTTGACCATACACGGTGTGACCACATTTGAATATGAAGTCTCTACATGTATTATTACAAAACGGTATTATTATGGTAACTCAACTTTTTGTGTAGTGAATTCCCACAAGGGAGTGCCCATTAATCATAGATCCCAAGCCGCGGCGGAGTGGCCGAGCACATTGAGGCGCTACGCTGCGATGTGCGAGGCCGTTGCCCGTCGGGGGTTCGAATACCCCTCTGGCATGGATGTTTGTGCTGTCTTTAGTATAAGTTCACAAGTATTTGTAAGTTTAAGGACTGATGACCACGCAGTTAAGTCCCATAAGCTTTACAAATATTTGAACATTTGAATAGATTTCTATGCATTCTGAAATTAGTGCAAGAAGAAGAGAAAATATGGTTTTTGTCGCAATAGTAAAGTGTGCATTTTGTACGCTGCCTTCTAGCCCACTGTGACGATAATAAGCGAAGATGTCGACTTAAGTTATTGGGCACGGCTCAATGCAAAGTGTTTCATCAACAATCCGGCAACTTCCTTTGGCTGAAATCATCTTACACCAATATTTCCCCTGTTTTCCTTCTTTGACTGGACTATCAACGAAATTTCTCCGATCGGTACGGACCAATGAGCTAACAGCGCAGTAGTTTAGCGAGAGTGAGTTGTCGGCACTGATAACAGTCCGTATGCTGTCACAATGGACGCCTTAGTCCTGACTTGACTGTTCCCGGTTTGCTTCGCGGGAGGAGGCCATGATTTCGTGTTTGAGTAATACTTTTTTTTTACTAACGTTTGCTTGCGACTTCATTCACCTTGTATGGGGAACTATCCGATGGGGGTCGTTTTATCTGTTTGTCCTACCCAGGTCCAACTCTATCGCTCTACAAAATTTCGTCCAAATCCACCCAATAATTTTTGCGTTAAAGCATAACAAAGAAACTTTCACAGTTATTATATTAGAGAATAAGATTAAATGTTATGTGCTGCGTGACACATAATAATTTCCTTAGTACTCTTTAGGTTTGCCTTATTATGTCTTCCAGACGGTAAAGAGCTAATGATGTACTTTTGCATCTGTTTATTTTCAGTTTAAAGAGGGCCCCAAAATCATTCTTGCCCTGGGGCCCTTGGTCACATAGCTACGCCACTGGTTACAATCCGAGATGTAAAAAAGTCATTATATACTATCGGAATTGAAGAAGTAATACCCCTAAATCTTAATATGGCTGAAGCAGATTTTAGAATGTATGATTTTGGTAACCTGGTGTGCTAAGTTCTGGGAAATGAAACAACTTTCAAAACATCGACATCTGTTTGCAAGCGAATCTATGTATATATAAATACGTCAGCCAATTTTTTATTGAAAGAAAAATAGAGCCTATTTACTTTATCAGCAATGTTTCCCCCCTTACATTGTTAATAACGTCATAAACAATTTAGATTATCCTCATTGTCAGTGCTCACATTTTCCATTTAAAACGTTATTTAATGACACTTTCTTTATCGGCTTAACAATCTTATTCATATACACTGTTTGAGTCAGCCTTTTTGTTACTCTATTGCAAACTGTGAAGGATGAAGAGCGACAAAATAATTAGCAGTGAACGGCCTGACTGTTCTGCCGACGGCATAAAAAAGGAAAATCCTCCCGGTCCCATAACAAATTTTATTTATCTCGCTCTGACACCCACGGTTTCATCCAAGTGCGTTTCCTTTTCTTTTTTCGCTTCTATTCTAAATGCAGACACAACGCAACTGTAGTATAAACAATAGCTGAGCATTATACCGCCATTTTGAAGCAAATTTGACAAAATATTGGATGATAGTGTAATACCCCCTTTTCCGTTTCATCCAATTTCTTTGTCAAAAAATATGACCAATATTTCATCCAATTTTTTCGTCCAATTCTTTGTCCAATAATTTGATAGTGTAATACCGGCCTTAAGGAAACTTGTCGAGGAGGATGCGTCGTCGGCCACAGACAAGCAGTTGTTGGGCGCGGTCCACGGAGCGTGTAAGTGCTGTAGAAGCACCGCGCTAGGCGCTCGCCCGTGCATGAGATGTGCTGGTGGGAGGGGGGGGGGAGGATAGTCTGTAGCCAGCCAGATGGTATCTCCCGCTCCACAGCTGCACGCCGGCCGTGTCTCCGTGTACAAGCCAGTGCCGCCTCGCCACGGACCTCATAAAAACACTCACATATATTATATACCAGCCGAGTCTCTCTGTTAGTCTACATTTTCATACGAGACGCTTACGACGGAGAAAATTCTTTATCTCAGCGCCTGGCCTCTTGACATTTGTCGTAATGTAAATATCCCTAGAATCCTTGGCGTGTGAAGGTCACAAAATTAATTTTTTTGCTAATCCTATTTATGATCCTGTGAAAAGTTAGAGCTGTATCAGGGGGGGGGGGGGGGGGGGGGGGGAAGGAACACGATACAGTGCATGCTACAATGTATTTATCATCGTTACATAACGACCTATATTCCCAGTCTGGAAATACATATTATACGACTTATGTCCACAAAGTAGAGTTGTGGCGGTTCGTGAATGAGTCGTTCCTTTGAACGAATACTAATAAAGAATCGTAAGAATCGAATCGTGATCGGGACGAATCGTCGTTCAAAAGAATCGTCTGTCTCATGGCGATTCTAAATTCCAACGATTCATGATTCGAAGGCGACTGCCGAATCTTGCCGAATCCTGCCGAATGATTCCGAATGCCGGAGAGAAGTAAAGATGGGGGACGAATCGTCGTTCAAAAGAATCGCCTTTCTCGTGACGATTCCAAAATCCAACGATTCATGCATCGAAAGCAAGTGGCGAATCGTGCCAAATAATTACGAATGCCAGAAAGCGTGTGAACAAAGGTAGTGCAGAACGAAGATGGTGAGCCGTTAATTATTAGCCTATTCACGAATTACAGATGACAGAAACAAAACGCAGCGAAATACACAGTTGCCAATACATACTACTATACGTATTTTATACAGTTTACATATTATGTATTTAAACGAGCAATCCTTACACATTTATATTTCGCGTATCCCGGAAATGGCTGTAACGATTTGGATTATATTTTGTATTTCGAGCGGTTTTAGCTTTTCGAGTTCATCTACAAAGTTGTAGTTTTTGTAAAAACTCAATTTTAAGAAAACATTCTTTGTATATAAAAACGCGATTTTAAATGTATTTAAAGCCATCTCAAAAATCTTTTTTACCATTTTGGTTTTTAGTTATCAGCTTTCCTGAAAGAAACCGATTTTAAAATAAACAAACATTTTAATAAACGCGAATTTCTTGTATCTCGAAAACAATTTAATATTTATAGCGGATGTTTATCTCTAATGTTTATTTATATAGACGTGTTTCCTTAAACTAATTTATTTTACATAATAAGTATTTTATAATGATTTCAAAACAAAACAAAAAGTTCAAATGTTTGTATAGCTTATGGGACTTAACTACGGGGTCATCAGTCCCTAAACTTACAAACTACTTATGAACTAGCTAGTACTAAGGATGGCACAAATATCCATGCCCGAGGGTGATTCGAACCCCCGACCGTAGTGGCCGTGTAGATCGCGACTGGAGCGCCTCAGTCTCCTCGGCCACCGCGGCCAGCTATAATGATTTGATATGTGTTAATTACCATAGATTTAATTAAATTTATATTTAAATGGCCGATGTATTCAAACAGAACGAAAAAAGTTTTTATAAGGTTACAGTAGGATTCGAAATAAGTGACCTATGTTCACTAAACCTACAACACTACTAAATGAGCTTCGATGACGGAAGAAGTAGTTGGTAGTGTATTTTGTTTTTACAACCACTCGCAAAACTTCTAAGACTATTTTCACGAGAATTTTTGAGAGCTGAATCGAATGGCTTTGCCTCATTATTATTTTAAGTCTGAACTTTTCGCACCATAAATATTAAAAAATCCGATACCTATATTGTCACATTTTTGGCATTCTGTAAGATTTGTGCAGTCGCAGACCAGAAAGAATCGTGAACGCATCGTAGAAATCGATTCACAATGTGGAATTGAATCGCAAGAATCGATTCCTAAAAAAGAATCGTGTTGCCCAACTCTACCACAAAGTAAGTTCGGATTGGTTATGTAAAACAAACGTGTACAGATACGGAAAAAGTATTTACTGTACAAAAAATCTACAACTGTTAAACTAATTTTCTACATAACTTCTGAAATTTTGTAGGAACTTGTCGCCGCGGTGGAGTGGCCGAGCGGTCTAAAGCGTCTCGCTGCAGAGCACGCGGTTGCTCGCCGTGGAGGTTCGAGTCCTCCCTGGGGCATGGGTGTGTGTGTTTGTCCTTAGGTTAGTTTACCTTGATTTAAGCAGTTTGTAAGCTACGGACTGATGACCACGCAGTGTGGTCCGATAGATTTACAAACATTTAAATATTTTTAGCATGGCACACGTTTTTGTATGCCATCTTCGTAAGAAGGTTGCCGCCTATGTATTCAATAGTGATATGGGGGAAAATTTTACCAACGGGAACCCAACAATAAAATCAGTTCAAATGTTCAAATCGTTGTTAAGCTTATGGGACTTAACTACGGGGTCATCAGTCCCTAAACTTACAAACTACTTATGAACTACTTACGAACTAGGATGGCACAAATATCCATTCCCGAGGCGGGATTCGAACCCCCGACCGTAGTGGCCGTGCTGACCGTGACTGGAGCGCCTCAGTCACCTCGGCCACCGCGGCCGGCTAAAATCAGGCTTTGCAGATTTTAAGGTAGTGAAACTTGAGCACGATTGGAGTATGTTAACCCGTGCAGCTAGGCGCTCAAAGTTACATAAACCACCGATGGCCGACCAGAGATATTTATGCGTAGTATAGCCTATCCAGATTTTGAATAAAATGAAGTGCAATATTGTTCATAATAATTTATACTCTATACATGTTTGTTGGTACTTATAGTCCAACTGAGCTATAACAGCCTTTGCCATCAAATACCTGACTAGGAACCTGTATTAACGAAATTATGGTATGAGAATTATTTTAACAATTTTCAAACTATGACTGTGATTGAATAAAATGTTTGATTTGTTCATATTTTCTTTTATCTATTTTAATTGGAAAAGAGAGTGACATTTTATCGTTTGCGATCTTTAAGAAGGATACAATGACAAATCTGTTACATAGATTTGCTCAAAGTGTTTTTTGAAACATCGGGATACAGCTTTCGGTATTTGTGTATTACTTGTAAAATGTGTTGTTTCTTTTCCTCATCTTTTGATGAGAAGGTTACTGAAGTCTACAATTAATTTCACTCCTCTTCCTGCCACATCATTAACGACCTTTATTGACTTCACAATCCCTAATTCTTCCTTAAAATGGTTAAATGCTCTCTCAGAAAATATGCGTTCCTGTGGAAACGCTCAATGAAATTCATCGTCCCCTCAGAAATTAAACCAGATAATCCTGAAGTAAGTAGGTCTTCCAGTTGGCTTCTTCGAAATTTTGGGTTTATAATTCTCGAATTTTCTGTCTCGGACTCGGTCTGAGTTAGAACTCTGATCGCCAATTCCAATTTTTCTTCGTCTGAAATTGAGGGATCAAATCTCGTCCATTTCGCAAGTTCCTTTTGCAATTTTCTTTCTTCAGCTCGAGCGAACTTCAGATCTACTCCAATCATAGAGCCTGGCCGACCCTGCTCCCTTTCATTCAAAAGATACGTCTTGTATTCATCATGGCCAAGGGATCTTGATGGGCGATTTCAAGGAAATCGTCTACCTTTTTTATTCTTGTCCTTTTGAGAATTTATCCACTCTGCATGAAGTTTCTCTAGTTTAGTAATAGCATCTTTCTCATGTTTAGTAAAAATCGGACCCTTGTCCAGAAAAGAAGTATTTCTTGTATGGTAATTACTGCTAATTCCCAAAGATTCAGTTTAGCAGTACGCAAATAGTAGAACAAAGTGATCTACACTTGACGATTAGTAGGTATGAAACTTCCTGGCAGATTAAAATTGTGTGCCGGAACCGGGACTCGAACCTGGGACCTTTGCCTTTCGCGGGCAAGCGCACTACCGACTGTGCTATCCCGACACGATTCACGATGCCGCCTCAAAACTATACTTCCGCCAGTACCTCGCCTCCTACTTTCCAAACTTCACAGAAGCTCTCTTGCAAACACGCAAGACTAGCACTCCTGGAAGAAAGCATATGGTGGGGACATGGCTTAGCCACAGCCTAGGGGATGTTTCCAGAATGAAACTTTCACTCTGCAGCGGAGTGTGCGCTGATATGAAACTTCCTGGCAGATTAAAATTGTGTGCCGGAACCGGGACTCGAACCTGGGACCTTTGCCTTTCGCGGGCAAGCGCACTACCGACTGTGCTATCCCGACAATCTACCATATCATATCAGCGCACACTCCGCTGCAGAGTGAAAGTTTCATTCTGGAAACATCCCTTAGGCTGTGGCTAAGCCATGTCTCCACCATATCCTTTCTTCCAGGAGTGCTAGTCTTGCGTGTTTGCAGGAGAGCTTCTGTGAAGTTTGGAAAGTAGGAGGCGAGGTACTGGCGGTAGTAGAGTTGTGAGGCGGCATCGTGAGTCGTGTCGGGATAGCACAGTCGGTAGTGCGCTTGCCCGCGAAAGGCAAAGGTCCCAGGTTCGAGTCCCGGTTCCGGCACACAATTTTAATCTGCCAGGAAGTTTGATATCAGCGCACACTCCGCTGCAGAGTGAAAGATTCATTCTGGAAACATCCCTTAGGCTATGGCTAAGCCGTGTCCCCACCATATCCTTTCTTCCAGGAGTGCTAGTCTTGCGTGTTTGCAAGAGAGCTTCTGTGAAGTTTGGAAAGTAGGAGGCGAGGTACTGGCGGTAGTAGAGTTGTGAGGCGGCATCGTGAGTCGTGTCGGGATAGCACAGTCGGTAGTGCGCTTGCCCGCGAAAGGCAAAGGTCCCAGGTTCGAGTCCCGGTTCCGGCACACAATTTTAATCCGCCAGGAAGTTTCATATCAGCGCACACTCCGCTGCAGAGTGAAAGTTTCATTCTGGATTAGTAGGTAGTTTACAACTTCTTACCCGGTGAGCCGGACAGCCTACAAAGAAAATTTTGTGTTTGGTTTTGCCTCTTATGGCGGAGGTTCAAGCCATTGTTGTACTATTTTCTCTTAATCTGAAAAAAGATAATAATATACATTACCACAGTATATTGGGTTCGGAATTTAAGCAGGCCGCGGTGGCCGAGGGGACTGCTGCGCGCCAGTCACGGTCTGCACGGCCACTACGGTCGGGGGTTCGAATCCCGCCTCGGGCATGGATATTTTGGCGTCCGTAGTGTTAGCTAGTTCATAAGTAGTTTGTAAGTTTAGGGACTGATGACCCCGTAGTTAAGTCCCATAAGCTATACAAATATTTAAACGTTTTTCGGAATTTAAATGTAAAAATTATACAGGAAAAAATTATCTAATATGTGCCCTAACTCTATATTTACATGACAATTATGCTATAATGATGGTGAGGCTGTTATAGTTCGGTTCTACTAGAAGTAGTAATGAATATATGTAGAATATACATTGCATACAATAATATTGCCTTTCATTTGACACATAAATCACGAGAAATAATGGGAAGTTCCGTTCCGGAGATACGAGCCGCAAATGTCTCTGGTCGCTAGTCGGCCCACAACTTTGATCGCCCAGCGGCACGGGATAACATTCTCCATCTGGAATGGCTGATCATTTTTTGGGGTTCCCGTTGACAAAATTCAAACATCGATTTTTACGGCCACCTTAGTATTCAACTATGCCGATTGCTAACATATTCTTTCATCTCTTCATCATCGTAGAAGTGTTGACCACCCAGGACAAAGTTTATGTGTAAGAAGGGATGAAAGTCGCTAGGAGCGCGGCCCGGGCTGTACGGAGGATGATCAGACACGTCCCACTGAAATTCCCGTAATATTACTGCCTCTATATATATATATATATATATATATATATATATATATATATATATATATATATATATTATATTACGATAATCCCCGTCATCACACGACGAATGTGACCAAACAATTCTTACTGTCATCTATTCTCATACATAAAATCTGTCCTTGGTGGTCAACATTTCAACGATGATGACAAGCTGAAAGAACATGTTACCACATGGTTGAATACACAGGCGCAACCTTCTATGAAGAAGGCATACAAAAGCTTGTGCCACGCTATGAAAGTTCCTACAAAATTCCAGCAGCTATGTAGAAAAGTAGTTTAACAGTTGTAGATTTTTGTACAATAAATATTTTTTTCTGTATCTGTACACGTTTGTTTTGTAAACGCAAACGGAACTTATTTTCTGGACATACCTTGTACATCATAAGAACGCTTATTCTTACCTCATTTGTACTGAAAATTTGCCCTCTTATTTTTTATCGATGCAAATTTATCAGTCACCCATTGATTAAAGTCTGTGAACTCCATCTCACGATCTCTTTCATTGGAAAGTATCGCCAAGATTGACAATATTTCCTGGAGCACAGAGTTCCGTAAGAATGTTTTTATTCTTTTAAAAGTTGAACATATTTCTGCTTCCACTGACGTCATTGGAATTTTAAAAATTAGTTTAACAGTTTAGAGTACGCAATTATCGTCTTCCCTACTCCCAGGGGGGGTGGGGGTGGGGGGTGGTCGTAAAGTCTTAAAGCCTTGCTCGGAGGTCATCGTCACAGGAGGAAGTACTTGCACCATAAAATAACCGGGGGTTCAGTGATACAAAAACGTATTTAATTTTAATTTTAAAATTACAGAGTTCCTAGTGTTACATTCATTATAGATTGTTTTATTATACAGTCTGTTAATCTACATATATAAAAAAGAAAGTCGTGTTAGTTACACTATTTATAACTAAAGAAAGACTGAACCGATTTGGCTCAAAATGGGAGAGGAGGTAGCTTAGAAGCAGGAGACAACGTTCCCGTGTTACGTGACATAAAACTGAAAGTACGCTTCCAGATCGGATCATTTTCTAGATTCTCCAAGAATCAGCTTATTCATTCGTTGCGCATCTAGCGACAAAATACGCTGCATCGGAGCAAACATATACGCCATTATTACTCCCTATTAAAGGGAGAACACATGAGAAACATCATCTTCCTCAGTAAGTTTAATGTGTCTAAAACTAAATTATTATGCGGATTATCAAAATAATATTACTTACTATGAAAACAACTGTTGCCATCTAAAATTTCATTGGCTATCTCAAGCTTTGCCGCGATTGGTCGGCTTCATTCCCACGATCCAGCAGCTGTTGCCAACATAGCTATACCACGCCTGTGTCGCGGATTGTAAAATTTGACCTATATATACAGCAATGTTGTTAATCGTGTTTCAGTTACATTCCTAATAAGAGTTCATTGTTCACTTATAGGTCAGGAAACAAACGGACGAATATTGCTGCCAATTACAAAAACCATACTATCTGGTTGAGTGAACTAGCCATTTTGGCAGCGAAAAATAAGGACGTAGACGATTTGAACATAAAAATTCAAAGCCAAATCGCTGGTTAATAACATACATTTATTAATATTGTCTCAAGGAAATGTATTATTGTTGATATTTGCATTCATTTACTTCGATGGTCGCCAATTATCCAACAAAATTCCTGAATTCATTTGATTTGCCAGGAATGCCACCGCACGATTTGCATATCAAGGTTGGGTCTGTGATAATCATGTTAATTATTCTAAGCCAACCGAAACTATGCAATGGAACAAGATTCTCTGTGAAGGAGCTGATGAACAATGTGATTGAAGCAACGATAATCACAGGAAAGTTCAAAGGAGAGGATGTTCTGATTCCAACCGACTTGATTCCAACCGACTTGCCGTTTCAATTTAAGCGTGTCCAGTTTCCCGTTCGCCTTGCATTCGCAATAACGATTAATAAAGCGCATGACCAGTCGTTGGAAGTTTGTGGATTAAATCTTGAAACGCTGTTTTTCACATGGTCAGTTTTACGTGACGTGTTCGAGAGTTGGTAAACCATCTGCATTGTTCGTTTTCTCTCCAGACAAAAAACATCGTTCATGCAACTCAAAGAATTCTGAAACGATCATGCTATAATTATTAGTTTTCAGCTCATAGGCTCTCAAGAAGGTATAAACAAGTTATTAAAAGCATTTATTTTCTGCTCGCTGCGAGAAAAACATGCTAAGCTGCGCTTTAAAATGTGCGGTTTTGTTTTCCTTTTTCCAGTCATTTTTAACATGAAACAGGAAAGTTTTTTTTATGCTTAAATGTATAATTACGCCTGTTCGTACAATAAAATCATTAAAAGTACGGCCATTAAAGCTACTAACCTCACAGATGGAGCAACTCGAAAGGTTTAATAACCCGTTTCCAATTGATTTTGACTTATATTACCAATCAGGGTCTCAATAACAATAATAAGATCAGAGAGAGGTGGAGGAGGAGATTTAGATTGGGAATGAATGGATTTAAAAAGGGGGGCTGATATAGACGCAGAGAGGTGGTGGAGGATATGGATATGGTGTGGGATAAGAGAGGTGTGAAGGTGATCGAAAAAAGACAGGGGGAGGAGGCGATGTGAAAATAGAGGAGGAAGGAAGGGATAGATATAGAGAGAAGAAGAGGAGAGATTGGGGTATATAACCCCTACACATTAGCTACTGAGAAGCGTTGCCGGCCGGCCGCGGTGGCCGAGGTGACTGAGGCGCTCCAGTCACGGTCAGCACGGCCACTACGGTCGGGGGTTCGAATCCCCCCGCGGGCATAGATATTTGTGCCGTCCTAGTTCGTAAGTAGTTCATAAGTAGTTTGTAAGTTTAGGGACTGATGACCTCGTAGTTAAGTCCCATAAGCTTAACAAACGCCGGCCGCGGTGGCCGAGGTGACTGAGGCGCTCCAGTCACGGTCAGCACGGCCACTACGGTCGGGGGTTCGAATCCCCCCTCGGGCATGGATATTTGTGCCGTCCTAGTTTGTAAGTAGTTCATAAGTAATTTGTAAGTTTAGGGACTGATGACCCCGTAGTTAAGTCCCATAAGCTTAACAAACATTTGAACATTTGATTTTTTGAGCTTAACAAACATTTGAACATTTGAAGCGTTGCCGGGTTTGCTAGTGATGAATAAGCACGAAGTCTGAAAACAATTTTTAGGTACTAATCGATAGGTAAAAGAACTTTAAGTAATAATTAATTCTGAAAAAATCGAAAAAAATCTATTCCTTTACACATTCTCTGACAGTGCGATCTTTCTTAATAAGCATAGTTCGCTTCTGAGTCTTGCCTGAAATGCGAAGCAGTCGCTAAACAAAATATATTTCTCTGTCGAAAATCATAAAAAGAGGATAATGTGTTCAATTCCAAAATATACACAAAAAAACTTCAACCAATAATTTATAAGAAAGCTGAAGTAAAAGAAAGAAGATTCATTCCCTATGAGATAACATAGTTTTGTTATGGTTAGTGAGTTGGCTGGGGGGGAGGGGACGTCGCCATATTTTTCCTTGGAAGTGGGTCACATATTCTAAAAGATTGAAAAACACTGGGCTAACAGCACCAGACAATCATCGAAACTGGTAGATTATTTGTGAATGAAACAAAATTATAGCGACAGATGTTGGTATTAGGTGGGTGAGTGACGTATTCGAGATGAAAGAGTGTTAGGAGGAGGTGTGGAGAAACGTCGTCGTAGAGCGGCGCCCCTAGCGGAGCTTCTGGCCAGGGGGTTTGCAGGCAGTCTGCAACTCCCTTCGTCACTTTTTAATTACGGTTTATGGATCTTTTTATTACCAAAAAACAATTATAATATCCAATCTTCCCTTTGGTTTCAACCCTTAGTTTGGTTTGCAGCATTTCTCCAAAGTGTCCTGTTGCTTGCTATTTGTTTAATTTCCCTGTAGCTATTACAGTTCATATCGACCATCACTTGTCTCCCATACTCCAGCCTGGGTACAGTTCACTCCCTCTAAGATACACTTCTAGCAATCCTTCATGCCTCAAGACCAATGCAGATATTGCGCCTTTTTCGCGGAGTTCTTCTCAGAGACAACCCCTGACCAATTCTTTGCAAAACCTGTTCAGTAGTTACTTTATCAACCCAGCTTATCTTCAACATTCTACGGTAACAACACATCCCGAACGCGTCCATCTTTCGATGTTAAGGTTTTTCCATTGTCCAAGACTCACTTCCATACTTCCATGCAAAAGTCTTCAACAACTTCTACATCTATATAGATACTCTGTAAATCAAATTTAAATGCCTGGCAGAGGGTTCATTAACCACTTTCATAACTTTTCTCTACCGTTCCATTCTCTAATAACGCGCGGGAAGAAAGAACACCTAAATGGTTCCGTTTCCGATCTGATTTCTCTTATTTTATTGGGATGGTCATGTCTCCCTAAATAGGTGGGTGCTAGCAAAATATTTTCACATTCAGAAGTAAAAGCCGGTGATTGAAACTTCGCAAACAGATCACGCCACAATGAATAACGTCTTTCTTTTAATGATTTCCACCCCAATTCGTCAAACATTTCCGCGACGCTTTCCGCCCCGTAACGTGATAAAACAAAACGAGCTGCCCTTCTCTGAACCTTCTCAATATCTTCCGTCAGTCCCACCTGGTGAGGGTCCCACAATGGGCAACAGTACTCCAGGAGAGGACGCACAAGTGTAATGCAGGCAGTCTCTTTGGTGGAGCTGGTGCATCTTCGAAGCGTTCTGCCAATGAAACGTAATCTTTGGTTCGCCTTCTTCACAATATTTTCTATGTGTTCTTTCCAGCCGAAGTTGTTCGTAATTGTAACTCTTAGGTATTTAGTAGAATTTACGACCTTAAGGTTTGCCTGATTTATCGCGTAATTGAAGTTCAGCGGGTTTCTTTCAGTGGTCATGTGTATTACTTCACACTTATTATTCGTTTCGGACCTCTTGATAAGTATGGAAGTGTGATTACGCATGTCAATCACATCGCGATTACGGGCAGCGTGGGGTTCACGCCTGAGCCTCAGGACGTACGCTAGCAGCGTATTTCGGGTTTTTCAAGCGTCAACTTCGCGTCGCAATATCTCGGGATGTAATTGGAATACGGCGATGCACTCAACGCCATTGTTTAATTGATTTGTCATGCTATGGATTGCTGAAGAAAAAATATAGGGTGTCCATTTAAAAAAAACACAAGTTTCTGTTAAAAAAACACATTTGCTTTCGTTTTAGAATGTTTCGAAATATGTACATTCATGGGCCCCAGCCGTACACTGGTACTGGTGAAAGTCGTTTTCCAATAGCTGTTATTGTTCCAGAGATATTTTGGGTGGACAAGATAGCTGGGACACCCTGTATATTGTGACTGGCCGGTCGCGGTGGCCGAGGGGAGTAAGGCGCTCGCCGGCCGCGGTGGCCGAGGGGACTGAGGCGCTCCAGTCACGGCCTGCACGGCCACTACGGTCGGGGGTTCGAATCCCCCCTCGGGCATGGATATTTGTGCTGTCCTTAGCCTTAGTTAGTTTATAAGTAGTTTGTAAGCTTAGGGACTGATGACACCTTTGTTAAGTCCCATAGACTATACAAACATTTGAACATTTTTTATTGTGACTTCCAGGTCATGTCAGCAGCTCACATTCCGCATACAAACTTCCTTCAATGTTAACTAACAGTGCTAAAAAAATCAATACATGTTTCGGCATGACAAGTCTGACCATTCCCTTGTAAGTGATCAGTCCTTCTGGCACTACCGTACTCCTACGCTCACTTATGAAGTGCTGCGTTGTACAGTTGCGGGTGTTACGCAGAGGCACCGGCCGTCGGCCGCGCCTCGTGGAGGCGGTAACAAGGGAGTCCCGTTGATCGGTGACGGCCGCTCCGCCTCTGAACGACGGCTATTGTTCTGGCCACGGCTTCATTCGCACTCCACTGTCGCGTGGGCGCATCGCCGACAGGAGAAAGTGCGCTCTCAGAAGGTTACGGGGCGGCCGCACACCTGCCCTTTCATCTGCTCACCGACCACTGGACACCACGAACTCCTTGTTAACCACCACCGGTACCTTCTACAGCGCGCGTTTGCCTGCTTCTTGGTTGTAGGAATAATACGACACGTATTCAGAAAGTGAGTTTACAAATTTAAGAAATAAAGTAACAAAAGGATTATGTCAGTGATGCTGTCTGTTAACAAAACTTTATAAAATACACTCCTGGCCATTAAAATTGCTACACCACGAAGACGACGTGCTAAGGATGTGAAATTTAACCGACAGGAACAATATGCTGTGATAAGTAAATGATTAGCTTTTCAGAGCATTCACAAAAGGTTGGCGCCAATGGCAACACCTACAACGTGCTGACATGAGGGAAGTTCCCAACCGATTTTTCATACACAAACAGAGATTCACCGGCGATGCCAGGTGAAACGTTGTTGTGATGCTTCGTATAAAGAGAAGAAATGCGTACCATCACGTTTTGGACTTTAATAAAGGTCGGACTGTAGCATATCGCGATTGCGGTTTATCGTATCGCGACATTGCTGCTCGCATTGGTCGCGATCCACTGACTGTTAGCAGAATATGGAATCGGTGGTTACAGGAGGGCAATACGGGACGCCGTGCTGGATCCCAACGGCCTCTAATCGCAGTCGAGATGACAGGCATCTTATCCGCATGGCTGTAACGTATCGTGCAGCCACGTCTCGATCCCTGAGTCAACAGACGGGGACGTTTGCAAGACAACAACCATCTGCACGAACAGTTCGACATTTGCAGCAGCAAGGACTATCTGCTCGGAGACCATGGCTGCGGTTACCCTTGACGCTGCATGACAGACAAGAGCGCCTGCGATGGTGTACGCAACGACGAACCTGGGTGCACGAATGACAAACGTCATTTATTTTTCGGATGAATCCAGGTTCTGTTTACAGCATCATGATGGTCGCATCCATGTTTCGCGACATCGCAGTGAACGCACATTGGAAGCCATAGTGGCCATAGTGGCGTATCACACGGCGTGATGGTAAGGGCTGCCACTGATTACACGTCTCGCTCACCTCTTGTTCGCATCGACGGCTCTTTAAACAGTGGCCGTAACATTTCAGATGTGTTTCGACCCGTGGCTCTTCCCTTCATTCAATCCCTGCGAAACCCTACATTTCAGCAGGATAATGCACGACCGCATGTTGTAGGCTGGATACGGAAAGTGTTCAACTGCTGCCCTGGCCAGCACATTCTCCTGATCATTCACCTATTGAAAACGTCTGGTCAATGGTGGCCGAGCAACTGGCTCGTCACACTACGCCAGTCGCTACTCTTGCTGGACTGTGGTACCGTGTTGAAGCTGCATGGGCATTTGTACCTGTACACGCCATCCAAGCTCTGTTTGACTCAATGCCCAGGCGTATCAAGGCAGTTATTACGGCCAGATGTGGTTGTTCTGGGTACTGATTTCTCAGGATCTATGCACCCAAATTGCGTGAAAAAATAATCAAATGTCAGTTCTAGTATAATATATTTGTCCAATGAATACCTGTTTATCATCTGCATTTCTTATTGGTGTAGCAATTTTAATGGCCAGAAAATTGCACTAGAAAATTGGAAAAATAATGCAAAAACATCGGGTCCCAGTAAATGATGTTACTATATACTCCTTGCAGTTGGCTGATGACCAGTTAATTTTGGCACAGGATAAAGAAGACACGATTACATTAAAGGAAATTAATAGAGGAATATAAAAATGACGACTTCAGGTCAAGAAGAATAAAACAAAATGTATGGTAATAGGAGACATAATCCAAGATTGCCGGCCGCGGTGGCCGAGAGGACTGAGGCGCTTCAGTCACGGTCAGCACGGCCACTACGGTCGGGGGTTCGAATCCCCCCTCGGGCATGGATATTTGTGAAGTCCTTAGTTATAGGAAGTTCATAAGTAGTTTGTAAGTTTAGGGACTGATGACCCCGTAGTTAAGTCCCTTAAGCTTAACAAACACTTGAACATTTATTTTTTTAAATCCAAGATTTAACACTGGAAGAAGAAATGGGCACTATTAAACACACTGACGGATACAAATGCCTAGAAGTAACTATCACACAAGATGGCAAACAAGACAAGGAAATTAATGGAAAAATAAATGCTGGGAAGTGTACTATTGGGACACGTTGACTGTCGCGATGACGTCGGAGATGCGCCAGAGCCGCCCGCTGTGGCCGCCGGCGGCCACGCGGTAGGCAACGTGTTAAATGGCATCTTATGGATCAACATATCAGAAAGAAAAATCTTCAATACAATCATCAGAAGCATCATGTCATATGGATCAGAAGTATGGGCACTTAAATCGCAAATAGAAAAGAGATTGATGGCAACGGAAATGAACTTTTAGGGACAATTTGCAGGAATATTATCATCATCATCATCATCATCATCATCATTAGAGACTGATTATGCTTTTCAGCGTTCAGTCTGGAGAAAAGTACCTCTAATAAAATTCCTCCATGATCCCCTCTTGAATGCTAACATTGATACCGCATCTGATGTTATGCCTTTTACTTCAAAATCATTCTGCACCGAATGTAAATACCTTCTTCTTGGTCTACCTCGACTCCTCTTACCCTCAGATGACGAGCTCATGAGTCTCTTAGGTAACCTTGCTCCTCCCATGCGTATAACATGACCCCACCATCTCAGTCTGTTCGCTCTAACTGCTTCATCTATGGTGTTCATTCCCAGCTTTTCTTTGATTTCCTCATTATGGGCACCCTCCTGACATTGTTCCCATCTAATAGTACCTGCAATCATTCTTGCTACTTTCACATCTATAACCTTTACCATGTGAATAACGTAACCTGTATCCACCAAACTTTCACTCCCATACAACAAAGTTTGTCGAAAGATAGAGCGGTGCACCGCTTAGTCATGGTACTTACTTCCTTCCTGCAGGAGAGAGTAGATCTTAGCTGAGCACTTACTGCATTAGCTTCACTATGTTGCCATCCTGTTAGAAAATACATAACAGGTACTTGAAACTGTCTAATTGTTCTAACGTTGTTCCTCCTATTTGGCACTCAATCTGTTTGAATCTCTTTCCCACAGACATTACTTTCGTTTTGGAGATCATATCATAATCCTTTCACCTCTGATCAAGCTCTGAAATATTAGTTTGCAACCTTTCAATCGAATCGGCCATTACAACTAAGTCGTCCACATATGCGAGACTGCTTATTTTGTTTTGAACTATTCTAATCCCGCCCTGCCAGTCAACTGTTTTCAACATATGATCCAAAATAGTATGAACAAAAGTGGTGACAGGTTACAGCCTTGTCTTACCACTGAAACTACCCTGAACCATGAGCTTAATTTGCCATCTACTCTAACTGCTGCCTGACAGTCTACGTAAAGCCCTTTAATTGCCTGCAAAAGTTTGCCTCCTATACCATAATCTTGAAGAACTGGCAGTAGCTTCCTCCTAGGAATACGGTCAAAAGCCTTTTCTAGATCTATGAAACATAGATACAATTCCCTGTTCCACTCAAGAGGCCTAAACCCACACTGATTTTCATCTTACTTGTCCTCAATTAATACTCGCACTCTCCTTTCAACAATACCTGAGAATATTTTGTCTACAACGCTAATTAAGGAGATACCTCGATAGTTGTTGCAATCTTTTCTGTTTCCATGTTTGAAAATTGGCGTGATTACCGCTTTCGTCCAGTCAGACGGAACCTGTCCCGATTCCCACGCCTTTTCAATTATCCTGTGTAACCATTTGAGACCTGATATTCCACTGTGTTTCACGAGTTCCGGCTTAATTTCATCCACCCCAGGCGCTTTATTACAGTGCAATCTACTGACCATTTTCTCCACTTCCTCAAATGAGATCCTGTTTCCATCGTCATTCCTATCCCATTCTACCTGAAAATCTGACACATCATTGAACGTTTCACCTACATTGAGCAAATCTTCAAAATACCCTCCATCTGCCCAAGGCATCCACAGGATTGACTAGCAGCTTTCCTGACCTGTTCAAAACACTTGTTCATTCCTTCTTCCCTCCCTTTCGAAGGTTGCTAATTACGCTCCAAAATGGTTTTCCCGCAGCTTGACCCAGAGTTTCTAGCTTATTTCCAAAGTCTTCCCATGATTTCTTCTTGGAATCTGCAATTATCCGTTTGGCTTTGTTTCTTTCTTCAATATAACTTTCTCTGTCTGCATGGTTTCTAGTATGTAGCCATTTTTGAAATGCCTTCTTTTTCTTTTTACAGGCTGCCTTGACTGTGGCATTCCACCAAGCTGTCTGCTTCTTCCTGCGTTTACACACTACTGTTCCATGACATTCTCTAGCTGCTTCAAGTAGTGTGTCCCTGTACCTTGACCATTCCTCTTCCAGTGACTGTAAATCATTACATTCAACTAACTGGTACCTTTCCGAGATCATTGTTATGTATTTCTGCCTAATTTCCTTGTCTTGAAGCTTCTCCACTCTTATCCTTCTACACATGGACCTGACTTTCTGCTCTTTTGGCCTCACAAAACCAATTTTGCTGCAGATTAAATAATGATCAGTTTCATCAAAGAAGCCCCTGAAAACACGTGTGTCCTTGACTGTCTTCCTGCATTCCTGGTCTGTTATTATATAGTCAATGATAGATCTGGTTCCCCTTCCTTCCCAAGTATAGCGGTGAATGTCCTTATGCTTAAAGAAGGAGTTTGTGATAACCAAGCCCATACTGGAACAGAAATCCAAGAGATGTTTTTCGTTCCTGTTGGCTTCCATATCCTCTCCAAACTTACCCATAACCTTTTCATAACCTTCTGTTCGATTTACTATCCTGACGTTGAAATCACCCATGAGTAAAACACTATCCCTATCCTTCACTCTAACAACTACATCACTTAGTGCGTTGTAAAATCTGTCCATCTCATCTTGATCTGTACCTTCACAGGGTGAATACACTACCACAATCCTAATTTTCTTGCTGGTGCTGGCCAAATCTATCCACATCAGTCGTTCATTTACGTACCTTATTGCAATTATGCCGGGTTCGATTGCTTTCCTGATGTCAAATCCTACGCCCCACTGTGATCTTCCTACTTTGACTCCTGACAGGTAGACCTTGTATTCTCCGACTTCGTCCTCTTTCTCTCCCCTTACTCTAACGTCACTAACAGCTAAAACATCTAACCCCATCTTACTTGAAGCCTCCGCCAGCTCTACCTTCTTCCCATTGTAATCCCCATTGATATCAATAGCTCCCCATCTCATTCCAGATCGTTTGCCAAGTCGTATCTGAGGAGACCCTGGTCTGTCAATGAGAGGTGGGACTCCATCACCTCCGAAGGTCCGAGGCACTTTACTCTGATTGTTGCCAGCATGATATTGAAGTACCTGGGAAGCAGGTTGCTAGCCTTACTTGCCCAGGGCCCCACTGGGTTTTACCCCTAAAGGTTGAGGGACTAACCGGTGGATTTGGTAGTCTTTGCCGTCTGAGCACAAAGGTGGCCACGACTCAGAATATGTCCGAGATACCCAACCTTTTTCCAGAGTAACTGGTATCCCAACTGTCAGGACCACTTACTTGGCCACTCATACGTTGCCCGTGGAACTAGGACATGACTACAGGAACCCACACCATGAACCACTGCAGGAATATCTTGGCGGGGGGAAAATCAGTCATCAGGAAGAAAATGGACGTTAAAAATTCAATTATAGATCTATAGAAGGAAACCAACTCTTATGGTATGGGCAGACAAAAAGGATGACAAAGGAAAGACTACGACAGAAAATTATGGAATGGGAGCCACCAGGAAGAAATAAGAGTGAGACCGCCAACTACGTGGATCCAGGGAATTCAGGCGTCTATCCGGAGAAGGAATATCGAAGAAAATTTATGGGCAGATAGACATAAATGGAGAATGTAAATAAAATAATGTTTAATAAATAATAATGTAATAATAGTGATGTGAAGTAATGTAATGTATAATCTTGGGGTACCGGAAAATGTAAACTAAATTACTTTGCAATGTTTGGTTGTGTAGCCATATTCCGCAACAGCTGTTAAAATTGATTATAAGAGGTAATCTGTCTTATGCTGACTGCAATTAAGAGATTTATTTTACATCAGACTCGTTTCGCTTTTTTTATTTTAAAAGCATCTTCTGTGGTCTGTAAATGATACAAAGGTTTGTACAGTTTGTTTTCGATAAATAGATTAAAAACAGTTTAAAAAAAACATTTGGCACGTTAGGCCTGTTTTTAACTTAATATTCGGTCTACTCACGGTGTTGATGTCTCTTCTTTACATGTTACTACTGTTTCTCCGTCTTGTTGGCTGGAGTTCGTTTTATCCTGGCGTTTGTTTGAGGGCTGTGTACAACACTTTTCGTGTGTTTTTGTTTCGTTTTTTCCTTTTCATCTCAGCACATCACATCACTTCACTTTTTGAAATGTATACTGATTACATATCACCTGTTATAAGTGGAATGCCTGTCTATTTGTCATTTCACTACAGTGTGGTTATGTTTTCGTGTGTTCATTTGTTTTTCATGTGGTCAGTGAGTGTTGCTAACGTTATATATTTATAATATAAATACGACTTAATTAACCATGTGTGTATGTGAGAGAGAGAGAGAAATAGAGAGGGAAGGGGGGGGGGAGAGAGAGAGAGAATTTTTAATTTCGTGAACAGGGTGTTAAGATGTTTTTTTAGATGAGTAAATGCAGGTTCAATTGGGTTGTAATGGTGGGGGGGGGGGGGAGGTGAGGGTATCGTGATTTGTGTTTTTATGAAAGGGGGGTTTACTCTCATAATCTTTGTATTTATGTTATGTGGTCAATAAGCTAGAAAAGTGTGTTGTTTGCTAGATTGGTTTGGTCGTTCATGAGATGTTTCTTTTCTGTTATTGTTTTTTGGATACGATAGTTTTCTTGAAGGGTGAGCAGGTGTTTTTTGTTGTTGTTTATTCTTACGATTTCCATGCCTGTGTCTCTAGTGGTGATTTTGTGTTGGTTTTGGTGTAAGTGTTCTGCAAATGTTAAGTGAGTTGTTTTATACTTCCAGGCTCGTACATGCTTTTTATATCTAGTGTCAAATGTTCTTTTAGTCTGACCAATGTATCTTCCATCACATGTGTTGCATTTCAGTTGGTATATTCCTGATTTTCTGTATGGATTTGTATTTTCTATTGATTTGGAAAATATTTTTGAAGTGAGTTGTTAGTTTGGTGGGCTATTTTGATGCCTTGTTTTTTTGAAAATATTGGATATTCTGTGTGTGTATTTGTGATTTTATGTCATTGTATACCATCTGTTGTTGCCTTCATTTTTCTGCCTTTCTATTGTTCTTGTGTGTGTGTTTTGTGTGTTTGTGTGGTATCATGCTTTTGTGGTGGTGGTATTGGTGTGTTTATTTGTTTTTTAATTTTATTGTTCAGCTTTGTTACTAGGTTTTCTTTGTATCCATTGTTTGTGGCTATTTGTACTATGGTGTTCATTTCCTTCTGTGTCTAATGGGATGGTGTTTAGTCTGTGGAGCATGTATCTATGTGCTGCATGTTTCTGTGTACCTGGGTGATTAGATGTGTGGTGTATAATTGTGTCTGTTGTTGTTGGTTTCCTGAATATGTCAAATGAATGCTGATTGTTCTTTATCTTTATGGTGACATCTAGGAAATTTAACTGTCCTAGCTGGTATAATTTATGAGTGAGAAGCTTCCTTGTAGTTGATATTTTACTGAGTGCTACATTGTCTTCGCTACCTCTAGTATATACGCTAAACGCCTCTTACACTACGACGCAATCCTGGTGGAGTGATCTGATTGATCGCTTCTGGTATCCCATGTGCCCTGTATGGGTTCGATTCCCTCCTTGAAACGCGTATTTTTAACCGGCACGATTATCTACTACACCTCCAGTGAAGCCAAGTGGAGAACGTCAAGTTGCAGCGTACTTCAAGTGGGACACAGTCTATTTACGGTTGGCAGTAACAGGCAGAATGCAAGGTAATCAGTAACTCTGTCGCCATAAAGCTTTTATTACATTACAAATATATATATTTTTTAAATTTTATAAATAAATGGTCATTTAAAGTCACATGGCTCTTTCTAGTTTGGATCTCCTCTTTTGCGGTACTCGATCCCCCTAGGAACCAAATAGCTGGATCATTTCGTTTCTTTCTCTGAGACTGGAGACTGCTCTAGGTCTCCACAAATTGCACATAGGTAACTCGGGGTGAGTTGGACCACTGGGTGAGACGGACCAGTGACGTATATCGTGAATGCGCTGCTAGAGAGCAGCACCGTTACCTTGTGAGTAAGCTCTTTGTTGAACGAACGTCGTGCAAAAGTGTTGTTGTCATTATCGTCCTTAGTTCAGGTGAAAAATCACATTTTATGTTTTGGTAAGTTGAAAATTTTTATCATGTAGTTACGTTTCTTTAGTTTACAGTTTGCACAGTATTCCTGCAGTTTTATTACTAAAAGCTTGACAAATGTGTTGGCATGTACCTAATCTAAAGTGGCCACCGAACTCTAAAACTGCAAACTGAAATCGGGGTGGTCCATCTCTCCCAGACAATCGAGATCGGTGGACCAGTTCTATTTGTGAGTGATGGATCATGCATGTTAATTAGGGAGAGATGGACCACAATTAAATATATCTTAAGTTACCATGGTAATTACATTAATATTTTAAAAATTGATGGAATTACATGTCTATCTCCACATACATCCCACTGGTTGCAACCGTTGGATCAAGCATTTTTCAAATCGCTGAAAACTATTTTTACAAAGCTTCCAACAATTTCTTGATAAATAATCTAGGGAGGAAAATAAACCGTATTCACTTTGGAAAACTACTAAATTCAGCGTGGGCTAAATCATCTACCGTCGATAATGGTACAAGTGGCTTCAAGGCGGAGGGCATGCGGAATAATTCTACTAAGTATGTCTACAATCCCTATGCTTTTTTGTTGGAATTTGAGTAGTGCCAACAAATATCTAGCACTCAAGCCAACTAACCGGTTCACAGCTCAGTAACAAACCCAGCGACCCCAAGCACGTCAAAAGAGCTGGGTTCCTCAGTCGACATAACATCAAGCACCACTCGTACGAAATATGAGACTTCCACGATTACCACATCAAAACTAACCACTCGGATATCTAATTAAACACCGACAAAGCTTTTGGAAGAACTATACCCTGTTCCTTTTATTGGCAAAATACCGAATTTCAAGAGGAACACAACAACTGTCTCCAAAGTGCTAAACTCTTCTGAAAATACTAAAAGTGTAAAAGGGAAGAGGGATGAGAAAATAAAGGCTACAGAAAAAAGGGAAGAAAAACTACCAACAAAGTAAAGCACTAAGGAGGAGAAAAAGAGACTCAAGAAACGACAAAAGAAAAATGCTACACGCAGTCCACCATGTGGTAGGAGAAAAATATCCTAAAGTTCGCACAAAATCTACTAATCAATGAAAATCCAGTGTTCGCTTACTATTTGCAAAAAACTGATAACATTGTTTTGGTCTGAAATGTCTTACTGTATTCATTACTACATATTCCAATAAAAATATGTCATTTCCATTCACCTTTTTCTTCATGTGTAGCAATATTTACGTGATCCATCTCTCCCACTTCACTGGTCCATCTCACCCACACACCTACGGGTGAGATGGACCGCTGATGTATGTTTTTATTTCCTTGTCTGACATGCACTTTGAGTGGGAGGGCCTCAATAATGTACTGCATGTAAGTTTATATGACAGTCTATAGGAAAATGTTGCCAGAAGTTTAAAAAAAATTAAAAACCGATGAATATAAAGAAAAAAAGTGATCCGACTCTCCCTGATTTACCCTAAATGGATTCGAATCCGGGTCCAGCACAAAAATGGCATAAATTTCATTGAAGCCCTAGATAGAGCACACTAGACTGATAGTGCAAAGTAATTTTAATGTCCCTTCGAGTTCTATCAGTAACAACGATATGTGCCGTTGTTTCTAGTCAACATTTAACATTTGAAATTTAACGTCTATTCGTCCATGGACAAAACGTCGATAGGTTCGGGTTTCAATTACCGGTTAAGTATAACGCACTTATGTCGCTGCTGGTGAAAAAATTCGACTACTAACGCCTGACTTTACTTATCATCCAATTCAAGTTCAGTTTTGCGAACTGATAGTGTGGTAAATCTCCGATATTTTACACTATGCCTAGTCAGCTACAACGATCTTTTCCGTTACTGAGTTCGATATTACTCGAAGGCTTTGCTTGGTTACCAATGACTGCAGGTTCAGATGTTTGTGAAGCTTATGGGACTTAACTGCGGGGTCCCTAAACTTCCAAACTACGAATGAAGTACCTTATACTAAAGACGACACAAACATCCATGCCCGAGGGAGAATTGGAACCCCCGACGGGGGATGGCCTCGCGCATCGTAGCATAGCGCCTCAATGCGCTCGGCCGCTCCTCCGCAGGTGATGGGTTTGATTCCAAAACCAGAACAAGATAGTTTTTCATATCATTCCAAGCTCAAAAATGTATTCAGACATGGTACAGAGAAATTGTTAGTGATGCGCAGTTAATATTGAAGTTTCCGTAGACCGCTTACTGCTGTTAATCGAGTATTTATTATCAGGTTAGTTCAACAACCATTAATACAAAACCGCTCACCACAGGAACGAAGTGTCGCAGTTGAGAGAAAACGATTCAGAGAGCAAAAACACTTCTAACTGCTATATAACTCTAGGAATTCCGATATTGTCGTAAAATCTGTTGTTGATAATAATATTAAAAGATGTCTAAGGATTGCTGTATGTTTTATGATACAGATTTTGTTGCATCCAATGAGTGTGGTAATACTTTTGATATGTCAGTTGTTATAATAATATGGAGTTTACAAACGTTAAGAACTTATACCGTTTTATCGTTTATTTGTGATATCGTGGTGTTAATTTTCGTCTGTAGCGATTGCCACGAAGAGCAGTTTTCTCTGCTGGATGCATTTTGAATCGTCGAATAACTATACCGCGAAGTGATTAGAGCGCCTCAGCCGTGGGCACCTTCTGTTCGAAACCCGCGCCATGATTTGTGTTTGTCTCTCCTCATAACTTTGGTGGCACTGCCTCCGTTGGTGTTTCCGTCGGCCGCCGGGACGCGACGGCAAAGTGAGTGGGTCTGTGAGACCCATGCGGACGCTTGGGCCGAATCCGTCAACGTTCTCCGCTCGGGCGTGGACGCCGAGCTGGTTTTGTGTCTGTTTTCGCCGGCTGTTTTCTGCTTCGGAGTTAAGTTTGACTTCGCTGTTGCGTTAGTTATGTGTTTTGAAATGTCTCGCCTCTCATGCGAGGACGATCTTGAATTGGTATCTTGAGGGAAACGAGCGGAATTTTTGGCGTTTTGCCCTTCTGCGGCTTGGTTGCCACCCCCAGGCTTAGTCGGAACTTAGGGTCTTTTTTTCATCGTTTATTACTTTCATTTGTCAGCATTTACAGATTGTACAGTTATTAATATATTAGTTCTGTTACATTAATAGCAAACAATAAGTTAATGTTTTTTTTCGTTCACATTTTACAAGAAGAAGAAATATATACCCTATTATTATTATTATTATTATTATTATTATTATTAACACTGAGCTGCTCCTTCGTATTTATGCTCTTGTTTTACATTTTTCATTTTCAGGGTGTTTTCATAATTCAGGTGTCCCTACATATATCACATGTCACAGGTGTTTTGCTCATTTTCTAGACAGCCATGTATTTCATATTCGACACACTAGTTTTTGCCTGCCCTGTTAAAAATTATATGAAGTGCATTTTGAAATTTCTTGTGGTCTTAATTACACAACTTGACATATCAGTTTCCATGTGTGTCATAAACTCTAATACTGTCACTGCCGAGTTTATTTGTGTGTGTGTGTGTGTATGTGTGTGTGTGTGTGTGTGTGTGTGTGTGTGTGTGTGTGTGTCTGTGTGTGTGGGACAGTGTCTACTAGGTTGCAAAAAAAAAAATTTCAAAATGTTTGTAGAACTTATGGGACTTAACTACGGGGTCATCAGTCCCTAAGCTTACAAACTACTTATGAACTAGCTAATTCTAAGGACGGCGCAAATATCCATGCCCGAGAGGGGATTCGAACCCCCGACCGTAGTGGCCGTGCAGACCGTGACTGGAGCGCCTCAGTCCCCTCGGCCACCGCGGCCGGCACTAGGTTGCATCTGAGGCAAAGGTCTGTAACACTTAGTCCTATTCTGTGCAATCTTTCATTTATGCTCACAACGTTGTTGACTGTTTTATACAACGCAGATTTAACTTTGGATGAAAGCACACTGCAGTTGATATATTGCCATAGTACATCCCAGTGGACGTCATTAAACTTTGATTCTATTTTATTCCTGTCTTCAAATTTTTTCTGCATTTTAAAATATCTGTTATAGATAAATTCCTCAGGTAACTTCTTTCGAGATAGTATTCACGAATGTGTTTTAATTTAAAGCTAATTGTTACATTTATTGGTGAATTGGTACTGTTTGGCTTGACTGTTTCGTATAACTTCGCTGTAAGACTGTCGGGGGTATTGTTAATGATTTTGGTTGTCCTTTTGTCATACAGTGCTGTTGCTTTACTTTAAATATCTGATAATCTCAATCCTTCATGTGTTGGGTCCAGTGTTTGGCCCTTTTCTCTCTCGCCGTCGTTGCTGCTGTTGGCGAGTTGTAGTTTGCAGCCTTCTGTTCGTGTCTTTTCTGAGTGGTCTGGTAACTATCCATATATGTGGCAGTGACGCTAGCCCGCGGCCTTTGTGGAAGTTTGGTTTCAACTGTTTTTCGCCTCTCCCCTATGTGAGCCGTGGCGGTCGTCTCCCTATAAAGGTGCTCATGTGTTATGATTATTGATTTAGAGATTGTTGTTGTATCACTGTTAAGCAAATTCGTAGCTGAAGCTTTACCTGATGTACGCAATGTGCTCTGCCCAGTATTTAAAGGGCACTGTTTAATTACACTGTTGACGCTTGTATATTGACTATTGGTTTTATCATCTCCTTTGGCCAATGTATTGTGTATAATGGTATCTTTATTGTGAAGTTCCAAACTTGATTTGAGCCATATGTCTACGAAAGGAAATTGCCTAAATAGTATCTAAAAAGGGCAGTGTTAATAATATATCTAGAGTTATTGCCTTTCCTTCTTTTGAGCGCCAGCTGATGTTCAGTGTAACTCGTTGAGTTGAAACGGCCGTTTAGGTAAAGGTCTAAGCCTTCTCTATGTTGCGCGTGTTCTGGACAGATTTTAATTACTCTGTTGATGGCTTTGGTATAACTGTATATTAAACTAGTGTTACTGCCTTTTGTCTAGTTTTAGCAAAGTTTCTTTTTTTTTAATGTAATTTTATTGTAAAAATTTCCAAATTTAAGCTGCGCCATACGTGTAAAAGAAGGGGGGGGGGCATTATTTTAATGTATCTAGGGTTACTGTGTACGTCTTTCAGGCCAGTGAACTGTAACTGGAGTCTTGTTTATTGCAAATGGTCATTTAAATTATGAGGTGAGGTTTCATTCTAAATTGAACATTGTGCTCTGGCCAATGTTTTGAAGCACGGTTCAGTTACACTGCTAGTGTTTGTATACTTGCCTAAGCAAAGCCTGCAGCGCCCACTGTTAATTATATTTATTGTTCTTGCCTTTGCTATACCTTGCTTTCTTTTAAAAATGGTATCCTTGTTGTAAATTTTTTTTGTCTCACCTGTTTTTTGTAAAGGCAAATGATTGCTCCCTTCTGCCTTTAAATTTGGAAGATCTCCTTACCTTATTGTGCTGAGCATCTGTATGTTCATCTATTCATACCAGCTGTTTTCTGATGATAAGCGTAATGTTAAATTTTGCCCTTACTAATAAATTACATTGTCTTGGTATTTTGATGAAATTTTCCATCAGTGATACCCCCTGTGCCCAGTATCCGTGTCCTTTTATTAAAGGGATTATAATCCCGGTTTTTCAGTTCCCACAAGACAAGTTATTGGGGTTTCATGTACATCAGACGGAATGCAATTTAGGTCGTTCGGATATTTTTACGCACGTTCGGGGCACAAAATTCGCCGCAATCCTTCCCATGTTCAGTTGTTCTCACGGAAAAATGCGAACCGTGTAGTATTTCTCAGGTGTTTCAAACGTAGTGGACAGCCTGTCTACGGCCTTGAAGCATAAGACCCTCACTTTCTGATCCTTTTCTGGTGTGATGTCATTGCCAACCTTAGCAATGCGCCCACTCCTTTTTGAAACTCTTGAGCTGCTCCTAAGTATGCAAGTGCCAGAAGCATTGTATCGAAAAAGCTCCATGAGACTTCTTTGCGTTTATGCAGTGGTTTTCCCGTCCAATACGATACTTTATACACACTCGCTGCTCGTTCAGCTCAGCCACCGCAAAACCGCAAACGCACGGCAACACGACAAAGTAAACACACTCACCAACAACTGACTGAACCACACTTGGTTGCAGCCACTTGCTACACTGATGGGAAGACGCTAGCGGCATTTGTCATAGTCGTATCCACTTGAGAGCAAATTTCAACTTTCAAGACTTAAAGGTTACTGGAAGGAGCAGTCGAGTGGAATCAAGACAGGTGGAAAAAGGTTAGCAACCTTTTATTTCGAAATAACCTCCAATGTTATTCAATCTGTTTCAAATGTTTGTATAGTCTATGGGACATAACTACGGGGTCATCAGTCCCTAAACTTACAAACTACTTATGAACTACTTACGTACTAGGACGGCACAAATATCCATGCCCGAGGGGTGATTCGAACCCCCGACCGTAGTGGCCGTGAAGACCGTGACTGGAGCGCCTTAGTCCCCTCGGCCACCGCGGCCGGCTATTCAATCTGTACACTACCCAAGCTGTGAAGGAATGCAAGGGGAAATTTGCTGAAGAAATTGAAGTTCACGGAGAAGCAATAAAAGCTTTGCGGTTTGCCGATGATATTGTAACTGTCAGAGACAGCAAAGGACCTGGCAGAGTAATTGAACGGAATGGACTTTGTCTTGAAAGGAAGGTATAAGATGAACTTTAACAAGAGCAAAACAAGGGTAACAGAATGTAGTGTAAAAAAAATCAGGATATAGTGAAGGAATTAGATTATGTAATGAGACAGTAAAAGTAGTATATGAGGGTTTTTTCTGGGAAGGAGGGTATTAAAATAACTTCTAATAGCTGAAGTAAAGAAGATACAAAATGCAGAATGGCTATGCGAGGAAAAGAGTTTCTGAAGGATCGAAATTTGTTGACATCCAAGATTAATTTCAATGTTAGAAAGTCCTTCCTGAAGGCATTTGTTCGGAGTGTACAGGAGTAGAAAAAGATGAAGCTTTTTAAATGTGGTGCTACAGACGAATGCTGAATATTAGATTGGTATTTCGCGTAACTAATGAAGTACTGAACAGAACTGAAAAAAAGGGAATTTCTGGTATATTTTGACTAAATGAAGGGTCGATTGGTAGGACACATTCGTAAACATCAAAGAATCATGAATTTAGTATTGGAGGGAAATGTGTGGAGTAAAAATCGGTGAGAGATTTAGGGTTTTTGTAATTTCACTAAACCACACCAATCAAATGTCAGGATGGTTCCTTTCAAAGGGCAAGGCCGAATTCCTTACCGAGCCTTCACAAAACGTTCGGAGCGTGACTTCCGTCTCTAATGACGACGCTGTCGACTGGGCGTTAAACCCTAATCTTCCTTCTCCGTATTCTTGGGCTCGAACAATATTGAAATCGTCTGACTAGAGATGGGGAATATAAGAAAAAGGTGAAAGAGCTACCTAGAGAAACTTCTCCAGTGTTCTCGGTTTGATATCATTCTGGGACAGGATAATGGAGGACTGACAACCAGCGGGTATGGTAGAAGTTCAAATTGCACCACACTCTTTTTTGCCAGGAACTGTTTGACGATATTGGCTGTGTGTGGGGGAGCGTTGTCGTGAACAAAAAACTAGGAAACTTGTGTATACTGGGGTCATGCCCTGCGAAGAAGTTGCATGAAAGGGCCCAAAACTTCCAGCGTTCAGCGTCGTCCCCTCAGGTAAAATTTCCTTTTGGGTAATGCCTTGACTATCGAAAAAGGTCATGAGCATAGTTTTGATGAGTGATTTTTCGGCTCTAACTTTTTCCCGACGAGATGATGTCGGAGAACGCCAAATCCTTGCTTTGCCATTTCCGATCAGGGTCGTAGCGGGGACATCAGGTTTTCCTCAGTGACAATACGGATCAAGAAATGGGATGTCGCATCCGTCGTTTCGACAAAATCCTGTGAAGCATCTAAACGGTACTGCTTCTGATTGTCAGTCAAGAGATGTGGCCCAAGAGGACAACAAGTTCTCCTCTTCCGTATTTTAATTTCGCTGCTTGACTGTTTAAGTTAGTGATTTAAAATGGCAAAGCGGGATAATTTGAAGTTGGAAACCATGCAAAAATTCCTGTGAAAAAATCGGAAAAAAATTGGAAAAAGTCTTTAAGTGAAAGATAACGTATTAACAGGCTATTTAACGGTGGGAGGTAATGCAGGCTATGTATTAAAAATAATTTGACGAATAGTTACCTCTACAGCTCTACATCGAAGATTTTCCTGGTAGGCTGAAAGTTAGTCTTGATAACAGCAACTATTCGCGTCAGTGGATGGTATGGTTTGGTATTAAGACTTTCCCGTATAGGTGACCGCGTAAAATATTGAATTATTAATGAAAGGTGGACATTGAAACTTTGAAACACTCGTAAATCGGACCACGAAAAAAAAATACTGAAAAAAAAATAACAGCAGGTTCTACTGACTATTGAATAATACAGATCTGAAATGTGAATTTTGAAGAGAAGAGCTACACGAGATATTACGGTTTATTTTACACGAAAACTCATCCATCCATTGTTGGAGCAGTCCAACATGGCTGAAAAAAGCATCACAAGGAGACGGGAGGAATCTTCTACGATTAAAACTCATAAACTGCATTTTAAATAGAGAATGGGGGAATTTATTAATGAAAAAAAAAGCAATGAAGTACACACATACCTTTATGATAAGAATATTGCCGTAGCTGGCTGTCATAAAAATATTAAAGCAGCGTAAATGCGTAAAAATGTTAACTCTATCAGAAACGAATAGTGTTACCTTCATATGTTTTATACAGAAAAATGAATGTCAATACGGTAGAGTCCCTAAAACTCGGTCTAATGTGCACCGAAGGGTGACCGAGTTTGTGAAAATGCCGGGTTATCGGGAACGGTGTTAAAAAAGATTAGGTAAGATTTTCTGTTATAAATACTTTCCACTGTTACTTTAGAACATAAGTGATGGAATACAGTAACACAAAATAAATTTAAAAGAATACCTAAGAAATAATATTCGTTACTTGCGAGTACGTACTTTAATTTACAAAAAAAAAGTTCAAATGTTTGTTAAGCTTATGGGACTTAACTACGGGGTCATCAGTCCCTAAACTTACAAACTACTTATGAACTACTTACGAACTAGGACGGCACAAATATCCATGCCCGAGGGGGGGATTCGAACCCCCGACCGTAGTGGCTGTGCTGACCGTGACTGGAGCGCCTCAGTCACCTCGGCCACCGCGGTCGGCTTTAATTTACATTTAGAAAACTACTTTGAGAGGCATACCGCTTTGAACAATAAGAACTATGGACATAGTGATTTACTTCATAAAATATATTCCACTAAAATTCCCATTACATCTAAGCTGATTTTTAAAAGACATTGTGAAAAACTACGCTCCCATAATTTTGATCACGTCTGTTTTTTAATATGAAGACTATCTACGTACTTCATCAATGAAACTCAAAGGATTTTTAAATAATGTGTAGGTGGCACAAGAAATGATGTCCAGGCCCATTTATAGCATAGCCAGTAACTGCCACAAGCTACATTCTCAATTCTATCTTGCATTCTGCGAGCACGAAATAATTCCAGGGGGTGTGCCGAGCGCATTGAGGCGCTTTGCTCCGATGCGTTAGGCCGTTTTCCGTCGGGAGTTCCAATCCCCCCTCGGGCATGGATGTTTGTGCTGTGTTTAGTTCTTAAGTAGTTTGTAAGTTTAAGGACCGATGACCCCGCAGTTGAGTCCCAACATTTGAACATTTGATTTTTGGTGTGCAGGGGAGGTGATCAATTTACCCGGACTGCCAGGTTACCGAGTGCCGAGTTTTCGGGACTCTTCTGTACATGAAATGTATCTGTGACACATCAAGGTAATTACATATTTTATGAAGTCTCGATATAATTTTATCGACGAGAGGGTACCGTATTATTACAGTATCATCTGCGTAAGGATTTGTGGCACGTATTCACGGTTAATCTGCAGTTCATCCGCTATAATGCGCACAGTTAATCGACGATCGTTGGTGATTAATGTCGTCACTTTCTCAATATTTTCGGAACTGACAGCGGTGGCCGGTTGTCTGCTACGGGGATTGTCAGAAACAGTTTCCCGGCCTGCTTGAAAACTGGCGGACCCACTCGTACACACACTTTATGCACAGTGCTTGATCCCCATAAACACGTACCAACATAGCATGCGTTTCTTTAGGGGTCTCGCCAAGCTTAACACGAAACTTTCAATTGATCCTTTGCTCTTTTATTGTCCTATTCTCAGTTCAGAAGCAAGCTCTATACAAGCACTTCGTCCAAACAGGTGTAACACGGACACACGCGGTGCTCAACTGAACTACGGTGGGGGCAGTACAAGTTGTCAGCACCGGCCGCTATGCAGGTGCAGCCTTGTAATTCTCCTGTATTGCTCGATCGGCCGTTTTCACTTCATTCGCCCAACTTTGTCAGAGGTTGTACTACCTACTTAAATAAAGATCCGTGCAGTCGATTTCCAAGCCTCAACATATCCTGTAGTCAAATTATGAATTACGTCGAACAGAATGATCTATTGACCCAAGGTCAACATGTATTTATGAAATATCGTTCATGCGAAACACAACTAGCTCTTTACTCACACGAACTGATGAGTGCTATCGCCAAGGGTTCTCAAATTGATTCCGTATTTCTTGATTTCCAGAAGGCCTTTGACACCGTACCTCACAAACAGCTTCTAATCAAATTGCGTGGTTATGGTATATCGCCCCAAATTTGCGACTAGATAGGGTATTTCCTGACAGAGAGGACACAGTTTGTAGAAATCGATGGTAAGGAATCGACTAAAACAGAGGTACTGTTATTGGTCCTCTGCTGTTCCCTATTTACATAAACGATTTAGGGGAAAATCTAAGTAGCCCTCTTAGGTTGTTTTCAGATGACGCCGTCATTTACCGTCTAGTAAAATCATCTGAAGATCAAAACCAACTGCAGAACGATCTAAATAAGATATCACTATGGTGTAAAAATTGGTAATTGACTCTAAATAATGCGAAGTGTGAAGTCGTCCACATGAGTACGAAAAGAAATCCGTTAAATTTTGTTTACAAGATAAATCAAACGTGATGGTCGTAAAGTAATTGCTATTACATCAGATTTAAACTGGAAAGAACACGTAGATAATGTCGTGGGAAAGGCGAACCAGAGACTGCGTTTTATTCGCAGAACCCTTAAAACATGCAACAGAGTGCATACACTACGCTTGTCCATCCCTTTTTGGAGTATTGCTACCCAGTGTGGGATCCTTATCAGGTGGGTTTGACGGAGGACATCGAAAGAGTCCAAAGAAGGGCAGCTCGTTTCGTATTTTCACGATACAGGGGAGACAGCATTAAGGAAATGATACAGGATCAGGGGTGGGAATCATTACAACAAAGGCGCTTATAGCTGCGGCGTGGGCTACTTACGAAACTACAATCGCCAACATGCTCCTCCGAATGCGAAAATGTATTGTTGACACCCACTTACATAGGTAGAAATGATCATCAGAATAAAATACGAGAAATCAGAGCCCGAACGGAGATATACAGATGTTCTTTCTTCCCGCGCTCTAATCGTGAATGGAATGGGAGATAAATAGTATAACGGTGGTTCGATGAACCCTCTGCCAGGCAGTTGAATGTGATTTGCAGAGTATTCCATGTAGATGTAGATGTAGAACAGGCAAGCAGAACGGCGAATGACATTCACACAAAGTTTTGGCCACAACCATCATCGAAAAAAAGACAGGCATACATTCACAAAGTAACTCAGACGTAACTCACGCAGACATGATGACCAACACTGGTCGCTCCGGAGAGCCATATCTCAGTGATTGTGCATGTGTATCTTTTCTTGATGAAGGTTGTAGCGGAAAATTTGAGTGAATGTGACTGACCTTCGTGCCTGTCTGTGGCTCAGCGATCGTCTTTGCGGTGAGTTGCTACCTATGCTCATATTACTAACAGTCCAACAGGGACTACTTTGCTATTTTAATAAAATATCCAACTCACCTCTCAATCAGAAGCCCCTCAGCCCTCTCGGTGGATGAGATCAGTGACAGTACACACGGTAAAACTCTTCGTTGACACACACAATAACTAGTAAGCAGAGGCAAAAGATCTGTTCATAGAAGAAGACATGTCATCCCGTACAGGCTTACTTCAGTTCTGCCACGCGTTTGCCAGTTGGCTACAGGAAACGGCGACTGCTCCTCGCACGTTTCCTTGTCTCGGACTGACACACATGCGTGGCTGAAGCACGGCGCTGGTTATCGGCCGTCCACGATAACGGGTCATTAAGCCCGCGGTAACGGAACACTCAGCTCCGCTCTGAATTATTTCTGAACGTGCGTTTCCTTCCTGTTCATTTCTTCAGCGGAAGGGGCGTTGCTAAAGTACTGCGGTGCCCGACAATTCTGTCAGCCTACACCAGGCCTTCTGAGCAATCTGCTGGAGCGAGCTGTCCCGCGCTCGCTCCACAGCAGTGAGCTGTCGGCCGGCTCGCGGTGGCTGATTCAAAGACTTTCCTATAAATTTCTTAGAAGTATACTGAATAATATTCGATGCTCCTCTGAGGAGTGAGTTTGTTGGATTCGTTTTATGAACAAGACAGTTTGCACCTCAGTTGGAGTAAAATACGCACTTATTGTATCACGTATTGCATTTTACACGTTCTAAACACTCTTCTACTGAACAGTAACATTGACCGTGGAAGCATGATCTTTTAAGATTTACTAAAAAGCGAGAATTTTGCAATAATCTTTGTGTTGTGAAGGCCTATTGTAATTTTATACCGCTCAGTTTGTCATGAAACCTTTTATTATCCCCTGCACTTATTGACATAAAATGTAACTTTTATGTCTTATGTTCATAGATATTTTGTTGTTACTTATTTAGGCCTATCACACAACATAACGAACACAAGCACAAGCGCTGAAGTAATCAATTCAATACAGGTAAAGCAGGAATTCCACTCTTTTGATTTGTAAACAGTGTGATTCCAGCAACTGATACCGCCGACAACTGTCGCTGGAGCGCGCTGCGGTCGCGGTAGCTCGCTGAGGCAGACGTCTCGTATGCTCAAGTCGCGCTGTCTCCGAGCGTTCACCCGCACACTGGACTCGGCTCGTTGACGGGTTGACCACACGCGCTCCTGTGCCGACGGCTTAACGAAAAAGAGTTGAGGGGCAGTGAGGGAGGCAAGAATGCCAATAAAGTAACTTCGCAAACGGAGAATTGTCGGTCAGACCAATTCTACGGCCACTGATATGTTATACAAAGATGTAACGCTTGTTGCTGTGGCAAATTGATTGTATGAAACTGATGCATGAAAGAGGAAATACCATTTATTTTCTATGAATGAAAGATTTATGATGCATGAAAGTGAAACTCTATATCTTTCTTATTTTTATCGTTTTTTTTTTTTTTTTTTTTTTTTTTTTTTTTTTTTTTTAACTGTGTACCAGAAATTAAACAGTTGTAAACAGATAATACACTCAATTGAATGTTATAGCTGCAGCATGAAAAAAGAAAAAAACGTTTCCACAATGAAACTTTTCAATCTGCAGCGCAGTGTGCGCTGATATCAAACTCCCTGGCACATTAAAATTGTGTGCCGGAACCGGGACTAGAACGTGGGATCTTTGCCTTTCGCTGGCAAGCGCTCTACCGACTGAGCAATCCCGACGCGACTCACTATGCCGCCTCACAACTTTACTTCCGCCAGTACCTCGCCTCCTACTTTCCAAATTTCACAGAAGCTCTCCTGCAAAACATGCAAGACTAGCACTCCCAGAAGAAAGGATATGTTGGAGACATGGGTTGGCCACAGCCTAGGGATGTTTCCAGAATGAAACTTTTCACTCTGCATGTTTCGCAGGAGAGGACACAGTTCGTAGTAATCGATGGTAAGGCATCGACTAAAACAGAAGTGATATCGGGCATTGCACAAGTTATTGTTATTGGTCCTCTGCTGTTCCTTATTTACATAAAAGATTTAGGGGAAAATCTAAGAAGCTCTCTTAGGTTGTTTGCAAATGACACCGTCATTTACCGTCTAGTAAAATCATCTGAAGATCTAAACCAATTGCAGAACGATCTGAATAAATTATCACTATAGTGTAAAACTCCCATGAACCACAGACATTGCCGAGGTGGGGTGGCTTGCGTGCCTCAACGATACAGATAGCCGTACCGTAGGTGCAACCACAGCGGAGGGGTATCTGTGGAGAGGCCAGACAAACGTGTGGTTCCTGAAGAGGGGCAGCAGCCTTTTCAGTAGTTACAGGGGCAACAGTCTGGATGATTGACTGAGCTGGCCTTGTAACATCAGCTAATGTGGCTTTGCCACACAGTTACTGCGAACGGCTGAAAGCAAGGGGAAACTACAGCCGTTATTTTTCCCGAGGACATGCAGCTCTACTGTATGAACATATGATGATGGCATCCTCTCGGGTAAAATATTCCGGAGGTAAAATAGTCCCCCATTCGGATCTCCGGGCGGGGACTACTCAGGAGGATGTGATCATCAGGAAAGACAATACTGGCATTCTACGGGTCGGAGCGTGGAATGTTATATCCCTTAATCGAGTAGGAAAATTAGAAAATTTAAAAAGGGAAATGGATAGGTTGAAGTTAGATATAGTGGGGATTAGTGAAGTTCGGTGGCAGGATGAACAGGATTTCTGGTCAGGTGAGTACAGGATTATAAATACAAAATCAATTGGGGGTATCACAGGAGTAGGATTGATAATGAATAAGAAAATAGGAATACGGGTAAACTACTAGGTCCAGCACAGTGATCGCATTATCATTGTCAAGATAGATACGAAGCCAACACCGACAACAGTAGTACAGGTTTATATGCCAACTAGCTCTGCCGACGATGAAGAAATCGAAGAAATATATGAGGAGCTAAAGGAAATTATTCAGACAATTAAGGGAGAGGAAAACTTAATTGTTATGGGAGACTGGAATTCGGTAGTAGGACAAGGAAGGGAAGGGAAGATAGTAGGTGAATATGGTCTGGGCAAAAGGAATGAAAGAGGAAGCCGCCTGGTAGAATTTTGCACCGAACATAATTTAGTTATAACAAACACCTGGTTCAAGGATCACAAAAGAAGGTTGTATACGTGGAAGAGACCAGGAGACACCGGAAGATACTAGATAGATTTTATAATGGTAAGACATAGATTTCGGAACCAGGTTCTACAGTGTAAGACATACCCAGGAGCAGATATAAACTCTGACCATAACTTGTTGGTTATGAACTGTAGGCTGAAACTAAAGAAACTACAGAAAGGTAGGAAAATAAGGAGATGGGACCTGGATAAATTGAAGGAACCTGAGGTTCTTAAGAATTTCAGAGGGAGCTTTAGGCAACAATTGACAGAAACAGGGGAAAATAAAACAGTAGAGGAGGAATGGGTAAAGTTGAGAGATGAAATAGTGAAGGTAGCAGAGGACAAAATAGGTAGGAAGGAAAGACCTACAAAAAACCCTTGGATATCACAGGAAATACTAAATTTAATCGATGAAAGGAGAAAATATAAAAATTCAGTAAATGAAACAGGCAAAATGGAGTACAGACGACTAAGAAATGAGATTGACAGGAAATGCAAAATGGCTAAGCAGGAGTGGCTAGAAGGCAAATGCAAGGATGTAGAAGAATGTATAAATAGGGGAAAAATAGATACAGCCTACAGGAAAATAAAAGAAACATTTGGAGATAAGAAAAACAGCTCTATGAATATTAAGGACACTAATGGAAAACCAGTTCTCAGCAAGGAAGGGAAAGCTGAAAGGTGGAAAGAGTACATAGAACACCTCTACAAAGGAAATGAACTTCGAGACAATATTGTAGGAAGAAGGTGTAGATGAAGCTGAAATAGGAGATACTGTACTGAGAGAAGAATTTGACAGAGCCCTGAAAGACCTAAGTCGAAACAAGGCCCCTGGAGTAGATGATATTCCCTCAGAGCTACTGAAGTCTCTGGGAGAACCAGCCAATTGTTTCACCTAGTATGTAAGATGTATGAGACAGGTAAAGTACCCTCAGACTTTAAGAAAAATGTTATAATCCCCATCCCTAAAAAAGCAGGTGCAGACAGGTGTGAAAACTACAGAACCATCAGTTTAATAAGTCATAGTTGCAAAATATTAACGCGAATTATATACAGAAGGATGGAAAAACTGGTAGAAGCCGACCTCGGAGAAGATCAGTTTGGGTTCAGGAGAAATGTAGGAACTCGGGAGGCAATACTCACTTTACGGCTTATCCTAGAAGATAGATTAAGAAAAGGCAAACCTACATTTCTAGCTTTTGTAGATTTGGAGAAGGCTTTTGACAATGTTGATTGTAATGAACTCTTTCAAGTTCTGAAGCAAGTAGGAGTAAAATATAGGGAAAGGAGAGTTATTTACAACTTGTACAAAAGCCAGACCGCAGTTATTAGACTCGAGGGGCATGAAAGGGAAGCCTTTCTCCAATGTTATTCAATTTGTATATTGAGCAAGCTATAAAGGAAAGCAAGGAGAAATTTGGTGAAGGAATTAGAGTTCAGGGTGAAGAATTAAAAACATTGCGTTTTGCCGACGACATAGTAATTCTGTCAGATACAGCAGGGGACCTGGAAGAGCAATTGAACGGAATGGACAGTGTGCTGAGAGGTGCATATAAGATGAACATTAACAAGAGCAAAACTAGGGTAATGGAGTGCAGTGTAAGAAAATCAGGTGATTAGGAATTAGATTGGGAAACGAAGCAATAAAAGAGGTAGATGAGTTTTGTTACTTGGGCAGTAAAATAACAAATGATGGTCGCAGTACAGAGGATATAAAATGCAGAATGGCAATGGGTAGAAAAGCGTTCTTGAAAAAGAGAAATTTGTTAACAGCGAATATTGATTTAAACCTAAGGAAATCCTTTCTCAAGGCATTTGTATGGAGTGTTGCCTTGTATGGGAATGAGACATGGACGATAAACAGTGCGGACAGGAAGAGGATTGAGGCTTTTGAAATATGGTGCTACAGAAGAATGCTGAAGATTAGGTGGGTGGATCGCGTAACTAATGAGGAGGTACTGAACAGAATTGGGGAGAAAAGGAATTTCTGGCATACCTTGACTAAAAGAAGGGATAGATTGGTAGGACATTCTTAGACATCAAGGAATTGTGAATTTAGCGTTGGAGGGAAGTGTATGGGGAAAAAATCGCAGGGGAAGACCATGAGATGGATACAGTATACAGTAAGCAGATTCAGACAGATGTAGGTTGCCATTCTTATGTGGAGTTGAAGAGGCTTGCTCAGGATAGGGTATTGTGGAGAGCTGCATCAAACCAGTCTCCGGACTGAAGACCACAACAACAACATAGTGTAAAATTGGCAATTGACTCTAAATAATGAGAAGTGCGAAATCGTCCACATGAGTACGAAAAGAAATCCGTTAAACTTTGTTTACAAGATAAATCAGTCGAATGTGAAGGCCGTGAACTCCACAAAATTTTGCTAGAACCCTTAAAAGATGCAGCAGAACTACTAAAGAGACTGCATACACTACGCTTGTCCGTTCTTTTTTGGAGTATTGCTGCCCAGTGTGCGATCCTTATCAGGTGGGTTTGACGGAGGACATCGAATGAGTCCAAAGAAGGGCAACTCGTTTCATATTGTAATTCTTCATGCTTTCCCGGCGAGATCTTGACATTTTGGATCAACGGGATTACTGCCGGATGTATGCGTCGTTCTGGCACAATATTTCGGCCGCGTAACTCGCTGCCTTCTTCAGGTGCTACCCTATTGTCACGATACAGGGGAGACAGCGTTACGTAAATGATACAGGCTCTAGGATGGGAATCATTACAACGGTGCTCTCCTGCAAAACATGCAAGACTAGCACTCCCGGAATAAAGGATATGTTGGAGACATATACTACTTACGAAACTCCAATCGCCAACATTCTCCTCCGAATGCGAAAATATATTGTTGACTCCCACTTAGGTAGAAATGATCATCAGAATAAAATACGAGAAATCAGAGCTAAAACGGAGAGATTCAGGTGTTATTTTTTCTGTGCGCTATTGGAGAATGGAATGGGAGATATATAGTATAACGGTGGTTCGATGAACCCTCTGTCAGGCACTTAAATGTCATTTGCAGAGTATCCCATGTAGATGTAAATGTCCCAGCTGTGTCACTTACTGTACTGTGTGACAAGTCGAAGCACTGGAGGTTGATCGGCTCAAAGTGAGATAATAAAATCAGAGGGTTGTCCCAATGTTTATGAGTGCTATTACAGATATGTCTGTTCTTTTCGGACATGTCTATAATTGTAAACACGCCCAAAACACAACAAGTAATGACAATTTCAATGAGGACGCATTCAAACGTTCGATCCTTTGCGGGAATCCAGTATAGGCCTCAAAAAAGAGGAATCATTGGGCAGAGGGCTAGAAGATGAGAATTTGGGTTGGAAGGGCAGCGTCCTGGATACCCTAACTGGTTAAGGCGACCGCTGGCTCGAAGCGGGAAATCCGGGTTTGAGTCCCGGTCCAGCACAAATTTTAAACTGTGTCGTTGAAATTATTTCAACCTCCAGGAACGGTCGAAATGTTTCAGTATTTAGATTTAGTTTATGATTGCGCTGTTGCTTTCAAGGTACATGATGTCTTCAAATCATTAGTTGTTTTAAATTTTATTCGTGCAGGTGGTTTTTATCATTCTATTTAAGTTTAGTGTTCGTCCTTCTCCTTTTCTCTTACCCATTACTTTCAGGCAAGAGTCCTTAACACGTACCTGAGTGACTAGATCATCCTTTTATTATTGTTATTCTCCAGCTAAACTCTGATAATTCGTTTTAAATCTTCCTCCCATATCATTTTAGTTATTCCTGTCCTTTTAATCTCTTTGACAATTAACAGCCCTGGTATAAATGTGGTCCTCACATTGTTTTAGAAATTTACAGAGTTACTGGCTTTATTCTCGCTGTGTGAATGGAAGCAGGGACCGATGAGCAATGTAGTTTGGTCCCTTGAACCCCAAACCATCAATCAATCAATCAAATCATCGGAGAAAAAACATTCACTAACACCCACAGATTATGTCTTGATCAAAGTTCCCCGAGATACATGTCACGAAGTAACTGCGCAAGTAACTACAGTTTACGGAACATCTAGAGAAATAGTTGAAATATTCTTCGTAAATGTGGTATCTACGGTCTTTGACTCCACGAATGGAGGAACATCTTGGGTGGTACGCATCAAATGGAGCTGTGATATGTTCGCAGAAAAAAGATGAGTATCATACCGCAATCATAGAAACTAATTACGCCATAATACACGTACTAAAATACCACGCCAATTCACGAAATACTAAAATGATATTGATTCAAATGATAGCTTCCTTTAGGGAAAGTGATAACAAGCCTTCACAACACAGTAAACATAAAATACGACACTCCAGGATAAAGAAATTTGAAACAGTTAATTTATAAAGATAATTCTTGTCATACTTATTAAAAATTTTTACTCTTCAAAAAATTGATATAATAATGTAATTTATTTGAGTCTGTCTTTTCGATGGGGAAAGGAAGGTAGCCATTTTCGTCATTGTGGGCATTCTGTGTGTGGAAGCTAAGGAGATATGTCGCCGTATTGTACGCACTATTTAGAGTCAAGGAAGACTTTGTATGTACAGGTACTTTGTATGGAGGCAGGACATGATGTTGTGAATAAACTAACGTAAACAAACGAACAAATAAGTACCATGCATTTCGCGAAAAATCGTGGCATTAAATATAAGAAATATTAATAGCTGCAGAAGCGGTTACTAAAACAGGGTGTTGATGTCATACGGTCAAACAATAACAAGCTAAGTAACTAGACTTTCAACTTCAATCTTCTTAAGTATACGCTTCTTGCACTGCTTTTCGTTGTTCTTCACTCTCGGCTTAGAAAAGAAAGTCCCTCATCAAGCAGGGGTGTCGTTAGAGGATGGGGGGAGGGGGGAGGGAGCGCAAGAAGGATGAAGAGGATGTTGATACACATCAATGGTATCAATCCGTTGGATGAAGAGAACAATGGCCAAATTAATTTTCTGAATTTATCGGTAATTAAATGAGTGGATGACCTCTGAGTCGTACACACACACACACACACACACACACACACACACACACACACACTGCTCGATACCTCAACAAGGAGTCAAATCATGATCCTAAACAAAAAAGAGGTGTCATGAAAACCTTGGTGGACAGAGCCAACAAAATCTGCGAGACAGCTTATTTCCTCCAGGATGACTTAAATCGCTAAAGGTCGGCTTTCAAGAGTAATGGTTATACCAGACAGGATATTGATTGAGAACTCCATGAAAGAGAATTCAGAACGCCTGAGCAACAACGGCAGACAACCTGAAAGCTTTCCTCCCTTTTATAGTTACAGATCGCACAGGGAAAGTTTTCGTCAACCGTAGGTTCGAAACGATCTTCATATCCACCACAGAATTCAAAGAATATTTAAGATCACCAAAAGACGCACGAAACCTCCTAGCAACACCTGGTGAAACGAGTACGTAATATAATTTTCACTTAATTTTTACCTGTCATACAGCTTCGAGCATGTTTTGTTATAAAAACCTAAGCTATAATTCCGTAGAAAACAAATTTATGTAATATTTTGTATCATTTCATTAATCGATATAACATACTGTACTCATTTTCATATATTTGCTGTAAACCAAAGACTGTTTTATCTTTGGAGTGTGTCTTGCACTCGCAGTTGTTGCGATTAAAGAGTCGCTGTGTGATCTTCGTGGAGGAGAGTCGATGTGTGACTGTCGTGTAGAATCATTGTGTGATTATGGTAGAGTTGAGTCGATGAGTAGTAGTCGTGGAACTGTCGAGTTTGTCTGTGTGTTGGACTTGAAGAATAAAAATTCGGAAATTTTAAGCCAGGTCTGCAAATGGTAATTTTTTTTATGGAAATTGTCTCAATTAAGGTAAAACTTGTATTTTTCTACTGTTACGTATGGTAGCCTGTATTTGAACTATTGTAGATGGTGTTTGTCTTCGTTTGCTAATGAATACTGTTTAGTGCAGCTTGCATTTATCATTTTACCCCGAGTCATTTTACCAGTTCCTCGTTCCTTTCACTAATTTGAATTGCAATCCGTCCTGATCATTTGATCATTGTTTCGTGTGATAGTGTCGCATAATTATTGTTTGTAAATTTATGTGCTAATTATAACAGTTCAGTGTAGGCATTTTATCATGATCAATTGGTCTATTACTGAGAGCAGGAAGTAGTTTGTTCATAAATCCAGTAAAGTTCATAGTTAAAAATTTTCTGTCTTAATGAAAGTTCAAATTATTAAGTCAGTTAAAGTTTGTAACAGTTAAAGTGATTTTCTGATCATAAGAGAAGTAGAACACGTAAAGAGATAAGAAATACTTGCGGTGAGTGATACTTGAAATCTTTACCAGATTTGTACTACATTTTATTACGTTGAGTCAATATGGTAATTGTTGTTTAGATAGGCACATTATCAAGTGCAGTGTCTTTGGTATCCAATTAACATCAAATATCTTTGTTTGACATCCTGTCTATTCAAATTACAAAATTATCACAGTAGTAGCACGCTGTTTTGTTGGCTCTCGCAGTCGAATTGTGTACGTATAGTCTGATTATTGGTATATGGTGCATGCTAACAGACCTGCATTTTTCATTTGCTCGTATTGTTTCTCACACACACGCGAGATTAATGTGTACACCAATTACGAATTTAATTACTGTTAACTTATTAATACTGTACAATTTAAAGTGTTATCCGCTGCGCATCAAACCGTACCACATACACATAATATTATTGCATTCCATGTCAGTTTCAATTTATTCTAACAGGACAAAGGAAGGTACTAAGTCTTATTGCTTAGTCAAGTTATTTTGTTGCCAAAACCACACCAGAAAATTTATTTGTGAATTTTAGCGGGCACGGTCACTTAACACACAGTGACACGCTTGTTCCCACATACACACATACTACCTGTAGCATTCATTATAAAAACACACTGCCGGCCGCGGTGGCCGAGGGGATTGAGGCGCTCCAGTCACGGTCCGCACGGCCACTACGGTCGGGGGTTCGAATCCCCCCTCGGGCATGGATATTTGTGCCGTCCTTAGTATTAAGTAGTTCATAAGTAGTTTGTAAGTTTAGGGACTGATGACCCCGTAGTTAAGTCCCATATACTCTACAAATATTTGAACATAAAAACACACTACTTATACTGAGGTATTGAATATTCGTGGCACACTGTGCTGGGCAACAAGAGACATGTTGAGGTCGTCCATCAGAATTTTGTGTCCAGTACCGTGGCTGACCCCTACCTCTGCTGTTAGTGTCTACCGATTGGGAAAGGCTAGCACACACCAACGCTGCAACATTCTGGATCTTGCGTTGCACTCTAACTGTTCGTGTCTGACCAGTAGGCACATCATCTTCCAAAAAATCCCGTCCATGCACAAAACGTCGCTGCCATCCAAACACAACACTGCGACTCAATGCGTCCTCACTGTACTCCTGCTGCATCACTTCCAACGTTTCAGCAGCGGTTTTGCCTAATTTCTGGCAGAACTTTATGTTTGCTCACTGCTGAAACTGTCACACATATGTCCGACATGCGCGTTCATCTCACCGACGCAACAACTACTGTATATCTGGTTACAGTGCATGACCTCAACTGTCTCTTGCAGGAACGAGCGACTAACTGACCTGGTACGAAACCACGGTGCCACCTATACGTTACAGTGCACAACAGGATCGTCATGCGATCAGTTTCAGAACTTAATGACTGTACTATGTACATCTACAGATTGAAAGTAGCCTGATTATTAAAATAAGCAAGATCTCTGACAGTAGAGATCTGCTAATGTAAGTTAAAACGCTCACTGCTGCTCTAAATTACTTTGAGTGGTCACAGTACATGCGCAACGGAAATTTATCTAACTGCTCACTCCCTAAGGGAGCAGCCAACATTTTAACAAATACAAAATGAATGTTAAAAATAAATGAATAGGTAATTAAACATGGGATGGGAAGCATGAAATCATAAAGTAGGGGTTTGATACTTTAAAATCATAATCTATCCAGAAAAATGAACAAGCAACTAAATGTGGAGAGACCAAATTAAGCACACACCTTGTACAAAAGTGAATTAAATAATGTAATTACTTCTTGTAATAAAATTGTTTCTGCCCTTTTTAAATATGGTCGTAACATGTGAGGAAATTTGCAAACACACAATGGGTAGCTGAAAGCACATTCATTCAGACACGTGCATAATGCTTGGTGGTACATTACTCTGCGGGTAAACTTGATAACAGCGGCAAAACGAAGCATTGGCGGTGTCTTGACGAGATGGCAGGTGTATTGATCACAAATTTTAAATATACTGTGCACTGAACTAACTCATGTTTGGGGAGGCAGCGGCTCACTATTCTTAAGTACCATGTGATGTGTGACCAAGCCGAATTTCATAGCATTTACAAACAGAAATTAATTTAGAATAAGCAAGTAAATTGCACCTGAGAATTTGCATGCAAGAATGCTAGTGTTAACAAAAGTATGGCTGAAGGTTGAAGTAGCGACCATTACAAAAGCATGCGGTGTAGTCGGTCATACAAGACAGGAAAGACAGACTCAAGCTAGAAAATCTGAGAAATATTTAGCATACTTGCAGATACAGACGTGGCGTGAAAAGTTATTTAAAAACACGAAATAAAATCAAAGGTTTACACAAAGGCTGAAGGCCACACACATGAATTCTAACTTGAGCAAAACCGAACACACAATCATCACTGGAATGAAAATGCAAATAATAAATTTGCACTGAATTTACTCGAGTTCTGTAAATTAAGAAACACTTTGCCTTGCATAGTGAAAGAGTTACTCAAGAGAACTATCACTGAAAAACCAAGACTGCCTGATCACAAAGAGAGCAAAGTCCTAACAGCATGCCTTCCCCCTCAGCATGATATGGCAGAGTACTTACTTCCACAGTCGTCAGAGCCAGAAAGAAATGTGAAGCTCTAAGGCCATGGAAAACCCTTCCACCCCCATACACCGGATATAGAGCGCGCTGAAGGCGACGCAGAATACGTTCAGAGACTAGTGTTTACCAACCCTTGCTGCTTGGCCAAGACAGTACCCTCTACATCCGCACCCAACGAGGTCTCCTGTCACCTCTCTCGTCCAAGATTAGGTTGGTACGACATTAAGAGCATGGTCACCTCGCCATCTTGCCAAGTAAGCTTGTCTCTGGGCATCCAGCAGACACCGACGCAGACGACAAACGAAGCCATGCATTCTTCAGCGAAACAATGCCTAAAGCGCGAGGCGGCGATTGTAAGCCATTGCGCGGCAGTCTGTCAATATTAAGAGCAACCCTCCACATTCACATGAACACACAAGTTCAATCACATGGGTGGAAACATATATAAATATGGGGCACTGATCATTAATAAAAAGAATAAAATAATTAACACACAGATTACATTAATGGTTAATGACTAAATCAAATTGGAACACGACCACACATTCAGTGCACGTGTTTCAATATGTACTCTGCTACTCACATTTCACTGCCTGGCACAGGGTTCATCGGACCACTTACATAACATTTCTCTACCATTTCATTCTCTAATATTGCGTAGGAATAAGGAACACGTAACACTTTCCGTTTTAGATTCGACTTCTCTTATTTTATTTTGATAAGCATGTCTCCTCATGTAGGTGGGTGCTAGCAAAATATGTTCGCATTCGGACTAGAAAGATGGTGAATTTCGCAAATACATCTCGCTGCGACGAATAATGCCTTTCTTTTCATGGATTCCACCATCCCCATATTTCCATGACACTCTCCCCCTATATCACAATAATACGAAACGAGTTGCCCTTCTCTGAACATTTTCCATTTCCTCCGTCAGTCTCACTTGGTTGTGATCGCACAATGCACAGTAATACTCTAAAATAAGATGGACAAGTGTAATGAAGGGCCGGCCGCAGTATCCGAGCGGTCTGCGGCGCGCCAGTCACAGTCTGCACGGCCGCTACGGTCGGGGGTTCGAATTCCCCCTCTTTAGTATAAGGTAATTCATAAGAGTTTGTAAGATTAGGGACTGATGACCCCACAGTTAAGTCCCTTAAGCTTAACAAACATTTGAACATTTGTAATGTAGGCAGTTTCTTCTAAGTGTTTTACCATTGAAACGTAGCCTTTGGTTCCCCTTCCCTACGATGTTTTCTGTGTGTTCTATCCAATTCAAAATGTTCAAATGTTTGTTAAGCTTAAGGGAATTACCTACGGTGTCATCAGTCCCTAAACTTACAAACTACTTATGAACTACTTACGAACTAGGACGGCACAAATATCCTTGCCCGAGGGGGGGGGATTCGAACCCCCGACCGTAGTGGCCGTGCAGACCGTGACTGGAGCGCCTCAGTCTCCTCGGCCACCGCGGCCGGCTTCTATCCAATTGTTCGTAATTGTAATTCAGAGGTATTTACATCTAAATGTACATTTATATACCTGAATTTAGGGCTGAATATCGTGTAAATGCTGTTTAACGGATTTCTTTTGGCGCTCCTATTGACGACTACACGCTTTTAATTATTTTGTATCAACAGTCAATTTTTGCTTCTTAGAGTTAGCTTACGTAAATCATTTTGCGGGTGCTTTTGATCTTCGGGTGTTCCATAAATACGACAGCCCCTCGAGCCGAGTTGCAGTAGTCGAATGACCTGGAAAGGAAACGCCAGGAAGAAGTTTTAAACATCGACCATATCCTCTCTGGCCGGAGGTCTTAACTGGATAAAGCGCTGGCCGTGAAAGTTTACTCTGTATGATATTAGTAAACTGCCTCCGTGCCTTGACCCACTATACGCATGTGAGATGCTCCTCAGTGGCTCGCGACGAGACGCCGTATTAGGGAACAGTAATTACAGTTTCTGGGCAAGCTTCTGAGCCATTACCCCAACCGCAAAAACTGTCTGACCAAACCATGAGTCATGCAGACAAGTATTACACAAGCGTATTACAGTATGCAAGGTGTAAACGATAATCGTTTACAACGAACTACAGTGTTGTACGGAAAGTCGAGACAAACAATTTGATACGGGAGACTTGAGGTCCATCAAGCTAGGAAACAACCTCAAATTGCCCTTAAATAGCAACCTAAACCACAACTCACGCGCACCGCGCGATGATTAGAATATCTTCTCTCCAGGTCGTGTTCTTATAAATTTTAACACCGACGTTTATCGTTTGTGTATGTCATGAATTTGTGAACAGCCAAAAATTAAGTTACATTGTTTTATTTCAAAGGCCTTATTTGTACGAAATAACTATGTTTGTTAGGGTTTAAATCTAATTTGGAATGTCATTGGTTTTTGCTACAAGTTGTTCAAAAGTCTTTTCCTATTATTACTGTCGCAGAAAATAATTTAATCAATCTAAACATGTTATATATTGTGTGTGTGCTTTCCATCTCCTCGGAAACTTGGTACACGTGTTTCTTATTATCGGACAACAATCGCTGTGTGCTTAGGAGTCAACTACGACAAAGTTCCGAAGATATGACATCATAAACAATGAAATTCGTAAAAAAAAACTGCCACATCTAATGGATAGATTTCAATGAACCTTAGTACAAAACAGATTAATATCAGGAACCAGTCGCTGGGGATAAAAATGACACACAGCACGCAATACACGAGATATGACGTTACAGGAGTGAAAACTACCCCACCATAAGACGCATGAGCCGTCCGCGGTGGCCGAGGTGACTGAGGCGCTCCAGTCACGGTCAGCATGGCACCCCCTCGGACATGGATATTTGTGCCGTCCTAGTTCGTAAGTAGTTCATAAGTAGTTTGTAAGTTTAGGGACTGATGACCCCGTAGTTAAGTCCCATAGACTATACAAACATTTGAACATTTGATTTGAACCTCCTACTTACTAGATATGCACTTTAGACCACCACCCTGGCAATTTGCTATGCATTTCACAGGGAACACTGAGGCAGAATTAAAGTACGTGGTGTGGAGGGAGACGTGCTTTAAGACAGTCCGTGTAGTCGCTTTGGCTGCAAGGCTGTGTTAGCTGAGTGGTCTAAAGTGCCTGTCTAGGAAGTAGAATGTCCCAGGTTCAAGCCGGCCGCGGTGGCCGAGGAGACTGAGGCGCTCCAGTCACGATCTGCACGGCCACTACGGTCGGTGGTTCGAATCCCTCCTCGGGCATGGATATTTGTGCCGTCCTAGTTCGTAAGTAGTTCATAAGTAGTTTCTAAGTTTAGGGACTGATGACCCCGTAGTTAAGTCCCATAAGGTTAACAAACATTTGAACATTAAGACGCATGAATAACGAGTCTTCATTCGCACACAACTTGATAATACGAACACTAAGTGACTTGCAACAAAAGTTGTACATAATTTCAAACCTTTACGTAACTTCCTCGCTGCAAACTCGAAAAAAGTTATGAAAGGAAAGAAGTTTACTGCTTATTACTTTTCTGCTGATCATGCAGTAAAACGACAACATTCGGCAAGATGTCACAATTTATTACTTCTACACTACTGATTATATTTAAAAAAACTTTTGCAGGCGGTATAGCACGGAATGTATCTACGATATATCATAGTACGACACACAGTTCATGACATTTGTGATCATAAATGAATTGCTTTAAGAAAACTGCCCTTTCACGCATGAGTTTCCGATTTTTTATGTCTTACCTACTAACTTTATTTGCGACATACTTTGCAGGCAGTGTGCGCAGATACCGCTAAATGTATCTGTGAACGATAAATGTAGGCTATCTGTGAAATTCTATCAGGAGATATGCCATCAGAAACAATGAAATGCTTAAAAAACTGCCAATGTAATTTATTACGTCTTTGCTACCAACTCCATTCGCAACATATATCGCAAAGTGTTTGCTAATATTGCACTATACTAACGTGGAAAATTATATTATTGTATGACTCATAGTTCAGTAGATATGACGCGATAAGGATTGAGCTGCACGAAAACGAAACTGAAATGGAATTGGGTACAAAGCGAAGGGCAGAGAGAAGAAGTATATCGAATAACACAAGGAAGAAATGAATACGCTCCCGGACAACTGGTCCTGTGCCCACAACCTGCTCGACGTTGTTTATATTTTGCATGGACTGCTCAGTTTTTATATTTTGCTTGCTTTTTTCGTAGTTCCACACAACTTCTTCCAGTTTTCTCGATTGACCTGTGTTCAGTTTATCAAGGCCTATCCACTGCGCCAACTTACAAATAACTCTGAGGTGGGTGCGATGGGGAGGTTCCCTTGTTAGTAACCTCAGCGATAAAAAAAAAAGTTTATTACACAGCTTGTGCAGAAACTAGGTAGTTTTGGTATTGAAACCAGGATTCCGGATGACGATGCAGATGTTTAAATTGTTGCAAAAGCAATAAATGCATCAAAATTTTACCGGCAAGTTATTACAGTGGATCTATATGTAGATCTTCTTGTGCTACTTATTGCTTTTTCTCCAGACGACACAGACATAATCCTGATGAAGAAAGATAAAGGTAGCATCAGAACAAGGTGTTACTGTGATACAGTGATTCCTCACTCATTCATGAATGCAAGAATTGAGTAAACGGTTGCGACAGCACTTCAGCCTTGTTTGGGAAAGGAAAGCTCCAAGCTTTTCAACTATTCAACCGGTATCCCCATCTTCATTATATTCCACGGATATTCAACCATGCTGCTTCCTCTCCTTATACCATTGCAAAAGCAGGAGAGAAATTTATAGTCTCTGTACACGAAAAGATTAGAGAGTCCTGGTGACAACTGAAATGCCATTCGATTTAAATGTTTTAATGTACTTATGGGTCAGGCAAACAATGCTGTTATCCTCTCGTTTGCCATCCACCACTGAAGCAGGATGCCTCCACTCTTACCGAGTTTAGCTATAAGTCTAGCTACGGCTGGGGAACAACTTGGAGCCTAGAAACTGGGGCTGGAGGAAATCAAACTCTTCCCTCTCCCCGATTCACATGGAACGACCACCTGCTCCGGAGAAAATGCTGCTACTGATTTCATGCGGCTGCACTCAAGGCTGCGGAAGAAGGTGCGGATGTGTGAAGGCTGAAGTAAAACGCACAATAATGTGCAAAAACTGTCGTGGACAAAGCTACACTTATGTGCTCGAAGTGATTTTACAGAAGATTTTTATGTGAAAAAATATTCACAAGAATTTTTTTATATATATATTGTGGTATTTTCATTGTCTATATGCTGTACATATGATTGTAAATAAAACAAAAGTAGTTATTGATTAAGGTATCTTGAATGACAGCAACCAGTCGCCTTTTATACAACATGTTTTTATGGTTTTTTTCCCATAACCGGTTTCGATATGCCTAGCATATCATAATCAGATGGTGAACGGTTTATTTACATTACAAGTGGTGTACAGTGGGATTTATGCATCAGTTACAATTACAAAAAATAATAATAATAATAATAATAATAATAATAATAATAATGACTTAGGCCTAAATGTTGCTACTTACAATTTGTGATATCCATAAATCCATTGTCACAATTGGTAGCATGAACACATTAATTCTACTGCTATGCACTTCGCACATCTTACACAACAAAACTGATACATTCACATATTTATTGTGCTGCTAAAAACTTTAGACATATTATACTACACAGTTTCCACACACTATACATCTACATCTACATGGGATACTCTGCAAATGCCTGGCATCGAACCACAATTATACTATTTATCTCCCATTCCATTCTCGAATAGCGCGCGGGAAGAAAGAACACCTGAATCACTCTGTCCGAGCTCTGATTTCTCGTATTTTATTCTGATGTTCATTTCTACCTATGTAAGTGGGAGTCAACAATATATTTTCGCATTCGGAGGAGAACGTTGGCGATTGGAGTTTCGCAAGTAGCCCACGCCGCAGAGATAAGCGCTGTTGTAATGATTCCCATCCCAGATCCTGTATCATTTTCCGTAACGCTGTCTCCCCTGTATCGTGACAATACGAAACAAGCTGCTCTTCTTTGAACTCTTTCGATGTCCTCCGTCAAACCCACCTGATAAGGATCCCACACTGGGCCGCAATACCCCAAAAATGGACGGACAAGCTTAGTGTATGCAGTTTCTTTTGTAGTTCTGTTCCATGTTTTAAGGGTCCTGCCAACAAAACGCAGTCTCTGGTTCACCTTTCCCACGATATTATCTACGTGTTCTTTCCAATTTAAGTCTGAAGTAATAGTAATTCCTACGTATTTTGGGGAGTTTACGGCCTTCACATTTGATTTATCTTGTAAACAAAGTTTAACGGATTTCTTTTCGTACTCATGTGGACGACTTCACACTTTTCATTATTTAGAGACAATTGCCAATTTTTACACCATACTGATATCTTATTCAGATCGTTCTGCAGTTGGTTTTGATCTTCAGATGAATTTACTAGACGCTAAATGATGGCGTCATCTGCAAACAACCTAAGAGAACTACTTAGATTTTCCCCTAAATCGTTTATGTAAATAAGGAACAGAAGAGGACCAATAACACTAACCTGTGGAACGCCCGATATCACCTCTGTTTCAGTCGATGCCTTACCATCGATTACTACGAACTGTGTCCTCTCTGACAAAAAATCCCCTATCCAATCGCAAATTTGGGGCGATATACCATAACCACGCAATTTGATTAAAAGCCATTTGTGAGGTACGGTGTCAAAAGCTTTCTGGAAATCCAGAAATACGGAATCGATTTGCGAAACCTTTGTCGATAGCACCCATCACTTCGTGTGAATAAAGAGCTAGTTGTGTTTCGCATGAACGATATTTTCTAAATCCGTGTTAATCATGGGTCAATAGGTCGTTCTGTTCGAGATAATTCATAATATTTGAACACAGGATATGTTCCAAAACCCTGCTGCAAATTGACGTCAATGAAATAGGCCTGTAGTTTAGTGGGTTACTCCTACTGCCTACAGATGTAAACAAAGCAAAGATCTTCGCCAAAGATGTTGTGCAAAGATTTTGTATGGGTATATCACCCTTTGGTTGACACTTGCATTATTTGGTAATTATATATTTGATTTAGTATATTTCATAAGCTTAAATTATATATAGCCAAGAGTGCGTCCGTGCAAAAATAAATAAATAAATAAAAATTAAAAAATATGTGGAATCTTCTTTCCTTCAGTTTCCAAATATTTGAACTATATAAGGGTTATTTTCGTTGTCTACGTAATCGATAAAACTAGGAATAAGGAACTATTGTATTTGCTTGAGTTTCTTCGTCGTATTTGTGGATTATGAGCAAAATTTCGAAATCAGATGTAAAAAAAAGAACCTATGCTCAGAGGTTAGTTGTTTCATATTTTGTTTACGACGTGAATCATCAAATAAGTTCTGAATACTCAAGTATGAATTTCTGACGAAAACTTGTGATTTTGTAAATTTATCTACTTATACAAGAAATAAGGCTCTTCTCAAATGGAGTGTTCCCTCAAGTTCGTATGTGTTTCTGGTGTCAAAAAATTACCAGTTTCGGTTTCTTCGTTTTGGTATATAACAAGGTACCCAACTCCGTACAATTTTCTTGCATAGTTGGCTTTCTGAAACAACTGAATGCCTTTTACATGTTTTTTCGTTCTACCAGTCACAATTTCGCTTCTTCAAGCTTCTAATTATCACATATGTCAAAAATATTAACAAAAATAATATAGGCGGGACTTACGGAAGACATTGAGAAGGTTCAGAGGAGGGCAGTTCGTTTTGTTTTATCACGTTACGGGGAAGACAGTGTCACGGAAATGTTGCATGAATTGGGGTGGAAATCATTAAAAGAAAGATGTTATTCATTGCGGCGTGATCTGTTTACGAAGTTTCAATTACCGACTGTCACTTCTGAATATGAAAATATTTTGCTAGCCCCACCTAATTAGGGAGGCATGACCATCCCAATAAAATAAGAGAAAGCAGATCGAAAACGGAACGATTTAGGTGTTCTTTGTTCCCGCGCGCTATTAGGGAATGGAACGGTAGAGCCGGCCGCGGAGGCCGAGGAGACTGAGGCGCTTCAGTCACGGTCTGCACGGCCACTACGGTCGGGGGTTCGAATCTCCCCTCGGGCATGGATATTTGTGTCGTCTTTAGTATAAGGTAGTTCATAGGTAGTTTGTAAGTTTAGGGACTGATGGCCCCGTAGTTAAGTCCCATAAGCTTAACAAACATTTGAACATTTTTGAACGGTAGAGAAAAGTTATGAAAGTGGTTAATGAACCCTCTGCCAGGCCCTTGAATGTGATTTGCAAAGTATCTATGTAGATGTAGATAACCAACTAAAAAGTAAAATTGAGCAGAATTGGAATGAAGATAAATTTTGATTTCGACAGAATAGAAGAGCAAGGAAGGATATCTTAATGTTAGGACAAATCTTGGATAAAATGCTGGACCTAAAAAGACCACTGTTTATTGCTTTCGTGGACTTGGAAAAAGCCTTCGATAACGTGAATTGAAATGTTCTGATAGAAATTATGACTAATGTTGGTCTAGATTTCAGAGATAATCGGATAGTACATGGTATGCAGCCATAAGCAAATTACAACTGGCATTAAGATTAATGATGTATCATTGAAACAAGTTAATGTGTTCACCTACTAAGAAAGTAAAAACACACCAGATGTCAAAAGTTCAGCAGACATTAAAAGCAGAATATCGCAAGCATTCAACAATAAACTGATGGTTCTTACGTCAATAAATATAAAATGATGGAGTGTGCCACTGTATGGCTCTGAAACTATGACACTCGGCATTTGCGACAAGAGAAGACTAGAAGCTTTTGAATTGTGGTGTTGGACGAGGATGCAGAATATTCCTTGGACAGAAGATATTACAAATGAAGTTCTTAGAGGAATCGACGAAAAAAGAGCACTTTTTAAAACTGTAATAAAGAGAAGAGACGAGTTAATAGGTCATTTGTATTGCCCACAGTGACTTTATAATCAATGTTATGGATTAACGATGTATTAGATTCACGACTTCCTATCAGAAATGACACAGTTCGTAGTAATTGACGCTAAGTCATCGATGAAAACAGAAGTGATATCACTACAATTCCCCAGGGAAGCGTTATAGGTCCCCTACTCTTCCTTGTGTTTATAAATGATTTAGAGGACAATCTGAATAGCCCCCTTAGTCTGTTCGCGGATGATGCCGTTTTTTATCGGTTAATGGAGTCAACAGAGTATCAAAAGCCACTGCAAAGCGCTTTAGACAAAATTTATACATGGTGTTAAAATTTCCAATTAACACTAAATGCCGGCCGCGGTGGCCGAGGTGACTGAGGCGCTCCAGTCACGGTCAGCACGGCCACTACGGTCGGGGGTTCGAATCCCCCCCCCCCCCCGGGCATGGATATTTGTGCCGTCCTAGTTGGTAAGTAGTTTGTAAGTTTAGGGACTGATGACCCCGTAGTTAAGTCCCATAAGCTTTACAAACATTTGAACATTTTTAACACTAAATAGTGAAAAGTGTGAAGTAATACACATGACCACTAAAAGAAATCCGCTGAACTTCAGTTACACGATAAATCAGTCAAACCTTAAGGCCGTAAATTCCACCAGATACCTAGGAGTTACAATTACGAACAAGTTAGACTGGAGAGAACACATAGAAAACATTCTGGGGAAGGCGAACTAAAGGTTACGTTTCATTGGCAGAACGCTTCGAAGATGCAACAGCCTCACAGCTACATCACACTTGTGCTCAGTGTGTGACCCTCACCAGGTGGGACTGACGGAAGACATTGAGAAGGTTCAGAGAAGGGCAGCTCGTTTTGTTTTATCGCGTTATAGGGGGGAAAGTGTCACGGAAATGTTGCACGATTTGAGGTGGAAATCATTCAAAGACATTATTCGTTGCGGTGAGATCTATTTGCGAAATTTCAGTCATCGACTTTTACTTCTAAATGTGAAAATATTTTGCTAGCACCCACCTACATAGGGACACATGACCATCGCAATAAAATAAGAGAATCAGGTCGAAAACGGAACAATTTAGGTGTTCTTTCTTCCCGCGCGCTATTAGAGAATGGAACGGCAGAGAAAGGTTATGAAAGTGGTTAATGAAACCTCTGCCAGGCAGTTGAATGTGATTTGCAGAGTAACTATGTAGCTGTAGATAACAAAATAAAAAGTAAAATTGAGCAGAATTGGGATGAAGATAAATTTCGATTTCGACAGAATAGAAGAGCACGGAAAGATACCTTAATGTTAAGACAAATCATGGATAAAATGCTGGACCTAAAAAGACCACTGTTTATTGCCTTCGATGACGTGAATTGAAATGTTCTTATAGAAATTATGACTAATGTTGGTCTAGAGTTCAGAGAAAATCGGATAGTACATGGTATGCAGCCACGAGTAAATTACAACTGGCATTAAGATTAATGACGTATCATTGAAACAAGTTAATGTGTTCACCTACTTAGAAAGTAAAAACACACCAGATGTCAGAAGTTCAGCAGACATTAAAACCAGAATAGCGCGAGCCTTCAACAATAAGCCGATGCTTCTTACATCAAGAAATATAAAATGGTATGTGTAGAGTGTGGCACTGTACGGCTCCGAAACTTTGACACTCGGCATTTGCGACAAGAGAAGACTAGAAGCATTTGAATTGTGGTGCTGCAGGAGGATGCAGAAAATTCCTTGGACGTCAAATATGACAAATCAAGAAGTTCTTAGAAGAATCGACGAAAAAAGACCACTTTTGAAAACAATAATGAAGAGAAGAGACAAGTTAATAGGTCATCTGTATTGGCACAATGAGTTTATAGTCAATGTTATTGAAGGAATGGTTGAAGGAAAAAGAGGCAGAGGAAGACCCAAATTGCAGTACCTGAAGTAGAATGAAAAAGACACAGAAGGGGAATCATATCAGAAAATGAAGAGACTATCCGAGAACGGAGAGGTGTGGAGGAATTGCTGCTAACCAATCTTCGGATTGACGCCGGTCCAAAGCGATTATACGGCGCCAGTGCCAAAAATGTGAGTGGGTTTCGAACAGACACAACGTGGGAGAAGGCGTTGCATGCTCCCACGTGGACAACGGAAGGTTAACGTGGGTAGTCTCCACCTTCGCCTTTATGACTGCTTCGACTTGAAACTACTGCCTTCTTAAATTAATGTCCACAAATACGCGCTATGAACTAGAGTGCATAATTTGCGAATATAAATGTTTAGAAAGGAGTAGTCGTCTTCAATTTCTAAAGTCAAAATTCGCTTCATTTGAATTCTCTGAGAAGCTGATGCCAATATTGTCCTCGGTGATCTGATGAATCATCCGCAAGTTGTCAATATGAGGTCAGATTAAAATGATCTCCTAATTTAGATTACCATAAATACATTTACTGTACGTATCCAGAGCACATATCGTTTACAAAGCATGGCAGCCACCTTGTCTCCTCAGTGTCACTCATGTACAAAGATCTTTAATAGCAAAGATAAAACTAATATTGAGTTACCACCCCCTCCCCTTTAACATCTTACATTTGCTTTTATACCAAATTACGAGTACAATCTTTGATTTTAAGTTCAAATAATTTATTTAAAACAATACTTTTGTCAACAGACATTGATATGGGAGAAACAAAGTTTGTGGGGGATTGTTTTGAATAATCATGTGATTGTATAATGTAAACAAAAGAAGTCATTAACATGGTGAAATAGACATTTTGAATAGGTCTTGATCCCGAATCTTTTATTGCTTGTACTACGTTTAGGGGAATTTATAAAATATTACATCATTTACATTGAAATACCAGATGTTTTCTGTGTCGAAATTGACCTAGTGAATATTTAGGTTTAAGCAATGTTTACTGAATGTAGATATTCATGATATGGAAGTATTGACGTATTTTGAGTTGTTTTTATCTAATAAAACAGAACGAAAATATAATTTGCTCATGGCAGGGAGCAATCTTATACATGTATTTGTGAATGATGAAATGGCAAGAGCGCAGTATTTCGTCTTTATTTATAACAGACCACCGGTTTCGATGTACATAGACATCATCTTCTGATCTCTGCACTAAATAGTAACATTATTACGTAAATGCATATTGTAGACAGCTGAATAGTACTGGTGGGTCATCACACATTAAAATATGCCTTTTGGTTGTCAGATATAAAACTCGTGCAGTCACTCACAACTGTACAATATGGTGGTTCTTTATGTGTATATGGCTACACGAGTTTTATATCTGACAACCAAACGGCATATTTTAATGTGTTACGACCCACCAGTACTATCCAACTTTCTACAATATGCATTTATGTAATAATGTTATAATTTAGCGCAGAGACCAGAAGATGATGTCTATGCACATCGAAACCGGTCGTCTGTTATAAATAAAGACGAAATACCACGCTCTTGCCATTTCATCATTCACAAAGAACGAAAATATGCGGTAAATAATCATAAACGTTTACTTTCCGTAAGTTTGTGAACTTTTTAACTATTCTGAAATAAAATGATCAAATGCTTGTAAATCTAAGAGACGTAACTACTTTGGTCATCAAACTATCTAACTTATGCTAAGAACAACACACACCCATGCCCGAAGGAGGACTCGACCCTCCGACGACGAACAGCGGCGCGCTCCGCAGCAAGGAGCCTTAAAGCGCTCGGCCACTCCACCGCGGCATTCTGTAGTTGAATAATATTTTGCTAATCCTTTTGATAAGCGATGCAATCATATTGGCGTTTGTAAACATTTGTATATTGACTGAATTTTACATAAATAACAGATTTTAAATGTGGTGTCGAGTAGCCTAACATTGGTTTCTCCTTCTTACGTGCTGTTACAAACTCTTCAGAGGGATTCTTAGAGGAGATGTTTCGTGTCCTTTGAGTATTTTCATCCCATTATTTTCTGAGGAGCGCAAAGCAGAAAATGTAGTGATGTCGGACATTGACTTCTGTAACGGAGTAGTCGTTCTGACCCATCCGAAACACGACACTTAAATCAGTAAATGAATGCATCCTGAGCAGCACAACCTCTGAAACTAAAGTTCGGTAAATAGTCCTGTAACATTTATGTAATGATCTATGACCTGCAGTTTCCTTCCTGTCCATAGATATAGTTCAAATCAAAATTAAAATGTTTGTAAAGCTATGGACCTAACATCAATGGTCCTCAAGAGATCTCGGACTTTTAGGTTCTAAAAATCTTAAATTAGGTATCTAAAATAGGTTCTTTCACTTAGAAAAATAGGTTACAAAAATCAGTAAATAGGTGACCAAGATCTGACAATTTTGCTATCAAGACAGATAAATAGATTGACAAAAATCTACATTATTTTATTGTCCATATCCATAATTACAGTCACATTAAATACATTTCCAGATTTTCCGTTGAGAATGAGCGTTCTACATGTCACCGGAGCATATTTAAATTACGGAAATTGGCGAAATGGCATCGCACACTTATGTTCTGCTGTTTTACCTCGTAAGATGACAGCCCACTGCCGGTTTAAAATTTTTGTCAGAATCTGCCTTGTCTTCCAATAGAACCAGTTATCGACTAGTGTTTTCTAAGTAGCAGTGAAAACCAGAACAGTAGTTTGTCATACAAATTGTATTTGACTAAATTTGCAAGGAAAAGGTTCAGTCAGCTTTCATCACGAAAGAAGGTATTTTACGATTTTTAAAAATGAGGTACAATCAGGTTCTAACATGACATTTTACGTAATACAAAATTAAAATTTTCGATAAAATACTTGCGTAAGTTTTATATATATATATATATATATATATATATATATATATATATATATATATATATATATATATTCTTCCAAAGCCAGTATGATTCGAGGGAATAGGAAGTAGTCTGGAGGATTGAGATCCGGCGAGTATGGTAGGTGTTCAAGTTGCAGTACCTCCTTTCTTGTCGGGAACTATTTGAAAATATGGCGGAGTATGGGCGAGCGTTGTCGTGCAACTTTAACAACCACCATAATCGTCCGATCTGTATCCTCTAGGTTTTTCTTATTCCCTTGACTCAAACTCTCTTTGAAAGGAAAGAGATTTGTCGATAGTCCTGTCATCCAGAAAAACGTGACGAGGCTTTTGAACACCAGCTCATGGGAAGGCTTCGTGCAAAGTTTCCAGGACTTGTATATCAGAGCTGAGTGGTGCATAGTTATAACAGGTGAATATTTCGATGGCCGCGGCGGAATATCTGAGCACTCTAAGGCCCCTTGCTGAGGAGTGGTGGGCGTTTACCGTCGGAGGTTCAAGTCCTCGCCGAGGAGACTGAGGCGCTCCAGTCACGGTCTGCTCGGCCACTACGGTCGGGGGTTCGAATCCCCCCTCGGGCATGGATATTTGTGCCGTCTTTAGTATAAGGTAGTTGATAAGTAGTTTGTAAGATTAGGGACTGATAACCCCGCAGTTAAGTCCCATAAGCTTAACAAACATTTGAACATTTTCAAGTCCTCCCTCAGGCGTGTGTGTGTGTGTGTTGCTATTAGCATAAGTTAAAGTGGTTTGTAAATTTAGGGATTGATGCATAGACCTCGGATTTTGTTTTTGTTTCTCGTTAAATAAAGGCAATGAAAGTTGTACACTAATTACTACAATTTATGATCGAAAGAGCTAGTTCTATAACACCTAAAAATACTGTTATAAAACTAGCTATTTCGATCATAAATTGTCGTAATTCGTGTACAACTTTCATTGCCTTTATTTAACGAGAAACAAAATAGGTTTTAACCTAAAATCCGAGGTCTAGTCATCAATCCCTAAATTTACAAACCACTTTAACTTATGCTAATAGCAACACACACACACACACACACACACACACACACACACACACACACATATGCCTGAGGGAGGACTTGAACCACCGACTGTAAACGCCCACCATTCCGCATCAAGGGTCCTTAGAGCACTCGGCCATCGAAATATTCACCTGTCATAACTATGCACCACTCAGCTCTGATATACAAGTCCTGGAAACTTTGCACGAAGCCTTCCTATGAGCTGGTGTTCAAAAGCCTCGTCACGTTTTTCTGGATGTCAGGACTATCGACAAATCTCTTTCCATTCAAAGAGAGTTTGAGTCAAGGGAATAAGAAAAACCTAGAGGATACAGATCGGACGATTATGGTAGTTGTTAAAGTTGCACGACAACGCTCGCCCATACTCAGCCATATTTTCAAACAGTTCCCGACAAGAAAGGAGGTACTGCAACTTGAACACCTACCATACTCGCCGGATCTCAATCCTCCAGACTACTTCCTATTCCCTCGAATCATACTCGCTTTGGAAGAAGAAGGATTTAACGATATTCTTGACATCCAACAAAACGTGATGACGCTTTTTACACCATCTCAAAGGAAGACTTCGTGCACAGTTTCCAAGATGTTTATCGAAGGATCAGTGGTGCATAACTACGTAAGGTAACTATTTCGAAGAGCTGTGAGGTAACTGTAGCTCATAGTTCTTCTACGTTAATGTTACAGGACTATTCAGCGAACATGATTGTCTGAGGTTGTGTTTAGTCTCAAAATTATCTACGATAGTAAGTATAGAGCTAAACGTAGAATTAAAATTTGTGTCACGGACGGAGTTCGAAGGAGTAATTTGCATATTATGCGAATGCCAGATGGACAATATAGAAAATTTCTATGAGACGGGTAAGCTTCTTTCTGTGAAACAGCACGGGTTTAGAAAACATTGTGTGCAACTCAATTTGCCCTTTTCTCACATATTTTGCGAGCCGTGGATGAAGCGCTACAGGCAGATTGTGTTTCTCTCGATTTCAAAAACGTGTTGACGTGGTGCCGCACTGCAGACTGTTAACGAAGATACGAGCTTATGGAATAGGTTCACTGATTTGTGACTGGCTGGAACACTTTTTAAGTAATAGAACGCAGTACCTTGTTCTCGTCGGCGAGTGTTCATCAGAGATTAGGGTGTCGTCGGGCGTGCCCCAGGGGAGTGTCATAGGACCGCTATTATTTTCTATCTATATAAATGATCTGATGGACAGAGTAGCTTGTAATTTGTGTTCAAAATGTTCGAATGTTTAAGCTTATGGGACTTAACTGCGGGGTCATCAGTCCCTAAACTTACAAACTACTTATGAACTACCTTATACTAAAGACGGCACAAACATCCATGCCCGAGGGGGGATTCGAACCCCCGGCGGGGAGCGGCCTCGCGCATCGGAGTCTAGCGTCTCAATCCGCTTGGCCACTCCGCCGCAGCTGTAATTTGCGGCTGTTTGCTGATGCTGCTGTGGTGTATGGGAGGGTATCGTAATTAATTCACTATAATAGCATACATGATGACTTAGACAAAATTTCTAGATAGTGCGAAGAATGGCAACTAGCTCTAATTGTGGAAATATGTAATGTGGTGCACATGAATAGGAAAAACAATCCCATAATGTTCGAATACAGCATTAGTAGTGCGCTTCTTGATACGGTCGCGCCGTCCAAATATCTGGGCGCAACATTGCAGAGCGATATGAAATGGAATGAACTTGTAAGGACAGTTGTGAGTAAGGCGGACAGCCGACTTCAGTTTATTGGGAGAATTTTGGGATACCGCGAATGAAACGCTTGTACGACTACGTCTTGAGAATTGCTCATGTGTTTGGGACGCCGGCCGCGGTGGCCGAGGGGACTGAGGCGCTTCAGTCACGGTCTGCACGGCCACTACGGTCGGGAGTTCGAATCCCCCCTCGGGCAAGGATATTTGTGCCGTCCTAGTTCGTAAGTAGTTCATAAGTAGTTTGTAAGTTTAGGGACTGATGACCCAGTAGTTAAGTTCCATAAGCTGTACAAACATTTGAACATTTTTGAGTGTTTGGGACCCGTAGCAGATTCAAATGGGAATCGCTGGAGGAAAGACTACGTTCTTTTTTAGAAATTCTGTTGAGGAAATTTAGAGCGTCGTAATTTGAAACTGACTGCAGAACGATCTCGCGCATCCTACTCAAAGCTGGGCACAAGTCCGTTAACCCGTTAATCGTTAATTAACGAAGTTAACTTTTTGAGTAATGGATCAAATTTTAAGTTAATTTAAAAAAAACTTTAACGGACTCTTTAACTTCCGTTACTTTTCCTTAAGTCCGTTAATCCTTTACTTTTGTACTCACTTCTTATGAGAAAAGTCTTGCCGAGTACATTACGCTCATTTTAGTAAATTATGCTCATGTCTGTATGTGGCTACGCCCATGCTATGCGTTAAATCACTCTCTGGAAGCGCGCGATTAATTTTCTGAATGGTGCCGCCAAGACCCGAACAGCGGAAAACCACAACTTAGTGTAGGCCTGCTCCAACTGAGCGAAAACCGCGACTCTGCGTATACCTACGTTAAGTGAGTCTAGGAAGGAAGAAACATTAAGAGTTACCACGTCCCGTTGTTAGTGGTCTGTACTCGCTGGCAGTAGGTTGTTGCTTGTGAAGTTCGCGTTAAGGGTACCTTTCGCCAGTGGAAGTGATCTGAGTGTCGAAGAAGATTTGTGTGTGAAACCGTTATCATGGGTTCAACAGTTGATGAAAATTCGTGGCCACATCTAAGTGATTTTGTTGAACTTATATCTAGATCGGGAGTACAAATAGTTTTCAACTGTAAATTGTGCCTCCTGAAAAATTAACAATTTAAGGCTCACACAAACAAGTGACAAACAAACATTCTTCTTTTAATACAAGAAGACAAATCCTTTCAAAGAACAAAAGACTTTTCCCGCAAAGAAAATGACTTTTGCATAGGGTATTTTACACTATAGTATGTGATTTTATACCACAGGTTTAAGGCTCACGGCCGACTGCCACGATATAGTGGCCGATTAATATTAGTTTTCGTTTTTTTTTTTAATAATCCAAGCTCTATTTAAACTTGCGTATCCAAAATATTTTTCTTAAATATCAGGTAGGGTAACAGGCTTTTTCTTTTTTTTAAAAAAATTGCTTCGGTTGCACAGTGGTAGTACCAGACTACGGATCCAAAGGTCGCGGGTTCGATCCCTGCCAGGTCCTAGCATTTTTATCTGTCACTTTCCACTTCTTTTACCTCTGGCAGTATTGCTCATGTGAAAAATACCTAGTAGCACCGTGGTTCGGAACCCACGTTAAACTGTAGATCCCCCTAAAACTGGCTGGGTAAGTCATCTTGAAGGTCGGAGAAAGGCAACGGCATACCACCTCCAAACAGGACCATGCTTAGTAAAGCACTGTGGTTTTCAAACCAATCTTCGGATTGATGACTGCTTTACCTTTTCAATTATATAACAACATAAATATATAAATTCGGAGACTGAAGGGATTTTTCGTGGCCGCACAATATTGTTACGATTAACTTTAACTTCCGTTAAATAGTCCGCAAAGTAACGCTTTAACGTTTAACAAAGTTAACTATTTTAGTAACGGATTAATGATTATCGAAGTTAACTTTTGATTAACGGTGCCCAACTCTGCGCCTTCCAACATTTCGCGCAAACATCACAAAGACAGCCGGCCGGGGTGGTCGAGGGGACTGAGGCGCTCCAGTCACGGTCTGCACGGCCACTACGGTCGGGAGTTCGAATCCCCCCTCGGGCATGGATATTTGTGCCGTCCTTAGGATTAGCTAGTTCATAAGTAGTTTGTAGATTTTGGGACTGATGACCCGTAGTTAAGTCCCATAAGCTATACAAACATTTGAACATCACACAGACAAGAGAAATCAAGGCTCGTACAGAGGCACATAGACATTCATTTTTGCCTCGTTCTATTTGGGAGTGAAATAGGAAAGGAAGTGCCTAGAGGTGATACAGTGTACCTCCCGCCACGCATCTTACGGGGGATTGCGGAGTATGTATGTAGATGTTATTAGTCACATCCCACGAGGAAACATAGATCAAATAAATTTCCTAACTTATGTGTTCAAATGTTTGTAACTCTATGACACTAAAATAATGTCATCAGTCCCTCGGCCTACAAAGGAGGACGAGACAAACGCCTGGGGAGGACTCGAACGTCTGGAGGGAACGGCTTCACAGTCCCTGACATGGCGACTACACCCTAACTCAGTGCTTTCCAAACTTTCCCTCATGGAGACACCCTTTTATAGCTTACAGTTTTGCGCGACACACCTTCACTGACATAAATACATATGGTAGGTAGAATTTAGATGGTTCTTCCGCGGCGGGGGAGGGGGGACGGAAATAAAGTATCGCTTAAATGTAGTTTATAAACGAAACTGAAATCGTCGTACGCATTGACATGTTTAATGTTGAGCCTGGCTGCAGCAATTATTTAAGTTCTATCGTTTGGTTCTTGCTTCACCACGATCTCGGAAGTCCCGACATATGCGGAAAAAATGGACAAATATTTGTGACAAGTAAGAATATGAATGTCATTTCTGGTCCCAGAGAATCTGTTACATACAGGAAACTGAGAGAAAAAAATATTAACGCATACCAGGGTTCGAACCAACGATCACTCCATTTAAAATACTACTCTCCGTTAATCACCCGGCCATACTCCATACTAAACATCGCTACTGAATAGCTTTAGTCAGTGGACAATTGTGACTGCTTTTACAATCTGTGACAGCTTTTTCAGTCACTGTGTCGTTGATCGACATTTAATTGTAAGAAATGCTACCGAGGATGACGTGGCTTTTAAAAAACGCTCAGGTGCAGCTTTTTGAGCAGGAAAGCAGACTACAGTGAAGGTTCGGTCAAGCAGCTGCCAGTTCCAGCAAACTGCGCATGGGAAGAGCTGTTATCGAGTATCAGCAGCAGCTCTGCGCATGCGCAGTTTGCTGGAATCTGGCAACTGGCAGCTGCTTGAATGAACTCAGAGTGCTGAAGCAGAGCTGCCGCCTAGCGGCTGAGCACACAATTAATGTGCACCGATCATTCCTTTAATACGTGATCTGTGGCGCACTGAATAAAGAGAAGGATGATTAGCTGCAGGCGAGTCTTCAGGGTAGTATGAAGAGAAGTATATTTTTTGTTATTTTATGACAAGTTTTTTTGTTTAAATTTGTTAGTCTCGTGACACCCTTGATACTACTACGCGACACCCAAGGGTGTCGCGACACCCAGTTTGGAAAGCTCTGCCCTAACTGTACTGACCCGTGTGGAGGTTATATTTTGAGAGATTTTATAGACATCGCAGTTGGGATGTCTAAAGATAGAAGCAAGAAGGTGATCGCAGCCAGTGCGGCCGCTTTCTCCACAGGCGGATGCGGAGTTCCTCTGGTAATTGTGGCCAGCGCCGAGCGTCCTCGCCCCAGGCGACACTCCACTTCTGCATCCTGGCACAGCACAACCTCGCTTTGCATTCGTATTATGTGAAAGGAACCTCGGCAAAGCAACGCTGTATAACGCACTGAAAACAGGCCTGCAAATGAAATCCCACAACATTTCTTTCCTCTAGGAAATACTAATGTGTATGTAAAAAATTATAAAAACGAAAGTCAGTCGGTCAGGCCGTTCAATCACAGTAACATACACAGACGCGACACTCACTGTTGTGAAAGGGGTAACCAACTGACAGTTGCAACGACACTAGCGTTCCTAGCGCTGGGAAAGACACCGTAACTGTAATGTTTCTTTATAGTTACTTTTCTACGTAATTGACCAAATAGTTTCTGTAATATCTGCGTTTCTTGAATTACTAAAATATCGATAGACATAAATAATCGTTAAATAAATGTAAAAGAACAGCTGAATTTCACCATTCATTGATATAAACGGACAATTCCTTCATTAGGCAATATTTACGATTTACGAACTAGCATAATTCCCGCTGCTTCGCACGCGTAGATTGGATGGTCTGCATTGCTTGTTTCTTCTTCTAAATCTAAAGTTTCATAGAGTTGGCTTTAAAAAAACTTTCCTAATCAAGTATTTTGATACAACTTGCAACCCCCTATTGCACCAATGATGGCAGAATTGAAAACATTCAGAAACTTTTTTTTTAATTCTAACCGTAGTGTCAAAAGTCATCGCTGGTCTTAATCTGAAGTACAAGAAATGTATTCGCAAGTGCGAATATTTATCAGCGTCAGCTGCACAATTTATTGGCGACCTGTGAAAATTTGTGCCGTGCCGGGAAAGAGGTCAATGCTAAAAAAAAAACAGTACCGATACATCGATCCAGATACGAGTGACTATGGAGAGACCAAAACTTTGGTCTCTGGCCAATGAGAACTCGCTAATTGTCAGCCAATGAGATGCTGCGTGTATCTTAACCGGAGAGTCAGGTGCTACGCGCCCTCACGTACTAAAAGAAACCTTCTTGTTTAACCCATACCTAACATAACTTTCACTTAAAAAAGTTATCTTCAGCGTAGTCTTAAGAAGGTTAGGTATAGGTTAAACAAGTAGTTTTAGTACGTGAGAAAGCGTAGCGCCCGTATCTCCGGTTAAGAAATACGCAGCATCTCATTGGTTGACAGCACACGTAGCATCTCATTGGCTGACAGCTAACGAGTTCTCATCAAAGACCAAAGTCCTTGTAAGAAATAAATAGACTCACTCACGGCGCTGCTGTCGCGGGATAATTTGAACCTTCGGCCGGCCGCCATGACAGAGGCAAGCGTCACATAAATACGTTAACAGGAGATATATCGTTTATTTAACAGCTACTACGGTATATATACCCAATTGATAGTCACGTCTATACTGTTTGACTATTGCAATGTACGTGAAGCACGATGGTGAAGAGCTGCTCAGCGTTTAAGCGCACAAATGCGTTAAGAACGGAACAAAAAGAACGAATACTGTCTTCCCATTTATATTTCTCAGGAATACAAGTAGCCCTACTACTCGTGTTCAGAGATAGTTACTCTTAACAGGCTGTCAGTCAAGACAACATAGGAACCAATGAAATAAATAACAGGCTTTTAAAATATTGTAACTCTTAAAAACGAGCTACTTTAGGCAATGGTATTTGGCTTACAGCATTAAAAATGCTAGAGAACCTAATGCTAATGTTACGTGCACTTAGTTAAGTCATAGCGTACTTGGTGTTCTTAAAAGAATTTGGTAGTGGCTTGTTACTGTATTCACAAGTTAAGAAGCTATTTTGTAATAGAAATAGTATGTAATGAGAAATTTCATTTTCACAGTGGATTTTTATCATTAGGCGTTCCAGGCAGCTGTATTTCATTGTTTCTTGGTATAAAATATCTAAATATTGTAGAATACAGAATGACTCCAACAAAGATGCAAAGTGTTGTGAAACTTCCGAAATTAATGTTTGTCCAAAGTTTCACCATCGTAGAATATACTGACAAGGAAAGTACTTGGGCTCGAACAAACACATATACACCAAAATCTGTTGTTACAAACTCATAATAATGAAAATAGGGACGATAATGATGAACAACTCATTGCAAGCGGTAGTGCTACGGTAAGTGCGGGAAGAGACGATGGAAGCAGTGGCAGTGAAACCAACAGTCTTTGGGGAGGAAGGTTAAAGTTGCAACTATCATCACGGCTTTTGATGACAATTCTCTAGAGAACATGTACGATGATTATTACATAAGGTATAGTTAAGATAGCTGCATTACCTATGGCGTCTACAATTACATCTACAGTGCTAATTAAAGCATGGTTGCAGATCTTTGCAGAGAAACGACACCCACCAGCACATTGAGGTGTACGTAGAAATCCTGTAACCAAATTTTTGTTCGAGCCCATGTACTATCCTTGTGAGAAAGTGCCAAAAACCTGTGTCTGACGATAAATTCCGTTCATATGGTGCACTTAGAACGTCAAAAAACTAAATGTTATAATTCGGTTCAATTAAGAAGAAGAAAAGCTGTTGACCGATTTCTACTCTGTATATGTAATAAATTTACTCAAAACCGATAGTTTCTGTGTATTCAAAGATCTGAAGCTGTTTTGTGGTCATATATTTAAATGAGACATAGTTTTCGTGATTTAATTCGAATGAAATATACACGCTAATCAAATGAGTCTACGCCATTTAAAGTTCGCGCGGAAGTTTACCACCAATTTGCCCGGTGTTCGCAGTCGGCGGTTTACGGACTTGTGACCGGAACCAAAAGTTTTGGTCTGTCCATAGTCAATCGTATCCAGATCGGGAGAGACTTAGTGCGCATTTGCTGGCTCCTGTGGAGGAGTGGAAACTGTGTGCAGGAAGGAGGTGGGAGTACGCGGAAGGAAGTGAGGAAGTGAGCTCGCGCACAGGTGTGTGCTGCGGCGGTTGCGCAACCACACTTTCTCGCTCTGCCGCTCGCAGCTGTCGCTTCAAAACATCCGGACTGCCGGCTGCGCCGCGAAACTAGGCGTGCTCCAGATCCCCAGCTACTGTTGCCAGCTGCCCCGCTTTCCACTGGACGTCCCGATTTTCAGATTCACCTTCGATCGAGACACCAAATGTCTCGCTTTTTGGCCAATGGAAAATTATAAAAGTTCCAAAGCTGAAACAAAGGGGCGATACAGACATCCCGTTATCTCTCTCCTTTTAAATTTAAATAAACAATCGCTGAGACGGATTTTCGTCTTGAATATGTCGAAGACATCATCATCATCATCATCATTAGAGACTGATTATGGCTTTCAGCGTTCGGTCTGGAACATAGTACCTCTAATAAAATTCCTCCATGATCCCCTATTCAATGCTAACATTGATGCCTCGTCTGATGTTATGCCTTTTACTTCAAAATCATTCTGCACCGAATCTAAGTACTTTCTTCTTGGTCTACCTTGACACCTCTTACCCTCCGCTGACGAGCTCATGAGTCTCTTAGGTAACCTTGCTTCTCCCATGCGTGTAACATGACCCCACCATCTCAGTCTGTTCGCTCTAACTGCTTCATCTAGCTGTCGAAGACATAAATGATAAATCTGAAGCATTGAACTAAAATTTGTGATGCGGCCGAAACCAGACCGCCTTGCTTACTAGGCAGTCGTCTCACCGTTAGACCACCACACCACTAACGATTAAGGCGCCTTGGAATAGTCTAAGTACGGCTTCCCTCCACGTCGCAAACTTTAATTCAGCTTCTGTGTTGCAAAGATAATTGCCACTGCTGCCAAGGCTCTCCATGCAGCGGAATAGCCTCGGCAGTGGACATAGTGGAACAATCCTGTTAAGGACGCTTCAAATTTATCATTAACGTCTTTGACATATTCGAGACGAAAATCCGTCTTTGGGATTGTTTATTTGTACACTGTCTCTCATATCTTTCCTCGACCATAACACTCTTATCTGATCAACATAACAGAACTACGCGTTCCTGTCTGAGCAAAACCCTTTCTGTCCCTATCCATCAGTCTGCCGGTTTCTCAAAATCCTTTTCAATAGCAGAAAGCAGGCTCTGGCACAATCTACCTCAGTATATCAGAGAACTGAATAATACTGCCAGCTTCAAACGACAGTTAATGGATTATCTACTAAAGCAATAATTTCGCCAGTCTTTATTACCCTACGGTCCAAGTACGTCACATCCATTCCTCCTCCAAGATATTCTCCGCCTGCCATTGCTCTCGCCAGGTACAGCTTTCTTAACTTCCTTCTGTCAGAATTCGCCATGCCTTAACCAGTCTCGATATATTCAAAAGTACATCTTGTATCTGCTAATATGAATGTTGTTACTTCTATTATGACACCTGCAGCAGCAGAAGGTGTCTCAGTGGTACTGCTAGTATTAATCCTATTAGAGTTAAGTCAATACCTTTTATTTACATCCTTTTACATGTAATCAACCTGTATAAATTGTTTATCTGTAAAAATCAATGTTATGTTATAGGTAATTCACATGTAAAGAAATACTGTATGTGTAAAACCCTGGTCCGATGTAAGAGAGAGTCTGATGGTCCTAATCTGATCAGGCTAAATAAACAAATAAATAAATAATAAATAAATTGAAATTTATATCACCTTAACAGGATTGTTCAACTATGTCCATTGCCGAGGTGCTATTCCGCTGCATGGAGAGCCTTGGCAGTAGTGGCAATGTTCTATGAAACACAGAAGCTCAATTAAAGTTTGTGACGTGGAGGGAAATTGTACTTAGACTACTCCAAGGCGCCTTAATCGTTAGTGGTGTGTTGGTCTAGCGGTAAGACGTCTGCCTAGTAAGCAGAGAGGTCCGGGTTCGATTCCCGAAAATGTTCAAATGTTTGTTAAGCTTATGGGACTTAACTACGGGGTCATCAGTCCCTAAACTTACAAACTACTTATGAACTACTTACGAACTAGGACGGCACAAATATCCATGCCCGAGGGGGGATTCGAACCCCCGACCGTAGTGGCCGTGCTGACCGTGACTGGAGCGCCTCAGTCACCTCGGCCACCGCGGCCGGCTTCGATTCCCGGCCGCAATACAAATTATAATTCAATGCTTAAGATTTATCATTAATCTCTCCTTTTCGTTGACGCGCCGCTACGGCCAGGACCGGCCCGAGACAGCTGCCTAGGGCACTGGAATTTGGGGGGCGGCAGATTTGTGGTGCGTGACAAACCCTCGTGCGCTCGCGGTGCGTTTTACTTTGCTGTTGCACTGCGGTTCCAGGAGCGATGAATTCGTTTACTAAACATAGAAAGAATAACAGGCAAGAGACAAGACGCAAGTCGATGTTGCATGAATTTTGCTAGTAAGCGTTTAATGAATAGACAATTAGCAGTTTGCAGCTAATCATCCTGTGCATGGTCTCCACAAGGGTGAGACTGGGTGGACCCATGGGTCCAGGACCCGGTGCTGAAGGCGGCCCGAGCCCAGCTCTAAATGATTCAATTTCTTGGTTACTGAAATTAAAAACAAACTAGAAAATACATGTCTAATATTTTTCATCCAACGGAATTTTAGAAGATTCTACAGGCAATTGTAGTAGATACGGATGATAAACCGCTTATCTTAAACGATAAATTCGATTGATGCTCTTAGTTATTGCCATTGTATGTGTGTATTAACTAAGGTGACCAAGCGTACCGATTTTTTCGGGACAGTCACGATTTCTGTGTCCCTGTTCCGAATTTTTTCAAAGGTAATTCGGTACACCTATTTATCGCGGATTTATCAATTATGTTCCGATTTAGAAATTTCTCACTTGTATCGGTCTATTTTAATATTAGTTTTAATTATAATGGGAAACTGTTTGACAAAAGGTTCGTTAGACTTAAGGTACTTATGTCAAACTGTCGAAACAGTTTCAAACTGTTTCCACTGAGCATGCGCACACAAACTATACCAGTGAGAAAATCAGTGAACGAACTGCTAACACCACTTTTCCAGGTCAAAGATAGATTGATATTATTTCTCACTTCAGACAGAATCATATGCCATTCTCAAATGAGCTTAAGCTAGTGCAGTTTCTCTTCTGCCTTTCCGGAAATAATTCTGTTACTGAAAGTGTATTTTCACCACATGAATAATATATGGACCGTGACAAAACACAGCTTGCCGTAGAAACTGCGAATTCAGTATTAGTAACTAGAGTAAATTATTATGAAACTTGTGTAGAATTTTGTCACATGTTGTTGAAAAATACAGACTTGCTGAAGAAAATTCACTGTACTGTTAAATAACAGTTGTTCTGATCGCATTCCTTCATCATATAAAGTACTAATAAAATGTAAATTAATTTACGTTTTGTAACAACTTAAACTAATATTTTATAATTATTAATTTCACTAAAATCTTCTCTTAATATAACGAAAATATAGATACAAATTAGAAAATTTGTAATATATCCCGAATTTGGATCTATAAATTATTGTCACCGTAGAATTAACGCAGTATGCAATGTTTTCTCCTTGTGGAGTACACTCACTGAACAGAGACGGTGCTTAAGCTGTTGAACTGAATTATGTGATTCTTTTTTAGAAATGTTGAGATTTTTATTCTTTCCTCTATTTTAGGGCTGGTCATTGGGAATTGTTGAAACAACTTGTCCCTTTGTCCCTTTGTCTAAGTCTTGTTGCAATCAAAACGGGGGGGGGGGGGGGAAGGCCCGTCTCTGATTTTGGGTCCAGGGGCCGCAATCGAATGTGGGGGCCATGGTCATATGAACAAAGCTGGCGATACTGCAATAAATTCAATTGTCGAGAGATCTCATCAGATTAAAAACCTAAGTAGTGTATTTGGCTGTCTGTACAACAGACATGATGTGGAAAATGTATCTCTCAAGGCCGTTCTTGAGGAATGTGTTAATTTAGAAGAGTCTCTTACTCAAAGACTCTAAAGATATTGATGCTACTGATCAATGCAATGAATTACAAGCCATTGCTAGCAGAGTACCAAATAACTCAGAATCACAGGACGTTCTGAGTAATATTTGTAAAACTGGACTTAGAGACATTGTACCTAATGTAGTTACTGCACTAAGAGTGTTGCTTTCTCTTCCTGTGTCTGTAGCCAGTGGTGAGCGCAGCTTCTCGAAATTAAAACTAATTAAAACAGATCTGCGATACACAGTGACCAAAGAAAGACTAGTGGCGTCGGCAACTTCGTTAATTGAACAAGAAACAGAAACAGACTCTTTGTATAATGAAGCTTATAATTGTATAAATTATTGTAAACTATCAACCAAAACCTTTTTTTAAAGAAATGTAAACATGATTAAGAAGGAACATCTATATATAAAAATGAATTGCTGTTCGTTAGTCTCAAACTCGAGAACGGCTGAACCGATTTGGCTAATTTTAGTCTTAAAATATTCGTGTAAGTCCAAGGAAGGTTTAAACGGTGATAAAATATGAAAGAGTTGTCCGGAAAAGAGGAAAATCGGGAAAAACTTAAACAGTTTTTTCCAGTGAGCTATCAATACCGTTCGTCCAATTGCGATAAAATTTTGTACATTTAATGTTGAAACCAAGAGTAGGGTTTGCATCAAATAAAAGTTTGGAAAAGTCGCCCGGAAAGTTGTTTTGTTCATTATGGTCTTGGAAAAGTTTACAGTAAAAAAAATAGGGTCAGTTAAAAAGAAAAGTCGCAAAACTCGAACCAAGTTCCTTTTTCAATGTGTTTCTAAATGTACTCAACACTATAAGTTGAAAACTATTCATCCGATTGCGATTAAATTTTTATCATTTGGGAAAGTTACCCGGAAAATTTGAAAATTCGCGATAAACTGAGATCTTTTTCAATACGATGTCAATATCATTCGTCTGACGATCACAGCAAGAGTAACGTTCATATGAAATATAAATTTGCAAAAGTTCCCGGGCAAATTGGAATATTTAGAAAAAATAAAAGGAGATTTTTCTATGAAATTTCAATATCAGTCATCTGATTGCGATAAAATTTTGCTCATTCGACGTTCAAAGCGAGAGGAAGGTTTGAGTGAGGTAAAAGTTTGAAACGGTTGGCCAGAAAATAGGAAAAATTGTGGAAAACTGAAAGAGCTCTTTTCTTTGGGATATCAATACCATTCCTACGACTGCGATAAACTTTCGCACATTTGACATTCAAAGCAAGAGTACATACATATTAGAAATTGCGAAGCATTGCCGGGTCGACTAGTTATTGTATAAAAGTGTATGATGTGTACCGTATTTATGGATAAATATGATTATGTAACGTATATGTTGTGATTACGTATTTGAATAAAAAGAGATGAAATGTGTATTTTACATTGATGTTTTGTTGCGATTTTATCAAATGGGGTGCCATTAATTTGCCTAGGGCGCCCAATTTGTTCGGACCGGCCCTGGCTACGGCTGTTTCGTGAATGCGCTCTGGAACTCCAAATTTCAAAAAAAAAGAAAAAAAAATAAATAAATTTAGGGTTCAACGTCCTGTATACATCGATACATGTTCCGGTGTGTTAGTGTTTAATCCTCTTTTTTAGCATTATGACCCTTTAACTTACGTATATTTGTTAATATTATTTAAAACTTATATTGATACACATCTTCAAATGTATGATAATTCATCATGGGGATTTCTGATGCAAAGAAGTACTGAATGCAATAGTACACAACATAAACTTAACCATACTATAAACAGTTCACTTTACTGGAAAATCTCGATATTTCTAATTTGCAGCAGTTTCTTGTTTTTGCTGCGGAGTGCTCGTCTCTTCCCCGACGGAGGTTCGACTTCTCCCACATAGGTTTACAGCCGGTTGAACAGTTACTTATTTTTATCGCATCCATACGTGTTCAAATGTTGCAAGAGAGAGAATTTTTTCTCGTAGATTCGTCAGAGAATCTAAACCGATTATCTCTTCAACATTTAACAGCTGAGATGCAAGTAAACTTCAAAATCTCTTGAACAGGATTTTATAATTATGTGCTGCTTAAAGCCGTAAAATCTAATTCATTACATAATTTTCATAAAAATATTTTTTGCATAACGAATTATAGTTGATTTTAATAAGAAAAAGATGATAATACGCATTGTTACATCATATAATAACTATTCAAATTTCTTAATTTATTAATATATTTACGTATGTTGTGATTTGATGTGATATCTTGAAAAATATCCAGGAATCTATAAAAATCATAATGACTTTGTTACGTTTGATAACTCATTCTTTACTCAAAAGTGAAGTATATTTTAGTAAGATTTAAAATTAGTTACAGCAATTTAATAGTCAGGATTATTTGTTGTGGAAAACATATGTCCATTTTCATCACTGAAGAGTTACTACCAGTTTTACTACTTTAATTGGTTAATGGTTAATGCCAAAAATAAATAACGATATTTTTAAAACTATATTTAGCAGTCCCGATCTCAGGAACAATCTCCTGATTTCTGCAACCTACTATCCCGATAATTAATGTACTCTAACTGGTAACACTACTCCATTCGCAAAGTGTCTCACTAATACTGGAATAATATTCATTGCGATTTAAGGTGATGATGTAATAAATAATTACTGCATCAATAATGTTAGCTGCCCACAACGGTAATTGTACATGTTGATCAGCCTTGTCGATAGTGCTGTAATAGTTAATAGAACAGGAAACATAGATACCAGTATAACATAATAAATGTTATTTATTTACTTATTTCATTTAGCTGCATGTACCTCTTATGAAATATGTTTGTGGGTCTTCGAATAGAAATCTGTTAAACAGAAATGCAGCCGACAATAAGTAAACTGAATAAATTAAGCATTTCTGCAGTTGGGTGTTGAGCAACTTTCCGTACACCGAATAACACTGTCAGGAGTATCAAAAGCAACACATTCAACTGGAGACTGAGTCTGATGACAGCTTTGCGACTGTGAAGTTCAGTATCAAATCGCTCACAAAAACATTTATCATAACTTTTTTACACACAAAGGTTGAGCGAGGCACGTTGCGTCAGGTGAAATGGTTGTTACCTTTATGTGTTCATGTGGAGTTTTTATCGGATCCTGATGATGGAGTGAAAATGATTCTAGAACCAGGCGACATTTTGTTCTAACAATATCAGACAGTTATCTCCCCATTGTTCAAGAAAACGCTACCTCATCAGTAAAACGCTCATTAATTGAGTAATGTCCTCCGATAGCATTTTTACCAGTTCATTTCCATGATATCAGCGATAATGGTATCTGCAAATTTGTTGATCAAACGAAGATAGGCTAACCGCATGAGGCCCTGTGTTGAACTATAGTGCATAGATGGTGCCGTGGTATGGTACCACGTCAGTTAGTCGTTCGTCCCTGAAAGAGACAGTTGAGTATAAGTGCGGTCGTTATTCTGTCGACGAGTTGAATGCGCCAGTCGGACCTTGACATTAGGGATGGGAAAAATCGACCGGTTAAAACCGATACCGGTATTTTAGTTTTGAATAACCGGTTTTTCGGTATTTATTTGGTGTCGGTTGTAACCGGTTTATTTTAGTTATTGCCAAGAACCGGGTAAAAAAAACCGGTACGACTACTTCCTGTAGTAGTGGTTCAAAATGTATTTTTTGTAAATAATTTAAAAAAATTAAAACTAGTAGACCCTAATATTTAGGGCTATTCCTAAAATTTCCACTGCTGTGAAATATTAGGTCATCGCAGTAACTAAGAAAAGCGATCAGTGATAATTTAAGAACAATCCCGGCAGTCAGAAACGCGTAACACACGCGTGGCATAAGAACTTCTTAAATTATCACTGATCGCTTTTCTTAGTTACTGCGATGACCTAATATTTCACAGCAGTGGAAATTTTAGGAATAGCCCTAAATATTAGGGTCTACTAGTTTTAATTTTTTTAATTATTTACAAAAAGTACATTTTGAACCACTACTACAGGAAGTAGTCGTACCGGTTTTTTTACCCGGTTCTTGGCAATAACTAAAATAAACCGGTTACAACCGACACCAAATAAATACCGAAAAAACCGGTTATTCAAAACTAAAAGAACTGGTGCAGCTACTGAGACATCGATGCACCTGTTGCTATGTGGGGTGGCCTATTAGACGACGCGCGTGCACCGGCAGTGTACAAGACTTGCCTCCGTCTGGTCATGCGGCAGTTCCTTGCTGTCGTCGCCAGACAACGGTTGTGTCTTAAATGGTACCATCCCGAGTGTGGAAGTACTTAACGAAGTACGGGAGCAGTGAGGTACAATGCTCCATTTGCTTTAAAAAGCTGAAAACAGGTGGAGGTACTACAGACGTGCTATGTCATTATAGGAGAAAGCATCCAAAATGTTCCTTGGAAGAGAAGGTAAATTCGATTCATGTACCTATTATGTAAGTGATGTACTCTAAGCTTGGAACACTAACTTTTAATGTATTATCATATTGTTAGGCTAACTACTTTTATTAATGTGATTCCTTGAAAGCGAGGGGCTTTTTTAATAACCAATATGGGTTTAGGTAACATTGATCATGTGGTGCGTCGCGAGGTAGCCGTGCGGTCTGAGGCTCCATGCCACGGACTGAGCGGCTGCTCCAGTCGGAGGTTCGAGTCCTCCCTCGGTCATGGCTGTACATGTTGTCCTTAGCGTAAGTTAGTTTAAGTTAGATTAAGTAGTTTGTAACTTTAGGGACCGATGACCTAAGCATTTAGGTCTCATAAGAAGTCACACCCATTTGAACATTCTTTGATCATGTGGTACAGAGCTTTCCTAGTTCAATTTGCGTGAATTTACAATCATATTGTTAGTCGAAACTGTGACTTTATTCTTCGAAATATTTCTGCAGCACTGACTGAAGTTTATTTACGGACTGTAGCTTATATATGTTGTGTGTATAACGAGATATTCGTATGCGCTGACTCACAAGTCCAAGTTACAGATTGGTTGGCTCAATATTCCCAACTGCCGGATGGAAATACTAGGCCAGTAAATCTGTATGCTTCGTATATCGTCTTCTACGGACTCCTGGCTAGGCTTACACACACTCAAGAAGGCGTAGTATTGGGGGAGGATCTTGCAAAATATGGAAAGACTAGTGGTTTGTCGTATAACGTAAATTTAGCTATATTTTAACTAAATTTCGTAAGTTTCGGTTTCGGCCGAATCTAGGAGAACCGACGATTACGGATTCTGTTTCAGCCGCAAAATGTGTTTCGTTCGAACTCTACTGGAAATAATAGCAATAAAAACCGAAAACCGGTTATTTAAAAAACCGGTTACCTTGAGCAATTTTTACGGTGCGGTTAAACTGGAGATGAAAAGAACCGGTGTAACCGAAAACCGGTTGTTTCAGCGATAACCGCCACCCCTACTTGACATGTCACAGTTCAAGGAACGTGCTGACTCAAGTTCTGCCAGAAATTAGCAGCAGGTGTACGGTGATGACGCATTGAGTCGCAGTGTTGTGTTTTGGCACCGTCGTTTTATGTAACGAAGATTATGTGAAATTACCACCTGTGAAATTACCACCCCTTCAAAGTAATGCTCCTCATATACAATACACTTATGAACGCGTTTTACAATCTTGGATGTACTTCTGCCACTCCCTTTTCGGAATGGTGTTCACCCCTTAAGTGATTCTTTTTCTAAGTATCTGATCAGTGGTGGCAAAACGAAGTCCTTTCACTTCTGTGTTCAGCCTCGGGAATTGAAAGAAGTGGCAGGAGGCCACGTCCAGTCAATTCGGTGACTGATGCAACAGAACGGTTTTGTCTTTTGCCAAAAAATACGAACAATCCTTGGGTTTTAGCGGGAGAATTATCGTGATACAATTTCCACGAGTGGTTTTGCCACAGTTGTGTTTTCTTCGGATCGCTTCACGTAGACAGTGTATAACTTGTGAGTGTTAGTCCTTATTGATCATACGACCATTGTGAAGGAGGAAAACTGATGGAACTTCACAATTTTTGACACATTGTCAGTTGGTTTTTGCCTCGGGCTCTTCGGCCAGCTTTTGTTTGAATGTTTTTCTGGCGCCTCGCAAGCACGAATGGCTGGCACTGAGAGATTCACGCTCTGTTGCAGCAAAGGAGCACGAATCTCTGAAAATGCGAAACACTCAGTCTGGCAAAACGTCAGAAAAACGTCCAGACAAGCGTCGGCCGATGAACTCGAAGCAGAAGCCAACTTAAAATGTGTCAACAAATGACCACGAAAGCCTTAGCCAATCCACAATTACACATAATTAAGACACTTTCACGCAGTTAAAATTAGGTGTTAAAATTGTAATTGTCTGAATGAAAGTCCTTGGTCCACTTCAGCTGGTTTTTTATTCGAGTCGTGGAGACCCACACTACCGGTTTCACAACTTTAAGTCGCATCTTCAGGTGCTTTTTACTGTACAGAATGATAATTTTTTTAATAAAATGAATATTTAGGTCCAAACATTACATATTAAAAAGCAAAAATCCCTACTTCTTATGTATGAGGAAGTTAAATGCAAAAAATTTTACAAGCTAGTAGGCTAGTTATTGCAATAAATATTTTTATATTGCTTACAAAGTTTTCCATATATATATATTTTTTTTTTCCTTAGGTCTTGGTACTTCAGCGGAACGAATGTTCCTTGGTTTCGAAATCATACCCGTATACCCAGATTTCGTCACCTGTTTTAACCTTCTTTATAAGTTCTTTATCGTTGTCAACTTGGTTAAGTAACTCTTGAGCTGCGTGTACACGACGTCGTTTTTGGTCGAAATTCGACAATTCGGAAATAAATAGCTATACCGATAAATCCTATCGAAGATGCAGGCTTTGTTTTTATGATTAATTAGAATCACGATACAACCAGCAAGTTAATACTTTGAAAGCCTAATTACCCGTACAAGCCAAGCAGTAGGTTAATGATTTGGAGGCAGAATTATCTAAACCATTCAGTTAGCAGATTAAGGATATACAGGTTGAATTATAGATGTCTTATGGCAGCAGATTAAACAACAGATTGAAAGAATAAAAACTCAGGTGACTAATTTGACGTCTGAACAAAAGATTATGTCACACAGTTGACTACACTTTCTCCTTAATTTTCTAAAGTGACAGTGCAACAAGACGAGACAATTTACAGACAGACGTGAATCATTTAAAGAGTGCTTACCAAGACCTTCCCAGTGCCGTTCAACATTTGTCAGAAAACGTAGATATATTGCATAGTGAAAGCACACACTATTTCTAAACTAAATTTAGCATCCAATAGGGAAAGGGTTGCTCTAGTTTCATTTTCCAATGCTATACAATGTCAATGTATACATTAAAAGCAGTGATGAACCTCCATTATTTTCTAATTATGCCCATTTATTTCTAGTATTAGAATTACCTGTGCAGTGTGTATTGCTATACCTCTTCTTCTTAACATTCCCCACAATAACTGCCCGTTTATTGAAAGTCAATGAAAAGGATATGTGTTTCTATTGTATTCTTTATGTTGCTCTAATATCTGTTGTAATATAATGTGTTTTCTATACAGCTTCTAGCCTTTCTGAATCAATTTCGTTCCTCTGATAGCATGCGCTCTATTATGGGCTTCAGTCTTCCGACTATTATTTTAGCATACATCTTATATGCCGTATTCAGTAATGATATTCCTCTACAATTTTCGGGTTTTCATCTGTCTCCCTTAAAAATTTGCTTTATAAGTAATTACATACATTATTTTATTAATTCCTTCGTTATCTAGAAAAGATTCACAAATATAAAGAATATTGTTTTAAATCCTATTGAAGAATATTTTATTAGTTCACTGCTAATTCCAGTACATCCTATTGCCTTTCGATTATTTGCGTATCTGAAGACATGTTCTAATTTCTGGAAATCAAGGTGATCTGGAGTTTTTTCAAGGTCTTCCTCATCTTGTGTGTTCATTTCGTAAGTTCGCGTTTTCTTGTAATAATGCAGTCAAGTCTTTGTTCTTTAAAAGTCTGGCACATCCTTCCCCCTGCTGTCAATCTTTAAAACGGGCAGATTGCTTTGTTCAGCATTCTTGTGTGACTCCCTCAGCTCAGTCAGCAGTCATCAAACACCCAGAGGCAGGCCAGTTGCAGCAGGGGTCGAAACAGCGGATGGTTTTAAGGTTTGACGAGACGTTTTCGCACGCTAAAGAATATTACTGACAGTATCAACAAGCTGTTTCTGCCAGCACTAAGACCTTGATTACATTACATTTAAAATAAAATTTATGGCGAAGATATGCTGGTGTTACGTTTCTATGATGATTCCATTGTTATTCCATCGTATTAGGAGGCGTTATGAAAATGACAGATCTGAAAATGGCGATCACTAACAAAAACTGGTGGTCTAAGGACGGAAAGTTTGTAAATAAAGAAAATACCGGGTGATCAAAAAGTCGGTACTAATTTGAAAAGATAATAAATCACGGAATAATGTAGATAGAGAGGTAAAAATTGACACACATGCTTGGAATTACATGGGGCTTTATTAGAACAAAACAAAACAAAAAACAAAAAGACACCCTTAAAAATGCCCGACAGAAGGCGGTTTTGTAACTGCTACCGTGACGGGTGAGAGGTACGTCGATATGTTACAGAATCGCATCATGCCTAGCCTGGCTGATAAACACCTGCTGGAACGTACGATTTTTTTGCAGGATGGCTCTCCACCCCATATTGCTAGACGCGTGAAAGATCTCTTACGCGCGTCGTTTGGTGATGATCGTGTGCTCAGCCGCCACTTTCGTCATGCTTGGCCTCCTAGATCCACAGGCCTCAGTCCGTGCGATTATTGGCTTTGGAGTTACCTGAAGTCGAGGTGTATCGTGATCGACCGACATCTTTAGGGATGCTGAAAGACAATATCCGACACCAATGCCTCACAATAACTCCGGACATGCTTTACAGTGCTGTTCACAACATTATTCCTCGACTACAGCTGTTGTTGAGGAATGATGGTGAATATATTGAGAATTTCCTGTTAAGAACATCTTTGCTTTGTCTTAATTTGTTATGCTAGTTATTGCTTTTCTGATCAGATAAAGCGCCATCTGTCGGACATTTTTGAACATTTTTTTTCTAATAAAACCGCATGTCATTCCAAATAAGAGTGTCATTTTTACCTCTCTATCTACATTATTCCGTGATTTATTAAGTTTTCAAATTTTTACTGACTTTCTAATCACTGACTTTCTGGCTTTCCTCTTGTTAATGTCCATATTTTGTCCTTCTCTCAAGATACTTCCATTCCGTTCAATTTCTCATTGAGGTCATCGGCAAACCGCAAAGTTTTTATTTCTTGTCCCTCAACTTTCATCTCTCTCCAAATGTCTCTTTGTATTCCTTCACAGATTACTCCCCCCAGCTACCATCAACTATTTGAAAGAGAGTATTTCAGTCAACATCATCAAAAACTTCCTCTAAATGTACAATAGGTGAAAACGTAGATTTGACTTTTATTAACATGTCTTCTAGGATAAGTCGTAATATGACTATTGCGTCGCGTGTTGCTACATTTCTCCTAAATGCAAATTGTTCCTTCCCGAGGTAAGTTTTTCCATTCGTCTGTAAATAAATCGTTTGTATCAATGTGAGGATACGGCACAAAACGGTGTAATGAGCTTCGGAAATGTACAGTTCCCATGTTAGATACTATTTATTCAAACATACTTTGTTGCGGAGACGGCAGTCCATTACGCGCTGTACCATGCATCCACAGCTACAATAAGTATGGTTTCCTCCTAGAGGGTGGTGCTGTTCTTCGTGGCATAATATCCTCTCCTGCCGATGTAATTGGTACTGATATGTCTGCTTCATTTATCTTGCTGACTTACCTTGTAGTGCATGTGATACAGCGTTGTACACAGTGATTCAGTATTCCAATAATGTTGAGCTTGGTGTTTACTTATGAAAATGCAAATGGCAACGAGGGGCGGGCAGCAAGGTTGTAAGGGGAGATGTATCCACGCCGACAACAATCACAGCGTTCAATGTTTGAAACAGTGTTCCGTTGATGGTCTAGGACAGGGTAGTTTAAGGGCCGGTCGCAGACGCGCTGTTTGGGTTGGTAGTATTGGCGACAGTATTTTTCTACATCTACATAGATATTCTGCAGATCACAATTACGTTCCTGGCAGAGGGTTCATTAACCGCTTTCATAATCTTTCTCTACCGTTCCATTCTCTAATAGCGCGCGGGATGAAAGAACACCTAAATCGTTCCGTTTTCGATCTGATTTCTCTTATTTTATTGGGTTGGTCATGTCTCCCTAAGTAGGTGGGTGCTAGCAAAATATTTTCACATTCAGAAGTAAATGTCGGTGATTGAAACTTCGCAAACAGATCACGCCGCAATGAATAACGCCTTTCCTTTAATGATTTCCATCCCAATTCGTGCAACATTTCCGTGACGCTCCCCCCCCCCCCCCCCGTAACGTGATAAAACAAAATGAACTGCCCTTCTCTGAACCTTCTCAATATCTTCTGTCAGTCCCACCTGGTAAGGGTCCCACATTGCGCAACAGTACTCCAGGAGAGGACGCACAAGTGTAGGCAGTCTCTTTGGTGAAGCTGTTGCATCTTCGAAGCGTTCTGCCAATGAATCGTAATCTTTGGTTCGCCTTCCCTGCAATATTTTCTATATGTTCTCTCCAATCTAAGTTGTTCGTAATTGTAATTCCTAGGTATTTAGTAGAAATTACGACCTTAAGGTTTGACTGATTTATCGCGTCATTGAAGTTCAGCGGATTTCTTTTAGTGGTCATGTGTATTACTTCACACTTTTCTTTATTTAGTGTCAATTGCCAGTTTTCGCACCACGTAGAAATTTTGTCTAAATCGCTTTGCAGTTGCTTTTGATCGTCTGTTGACTTCACCAACCGATAAACGACAGATTATCCGCGAACAGTCTAAGGGAGCTATTCAGATTGTCTCCTAAATCGTTTATAAACACAAGGAAGAGTAGGGGACCGTCTTCCTTCCACGTCTCCTAACAGGTCGAAACTATCGAATTTTATTGCTCGTGGCTATGCGCTCCCTGCTGGAAGAAGTGCAATTGATGATTTGAAGGGGTTTTTGGCTGAAATACGATGGTGTTCCAGCCAATTTCGATGTCTGAACGTCTCAATCACGTCTCCCTCGGTCGATGGATCGTAGGCGGAGGTCTAGTTGCACGGCACCCTCATTCACCGGATAATTTGCGATTTCTGATTATGGGGTCACCTCGGAAGTATCGTGTATGCGGAGCACACTCCATATGTGAAGAAACTGGAGCAACGTATTCTGCTGCCTTTGGCGTCACGTGTCCGATGTGAACGTATAAGACAGACCATGGAATGGCACGTACACGCGCGCCTTGAGACACATGGAAACCACTTAAAACACATATTGCAACTGTGGCTGCACGGTACAGAGCGTAGTGGACCGCAGTGTCTGTAATAAAGTATGACTGCATATATGCTGTGTAGCATGGAAATCATGCATTTCCGGACTTACACTGATTAAAGCTTTTAGCCCTCTTCATGTTACGGTAGTAACACTAAAAGTGGGGCTCTGCGATCGCGTTTTGACAGCTCGAAATTTAAATGAAAATAACGGCTTAACCGTTCATCTGACACGGAAACTGAATAACCGAATTTCCGAATTTGTAGAGGGAAAAAATTCTCTACAACTTTCCTCCCTGATATATTTTTCGTAACTCTCGACGTTACAGAGATATTTACTTTTGCAAATGCGACGATTTGACACCCCTTCGTGCTTTTACGTAAGCCAGGCGTTAGGAACTGTCACGTGACATCCCTTATCCAGAACTCTTTCTGGCATACGCCATCTTGCTTCCTATATTTTATGATTTTTATTGTAACTTACGCGTTGTCATTCCAAAGCAATAGCGCACTGAAGAATTAAAAAAATAAAAAATAAATAAAAAAGAAAAAAAGAAAAGAAAAGGGGTCGTTCTTTTTTATTCCGTATCCTCTCCTCGAAGTCTTAACAGTACAGTGGGATACATCTAATAGCATATACTCATTCGCTTGCTTCTAATAACAGCCTTCAGCCTGTCCTGCATTGATTGTAATAGCTTTCTTCTTACTGCTGCGTCAATCTTTCCACATTCTTGAACAATCACTTCCTTCAGTTTTGCTTTACTGGAAATATGTTTTCTGATTCTTCTTTCTACCTCGTCCCACAAATGTTCAGTAGAGATCATGTCTCGGAACTAAGGTATTTGTAGGATGTGGGGGGTATTATAAAGAATCCACAAACGTATATTGTATGCTGTAGGTTTTGGATCACTGTCCTGTTGCAACTGATACTCAGTATTCAAACCTAGTTGTTCAGCACTGACTTAAAAATTTCTCTAGGGATAAAAATGCAGCCCTCGGTCGCAAAATTAAAATTATTTAACCTGGTTTCTGCAAAACCTATGATTGTCTTCATCAGAATTTATAAATAAAAACAAATCACATGATAAAAGTTACAAATCAGCTGTAAAGGGCATCAGTCTGGCGTGTGCTAAGTGGAGTTGTGCCATCTATTTCATACGCAATTACAACTAGGCTACTGTACAGAGAGAAACAGTATCGAGAAAACAATTGCTACAAGAAGCTAAGTGTTAACATGAGAGATGGCTGAGGCGTCATTTTGGCATTACAATATTAGTAGAGAGAACTAACGAGTAACAAACTGAAATAAGCGAAACATTTAAACATTGGCTTTTGGAATGCAAATTTTTGGATCAAGTCGGAAGAAATATTTCGGACACTGTACGAAGTACGACGAAGAAGACCGAGTAACGGCTTAATACCATTAAAAAAGCTTCTATTACGGAGTTGTAACTGTTCATTTAGAATAAGCCCGTCATTGCGAGAAAAATGTTTAAGTATTTGCTATTCCTCGAGCACGTCTAATCTGTGGCCTTTCTTTTCGGTATGCGAAATGTTCAGGTCGTGAACGGCTTTAGGTGCGTGGTCGGCAATGAGAAGATTTTCAGCAAAAGACGAATTCTGGGGGCTAGTGCCGTTCTTTCTCAAAAAGATGTTCTACACGTCCCGTTTGACCTATGTAGCAGGAAGAGCAAGTATTGTAAGGAAAGAAAATATTTGTTGGGGATATATTTTGGGTGAAAGGTGTATATTTTATTGAAGAAAAGTGTGAGTGGAGGTAAAAAAAAATGTTTTACGTGTTACTAACTATGGTGGCTGTTGTAATGTTTGAGTAACATAACAAACCTGACCTTAATTTCGTAAACTCGTGATTAATGTAAGTGGTGTAGTTAAATTTTGAAAATATTTAGCAAGACAATTAGTGCAATTAACAAATACTAAGGCCCTATCTGACAAACTTTTCAAAAGATCACTCACCTTTCCTTTCCTTACAAAATCTCATACAGAGACTGTGCACACACAGATAGCAGAAATTAACTTACTCCGTCCGTGCAGTGCGTACGACTCAATTAGCACGCTAATGGTAATAATTTAGAAAATTATGAATAGAGGGATTTTAAACATCAAGTGATTGGCAAGTGGGTGCAGTCCAACCACTAAAGTCAGTATCTGATAAAATTAATTCACTCAAGCAAATAGGAAATTTAAGTAAATCAGTCTTAATAAATGCTATGCATACGACATTAGTACGAATTTGGTTCTTTATAGGATAGATGTGGCGGTGGCTATTATTGTTGAACTCAGTGCAACACGAAATAGAAAAATTATTCGTTAATTCAACTGTCTGTTATCTTCTACCATCAATTTTAGCAAAATTGTCTCAATTGAATGACTTTTTGCAGTTTCTAACAATTAATGACATTCACTTTATTGCAAAAATTGTGTAGAAATATTATTCATGCATAATTGAGGATGGTTATATTAATTATGAGTGGTTAAATAGTGGTTCAAATAAGATAGCAAAAGTACTGTCTAATGTTCTTGTATTTTAACAAAACTTAAACATGCATTCACAGTAAATTACAACCAATAGCATTTAACTTATCTTATTTATCTGTCCAACGACGTGATACTCTGCAGTCATATAAATGATACACAAATTCATATAGAAATCATTTTGATGGTGGCTCCTCCTTTGGCAGCTTGCTAGCAGTTCGCCGTGATGCTTCGCGAATTGCGTAATTAATCGCGACCGTTAGCGTCCGCGATGACGCTACCGCGTTTCGGACGTCTGGGACGGTTACCGAACACGTAACGAATTTCTGCCTCAGCAGAACTAACGAATAAATGTTTCATTAAGATCAATTCTTGTTTCACTTATGTTCACTGGTTTCACATAAACTTTACTTATAACAAATTACTTTCTCTTTGTTCAACTTTATTACTTATTGTTTGAGCACTCCGCGGACCGCGTATGAACGTCTGATCTACGTCACGGGGCGGCAGATACTGCTGCTTGCCTGCTCTCCCACAGGCGAGCGCTGCTGTACGATAAAGTCTCTGACCTGAGGAGCCATATCGATAACTGTTCACAGAGAAATATTTTACATCGACAAATTAAACATAACAAGTAATCACCGTCATATAGAAAACATACAAAGTACAAATAAAATAAACAATTATAATACAGATAATAAATAAATGACAGAAAATGTTCACAGTTAAGTTACCTAAATACATTGTGCATCACGATAATTAATTAAGTCACATAAGAAGTTAGTTACTACATATTCACTATAAACAAGTTCAGACGAATAATATATTCAAAATGAAGCTCATTCCTCGTTATAATGTGAGGCTTACCTTAAGGGTTACATTACAGTATCACAAATAATTTTGTAAACGCAAGAATTATCTAAGGGAGAACAGGTTGATTTTAAATTGTGAAGGGAAATGGCCGCTGATAATCCTAGCATTTCCGAAATGACTCTTCTGCTGCTGGATTGAAATGTGTGGAGGTAGGATTTTACGCACCTTGCTCACAGGTATGTCCAATGTTGGGCAATTCAACGTGCACTTATGGTTTTTGTACCACTACTCGACTCCTCCCATTCTTTGCTGTGGCCACTTCTTCCACTGAAATGAACCCATTCGTTTGCTCCCTATGGCACACCATAGTAACCCGTCGTTTCGAATTTCCGATTCATTTTCTCCAGACCCACGGCGGTCATCGGACCAAAGCCTCTTTCCAAACCCTTTATTGTCTGGATCTTCTGCACAGCGAGTTGTGCACAGTCATCATTCTTGTAAAACAGCTGTCGTGAAATGAGGAAAAGGCATGTACCAGGCGTGCTGATACTTTTGTGTCTCGTTGCTGCTGGTTGTCCTAGGTATCGTTGGCCGAGTGGAGATAGACCGACACAAGGAAGTAGGATGCACGCGTGTGCGGGTACAGAGTCTGAGGTGACCAGCCAGTGGGACAGCAGAAACTAGAAACACTATGCTAGATTAGAACAAGATATATATTTCGTAGAAACATTGTATTACTTTTACAGCTTTCGTGACTGCAGACTAGTGTAATGTTGATACATAGTTTAACTAGGTAGAGGCCTGCCTACTGATTAGAGTCTTCGTGCCTGTCCTATTGCCAAGTGACCGATAAAGTTCAGTGGTGGCCACGAGCGGCGTTGCAGCAGAGGGCGCTCGTGGCTGATGTAAGAACGCCGCGCCGTGCTTGCATGGCGATGCGCAGTCAAAGTACGTGGCGCGCACTTCAGACTTGTGCGACACCACAGATACCACCTTCATTGGGTCGTGCGCTTGACAGGTATTTTCATTTACATATTCTGACACATACAGCGCCATCTATGCATCAAGTTTCACACCATTTATTTTTATTCTCATTTATTTTCCCCTTTTACTGCGACATAAAATTGTTTCAAATTTAATAATTGATATTTATAGTGTTTTCGACACTGATTTCGGAAAAAATAGTGAAAAATTCCATGACGTACAGGTATTTTACAAACTGCTTGTCTAGTTTTAGCTTTTTTCGATATTTTTATACATATTTTAGCACTGTAATGAGTTTGAATTTTAGTTTTTGGGATCTCCATAAACTGTTATTTAGCCACTTTTATACCAGATATACGTAAAATAGAGTATTTTCAGCCACTGCACATATTTCGTGTCAGTGCCCGTCTGTCGCGCTGCCCATTTCCTCGCCATCAATAAGCAGTGAGCTTCTGCTATTATCCTTCAGTTCACAGTAGCTCTTTACTCTGTGTTGTTCACATATTGTTGTTAACCAGTGCTTTAAATTTGTGACAGTTTTCTTGTGTTGTGAAGTTGTTTTATGGACAATGGCTACCAAAGGATGTATAAACTCGCCACATTGTTTCTGTTACATTTGTGGTAATTATACCGTTAAAAAGCAACAAAGAAACATATCTATTTTGGTATAAAGTTAGGAGATGAAGATAAGCCTTGGGCCCTACGCAAAGTTTGTTCAGTATGTGTTGAAGAATTGAAGCAACGGTTTCAAGGTAAGAAGCGGTCCTTACGTTTTAAAGTGCCAATCGTTTAGAGGGATCCCAAAAACCAGCGATGACTCCTGTTTTTGCTCTTGCAACGTACGAGCTTTCAATTTGAAAAACAGAAAAGGATATTTCTTACCCTAAAATTGAATCAGCCTTTCGACCCGTTCCTCATGGACCTGAAGTACCAATACCCTCTCCTCGAGATTCTTTGAATGATATAGATGATCACAAGCCATTGGCTCAAAATGTTCAAATCTTTGATAAGCTTAAGCAACTTAAGTGCGGGGTAATCAGTCCCTAAACTTACAAACTACCTATGACCTACCTTATACTAGAGACGACACAAACATCCATGCCCGAGGGGGGATTCGAACCCCCGACGGGGACGGTCCCACGCATCGGAACATAGAGCATCAATGCGCTCGGCCGCTCCGCCGCGGCCCATTGGCTCAGCAAGGTGATAGTGAAGAATACTGTGATATCTACGATCCTGGCACTGCTGATCCCATTCCATTCTCACAATCTGAACTGAACGATTTAGTTAGACAGTTAGGCCTTTCTAATGAATCGGCAGAGGTTTTAGGATCTAGACTGAAAGATAAACATATGTTGGCTCCGGGTACATCCTTTTCTTGATACTGATCAAGGGAAAAAGAGACATGGTGTTTTGCAATGATGTTCCAGGACTTACGGCTCCTGATGAGTGGAGACTTTTTATTGATTCTTCAAAAAAGAAATCTTCAGCAGTACTTCTGCAAAATGGCAATAGCATGCTTCTATACCAGTTGGACCCTCGGTTCACTTAAAAGAATGTTACGAAAACCTTGAACTGGTTTTAAGCAAACTCTGCTATTCAGACCACAAATGGACACTATGTGGTGATTTAAAAGTGATTTCAATGCTGCTCGGTCAGCAAAGTGGCTATACAAAGTTCCCTTGCTTTCTCGGTGAATGGGGCAGCAGAGACAAAAAGCAACAAAAAAGCTTGGCCGTTTTGAAAAACCTTATAGGCAGGAGTTGAAACTGCTGAGAGGAAAAGCCTTGTAGATCTCAAAAAGGCTTCCCCCACTTCACATTTATATTTAAGTGGCATATTACGCCTATGGAGAGCGATCGAAAATTTATATAAAGCACACTTATTTCAGCCAAGATCGCTAATTTATTTAATTTGCTAGTTTTTTACCGGTTTCGGTGAGCTGTGTCATTCAGACGATTAAAATTCGCATCACCAAAGTGGATCGTCATCTACATTGCACACTTAAAAAATTGTGTGTATTCTTGTCATAAGTAAGAAGGAGACTCGTTGTTACTTGTGACAAGAACACACAAAATTTAGAAAAATAATGACATATACCAACTTTGTGTACAAAATCGAAATAAAAGAAAAGGCTGCATGGAAATCTTTTAAATTAGTTGTTACCGGCTTCCTAGGAAACTAAAGAGATTGAAACTACAAGACAATCGTTGCAGACATGCTCGGCGACTTTAAGAAGCTGGGCTGTAACATGAGGATTAGAGTTCATTTTCTCCACTCACATCTTGATTACTTCCCTGCAAACCTTGGTGATGTGAGTGAAGAGCAGGGCGAAAAATTACACCAAGACATCAAAGAAACAGACAAACGTTTGTAAATCTATTGGACCAAACTGCGTGGTCATCAGTCCGTAGCTTACAAACTACTTAAACCTAGGTAAACTAACCTAAGGACAACGCACACACCCATGCCCCAGGGAGGACTCGAACCTCCACGGCGAGTAACCGCGCGCTCCGCAGCGAGGCGCTTTAGGCCGCTCGGCTACTCCACCGCGGCCAAAGAAACAGAAAGAAGATATCAAGGGAGATGGAACGTCAATATCATAGCGGTGTGCCGTGATCGGTACATGTCCGAAAATTATCGATACGCTAGCGGTTGGCAGTGCCAGTTGTGGAGCCGGCCGCGGTGGCCGAGGGGACTGAGGCGCTCCAGTCACGGTCTGCACGGCCACAACGGTCGGGGGTTTGAATCCCCCCCCTCGGGCATGGATATTTGTGCCGTCCTAGTTCGTAAGTAGTTCATAAGTAGTTTGTTAGTTTAGGGACTGATAACCCCGCAGTTAAGTCCCTTAAGCTTAACAAACATTTGAACATTTGAACCAGTTGTGGAGCAGAGGTAACCTCACTGGTGGAGTGGGGAACAAGGTCTTTGGCGAGCGCACGGGCAGGGGGAGAGCACGTGGAGTCGGACGGTGGACACCGGGGTAGCGGTGGTGTTGGCATCACGTGGCTACGACTAACGTGCGGCCGAGTTTGCGGCAGTTCCAGTGGTGCTGCACCGGAGGAGAGCCGACGAGTTTGGCCAGAGGGATCCTGTGGTGGTGGCCGAGGGAGGCTGGACATACACAAAGGGAAGGGAGGTTCCTAACGTGGTTGCTACAGTCGAAGGTGTGGCGTATGATTACGCATTGTGATGGTATAGGGGCGAACATGTGTATTCGTGCCCGATCATCTTCCTAGATTATTTGGTGCTATTACATATAGAAATATACTGGACTCGGGTAACGAGCGTGCGCAGGGATTCTTACTAATATATGGACATTATGCTGTTCCTGTGCAGATGTTGTTTTCGTATTTATGTATAGAACCAGAGGCTGTTGCGCTATAATTGACATTGCCCGACGTATTGTGTCTTTGAAAAGCTGTTGCTTGACTGTATGTGAGGAAGGATTGATAGTTGATACCAAGAACCTTGTTGAAATTGTAACATTTGTTTCATAATTTAGGTTACGACCAGTCGGTACCTATTGCCTAATTTTGTTATGTGTACAGGAGCAGCTATATTACCATATGAGGAATGGTGATCTTGATTTAAGGAGGTACAAATTCAAGGGCCACCTGTTATGTTAATTTTGTGCAATATTCTCGTATGGATCTATTGTATATAATTGTACTAAACTGAATTCAATTAAACGTTTCCACCTTTTTTCATTTAAAAGCTCCACAGCGGACTACTGCTGGATGATAAAGAGACGAGTCCACAGCGGAAAAGCAATAAAAGAAGCTTCGAAAGAAAGCGAAAGCGTTATTGTAAGGCATGAGCTTAAAGAGAAATGGTATACTGGAGAGAAATGGTGTACTGGAAATGTAGTTTATAACATGATTATTTAAAAAAAAAATGAAATTTAATAACGTTGGAAATAATGTGAAAAATTGCTTACATTTTGTTATTATACTTAAACGTACTCCTTTTTTGTGAGAAAACCTGACGTGATACAAAAAAAAAGTGGATTGCATTTTTGAAATCAGCGCTGAAAAGTACATAAAAGTCAGTTTTGAAATTTCAAATAACTTTCAATAAATTTTTTGCAGAGCCGTGTAATATTCCGTTGCAATTTGACGTCATTCTGATTAGTGGGGTTATTTTTACAGCGTTTGGAAAGTAAATATAACCAACCCTTAGGCCGGTAACGAATTGGCAGCCAGCTGGCGTACAGTTGCGCCCAATCGACAGAGCGACATGGACGTGGAAGATGTGATAATCGCCCACCTTTTGTCTCAAAACAAACGCAAAGCAAAAAAGAGATACTGGATTCAACCTCTGCTTGTGGAGCGGCATATGAAGGGTTTATTAAAAATTACTTCAGAGATCTTCGATGCTACCCAGATCGTTTTTTTAACTATACAAATATGTCAGAGAAATCTTTTGATAACCTTATGGAAATATAAGAAATTCCATTACGGGTACTGATACTCGTATGGAAGTATCAATTTCATGAATAAATTTCTCTGTGTCGAAAATCACGACAACTCTAAGGTCTGATGCTTCGTCAAGTGCGCGGAGATTGCTGGCTGCCACACACGTTCACGCGAGGCACGCTGTTCGCAACTGGCTGCTGTGCAGTCGGCCCATTGTTGCTAACCCTAAAGCTCAATTTTCCCCTAAATCGCATGTGAATTCCCCCTAAAAACCCTAAAAGTTTTTGTTACGTCCCGTTTTGCAGCTCTTAAATATTCTAGGAAAGACATATATATATATATATATATATATATATATATATATATATATATATATATATATATATATATATATATATATTGCACCAAAGCTGCTTTTTATTGAAATACTGACTAGTTTCTGGATTTGCCCATTTCCTTAAGCCACATTATTTTATGTTTGGACACTGTCTAGGTTACGCAGTTTATTTCAGATACCTATTTGAAATAAATAGCGTGACCTACACATTGTCCAAACATAAAATAATGCGTTTCATCCCATTCCATGATGGTGGTGGTGGCGGCTGATGCAGCAACAGTGTTGAATAATTAAATATTTCTCAGTCTCTGTTGCAATATTTTTTATTCTCCAATAACGCGTTTCGCGCTGTTAGCGCATCGTCAGACTGGAAAAAGACAAATGTTTTGTTACAGTCCGTGTACCTGGCGGGCAGCGAATCTAATGTGGCTAAGGTGAGTAAATTTTTAAAGTCAGACTTACTTCGGCGGAGACGGAGTCACAGAACATAGAAGATAGTTCTGTGGCTCCGTCTCCGCCGAAGTAAGTCTGACTTTAAAAATTTACTCACCTTAGCCACATTATATTCGCTGCCCGCCAGGTACACGGACTGTAACAAAACATTTGTCTTTTTCCAGTCTGACGATGCGCTAACAGCGCGAAACGCGTTATTGGAGAACAATAAAAAAATATTGCAACAGAGACTGAGAAATATTTAATAAAATAATGCAGCTTAAGAAAATGGGCAAAGCCCGAAAGCAGTCAGCATTTCAATAAAAAAAAGCAGTTTTGGTGCAATATATATATATATATATATATATATATATATATATATATATATATATATATTTCCTAGACTATTCATTTCAATAAGGCTCTGAATGACGAATTAATGCATTCGTTCTAAATGTCACTTAACGAAAACCTAATTACTAATATTCTACTCTTTAGTGGTCAATAAAAGAAAAAACAGTAGTTTCTGCATAACATTCTAAGATGTAAGTCGTAGTAAATAGACTACAGGGAGAAGTTAGGCTATATAAACTTCCCTGTTCAGCTATGCTAATAAAATCTAACAAACTGGGAACAAACGTACCTTTCAACAAGGGATCTGATTGCCACGCCTTCGTGTAGCTCTGGGAATATTTTTTCTCTCTTGAAGCCGAAGTCACACACACACACACACACACACACACACACACACACACACACACACACACACACTTCCAGCGTATTCAACTTCACAATCGCCAATACAACAACAGTACGGTATAGAAGACGTTGCAGAAGCGCCTTTACAGGAGGGCGGCACCAACGAAAACACAACAATGAAGTATTTCATTGTAAGGTAGGGCTAAATTTTTTTTTAATAGGTATGTGTTATTCATGTCTGAGAAGCCCCTAAAAATTCATTCATATTCCACATATATAGTGGTTAAGCCACACCACAAAAATTCAATTTTAATTTGCAAATCATAACTAGTTTCAATGAACTCTGTCATCATTATCAAACATAAGCAAAAATTGCATTAAACACAAACTGAGAAAATAATTAAATTATGAAAAGGTGTAGTAAATGTAGCCAGGCCATCTACGGGTGTGACAGTGACTCCCAGCTGTCTGCCATAGTCACACATGGTATCGTACCATGGCAAACAGTTGGGAGTCACTGTCACAACCCTAGATGGCCTGGCTACATTTACTACACCTTTTCATAATTTAATTATTTTCTCAGTTTGTGTTTAATGCAATTTTTGCTTACGTTTGATAATGATGACAGAGTTCATAGAAACTAGTTACGTTTTGTAAATTAAAATTCAATTTTCGTGACGTGGCTTAACCACTATATAAGTGGAATATAATAAATAATTCATCAGTCACACACTCCTTACTACAATGTCATATAATATTCCTAAAAAATTCCTCTCAAAGAACACTTCCCCCTAAATTTCCCCCTGAAGTACAAATCCCTCCAAATTCCCCCCAAGGCAGCAGAGTCCCCCCAAATTTAGGGGCAAAACCCTCAGTTGGCAACACTGAGTCGTGCCGTGTTTTGATGTGCCGCAGCCGCAGCCGTAAATTCCTGGCTGCCCAGTGCCTGTAGCGGCCTGCCGCCTACCACCGCACACTGGCTGTCTAGTGCTTTAGGCTGTGGTCACAGTGGCTCAGATATCAGCGGGAAACGGCCGATCGTTTCAAATTTGTACTCCTCTACGGGCACGGTCACAGTGTAGCCGATTTCATCGCCCTAACGTAGACACTTCGGACGATAGTCGGTGAAATTCAAATCAGTTTGTTTTCTTCGGTCATATCGACCGACGTCCTCACATGCCAGATATGGACAGTGATAAACTGATATTCTTAGTGAAAGAAACAGATTGTGGCACCCAGAAGACGATAAATATCAGAATCGGGATATAATTCGGAATCTATGGTCTGATATTATAGCTTATTGAAAACCCTATGTTGGTTAAATCCTTTATCAGAAATTTTAGGCGTAAATTATAACCTCAAAAAATGTGTTCTATTCGGGATTGTGGCTTATCTAAATGTTATTGTAGTGGCTCTCTTACGATTTTCTACACTGTGACAATCTGATATTAGCTGCCCACAAATTATTCTTACTGGTGCTGATGTTCTTTAACGAGGTGATGAGTGTTTTATAAAGTGACCTGTAAATGTGGTGCAGGTCTACGTGTGCTTCCGCTTTTCAGTGGTTTCTGTGTTAAAAAATTATTCTTAATTTCACACTAGTCTTTCACAAATGTATTGAATGACAGTCATTAAAGTGCATTCTATCGTAACTTCATTTCTTTTCTCATAATCGGATATTTCTGGGTGGCCTTATACTGTGTTCTTAACATATTTAAATACTGAAAAACTGCATCCGTTATGTTTTTTTATGCTTAGTACAACGCATTTCGAGAATTTTTCTGCCTTTAGTGCATTTGTTTACATAAATACATCGTGACGTTTCAAAAAAAATGTTCAAATGTTTGTTAAGCTTATGGGACTTAACTACGGGGTCATCAGTCCCTAAACTTACAAACTACCTATGAACTACTTACGAACTAGGACGGCACAAATATCCATGCCCGAGGGGGGATTCGAACCCCCGACCGTAGTGGCCGTGCTGACCGTGACTGGAGCGCCTCAGTCATCTCGGCCACCGCGGCCGGCGTGACGTTTCCATGTTTGATTTGATGCAGCTTTTGCACAGATGTAGTCTTTTTGAGGTTATTGTAATGAGGGAAATCGTTGCATACATAATCAAATCTTGGCAACTTTTTTACATACTAAATAGTACGTCTGTCTATACTTGCAGGGCCGGCCGCGGTGGCAGAGAGGATTGAGGCGCTCCAGTCACGTTCTGCACGGCCACTACGGTCGGGGGTTCGAATCCCCCCTCGGGCTTGGATATTTGTGCCGTCCTTAGTATTAGCTAGTTCGTAAGTAGTTTGTAAGTTTAGGGACTGATGACCCCGTAGTTACGTCCCATAAGCTATACAAACATTTCAATTTTTTATACTTGCATGTATTTTGTCTGCTCCATTAAACTGGATATCACAACACAAAAATCGTCACTTAGACTGGTTTTTGTATACAGGTAGGTCTAAGTCACGATTATTACGTTGCCTATTCTGAGTAATGAAAGAGGCACAATATCTTTAAGCAGGCAGAAAAAGTTATGGTTTCTAACATTAGATAAAACACACATCTCAATATTTATTCTGTCCGATTTTCTGAACTTATGTAGCTAACCTAAAAGAGACGACTGCAGTGCAAGTGTGTCAGAAAATCACACATTCAAATGTCGAAAAAGTAGAGTACTTATGTAAACAAATGCACTAGAAGATGCGAATAAATCCTCGAAATTCGCTGTGATGAGCAATAAACTTCCCTAAATGCTGTAGTTTTTCATTATTTAAAGCATGGAAGTTAACTGGTGTATGTATGCACGACTTAAATAAATTCGGCAAAACTGTAATATTACTTGTCAGTGTCACCACGAAATATCAAGTATGTAATAGACATTTCTCCTTTTACCGGTACCTCACATATTCGTAAATCCGGCCGCGGTGGCAGAGGGGACTGAGGCGTTCCAGTCACGGTCTGCACGGCCACTACGATCGGGGGTTCGAATCCCCCCTCGGGCATGGATATTTGTGCCGTCCTTAGTCTTAGTTAGTTCATAAGTAGTTTGTAAGTTTAGGGACTGATGACCCCGTAGTTAAGTCCCATAGACTATACAAACATTTGAACATTTGATATTCCTAAAGATTGTCTGAGACTAGTAGTAAAAGAGACCAGTACACAATCCTGGTCACTTTCTTCGTTCGATTCAGGTGTAGCTCATTCGTATGCATTTGAAGTCTTTATTAATAACAAAAGCCACATTGTAGCACTAATTTTGAAGCATAAAAATGTCGGCGGAATCCATTGCAACCCAGGGAATTGAAATCTAATATACTTTAGACACAGAATATATTCATACCTAACCTAACTTCCTCCTTTAACCGGACCAAGTGACAAACTATATCGGATGCAGTGTGACCACGCCGCCGGTCGATGTTTTCAGTCAAACTCGGTCGACAGCGTCTGACGGTGCCACTGTGAACACAGGCTTAGCGGCCGTATAGTGGGTAGTGGCAGCTGAGAGCTAATGACAGCTGCGTAGGCAGCCGGCGCTGTGCGTAGCGCGTGCCAGCGGCAGTAGCAGTTGAGCGGTCCAGCAGGCCAGGCGAGTGTTGGCTGCGGGCAAGGCTCCTTGGCGCGTGGCGCCGGTGGCTGTGCGTGGCGTGGCGTGTGCTGGAGTCGGGTGACTCCGCAACTGGGCCAAGGCAACGCGGGCAACTGGGGCAGTCCAGTGGGCCGCCAAGCACGGTCACCTGCCTACTGCCAACTGCCGACTACCGACTGCCGCCTGGACAGGCTCCCGTCTTGGCAGAGAGTGACTGGACACCGGAAGCGCGCGTCAGTCTTTCAGCCGCTCTGATCAGAGGGGAAACTACCAATCGCACCTCCCCCTCCCCACTTCATTCGACACACAACTACCTCTTCACTAACACGAAATGATAGGTGCTATCGACAAGGGTTCGAAAATCGATGCCGTATCTCTTCATTTCCAGAAGACTTTTCACAGCGTACCTCACAAACGGTTTCTAATCAAATTGGGTGGTTATGAACATCGCCCCAAATTTGCGACTGGATAGGGGATTTTCGGTCAGAGAGGACACAGTTCGTAGTAATTGATAGTAAGACATCGACTAATACAGGGGTGATATCGGGCGTTCCACAGGGTAGTGTTATTGGTCCTCTGCTGTTCCTTGCCGGCCGCAGTGGCCGAGGGGACTGAGGCACTCCAGTCACGATCTGCGCGGCTACTACGGTTGGGGGTTCGAATCCCTCCTCGGTCATGGATATTTGTGCCGTCCTTAGTCTTGGTTAGTTCATAAGTAGATTGTAGGATTAGGGACTGATGACCTCGTAGTTAAGTCCCATAAGCTATACAAACATCAGAACATCTGCTGTTCCTTGTTTACATAAACGATTTAGGGAAAAATCTAAGTAGCTCTCTTGGATTGTTTGCAGATGACGCCGTCATTTACGTCTAGTAAAATCATCTGGATGATCAAAACCAACTGCAGAACGATCTGAATAAGATATCACTATGGTGTAAAAATTGGCAATTGACTCCAAATATTGAGAAGTGTGAAGTCGTCCACATGAGTACGAAAAGAAATCCGTTAAACTTTGTTTACAAGACTAATCAATCAAAAGTGAAGGTCGTAAACTCCTCAAAATACCTAGGAATTACTATTACGTCAGACTGATACTGGAAAGAAGACGTAGATAATGTCGTGGGAAAGGCAAACCAAAGACTGCGTTTTATTGGCAGAACCCTTAAAAGATGCAACAGAACTACTAAAGAGACTGCATACACTACGCTAGTCCGTCCTTTTTTGGAGTATTGCTGACCAGTGTGGGATCCTTATCAGGTGGATTGGATGGAGGAGATCGAAAGAGTTCAAAGAAGGGCAGCTCGTTTTGTATTGTCACGATACTGGGGAGACAGAGTTACGGAAATGATACAGGATCTGAGATGGGAATCATTACAATCATTACAACACTGCGTCGTGGGCTACTTCCGAAACTCCAATCACCAACATTCTCCTCCAAATTCGGAAATATATTATTGACTCCCACTTCCATAGGTACAAATGATCATTAGAATAAAATACCAGAAATCAGAGCTCGAACGGAGAAATTCAGGTGTTCTTTTTTCCCGCACGCTATTCGAAAATGGAATGGGAGATAAACAGTATAAAGGTGGTTCGATAACCCCCCCCCCCCTGTCAGGCACTTACATGTGATTTGCAGAGTATCCCAGGTAGATGTAGATGTAATGAAAACATGGCGCAATGGGTACCTTTTTCTGCAATTTCTAGATTGAAGCGCCGCAAAGCGGCCGGATCGTAAAAACATACCACGAAACTACTATGCATTGAAAGTGTATTTAGAGTGTAGGGATGGTACTGTGAGGCGCGGCGACTCGAGCTAGGGATGGCGGTTATCGCTGAAGCAACCGGTTTTCGGTTATACCGGTTCTTTTCACCTCCAGTTTAACCGCACCGTAAAATTGCTCAAGATAACCGGTTTTTTAAATAACCGGTTTTCGGTTTTTAATTGCTATTATTTCCAATAGAGTTCGACCAAAACGTATTTTACAGCCGAAACAGAAACCGTAATCGAATTTTCGGTGCTTCTAGTTTCGGCCGAAACCGAAACTTACGATATTTATTTAAAATGTAGGTAAATTTACGTCATACGACAAATCACTAGTCTTTCCATATTTTTCAAGATCCCCTCCCAATACTACGCCTTCTTGAGTGTGTGTAAGCCTAGCCAGGAGTCCGTAATAAAATGATATACGAAGCATACAGATTTCCTGGCCTAGTATTTCCATCTGGCAGTTGCGAATATTGATGTAGCCACTCTGTAAGCAGCACACACGAATATGTGCTGTTATACACACACACACACACACACACACACACACACACACACACACATATGTTACAGTCAGTAAATAAACTTCAGCCAGTGCTGCAAAACTATTTCGAAAAATAGGCACAGTTCCAACTAACAGTATGATTGTTATCAGTGTAAATTTATGCAAATTGAACTAGGAAAGCTGTGTACCACATAATCAAAGAATGTTCAAATGGGTGTGAGTTCTTATGAGCCCTAACTGCTTAGGTCATTGGTCCCTAGACTTAAAAACTACTTAATCTAACTGAAACTAACTTACGCTAAGGAAACACACACACATGACCGAGGCAGGAGGGAGGACTCGAACCTCCGACTGGAGCAACCCCGCAGTCTGTAACATGGAGCCTCAGACAGCACGGCTACCTCGCGAGGCACCACATGATCAATGTTACCTAAACCCATATTGGTTATTAAAAAAGCCCCTCGCTTTCAAGGAATCACATTAATAAAACTTGTTAGCATAAAAATATAATACGTTAAAAGTTATTATTCCAAGCTTACATAATACGTATATGAATCGAATTTACCTTCTTTTCCAAGAAACATTTTGGATGCTTTCTCCTTAAATGACACAGCATGTTTGTAGTACCTCCACCCGTTTTCAGCTTTTTAAAGTAAATGGAGCGTTGTACCTCACTGCTACCGTACTTCGTAAAGTAATATCTTCCACACTCGGGATGGTGCCATTTAAGACACAACCGATGTCTGGCGACGACAGCAAGGAACTGCCGCATGACCAGACGGAGGCAAGGCTTGTACACTGCCGGTGCACGCGCGTCGTCTAATAGACCACGCCACACGGCAACAGCTGCATCGACGCCTCAATAGCTGCACCAGTCCTTAAGTTCTTATGCCACGCGTTTCTGACTGCCGGTATTGTTCTTAAATTATCGCTGATCGCTTTTCTTAGTTTCTGCGATGACCTAATATTTCACAGCAGTGGAAATTTTAGGATTAGTCCTAAATATTAGGGTCTACTAGTTTCAATTTTTAAAAATTATTTACAGAAAACACATTTTGAACCACTACTACAGGAAGTAGTCGTACCGGTTTTTTTACCCGGTTCTTGGCAATAACTAGAAAAAACCGGTTACAACCGACACCAAATAAATACCGAAAAAAACGGTTATTCAAAACTAAAATCCCGGTATCGGTTTTAACCGGTCGGTTTTTCCCATCCCTAACTCGAGCGCACCGAAAATTTCTCGAGCAGCTGGTGCTCGAACAGTTCTCGGGAAGCTCACGAGAAGCGGCGCTGCGGCGCGTGCCGCTGTCCGGCAGTCGACTAAAAAAAAAATTGCGCCTATGGCTTTCTTGGCCAGGAAAAACCTTGCGGGGTTGTTCGGCCGCCTTAATGTAAGTCTTTTTATTTGACTCCGCGTGGGCGACTTACGTGCCTATGATGATATGATGATGATTAGGACAACACACAACAGCCAGTCCCTTGCCGGGAATCGAACCCGGGCCTCCTGCGTGGTAGTCAGCGACGCTACCGCTGAGCTACGCCAGGCGCTGCGGTTACTTGCAACACTCGCAACTCTGTGAGATTATTATTTAAATGTGAGCACTGCATACACGAAAGCCAAAGTCACTGAGCTGGCCGTACTTCACAGAGGATGGAGACGTTTATTGCAAAGCTTCGTAGTGTACCAAAAAATAGCCATGGTAAGACATTTAAAATTACGTAATATACGTAACAACCAAACAGATACGTTCACGGATGCAAGAGTACATTATTATGTAATAGAAGTCAGCAGTGGCGTAACTAGCACTAGGACTTGGGGGGGGGGGGAGGGGGGGGAATAGATCTGCTTGACGAGCAAAATTTTAGTCTCTTTCCAGACAGACTACCATCTACCACTCCCATTGAAGAAACTAATTCACTCTCATCCAATGAAAGATTATGGTAAAAAAACCCAAGTTTTCAATCTTTACCTTTAGCAGATTGCTGTTATAAGATTTTTTTTCTTATTTTTGGGGGGGGGGGGTTTGTGGGGGGGGGGTTTCTATCCCCCTCATCCCCCCCCCCATAGTTACGCCACTAGAAGTCAGACAAATTACCCAGCGATTGTGTATGTTATCCATTCAAAGGAAAGTCGGTAAAAAGTGCCTGCAACAGCCCGCCAGTATCGGAAAAGTGTAATTTTTAATTTGACTACAATAACAAGCAAAATGAATGAAAACACTATCTAAACTTAGGAACAGAATGATGACATAACAACCAACAGTCAGTATTGTGGTGGCTGTGTGGGAAAGTACCAGAGGTTTAAGCTGAAATCAGGACGGAAACTTAGGTTTGAGTGAAGTAAACGTTTGGAATAGTTGGTCAGAAAATAGGATAATTTGAGGTAAACTGAAAGAGCTCTTTTCTTTGAGATATCAATATCATTCCTACGATTGCGATAAAATTTTGCACATTTGACGTTCAAAGCAAATGCCTTTATAAAGCTACTGGGTCTAAAATACATATGATTTAAATTAGTATAATTTATATTAAGAGGTAACTGATACCAAGTTCACCGGGTGATCTAGTGAATAATACAAGAAAAAGACACAACACTACCTTAGAAGAAAACCGGCACAACCCGAAAAATGCCGATTTTTCGCGCATGCCACCCCCAAAACGAGAAAGTGGAATAGTTTTATCTGCAAGAGTGTCACAAACGTAAATGGCGTATTCGACCACTAGAGAGCAGTTACGTCAGTGTTGCATTAACAAAACCTATTCTGACAAGTGGAGGAAGAGTGCCACATTGTCAATTGAGCAGCGTTCGGATTGTACTCATATGAATTTTGCGTGAAGACTGTTCCATATCAAAAAGCAACACACAACAATTAAATCTGATGGACTAAAAGATAAATAAATAAATAAAAATGAAAAAAGTTAGAAAATCCTTAAAATATTGAGTGTCATGTATAGACACCATTTGCTAAACTGACACGTTTGATATCACTTCGAAATGTCGTATATATAATCTATGGAACAAGTATTAATCTTATCTAATAGTAAAACAACTCGATTAGAAGCATCAGAAACTGGCAAGCAGGTGTGTCTGGCAAAATCCAATACTACTAAGAAAGGTGTATCAGATGCTCAAAAGTCTGGACTGTTGGAGTTAATAAACAAAAATATAGTTCCCAAACTTTATTTTGATTTTTTTAATAACTTTTAGATTGTTTTTTCTGTGCTAACTATTTTATGTTAAACGTACCGAAAGATCTGTGTTGATTAATTTCTTGATTTGATTCAGATAATCTGTGCAGTGTTATGTTGTATTTTTTATAAATAAATATTTTCTTACAATTCCTTCTTTATTAAATTATTTATTTCATACCATTTATAGATATAAGAGCTGAAATTTATATTTTTGTGTGTCATAGCCTTTTAATTAAAATTGATGTTTACTTTGTAGAAAAGTGTCACATATCGAATCCCTTAGGGTTAATTTATTACTCAAAATGAAATAATAACTATGTAAAAGTCACCTCGGAGTATGTACTACTTACAAAGAAAAAGACAGTGCTGATGTGATTTAATGGAGAAAAGTAATATTGATTGAAACTTTGGATGTTATCTTTAAGTGGGGTTTTCTCTAAACTAGTGGTTTTCGTCCAAGGTAGCGACATTTGAAAAGAAATTGCCAAGGAATTGGGAGTACAGGATGTGCGAACTTCATATATTTTCCATGTTGGTGCAAGATATTTATTTTTGGTCAAACATAACGTACAAGTAACTATTTTTTTTTTTTTTAATTTTAATTTTATTTTGTGAAATTGACTCCATAGTTTGTACAGACACGGTGAATTTCTCTTGAGGCGCTCTAAAGTACGTATGAAATATCTTTGGAGCTTTTTTAAGCCATGACAAAAGTGAGTGATATTCTCCTTCTTCATATTCCGAATTCGAAATGTTATGCAGCTATATTCTTCGCCTTTTTGTTGCTTCCTTTTGCTTCAGTCTTTCTTCTTCCTTACATTAGAAAGAAATTGTTACTACACCCGTGTCACTATCGTCCATTGTACTCGAAGGTTATCCAACGACTGACATACAAAATATGCCGCGCATTGTCTCGCCGCTGCAGTTCAGATGCGGTATACCACACACACCCCGTTTATATGGCCTCCCAAAACCGGATTTCGTAAACCGATTTCCCAATCCGCTTTTGGTTGGTCATGTAAACACTCGAAAATCGATTCTGGAAATCCGCTTCTCTAAAGCGATTTTCCAGTTCGACAATCGATTTTCGTGCCCATGTAAACGCAACCGTTTTTGAAGCGTTCTTGGCTGGTCAGATTGTTTATTATTATGTCTGTTCCAAGGGAACAGACGTTGTCGGCAGCAGAGATAAATATATCCATGTATATTCTTCGCAAATCGCGAAATTTCCCGACGTCTGCTGCTCCTGTAAGATGGGCAAACGATCTGCAACACATGAAAATTTGTGCCGGACCAGGACTCGAACCCGGGTCTCCCGCTTTTCGCGAAGCGGTCGCCTTAACCACTCGGTTCGAGTCCCGGTCCGGTACAAATTTTCATGTGTTGCAGATCGTTTGCCCATCTTACAAGAGCAGTAGACGTCGGGAAATTTCGCGATTTGCGAAGAATATACATGGATATATTTATCTCTGCTGCCGATCACCGACAACGTCTGTTCCCTTGGAATGTTTGTATAGTCTATGGGACTTAACTACGGGGTCATCAGTCCCTAAACTTACAAACTACTAACGAACTAACTAAGACTAAGGACGGCAAAAATATCCATGCCCGAGGGGGGGATTCGAACCCCCGACCGTAGTGGCCGTGCAGATCGTGACTGAAGCGCCTCAGTCCCCGCTGCCACCGCGGCCGGCTTCCCTTGGAACAGACATAATAATAAACATTAACGCCTGACAAGCTTACGGTGGTAGAATGGTGTCTCTCCCTTTTGCGAAACTCACACTATAACGTGTGCGAGCATGTGAGGGAAAGAGGCAAGTGCAACACATGGAAGTTTGGGTTTGGCCGGGGAGCGTGCACGGGTGGCCGAATGGTTAAGGCGACCGCTCGCGAAAAGCGGGAGACCCAGGTTTGAGTCCGGGTCCGGCACAAATTTTCATGTGTTGCAGATCGTATGTCCATCTTACAGTAGCAGCAGACGTCGGGAAATTTCGCGATTTGCGAAGCATATACACGGATATATTATCAGATTGTGTTTTCTTTTTAAGAATTTTCGGCACATATCGACAGAGTGATATTATCTAATGTGAAATAAAAGTATAAATATTAGAGTGAGCATGAATCTGCGTATTTAAATAAAGAAAAATAGCGATCGTGGTGACTAAATCAGGAATTGAATCAGCTGTTTTTCAATCGCCATATTAAGTGGGCTAGGAAATTCGATTCAGGCTATGCCATGTAAACACGACAGCGAAAAACGGTTTACGAAATTCGGTTTTCGTCTTCCGGAAGATGTGTTGCAAGTAAACGTAGTGACAGAGCCGCGTCGTGCAGTTCCGCTCGGTGCGGTCGTACCTTACTTACTTGTATACTGTCTCGCGTTGCCGACCGCGGTGGCCGAGGGGACTGAGGCGCTACAGTCACGGTCTGCACGGCCACTACGGTCAGGGGTTCGAATCCCCCCTCGGGCATGGATATTTGTGCCGTCCTTAGTTGTAAGTAGTTCATAAGTAGAATGAAACTTTCACTCTGCAGCGGAGTGTGCGCTGTTATGAAACTTCCTGGCAGATTAAAATTGTGTGCCGGAACCGGGACTCGAACCTGGGACCTTTGCCTTTCGCGGGCAACCGCTCTACCACTGAGCTACCCCGACACGACTCACGACACCGCCTCACAACCTTACTTTCATTCTGGAAACATCCCTTAGGCTGTGGCTAAGCCATGTCTCCACCATATCCTTTCTTCCAGGAGTGCTAGTCTTGCAAGTTTCGCAGGAGAGCTTCTGAGAAGTTTGGAAAGTAGGAGGCGAGGTACTGGCGGAAGTAACGTTGTGAGGCGGTGTCGTGAGTCGTGTCGGGGTAGCTCAGTGGTAGAGCGCTTGCCCGCGAAAGGCAAAGGTCCCAGGTTCGAGTCCCGGTTCCGGCACACAATTTTAATCTGCCAGGAAGTTTCAGTTCATAAGTAGTTTGTAAGTTTAGGGACTGATGACCCCGTAGTTAAGTCCCATAAGCTATACAAACATTTGAACATTTTCTTTTTTGTCTGGCGCTGCTGTCAAGCATGTGGTGACGTGCGTGTCCGGCTTTCCTTGGCGCTGTGCTCTGGCGCCGAAACCTCGACTGCCGGCTGCCGCCTGCCGGCTACTGGAATTCCACGGACAGACGCTCTGGCGAGCGTAAGCGGGGAACGTACAGCCGCGCTGCCAACCTTGCGGCGCGCCTGAATCACCGCCACTTCCTGGTCTGCACAGTTCCCCGAGCTGTTGCCCAAGTGCCCGCTTTACACCGGAACACCTGCTACTGGAAGCTAAATGTACCGTTGCTCCCTAAAACGCTGTCATTCGGCAGCTCACCTTATGCGACTGAGTCGTCGAGGGACACTTTACGCCGACAGATGCCAGCACTACCGGGAGGTAACTGCCACCTTGAGCTCCACTGTTTCCGGTTGTTCATACAGGACTGTTTGCAGAAAGGTTTTGACGGCGAACCAAAGGTTACGTTTCATCAAAAATGTTCAAATGTTTGTAGAGTCTATGGGACTTAACTACGGGGTCATCAGTCCCTAAACTTACAAACTACTTAGGAACTACTTACAACTAAGGACGGCACAAATATCCATGCCCGAGGGGGGATTCGAACCCCCGACCGTAGTGGCCGTGCGGACCGTGACTGGAGCACCTCAGTCCCCTCGGCCACCGCGGCCGGCGTTACGTTTCATCGGCAGAACGCTTCGAAGATGCACCAGCTCCACCAAAGAGACTGCCTACATCACACTTGTGCGTCCTCTCCTGGAATACTGTTGCCCCTTGCGGGACCCTCACCAGGTGGGACTGACGGAAGACATTGAGAAGGTTATCACGTTACGGGGGGGGGGGGGGGGGAAGCGTCAAGGAAATGTTGCACGAATTGGGGTGGATATCATTAAAAGAAAGACGTTATTCATTGCGGCTTGATCTGTTTGCGAAGTTTCAATCACCGACTTTTACTTCTGAATGTGAAAATATTTTGCTAGCACCCACCTACTTAGGGAGACATGACCATCCCAATAAAATAAGAGAAATCAGATCGAAAACGGTACGATTTAGGTGTTCCTTCTTCCCGCACGCTATTAGAGAATGGAACGGCAGAGAAAAGTTATGAAAGTGGTTAATTAACCCTTTGCCAGGCACTTGAATGTGATTTGCAGAGTATCTGTGTAGATGTAGATGTGTTGACTGGAATGCATTCTTTTAAATTTTTAAGGTAACGAAGGTAAAATGTGGGGAACCGAAGGTTATATACATCTTGTATACAAACCAGATTATATATCAACAATAATGCATATCCTTAAGACAATATTGCCTCGTTATACCAAAGGTATTAAACATAAGGAGAGGCATTGAATTTAAATTTATACTGTGGCCAGGATTCGAACCGAGGACCTCCTACTTAGCCAGCCGCGGTGGCCGAGGGGACTGAGGCGCTTCAGTCACGGTCTGCACGGGCACTACGGTTGGGGGTTCGAATCCCCCCTCGGGCATGGATATTTGTGCCGTGCTAGTTCGTAAGTAGTTCATAAGTAGTTTGTAAGTTTAGGGACTGATGACCCCGTAGATAAGTCCCATAGACTATACAAACATTTGAACATTTGATTTGAACCTCCTACTTACTAGATATGCACTTTAGACCACCACCCTGGCAATTTGCTATGCATTTCACAGGGAACACTGAGGCAGAATTAAAGTACGTGGTGTGGAGGGAGACGTGCTTTAAGACAGTCCGTGTAGTCGCTTTGGCTGCAAGGCTGTGTTAGCTGAGTGGTCTAAAGTGCCTGTCTAGGAAGTAGAATGTCCCAGGTTCGAAACCCGGCCCCAGCACAAATTTCTGTTTACAACCAGATTACATTTGTAAGACTCGAATTGCATGGAACGAAAGCAATGGTTGGGAAGGGAGTAACACTTGTAACCTTTCTCCAGTCTTATTCAGTCCGTGCAAGCTCTGAAGGAGTGCAAGAAAAGTTTTGAGTAAGAATGAAAGTTCATGGAAAAGAAATAAAAGCTCTGCGGTTTGCCAAGGATAATGTAATTCTGTCAGTGACAGCAGAGGAACTGTAAGAGCAGTTGAACGGAATGGACAGTGTCTTCAGTGGCGGTTATTAATAACAGCAAAAGAAGGGTAATGGAGTGTTGTCTAAGATATTCTGGTGAGGGTGAAGGAATTAGATTAGGTAATGCGACAAGATAAATACTAGGTGAGTTTTGTTATTTTTATAGCAAAATAATTTCTGACGGCCGAAGTACAGAAGATAGAAAATGAAGAATGGCTATGGGAATAAAATCATTTCTGAAGAAGCGAAATTCGTCGACATCCAAAATAAATTTAAATGTCACGAAGTCCTTTCTGAAAGCATTTGCCTGGAACGTATCATTGTACAGGAATGAAATGTGGACGATAAGGGGTTCAGACAGGATGATAAAAGCATTTGAAATGTGGTGCTACAGAGTAATGATCGATTGCCACATTCTGAGAAGTCGAGGAATTGTCATTTTAGCATTGAAGGGAAGTGTATAGAGTAAAATTCGCAGACGGAGACCGAGAGACGAATAAGGTAAGCAGATTTAAAAGGATTTAGGTTGTCGTGGTTATTCAGAGATGAAGACGCTTGCACAGGACAGGGCAGCGTGGAGAGCTGCAACAGCCGCGGCGAAGTGGCCGAGCGCTCTAAGGCGCCTTGCTGCGGAGCGTGCGGTTGCTCGCCGTCGGAGGTTCGAGTCCTCCCTGGAGCATATGTGTGTGTGTGTGTGTGTGTGTGTGTGTGTTACCCATAAGTTCGGTTAAGTAGTCTAGGGGGGCTGATAACTTAATACAGGCCGCGGTTGAGTAGCCGAGCGGTCTAAGGCGCCTCGGTGCGGAGCGCACGGTTGCTCGCCGTTGGAGGTTCGAGTCCTCCCCGGGTATGGGTGTGTGTGCTGTCCGTAGGTTAGTTTACCTCATTTTAAGTAGTATGTAAGCTACGGACTGATGACGATGCAGTTTGGTCCGATAAATTTACAAACATTTGAACATTTTGATAACTGCAGTAGTTACGTCTTATAGAATTTACACACACTTGAACATTTTTTGCAGTACGTCAGTAGTGTATGGGTAACTTAGTTTTGTTTCTGATGGGCGACATGGAAGGGTAACACGTTCTGTTGAGTTGACGAATGTGCGAAGCTACAACGCAACTGCCTAGTAAGTAGGAGACACGGGTTCGAACCCAGCATAATTTTCAACTTTCCCCACTGATATAATTCACTGTCCACTTGCAGATAATGGCTTTAATTCCTCTTTGCCGTGATTCATAACGGCTGCAGGATCTAAATTGCTGTCTCATCTTTCGGACAAGATAAGTCCTGTAAGACCCCTTTTATTTAGTGAACAGTTTCAGATATCGAAAAAAGATTTTCTGCGAATGATAGTGCAATAAGGTGCACATAAATTGGTATGTGATAAAGAGTTTAAACTTAGGTTTCGCTCGAGATGTTGGAACAAGTATGATTCTCATTTAATAGAATCGGGTAGTTCTCATAATTGCATTCAATAGCTCTTGGAAAGGCATAGTTTTTTCATAATACTCAGCGACCCCACCGAGTACTGACCATATGCAGAAAGTTTCTGAATCCTGCGATGTATATAGCCCCTCACTGTAGTACCTGGAACACCGTCAGCTTAATTATAACCACAGTGTACAATTAACCAGAGGTTTTTTTCCATTCTTGCTTTAAAATGTAATGATATACCGACGTCATTGAATTATGTACATTTTGCCTCCTGTGGTACTGATACTAGCTACTTCATTTGCCTCTATTAAAATGTTTCAAAATGTTCTGCATGAAAATGGCGTACACCACATTTTTTTATAATTTTATTTTCTTAAAGTTTAGTTTCATGCGGGACCAGCGTTCGTTACTCCCATGTCAGTAACTGATTGCCAATGGAGAGAGAACGTCAGAAACTAAGTAAACCTTTGACTACAACAGGGTACTGTTATAGAAGGCTTGGTGGATAAAGTCTGTACCACCTTGGGGATATTGACACACGTCAACGCTGCGCACAGCGAGGTAATCCTAGATATTTGTTATGCAATGGAGAATGAGTCCCACAAAGCACAAATAAGTGTAGTGCAGTGCTTATAAATAGGCGAAAAGATCCGACGTCGTCTAGCTGTGTGACGGGCGATGAGTCATAGCTGTTAGTTACGCCTTCTGACGTTCATGGGTTTCTCAGAGATTAAGGTGGAACGACCACATTCATCTGTCTGCGGTGAAGTGAGACGCCAGAATCAGATTTCTTGCGACATCATTCAGACACGAAATACATCGCTTGAACAGCTCAATCAAATGTTGTGTGCTACGTGACGGTCTGTTGACTTAACGGAAGTGACACACAATACTTAAAGAAAGGCAACACAGTTCATCGTGGATTTGTCTGGTGTGAGACTGTCATGAAAATGCTTGACAAATTACAGAGGTAGATGATATGGAGAGACGTCGTGTACCACAGAAATACCAAACATCGGCAGTTTTTTAAATGATTGGACTTGCTGTTCTCTGTGATATGCAGATCGGACACAAGCGTGCATTAGTATTGATCCTCCTATCTGGTCCAATCGGGTAGAAACAGACGACACAGATATTATGGGATAGGAATATGCAGAGGCCCAGATGGCGATGGTGTCTAACCATATTTAAAAAAAAAATATATGTTTCTGTATGTTTCATATCTCTTCCTAAACAATTACACTGATTTCAACCAAACTAGATACAAATATTCCTTACTATCAGTCAACAACACCTGTTGGGTTAAGAACCACATACGACAGGGCATATGTCATCTGGATGCATAAACCTCGAAGTGTGTAAAATGTTCAAATGTTTGTTAAGCTTATGGGACTTAACTACGGGGTCATCAGTCCCTAAACTTACAAACTACTTATGAACTACCTTATACTAAAGACGGCACAAATATCCATGCCCGAGGGGGGATTCGAGCCCCCGACCATAGTGGCCGTGCAGACCGTGACTGAAGCGCCTCAGTCTCCTCGGCCACCGCGGCCGGCTCGAAGTGTGTATGTATGTTTCCATTTTTATAGATCGATGTGTGTGTATGTATGTCCCACACCGACCACAGTAGTACAAGTTTATGTGCCAAATAGCTCTGCCAATGATGAAGAGAGCGAACAAATGTATGAGGAAATAAAAGAAATTCTTCAGATAGTTAAAGGACAGGAAACGTGATTGTGATGGGAGAATGGAAATCGGCAGCAGGAAAGAGAAGGAAATGTAGGGGAACATGGAATGGGGAAATTGAATGAAAGAGGATATCGCCCGTTAGAATTTTGTGCCGAGCACAATTTAATAATCACAAACACTTGATTTAATCATTATGAAAGTAGGTCATATACGTGGAAGACACCAGGTACCAGATTGACTTTATAATGGTAAGGCAAAGATTTAGAAACCAGGTTTTAAAAGTGTAAGACATATCCAGAGACAGATATAGATTCTGATCACAACTTATTGGTTATTAACTGTAGATTAAAACTTAAGAGATTGCAAAAAGGTAGAAAATTAAGGAGATGGAATCTCCACAAATTGATGGAACCAGAAGTGGTTGAGATTTTCAGAGGGGGCATAAGGCAAAACATATCTGAAACGGCGGAAAGTAATACAGTAGAAGAGGAATGGGTAACTCTGAGAGTTTATGTGAAAGGATCACATTCAAGACATTTTTCAGGAGATATAACGTAATAAACAACAAGATTCACAAAAAACTGCCGCATCAAGCGACAATGTTGCACATCCCTTCCTAAACCACTGGACCGATTTCAACAAATTTGGTATACATACAATTGCCCTCACACGCAAAAGGTTATCTATTCACAAAAAAAAAAAAAAAAAAAATCACCTGATATTTAGTAAAATTCCACTCTACATCCATGAAGTACTTGATTATTGTGTGACTCATTGTTCAGGAAAAATGACGTCATAAGTATTTAGCTATGTGGATATGAAACTGCGGGCTGAAACACACTTCAGATATAGGTGTAATGGACACAGGGATAAGAAGCAGATAAAAATTACATAAGAATGTAATAAATACATACTCGGCAACGTCGGGTTTTCAGCTAGTAATCAGTATGAACTAGCGTTTTGAAGTTATAAACAATGTTACATATTGTAAACCGCAAACTGCGATTTACTCTACGTAACATTGTTTATAACTTCACAACACTAGTTCATACTGATTACTAGCTGAAAACCCGACGTTGCTGAGTATTTATTTATTACATTCTTATGTAAGTTGTATCTGCTTCTTATCCCTGTGTCCATTACACCTGTATCTGAAGTGTAAATTATATATAAATTTACACGTCTCTAGCTCAGTTTCTGGCAATCACAAGGGCTTCGTGGTTTGCGGACATCAGCTCATCAATGGACTTAAGATGTCTACGAGGCACTGTGCACGGGACAGTGTAGTGGGACAGGTATTTAACCGTCCACTATTTTCTTCATAAAGCTCAATTTCGCAGTTATTCAGTAATTATGGAATATATTATTTTGAATATTATTTTGCTTGAGAACATATACTTGTGTGAATTGTATTTGCTTTTGTTTGTTTCGTGTGGAAGGAAGGAAGATTTGGGTTTAACGTCCCGTCGACAGCATGGTCATTAGAGACGGAGCTAATGCTCGGAGTTTTGGATAAGGACGAGGAAGGAAATCGGCTGTGCCCTTTGAAAAGAACCATCCCGGAATTTGACTGGAGTAATTTAGGGAAATAACGGAAAACCTAAATCTGGATGGCCGGAGGTGGATTTCAACCACCGTCCTCCCGAATGCGAGTCCAGTTCGTTACCACTGCGCCACCTCGCTCGGTGTTTCATGTGTAACGGCGGTGCTGCAGCAGTACTCAGTGACGAGTTCTCCGCCGACGTCAGCGAGGAAATGCTGGTCGCTATCGTTCATTAGCCGAAGGTCGGCGCGCTGAACTAGAAGACATTGCCTGCTGTTGCGGACTGCGATAGACTTTTTTCTTTAAATATTAACAATGAATATGAAGAAAAATGTAAATGAAAAAGTAGTTAGTAGTTTTTTGTATTCCGTATTGAGAGGAAGTATCTTTGCAATCTTGATTTGTAATACTGAATTGTGTGTGATGAATTACATCAAATATATTTAAAATAAGTTAAAAAAAAGAAGTTACTGATGAGAATCTACGATTTCTAAAAAATTTAATCAAGATATGTAAATGATTTTTTCTGACGTGACGTTTGAATGTGGTTTGAAAGACTTACACGATAATGACATGTCACTAAAGTTGCACGAAAGTTGGCATGGTTTTATCTAATGCAGATATATAAGAGTGCTTCGAAACAAAAAAATCTCTCGTAGAGCCGTCAACTAAAATTTTACTGAGGGTTTACGAACTTATACAATATGAGTGTAAAAATCAATCCTAAAATATTTTAAATATTCAAATCAAGAAATTTATTATGAATAATTTGGAAGCTAAAATTATCGTCATTGATAATTATTGTGAGTTGGTACTAATTACCTTCGGACAAGAAGTCATCGTCATTTAAAAAAGTTGTTTGTTAATGAAATCAGAGTTCGTTAAAAAACTGGTACCGCCACAATACTAGCCTCATATCGTGGTCTGTTCTTACATGGAATGGACTGGGTCCTCTGATCAAATCGAATATTTGCAGCTGTTCGCGGACTTCGTGTTCCCATACAACGGTGTAATTTTATTGATTACAAACCAACAAGTCAACTGGTCACAATTGCTCACGATTGGTTTAAAGAATATTCTGGACATTCAGCGAACGATTTGGCACTCAGATCGCCCAGCATGAAATCCACCGAATATTTGTGGCATGTAATCGAGAGTGAGTTCGTACACAAAATCCTGCACCGGCCAAACTTTTGCGATTAAGCACATGGCTCATATTCATGCAGGGAACTTAACGTGGAAATGTTGATTCCATGACACGTTAACTTGCAGCATCACGGTCCTAAAAACAATGTCGACTTTGACAGGCGTCTAGAATTGCCCGCCAACTTAATTTTTAATTTTACGGGTTATTGATATTTTCATTCGTTTGAGTTCCACGGGAAGGTCAAGCCAGTGAATCCTGTCTGTTTCTAAAGCGCTTCTGGATGGAGCCAGGGCGAGTGAGAGAGGTGCAGAGACGGAGAACGAGCCTTCGAAAAAGGCACACATTCATTACACAGCATCAAATCAAAAGCTTGGGGCACAACATCCACCTGACTTTACCTTCGTCACACGTGGAGCAACAGGCTTACCCGTGCAAGGAACGAGGAGGGTCTTAGAGGCTTTCCCACGAAGCCAACACCACCCAGTAATAGTAGAGATCGGACTATCAATCCCAGTCACATAATGTCCTCCAATCCCCCGCTGGAATCTCAAGAAAGCTGACTGGAATAAATACAGATCCTTCGTCGAGAATATAATAAATCGGATACCGCCGAAACCTGAGAACTGCAAGAGATTTACCAACCTGTTACACAAAGCAGTCTTAAATGCTATTCCACGAGGGTCGAGGAAGGAATACACTCCCTGCTGGACGGAAGAGTGTGAAACACTAATGCAGAAATTTGAGAAGAGTGGCGACACCGAGACTGCTGACCGACTGATAAACGCCATGAATGAGGAACGAAGGAGCAGATGGAAAGAGGCAATGGAGAACCTTGATTTCACCCATTCTAGCAGAAAGAGCTGGGAGCTGTTGAGAAAATTAGGCGGCGCCACGATACCTCAAAGGCCGTCTCTTGGCACCACTGCCTCCGAGATCTCAGCTGTCCTGAAACATACCTCCAAAATCCAACTAAAGACAGCTGAAAAGAAAGAGGTTTCCAGAGACCTAAACAATTTATTGGTCCATAATCCTACCAACATGGACATTGTGAAAGAAGTGGAGACAGACGAGATTACACAGACCCTGAAGCTAATGAAGATAGGAAAAGCAGTCGGACCTGATGAGATCCTGCCAGAATTCTTGAAGGAACTGGGAACTCTAGGAAGAAGGTGGCTCGCGAAACTCTGCACAGAATGTATCAGCACGGGCGCTCTCCCCAAGATCTGGAAAGAAGCAAATCGCTGTGCTGAAACCCGGTAAGACTGGAGATAACCCAAAGAACTACAATATCCCTGCTATGTACCTCCTATAAATTATTTGAGAGAATATTACTGACTAGATTAACTCCGTACATTGACGCCAACCTTCCAACATACCAAGCCGGTTTTCGAGCAGGCAGACACGGTTGCGATCACCATAGGTCTTACCTCAGCTTACGATACAGTGTGGATCGAAGGACTACTGCTCAAGCTAACTGGAAACATTAAATGCAAAGAGACCTACACGTTACTCAAGAACACGTTAACAGGCAAAAAAAATAAGGTCTCTCTTCATGGCAAGAACAGCAAGAGCGTGGTTCTGAATAACGGTCTACCACAGGGCTCGCCACTAACACCCGTTCTCTTCAATCTGTATATAGCTGACCTACCAGATACCAAATCACGTAAATTTTCATACGCTGACGACCTGGCCATCACGTATCAAAGTAAAAATTTCAACGATCTTGATGAAATATTGAATGCAGACCTCAAAGTCCTGAACACATATTATTCCAAGTGGCACCTACACCCAAACCCCAAAAAAACAACCAGCACCATAATGTACCTTAACGACAGAGAAGCACATACAAAATTACAGCTCTCTATGAATGGTCAGCAGATTAGACATGAGGATATGCCTAAATACTTGGGTGTGAAATTAAATCGCACTCTATCATACAACACACATTTAGAAGACACAAACAGAAACTAAAATCTCGCAATGCTATCCTATCGAAACTTGCGGGAACGACTTGGGGATGTGGAGCAAGCACTTTGAGGACATCAGAACTAGCTCTAGTCTACAGCGTAGCTGAATATTGCTCGCCAGTCTGGATGAGAAGCGCACATGTAGCTAAGGTGGACCACCAGCTGAGAGAGACTATGCGAATAATCTCAGGTACACTCTGGGCCACACCCTGTGCTTGGCTCCCTGCCCTTGCTAACATAGAGCCCCCTGAGATCAGGCGATCATAGCTAGAACCCACCAAAAATCCTAGGCAACCTGCACCTACCTATCCATGAAAATCTAAGAGCTACAAACAGGCTTAAATCCAGGACAGCTTTTTGGAAAACTAGCGAAGAGCTTCAAGACTTCAACTCGAAAACAGTCTGGAAAGAGCTACGGGCTACAAGTGCTCACAAGAACTGCAATTTGGTGGACGATCCCAACAAAAAGATCGAAGGATTCAATCTTCCAAGGAAACTGTGGACAACTTTGAACCGTGTGAGAACAGGTGTCGGCAGATGTAAGCAACTAATGGAGAAATGGGTCCTGTCAGACAGCTCTGAATGTGAGTGTGGTGAAACCCAAAAAATGGACCATTTACTCGTGTGTGAAGTGTTCGGCTATGATGGTGACTTGCAAGACATATACAGCCTCAGTGATTCGGCCTTAAAGTGGCTTGAGAGAATGTGTAATGTAGTTTAGTACTGAAAGAGCCTTGTATTGTTAGAATAGTTGTATAAGGCTATTGTAATTAACCAAAGAATATTTGCCTTTGTATATGCCGAAGAAGTAAATAAATAAATTACAAAGCGTGAGTGCCGCGCAGTGGCGGTCAGTGGACCCCGTTGCGCTGGTACCTGCGGCCGACCCTCGGGCTGCGGGTGCGGCACTGGTGTGGCGCGCACTAAGGGTCGTCGATATTTGCGTCGTGCTCACCCTGGGAACGGCAGAGCGACACCAAGGCAAACCGCTAAGTTCAGGTGAGTGAGCGACCCGCGGAGGAATACGTACCGCGCAAACGTTTATGTGGGGCGTGTTGCGCGGAAACGGTTGTCATTGGACGGCACTGAGCGGGTGGACAGTTTTTCGAAGCTATCTTGGCGCCATGTCCGCGCATTAGAGGAAAAATTGGCGCCTATGGAGAGATTGGCTCTTGCTTTCCAGTCAGGGGGTAGCCACGCACTTTTGCGGGCAGGGTGCGGAGTAGCGCTCCAGAAGGGACTTCGTCTTACAAGGAAAGTACTTGGGCTCGAAAAAACATATCTGTGTGAACGTTTGGTTACAGGATCTCTACGTACACCTCAGTGTGCTGGTTGGTGTCGTTTTTCTGCAAAGCTCTGCAACCATGCTCTAGATAGAACTGTAGATGTAATTGTAGACGCCGTACGTAATGCAGATATCTTAACTATAACTTATGTAATAATCATCGTACATGTTCTCTAGCGAATTGTCATCAAAAGCCGTGATGACAGTTGCAACTTTAACCTTCTTCCGAAAGACTGTTGGTATTCACTGCCATGCTTCCATCGCCTCTACCCGCACTTAGCGTAGCACTACCTCTTGCAATGAGTTGTTCGTCATTATCATCCCTATTATCATTATTATGAGTTTGTAACAACAGTATCTAACTTTTGCTCATATTTCTGTACCATAACAGATACGAGAAAGCATGCAAATGATTCATCTTCTACACTAATACCATCTTCACGAAGAAGGGTTCTTCGTAATTTCATCCCAACTAATCGCAATACATTAGCAGGATTGATTAGCAATCGCCGCCCCATCTGACGCTTCACCACACAAATGTCACAAAACGCAACTTCGGAGGCACACTGCACCGTCCCTACTGGCGAACCGACAGGTCAAAGTGCAATGCGGCATGGCACACGCAGAGGCCTCTACCGGACGACTGCAGAGTTTTGCAGATGCGGGAGTATCACTAGTGCAATAAGGGATCTTTACATTATCTCTCATACGATTTTGGAGTATATGTGTTTGTTCGAGCCCAAGTACTTTCCTTGTTAGACAGCCGCCGAGTACGTTTGGCTCAATTTAGGTGCTCTCTTATATGAGCATCGACTTCGTCTTAGACAGCCGGCGAGTACGGTCGGCTTGACTCAGGTGCTTACTTGTATCTGTTTTGAGAATTCGGTTATTTTTCCACCTTATGGGCTTTGTGAACTTGGAGTTTCAGATTCACTTTTCAGACACCGTCTGAGACTTGTGTCTGTCGACATGAGTATCATAGATGTGTGAATACGCTCAGCTGCACTGACGCGCTGATAACGTTATTCCTAGCTCCGGTGTCAAATGTGCACTCGACAATCTTGTGTCTAGTACACATAGTCTGAGTTGGCGAGCCGGCCGCGGTGGCCGAGGGGACTGAGGCGCTTCAGTCACGGTCTGCACGGCCACTAAGGTCAGGGGTTCGAATCCCCCCCTCGGGCATGGATATTTGTGCCGTCCTTAGTCTTAGGTAGTTAATAAGTAGTTTGTAAGCTCAGGGACTGATGACCCCGTAGTTAAGTCCCATAAATTCTACAAACATTTGAACAATTTTTTTTTTTTTTTTTTTTTTTTTTTTTTTTTTTTTTTTTTTTTTTTTTTAGTTGGCGAGACATAGTCGAGCCTGTGAGTTCGTTGGACACTGTTTCTTACCGTGGACACAGAGGCTGAGAGTAGGGCATTCGCGATTCAGTCTTGATAAGTCTTTTCTTTCGATCGGACCGCTATTTTCAGCACTACAACGCACTGCCGCCGCCGTCCCAGTTCCAGCGACGCCAGCTTCAGCAGCATTTGGTTGAGTATTGCTTGCAACTGCCTATCTGAGCCAGAATTAGGATTCTTCCTTTTGACTGTTTCCTTATAAATCATTTTATGTGAGAAGCGCTCGTAATTATAGCACGCTCCCTTCTTGTTGTGAGTTATTCGCCACTGTCTGAAATTACAGTTATAGCAGGAACTTGCCAGTCATTTATTAGTGTCATTTTTGTATTTTTTCATGTATTCTAAACTGAAAGTGTTGAGAACTGTTGCTATTTTTGTCACGTAATGGCTCTGAGTATTTTGTCAAATAAATTAAGTACATTCTTAACCTGCATCTGATTCAGTAGTTAGATACCCCAATTTTCATTATATTTTGGTGGGTCAGATCTCTTTTAGTGTACCTTATCAGTTCAACAAAAATGAGTTTTTTATGAGCTAGTTGCGGATCTGAATTAAAAGGAAATAATTTTAGAACTCACAATCTTTGACGGTATGGTCATAATATTAGAAGGTAGAAAAATATTCTCTTAACGTGTCAACTATGGGAGCTTTTACCTAAATAGGAATTATAAATTGAAAAGCGGTAGATGCAACTATAAATTGATTGAAGGAGTATCATTTGACTGATGTTTAATGTATTTGCTTCGTTGAGTCAAATTTCATTACGTACTGATTAAACGCGAGTGAACCGAAACTGGGACCAGCTAGTTTCATCATTAGGTTATTTAAGGATACTGAGGTCTGATACACTTTTTATTTTTACAACTAATGAAGGTCAGATGTTCTCTATGTTCAATAGTCTCCGTTCTTCGAAAGCAGCTTTACCTTGCAATGATCCTATTTCCGGCGTAAGCACATCCACATCTTATTATCGCGTAACCATTGTAATGGACAAACGGCCTGCCCTTGACCGTAGTAGACGGTCACACTACGAAATGCGGAAGCGACCAGTGTGCTGATGTCGGGTCGGGTAGTGGTTGGGTAGGGCTGGAGGGGGGGGGGGGGGGGAGGAGGAAGAGGCAGGGGCACCCGACCCTTCGGAGCAGGTAATAGTGTGGCAAATGTCCGGCGTGGCAAGTGTCCGGCGTGGCAAGTGTCCGGACACCGCTGATTCCTACAGAGCAGATTTCTACTCTCCAGAAATGTCATTATACCCGATCATAAGACATGTTCCAAAATTCTACAACTGACCGACGTTAGAGATATAGGTCTATAGTTCTGCACATCTGTTCGACGTCCCTTTTTGAAAACGGGGATGACCTGCGCCATCTGCTATCTTTTGGAACGCTACGCTCTTCTAGAGACCTACGGTACACCACTGCAAGAAGAGGAGCAAATTCCTTTGCGTACTCTGTGCAAAAACGAACTGGTATCCCATCAGGTCCTGCGGCCTTTCCTCTTTTGAGCAACATCTACGGACAATCTTAGGAACCATGTGCTATGATGCATGTTCACATTCGCCAGCAGTGTTCAGGAGACCTTGGAACCAAGTCGAAGCAACATATCTATGTTGAGAAATATACACGCCAAGATCTCTGTTCCATACTTTATTCCACATTACGGGTTTGGACAATGTTGTCATCTTCAGTTCTGGAACTCTACATTTTAAAATACAGCACCTTTCCACACATCATTAAAAACTGCATAGTTCAGTCGTGTCGGTTTCGACAAAAGTTTGATCTGCAACTCTTCATTTTAATGTAACAAACTTTTGTGGAAACCGGTAATCTGCAATAAAGTATGGAAAAGCGATCTTGACATATATATGAGGTGTGTACTAATGAAAAGATAAGAAACAACTCTGTGGGTATAATTGAAGTCTTTATTCAAAAGTTATGACCAGAGGACTGAGAACAACTTTCCCACTGTTTGTACCAAAGCGGATATTCAAATTACAATCGGTTTGGGTGTTAAGACGTTTCGTACTATTTCTTTTGAACACCCGTTGTATTTCACAACACAGATTTATACCAAACAAATATTAAAAAGAAAGGGGAATTGACCCGACGTGGTACACAAAACAGGTTAGATCACTCTTGCAAAAACTTGGAACATTGCCGCGCGGGAGTAGCCGAGCGGTCTGGAGCGCCACATTACGGAACGCGCTGCCACCCGTGTCGGGGGTTCGAATCCCTCGACTGGCATGGATATGTGTGTTGTGCTTAGGTTAGTTTAACTTAGTTTAAGTAGTTTGTAAGTCTAGGGACTGATGACTAACGTAGTTTGGTCCCATAAGATCTACAAACATTTCAACATGGAACATTTTAATGCACACACAATTTCCAAGACTGTCAATCTTTTACATAAATTAGAAATTAACTAGAACTTCAATGCGAGAAGCTTACAATAGATACCACAACGAAATCATATGACGTAATTTTGGTCGTATGTAAGGTAAGTTGTTGTGGTCTTCAGTCCGGCAGTCCGGAGACTACTCTGTCCTGAGCAAGCCTCTTCATCTCCTCATAAGAATGGCAACCTACATACATTTGCTTACAATATTCATCTATTGGTCTCCCTCTGCGATTTTTACCCCACACACTTACCTCCAACGCTAAATTCACAATTCCTTGATGTGTAGGAATGTGTCCTATCAATCGATTCCTTTTCTCCCCATTTCTTTTCAGTACCACCTCATTAGTGACGGGATCCACCCATCTAATCTTCAACATTCTTCTCTAACACTAGATTTCAAAAGCCTCTATCCTCTTCCTGTCCGCACTGTCATCGTCCATGTTTCACTCCCATACAAGACAACACTCCAAACAAATGCCTTCAGAAAGGACTTCCTTATGCTTAAATTAATATTCGATGTTAACAAATTTTTTTTTTTTTTTTTTTTTTCAAAAACGCTTTTCTTCCCATTGCCGTTCTGCATTTTTATCCTCTGTACTGCGACCATCATAATTTATTTTACTTCCCAAGTAACAAAACTCATTTACCACCTTTATTGATTTGTTGCCTAATTTAATTTCTTCAGCTAGTGGAAAAACAAATACCTTCATTACACGATATAAATTACACGATATGCTACTGATGACAGTTCTGCTAAGGCAGAATTGCTGCCGGCCGCGGTGGCCGAGGAGACTGAGGCGCTCCAGTCACGGTCTGCACGGTCACTACGGTCGGGCATGGATATTTGTGCAGTCCTAGTTCGTAAGTAGTTCATAAGTAGTTTGTAAGTTTAGGGACTGATGACCCCGTAGTTGAGTCCCATAGACTGTACAAACATTTGAACATTTGAACATTTGCAGAATTGCTTAACACTACTTTCCGAAAATCTTTCAATACAGAAGACGATGCAAATACACCAGAATTCGCCGGCCTCGGTGGCCGAGGGGACTGAGGCGCTCCAGTCACGGTCTGCACGGTCACTACGGTCGGGGGGTTCGAATCCCCTCTCGGGCATGGATATTTGTGCCGTCCTTAATGTTAGCTACTTCGTAAGTAGTTTGTAAATTTAGGGACTGATGACCCCGTACTTAAGTCCCATAAGCTATACAAACATTTGAACATTTTTTGAACACCAGAATTCGTATCCAGAACAAAAGAATGTTCAAATGTTTGTCAAGCTTAAGGGACTTAACTGCGGGGTCATCAGTCCCTAAACTTACAAACTACTTATAAACTAGCTTATACTAAAGTCGACACAAACAGCCATGCCCGAGGGAGAATGCGAACCCCCGCTGGGGAACGGCCTCGAGCATCACAGCATAGCGCCTCAATACGGTCGGCTGCTCCGCCGCGGCCTTATCAAGAACAGCTACCAGTATGCGTAATTTAGAAGTGAAACCCCAGGAGTATTAAATCAACTGAAATCACTTAACAGAAGTCCTGGTCCTGGCTGTTTACCAATTAGGTTCCTTTCAAAGTATGCTGATGCAATAGCCTCACACTTAACTGTCATACACAACCGCTCGTTCCGCGAAGACTGACTGGAAAGTTGCACAGGTCACTCCAATATTTAAGAAAGGCAACCGGAGTGATCCGCAGAATTACAGATTTGTATCATTGACGTCGGTCTGCAGCAGGATTCTAGAACATATACCTTCCTCAAATATTATGAAGTACCTCCAAGAGAACGACCTATTGGCCCGTAGTCAATACGGATTGAGAAAGCATCGTTCGTGTGATACTCAGCTAGCTCTTTACTCACGTGATGTAACCAGTGCTACCGACAAGGGATGTCAAATAGATTCCGTATTTCTAGATTTCCGAAAAGCTTTTGACACTGTACCTCACAAGCGTCTTGTAATCAAATTGCGTGCTTCTGGAATATCGCCAGAGTTGTGCGGTTGGATTCGTGATTTCCTATTACAATGGACACAGTATGTTATAATGGACGGTAAGTCATCAAGTGGAAGTGATGTATGGCGTTCCCCAGGGAAGTGATCTAGGGTCCCTACTGTTCCTTATTTTTATAAACGTCTTAGGAGACAATCTGGGTAGCTCTCTTAGACTGTTCACAGGTGATGCTGTCATTTATTGATAAGTCACCAGAAGATAGAAACCAATTGCAAAATAATTTAGATAAGACATCTGCATGGTGTAAAAATTGGCAATTAACCCATAATAATGAGAGGTGTGAAATCATCCACATGTCCACTAAAAAAATCCTTAAATTTCAGTCACACGATAAATCAGTTAAACCTACAGGCTGTAAAATTCAACTAAATACCTAGGAGTAACAATTACGAACAACTCAAATTGGAAGGAACACACAGAACATATTGTAGGGAAGGCGAACCGGAGATCTGCTTGATGAGCAAAATGTTATTCAGTTTCCAGACGGACTACCATCTACCACTCCCATTGAAGAAAGAAATTCACTCCCATCCAATGAAAGCTTATGGTAAAACATCCCAAGTTTCCAATCTTTACCTGTACCATACTGCTGTTATACGATTTTTTTTCGGTGTCTGGGGGGACCTATCCCCCTCATCCCCCCCCCCCATAGTTACGCCACTGATAGGAAGATATGATCACCATAATAGAAGAAGAGAGAAAAGATCGAAAACAGAAAGCTTTAGGTGTTCCTTTTTCCCGCGAGCTGTTAGAGAGTGGCGTTATAGAGGAATATCATAAAAGTGGTTCGATGAACCCTCTGCCATGCAGTTCAATGTGACTTGCAGAGTATCTATGTATATGTAGATATAACAATTTAATAACAAATAATATCAAGCATATACGATATGAAGTAACATTTTGGCCCACTTTAGTTTACGGTAGTAACACTAAACGTGGGCCTTTATCATCGTCTTTTGACAGCTCGAAATTTAAATGAAAATAACGGCTTAATGAAAATTGAATAACCGAATTTATAGAGGAGAAAATTCTCTACAACTTATCTCCCTTATGTTTTTTTTTTTTTTTTTTTTTTATATATCTCGTATCATTTGAGATATATTCGCAAAAATAACGGAGCTTTAACACCCTCCGTTGAATTAACGAAAACCAGCCGTTCAGAGATGTCACGTGACATTCCTCGCGTATTTGATGATTTTCTTATTGTAACTTACACGTTGTCATTTCAAAGTAAAGACACACTGAGGAATTAACAAAAGCACGTCGTTCTTCGTACGATAAATGATAATCTAATGTCTACAAATGGCATATTAACATCAGTTAACAAAGGCTTAAAGAACTCCTGTCATGATTTATAGCTGTAGCGTAGTGGGCAAGGTACTAGACTGTGATGCGGAAAGTCGGTGGTTCGAAACCCGCCATTGCATGATTTTTTTCCTACAAGGGTTTCAGACACTCTCATTAATTAATTAATTATTGTTTAGATTATTATTTTGGCCCAAAATGTTTGTAAAAACTTATAAAACTACAAATCTAAGGTGGGCCGTAAAACACGTCAGTGCGATTTTTTTTAATGGGTATTGATTTCTCTCCTCTGTCAGAGAATACTTTCGGACGTTTGGAGGAAAATCGATGCAGTATTTCTCGGCGTTCTAAGCGACTACACTCACATGACCGAGCGAGGTTGTCAGTGGTAACGCACTGGCCTCGTATTCGGAAGGATGGTGGTTCAAATCCACCTCCGGCCATCCAGATTTAGGTTTTCCGTGATTTCCCTAAATCACTCCAAGCAAATGTCGGGATGGTTCCTTTCAAAGTGCACGGCCGACTTCCTTCCCCTTCCTCGCCCAACACTCCAAGCGTTAGCACCGTCTCTAATGACCACGCTGTAGACGGGACTTTAAACCCTAAGCTTCCTTCCTGTACACAGACATGTACTGGTGTGTGGACGTTCCAGTTGGAGCCAGCATAGACGCTAGTTGCAGACGTATCATTTTGTCCCGATCAGTACGCGATTGGAAGGCAATATTGTAGCGACGTCGAGTCCATAGTGTGCACCTGCGGCGTGCAGCTGGGGCGTGCAGGTGGCGTCTCGCCGCAGTGGCAGCAGCAGCAGAGAGCGGCTCTCGCAACTCTTCGTGACTCACCTGCGCTCCTGGCCAACAGCCTTTCGCCAGATGCGGCCATTCGGCCGTTTCTCAACTCTGCGCATTAAACTGCCCCATCGTCTCGCTCCGATCGCCCATTTATGACGCTTTCGGCGTTTTGCTCTTTCCACTACGTCAGCAGATCACTCGGCCCTTCCAGTCTTTCGGTGATATCGATATTTCGAAAGTTATTTTAGTCCATAGGACATCAACATCGATACCTTCTTCTGATTATTATCGACACTAACCTGCTGATACATTGATAATAGCAGTGGCGGCTGATGCTTCAGATAACTGGGGGTTTACTTCTTTCAGTTCCGGATCTACGATAGTGGCGCCCCCCCCCCCCCCCCCCACTCGGCGTTCAAAGAGACAATTTGGCACAGATATGTGGCAAGTAACAATACAAAAGTTCTTCCCGTATCTGTTAAAAAGAAGATTGGGTTTAAAAGGAAATTGATTGAAATTGTACGTCTACATACACACTCCGCAAATCACATTTAAGTGCCTAGCAGAGGAGAAGCAGCAGGAGGAGGTAGATAGATGGGGAGGAGGAATTGGACAAAGAGAGAAAGGCAGAGAAGGAGGCAAATTTAGGTGGGGAGTATGATAGAGAGAGGGGGCACGGAAGATGAGGAGGCAGAGAGAGTGGGCGAAGGAGAGAGGGGATGGAGGTAGGAGGAGGAGGGAGAGATTGATAGAGGAGGAAATGGTCAGGGAATGAAAGAAGATTAGGGTTTAATACTTCCCTCAACAAGCTGCTAATATTCGAGCTCTTAACTTCATGTTTGGTTATTTTACTACCAAAGTGAATAAAAACACATCAGTGTATTCACACATTTTTTAATTTTCTTATTTTACGAAAAGTAAATAAATAAATGGTAATTCAAAGTCGAACAGGATATATTGCTATTAGGAGAGAGTATGAAATGCTTTTGTCTGTTTACATAAGGATTTACCAACAACAAAATATCATGGTATATATTGATCTGAAGGATAAAATGCAAATTGTACCTATCCCTGAATCGTATTCGTATTTCATAATTCGTAAACAAAAGAAAACAAAGCTACAGCCACTCATTAGTGACGCCTACCAACAAAGACAACTACAAAAGTTACATGACAAAATGCCTTTGACACACTGTCGGTTACTAAAAATTCACTAGCACAGTTCTGAACGGTATGTGAATAAAAATAGCTCTTTTCCTTCAATAACATCAGTTTCAATTAGCTAAAACAATACAGAATCAAATCACCATCACCAGAACATACACAACAGCGTCTTTTTGTGAGAATACCACTCGCCTGACGATGTCGTGCACACAAACATATGACAGTCTAGTTTACTTTCTCTCTGTGAGCAGAGATTTCGAAAAATCTCGACCAGCAAGTGTTTCATATGATAAATCAGAGGCAGTCTAACGTCCCGTCAGGAACACAAAGACAGATATAACGGTAGAATTGGGCAGGGACTTTTAAGTCCTATCGGACAAGAAATGAGTAACGTCCCGTCGACAGCGTCATCATATCAGCTCACGCTCGGAGTGTTGGGGTAAGAATGGGGAAGGAAATCAGCCATGACCTTTGAAATGAACCATTCCTGAATTTGCCTGGAGTCATTTAGGAAAGTCACGGGAAACCAAGCCGCGGCAAGCATTGAGGCGCTATGCTACGATGCGCGAGGCCGTTCCCCCTCGTGGGTTCGAACCCCCCCTCGGGAATGGATGTTTGTGTCGTCTTTAGTATGAGGTAGTTCATAATTAATTTGTAAGTTTAGGGACTGATGGCCCTGCAGTTAAGTCCCTTAAGATTGACAAACATTTGACGGGAAACGAAAATCTGGATGGCCGGATGTGAATTTGAACCACTGTTAACAGAATGCTAGTTCAGTGTGATAACATGTAGGCTTTCACGGCCGGCGTTTTCATCAGTTAAAATTGCCTGCCTAAATTGCCGTGGTTGATCGGTGAAACATCTTCCCCCTGACGTTTCGTTGTCAACTGCGGACGTCATCATCTGAGGTGAGTCGACGACTGGCTGCCGACTATGCATCTGTTTCTGAATATCGTTACTTTTCTCGATTGCAGGTAATCGATTGATACGTGGTTGGTGCAAAGTCAACCGGCGTATTTGTTCCATTTTAGACCTTCCTCTTTTCTATTAAAATTATTTTGGTGTTTGTAGATTTCAATGGCATCCCCATTCATACGTGTCTAATAATGGAAAGTCCTTATTAGCATGCTCGTCTCACCAAATTTTATTTCATGATCTCCGTCTTTAATACATGTTCTGCTACTGCTGATTTGTCGATATGTTCCGAACGACAGTTCCTTTCGTGTTGTGTCCGACTCACCTCAGAAGATGATGTCTGCAGTTGACAACGAAACGTCAGGGGGAAGAAATTTCACCGATTGACCCCGGCAATTTAGCCCGGAAGTTTTAACTGATACTAGTTCAGTGTTATCACTGAAATGGACAACGAGGGGAAAAGGGAAATGGAGTGAGGGAGAGGGGACGTGGAAGTGGAGATGGGCTAAATGAACTGGGTAACGTTTTATTGTCAGCCAGTGTTTGAAAACCCTATAAAATTTCAGTATTCTCCAGTGGCGGCGCATCCTATGTGTACACTGGTTCAGTGAACCACAGGAAAAAAGCTCGTCCTGAAAAAGGCAGATAAGCAAATAAAATAAAATTGTTTTTAAACTATCGTTTTTCGTTTCGTTCGTCTATCAGATCAATTTATATGCACATTCAAAGCATTTTTATTGCATGAGAAACGTTGTACGTGCCGGAGACAGCACTTATACGAATATTAGGCGGTAGTATCCACAGAGTTGCAAAATGCGCTTGCGCGTCTGAGGTTCAAATTCTCTTCTGAACCCCCTGGAGGCAGCGTATGGTCGCTCCCGCGGCAAGGATGGGCGTGGGGAAACGTCACTTTTAACGTTGGCGTTGGAGCTGGTCGAGACTCCAGCTCCTGGCTACTCGAGCTCTGGCGGTTACGCACGAATGGTCCCGAAGCAAGACAATGGAGCTACTGCGCACCTCGCCTTGCGCATGGGAAAATCCTCCATGAAGGCAGCATTAACAATTCATATTTGTTTTTGGCGCATGGAAGATTTATCAGAAACACGTCATATTTGGTAAACTATCTAATAACTATTAATTAAAGACGCATCATCTGTAGAAGCCTTCAGAAGATCCGAATATAAACAATAATAAAATCAGTACCCTCCACCTAGCAAGAATTGGCGTGTGGGTTATCGGCATCATAGGTAGTCGGTTCGAACCTTCCGGATTAGATTGTATACCAACTAGTTTCCCTTACGGTATGCTGATGCAATAGCTCCATACTTAGCTATCATATACAGCAGATCACTTAGCCATAGATCCGTACCAAAAGGCTGGAAATTTGCCCAAGTCACTCCAATATTCAAGAAAGCCAATAGGAGTGATCCCCAAAATTACAGGTCCATCTCATTGACCTAGATTTGCAGTAGGATTTTGGAACATATACTTTGTTCGAACATTATGAACTACCTCGAAGAGAACGACCTATTAATCAATAGTCAACACAGATTCAGAAAGTATCAATCTTGCGAAACATAGCTTGCCCTTTATTCACATGAAGTGATAAGTGCCATCAACAAGGGATCTCAAATCGATTCCATATTTCTGGATTTCCGCAAGGTTTTTGACACTGTACCCCACAAGCGGCTTCTAATGAATTTGCGTGCTTATGGAATATCTCCACAATTGTGCGATTGGATTCACGATTTCCTACCAGAAAGGACACAGTTCGTTGTAATTGACGGTAAGTCATCTAGTAAAACAGAAGTGATATCTGGCGTTTCGCAGGAAAGCGTTATAGGTGCCCTACTCTTTCTTGTGTTAATAAACGATTTACGAGACAATCTGAATAGACTGTTCGCGGATGATGCTGTCGTTTATCGGCCAGTGAAGTCAACAGAGAATCAAAAGAAACTGCAAAGCGATTTAGACAAAATTTCTACATGGCGCGAAAATTGGCAATTAACACTGAATAATGAAAAGTGTGAAGTAATACACATGACCACTAAAAGAAATCCGCTGAACTTCAATTACACCATAAATCAGTCAAACCTTAATGTCGTAAATTCTACCAAATACCTAGGAGATACAATCACGAACAACTTAGACTGGAAAAACACACAGAAAATATTGTGGGGAAGGCGAACCAAAGGTTACGTTTCATTGGCAGAACGCTTCGAAGATGCAACAGCTCCATCAAAGAGATTGCTTACATCACACTTTTGCGTCCTCTCCTGGAGTACTGTTGCCCAGTGTGGTACCCTCACCAGGTGGGATTGACGGAAGGCATTGAGAAGTTTCAGAGAAGGGCAGCTCGATTTGTTTCATCACGTTACAGGGGGAAAGCGTCACAGAATTGTTGCACGATTTGAGATGAAAATCACTAAAAGAACGACCTTTATTCGTTGCGGCGCGATCTATTTGCGTAATTTCAATCACCGAGTTTTACCTCTGAATGAGAAAGTATTTTGCTAGCACCCACCTACATAGGGAGACATGACCATCCCAATAAAATACGACAAATCAGATCGAAAACGGAACGATTTAGGTGTTTTTCTTCCCGCGTGGTATTAGAGAATGGAAAGGTAGAGAAAGGTTATGAAAGTTGTCAATGAACCCTCTGCCAGTCACTTAAATTTGATTTGCGGAGTATGTATGTAGACGTAGAATTTCAAGCAATTTCCTTTTAAAACCTATCTCCTTTTTAACAGATAAGGGAACAACTTTTGTATTGTTACTCCTCTTTCTTTCCATCGCCCTCTATCAGATGATCCCTGCTCCCTTATATAATATAAAAATTATGAATGTTTATATATTTCTTCCTATTTTATGCGCTGTCGGACGGTTCATCTCATTACGATGGAACTTTGTCAACATACTGCTTCACCTTCCTGAAGGTTATACGCAACTATAAGACACATAGTTCGCACGAGATTGTCGTGGTGGTGTGGCCTAGCGTTCTAAGGCGCCTTGCTGCGGAGCGTGCCGTTCTCGCTGTCGGAGGTCCGAGTCCTCCGTCGGGGCGCGCGTGTGGTTGTGTGATGTCCTTAGGTTAGTTTAACATACTTAAGTAGGTTGTAAGCCTAGGCACTAATAACCAAAGAACTCTAATCCCACAGATTTGAACACTTTTTATTTGAGTTTAGGAGACTGACGTTATGAAGACTGACATACGTGAAAAGCTACTGCATTATGAATGACTGATCACTTCTTTAGTACAAAATGTTTTTGCAACACATTTTGCAAACGGTATCCATTTATGCCAGTGAATATACTTATAAATTTGTTTCACTGTTCGACTAATACATTCAGTATATGAAACTGGATCATGTACACAGTTGTTAATTAACAAAACAATAGTTTACCAAAAATATTGTAAACTTTTTAACTACAAAGTGTCCCATTATTAATTTGAAAATTTTCACGTTAAATCTTCTTCTTTTAATTCTTGTTGTGAGGGGGAGTTGGAAAATAAGTTTCCGCTGTCGACTGTGCTCAGAGTTGCGTATGAAAGGAAAAAATAGAATGAGACATTAACGATAAGACATATCTTTATTTTTTCTACATAATTTTCAAGTACATTGAGACATTTCTTATACCGCTTTATAAGCTTGAAAAAGCCGTCCAGGAAAAAATCAGTGCGTTGCATACGGTAGAAGGGTTGAACAGCTAGACGTCAACTTACAAATCTCCTATCGTCAAGAGTCTTCTTTAAAGCTGTAAACAGATGGAAGTCACTTGGTGCGTGATCAGGACTGTATGGCTCCCAACGAAGACCGGCAATATGGTTTTGCGTTGCGTGTAATGGGGCACCCACGTTTCATCCCCGGTCACAATACGAAACAGAACGTCATTGGCAAATTCATGGTCGACGCAACCCAGTGGTGTATCGGTGTCTTGTTCGTGCTCGTTGACCTACTGCGTCGTCTTTCGCTCATACCGATCAAAACTTCAACCGTGCGCAACGCCCTAACTTTTTTTTTTTGAGGTTTTTTAGTTTATAAAGCAACTGAAAAATGTACTTGGAAATTATGTAAAAAAATAAATATATGTTTTATCTTCAATGTCTCATTCTATTTTTCCCCCTTTCATACACAACTCTGCCCACAGTCGACAGGGGAAATTTATTTTCCAACTCCCCGTCGTAGTTTTTTAATGTACAGAATAATAGATAATAAGTAAATATTTAAATGTACAGCTCTAAAACCGAAAGAATATTTACAAGGTGAAGTCGATATATGGATACTTCAAATGTTTGTTAAATTTAAGGGACTTAACTGCGGGTCATTAGTCCCTAAACTTACTATTTATTAACTAATTTATACTAAAGACGGCACAAACACTCGTGCCCGAGAGGGGATTCGAATCCCCGACGGGGAACGGCCTCGCGCAACAGACCATAGCGCCTTAATGAGCTTGGCATCTCCGCCGCGGCTATGGAGAGTTATTTTTAGATATATCAACATGTACATCTACATGGGATACTCTGAAAATCACAATTAAGTGCCTGGCAGAGTGTTCATCGAACCACCTTTATACTATTCATCTCCCGTTCTATTCCGAATAGCGCGCGGGAAGAAAGAACATCTGAATCTCTCCGTTAGAACTCCGATTTCCCGTATTTTATCCTGATGATCATATCTACCTATGGAAGTGGGAGTCAACAACATGTTTTCACATTCGGAGGAGAATGTTGGTGATTGGAGTTTCGTAAGTACACCACGACACAGCGATAAGCGCCGTTGTTGTAATGATGTCCATCCCAAATCGTGTATAATTTCCGTGACGCTGTCTCCCCTGTATCGTGACAATACAAAACAAGCTGCCCTTATTCGTACTCTTTCGATGGCTTCCGTCAAACCCAATCGATAAAGATCCCACACTGGGCAGCAGTACTCTAAATAAGGATGGACAAGCGTAATGTATGCAGTCTCTTTAGTAGTTCTGTTGCATATTTGAAGTGTTCTGCCAATAAAACACAGTCTCTGCTTCGCTTTTCCTACGACATTATCTACGTGTTTTTTGCAGCTTAAAAGTAATAGCAATTCATAGGTATTTTGTGGAGTTTATGGCCTTCAATTTGATTGATTTATCTTGTAAACAAAGTTTCTTTTCGTACTCATGTGGACGACTTCACACTTCTCATGATTTACAGTCAAATTCCGATTTAACACCATACTGATATCTTATTTAGATCGTTCTGCAGTTAGTATTGAACTTGAGATTACTTTACTGGACGATAAATGACGGCGTCATCTGCAAACAACCTAAGAGAGATGCTTAGATTTTCTCCCAAATCATTTATCTAGATAAGGAACAATAGAGGACCAACAGCATTACCCTGTGGAACGCTGTGTATCACCTCTGTTTTAGTCGAATACTACAAACTGTGTCCTCTCTGATAGGAAATTCCCTATCCAGTCACAAATCTGGGGCGATATTCCATGTTGCTGTTGTGGTCTTCGGTCCGCAGACTGGTTTGATGCAGCTCTCCACGCTACCCTGTCTCCTGCAAGTCTATTCATCTGAGAATACGTTCGGCACCCTACATCCTTTTGAACCTGCTTACTGTATTCGTCCCTCGGTCTCCCTCTACGATTTTTACCCCACGCACTTCCTTCTAATGTTAAGTTGACAATTCCTTGATGTCTCAGAATGTGTCCTACCAATCTATCCCTTCTCTTAGTCACGATATACCAGAAACTCCTTTTCTCCCCAATTCGGTTAAGCACCTCCTCATTACTCACGTGATCTACCCATCTAAACTTCATCATTCGTCTGTAGCACCACATTTCAAGAGCTTCTATAATCTTTTTGTCTGAACTCCTTATCGTCCACGTTTCACTGCCATACAATGCTACATTCCAGACAAATCCTTGCAGAAAAGACTTCCTAACATTTAAATTAATATTGGATGTCAACAAGTTTCGCTTCTTTAGAAACGCTTTTCTCCTCATAGCCATTCTGCATTTTATATCTTCTTTACTTCGGCCATCAGAAGTTATCTTGCTACCCAAATAACAAAATTCATCTACTACTTTTATTGTCTCATTAACTAATTTAATTCCTTCAACATCGCCAGATTTTCTGACATTACATCCCATTACTTTCGTTTTACTCTTGTTAATGTTCATCATAACCATGCAATTTGATTAAAATCCGTTAGTGAGGTACGGTGTAAAAAGATTTCTGAAAATCTAGAAATTGACAACCGATGACGTTCTTTTTGGCCCACTTTAGTTTACGGTAGTAACACTAAAAGTGGGCCTTTGCGATCGTCTTTGGACAGCCCGAAATTTAAATGAAAATAACGGCTTAACCATTTATCTGACACGAAAATTGAATAACCGAATTTTTAGAGGAGAAAATTCTCTACAACTTTGCTCTCTTATGTCTTTTTCATGTCTCGTATCGTTTCAGAGATATTTGCAAAAATAACGGTGATTTTGGGATGTATTTATTTCTGTCTGTCTGTCCGTAACGTATTCCCTGTTTTTAAGACGAACCGTTCAACCGATCAACACCAAATTTTACAGACATAATTGTAGGCCGCCAGAGACCAGAACCTCCCTTTATCAAATTTTTCGGACAAAAAATACGGTAGTCATACCAAAAAAAGCCGTTTGTAATATAATTGTAATTGCAAACGAACCGTTCATCTGACACGAAAATTGAATAACCTAACTGGTAGAGGGGAAAATTCTCTAACACTTCGCTCTGTTATTTTTTTTATTTATTTTTTTCATATGTTGCATCGTTGCAGAGATATTTGCAAAAATAACGGCGCTTTGACGATGTCTGTCTGATGTAACGTGTTCCCACTTTTTAGGTCGAACCGTTCAACCGATCGGCAACAAATTTTACAGACATAATTGTTGGCTACCAGAATCCAGAACCTCGCTTTTTGAAATATTTCGGACAAGAAATACGTTAGTAATACCAAAAACAGCTGTTTGTAATGTAATTTTAATTGCAAATAAACTGTTCATCTGACGTGAAAATTGAATCAACAAATTTGTAGAGGAGAAAATTCTCTACAACTTTGTTCCCTTATGTTTTTCTCATATCTCGTATCGTTTGAGAGATATTTGCAAAAATAACAGAGTTTGTCACCCTCCATTGAATTAACGAAAACCAGCCGTTCGCAGATGTCACGTGACATTCCTCGCCCAGAACTCTCTCTGGCATACGCCATCCTGCGTTGCGTATTTGATAATTTTCTTATCGTAACTTACACGTTGTCATTTCACAGCAATGGCGTACTGAAGAATTAACAAAACCACGTCGTTCTTCGTACGATAAATGATAATCTCGTGAATACATATGTCATATTAGCATCAGTGAACAACGGCCATCAATAGTATGAAATTAAAGAACGCAACTTCTAGCTGTTATCAGTAGCGTAGTAGTCAATGTGTTTGACTGAGACGCTGAAGGTCAGTGATTCGAAACCCACCACTACCTACTTTTTTTTCTAAAAGGGTTTCGGACGCTCTTATTAATTAATTTTTTATTATTTTTGTCCAAAATGTTTTCAAAAACTTATAAATCTACAAATCTAAAGTGCGACAGTGCGATTTTTTTAAATCTCCATATAGATTACCGACCTATCTGCGTTCTTCCGGCACTATCCAAAGCTCTAGAATATATAGTACATGATCAGCTAACCAGCTTCTTGACTATTAATAACCTTCTTGACGAACACCAAATATCGCAGCACAACATCTGCTTTGATAAAAGTAACAGACGATCTTAAGCAGACAATGGATAAACAAGAGGCGACTATAATGTGCTTCTTAGACTTTAGCAAAGCTTTCGACACTGTGGACTTTGATATTTTACTTGCTAAACTTAGCGGCCTAAATCTCTCTCAAGGCGTGGTGCAATGGTTTCGCTCATACTTGGCATCGCCTCTTCAGTGCGTCATGTCCGGCACCGAAAAGTCACAGTGGAGAAAAGTACTATCAGGCATACCACAGGGCTCGGTATTTGGTCCACTTCTCTTTTCATTGTACGTAAATGACGCATCATCGGTCTTGTCCTTTTGTAAACACCACATGTATGCCGATGACCTCCAGTTGTATTTAAGTGCAAAACCAAAAAACCTGAAGACAGCAATCGAAAATTTTAATTCTGACCTATGTGCACTATCAAAGTGGGCACAGAATATAGGATTAAAGCTCAGTCCAAGTAAAACACAAGCGATTCTGGTAGGTCATCCTAGGCTCATTAACCACAAATACCGCGAATGTCAACCATCATTAATATTAAATGACACACCTGTCTATTTTTCGCCCTCGGCAAAAAGTCTGGGAGTGATAATAGACGACAAACTAAATTGGGCTGAGCACACAGTCACAGTGTGTAGGAAGGCATCAGCATCTTTTCATGCCCTACAGATATATAAGAAGTTTTTTCCTCTCGATCTTAAAAAGAAACTTATACAAACACTTATAATTCTAATTATTGATTACAGTGATGTTATCTTGCAAGGTCTTTCTTGGGAAAGCTCACGACGTCTGGAACTAATCATGAATGCCTGCGTTAGATATATATGTAACATCCGTCTCTTTGATCACATTTCACCATCTTATAAGCAACTATCTTGGCTCCGTGCTGATAAGCGCAGAGATTTTCATACACTCTTGTTTCCTCTACTCTCTTATCAACGTACACTGTCCCTCATATCTTTCCTCGACCTTAACACTCTTATCTGATCAATATAACAGAACTACTTTTTCCTGTCAGAGCAAAAGCCTTTCTGTCCCTATCCATCACTCAGCCGGTTTCTCAAAATCCTTTTCAGTAGCAGGAACCAGACTCAGGAACAATCTACCTCAGTATATCAGAGAACTGAATAACACTGCCAGCTTCAAACGACAGTTAATGGATTATCTACTAAAGCAGTAATTACGCCAGTCTTTAATACCCTACGGTCCAGGCACGTCACATCCATTCCTCCTCCCAGATATTATCCTACTGCCATTGATCTCGTCAGGTACACCTTTCTTAACTTCCTTCTGTCATAATTCGCCATGCCTTAACCAGTCTCGATATATCCAAAAGTACATCTTGTATCTGCTAATATCAATGTTGTTACTTCTATTATTACACCAACAGCAGCAGAAGGTGTCTCAGTGGTACTACTAGTATTAATCCTATTAGAGTTAGGTCAATACCTTTTGTTTACATCCTTTTACATGTAATCAACTTGTATAAATTATGTTATTAATTGTTTATCTGTAAAAATCATTGTTATGTTATAGGTAAGTCACATGTAAAGAATAATGTATGTGAAACTTCCTGGCAGATTAAAATTGTGTGCCGGAACCGGGACTCGAACCTGAGACCATTGCCTTTCGCGGGCTAGCGCACTACCGACTGTGCTATCCCGACACGACTCACGATGCCGCCTCACAACTTTACTTCCGCCAGTACCTCGCCTCCTACTTTCCAAACTTCACAGAAGCTCTCTTGCAAACACGCAAGACTAGCACTCCTGGAAGAAAGGATATGGTGGAGACATGGCTTAGCCACAGCCTAAGGGATGTTTCCAGAATGAAACTTTCACTCTGCAGTGGAGTGTGCGCTGATATGAAACTTTCTTGTGGATTAAAATTATGTGCCGGATCCGGGACTCGAACCGCGATAGCATAGTCGGTAGTGCGCTTGCCCGCGAAAGGCAATGGTCTCAGGTTCGAGTCCCGGTTCCGGCACACAATTTTAATCTGCCAGGAAGTTTCATATCAGCGCACACTCCGCTGCAGAGTGAAAGTTTCATTCTGGAATAATGTATGTCTAAAACCCTGATTCGATATAAGAGAGGACCTGATAGCCCTAATCTGATCAGGCTAAATACACATATAAGTAAATAAAATAAATAAATATATCGGATTGCCGCTATTTTAATCATATCAAAATGTTTGTTAAGCTTATGGGACTTAACTACGGGTTCATCAGTCCCTAAACTTACAAACTACTTATCAACTACCTTATTCTAAGGACGGCACAAATATCCATGCCCGAGGGGGGATTCGAACCCCCGACCGTAGTGGTCGTGCAAACCGTGACTGGAGCGCCTCAGTCTCCTCGGCCACCGCGGCCGGCTTTTAATCATATCAAGAGCCCTAGTGTGTACGTCTTGGGTCGTTATCAGAACAATTTTTAACTCTAAGTGTACCACGTCGTGTCGCTACGGTTGCTGGTGTTGTTGCTGGGCCGTGCATTTTGGGCCGTGGCGCGGATGTGTGCCACGGCTGCGGGCCGCCCCGAGGCGCCGCCAACCTGTTCTGGCTGGCGCGTGTGCCGCGCATGCGCAAAAACTTCCACTCGCGTCTCTTCTAACGCCTCGCCATCTTCCGTTTCCTGGACGCCGCCGTAGATTGGCCGTTTCCGTGTAACTGTGTCGCTGCCAGCTGCACAACTCTCCACACTTCGCACCCGCCACTCGAAGCAACGGAACAGATCCACTTGACAAGAAGTCATTTGAGACCGGCCGCAAACTGGCGTTATGGTAGGAAATTAGCCAAAAGCGAAAGAATGGTACCGGAGGAAATTAGGAAGATTAGCGTTTAACGTCTCTCCGTCATCGTAGTCATCTGAGGTTTAGTCAGGTATGGGATTTGGGAAACTACAAGCAATAAAGTGGATAATTGCTGTTGAATCTTCCGGGTTATGTGGTCGTGGTAGAAGAAACGTATCTGCTCCTGACGTTTCGTCCAGAGCTGCGCTGGACATCCTCAGAAGTGCTACTCGTAGCGGTGAGTCTTGCCGACTGACGAGTCGGGCGTCGGATAGCGGTATAAATACTGTCCAAAAGGGGGCGTGGTCAAGTGTTCACGTGCGCCTTGTCAAAGATAAAACATAACTTTCGATAGTCGATGGTCAAAGATAAAAGCGTAACTACCTACTCTGAAGAGCCACAGTCCATATGTCATTAACTTTCATTGCTTCTTCCTTTCTATTAAAATTATCCCCATGTTTGTATATTTCAATTGCTTCTCTGTACAATCGTGGATAATAGTTCGTCGTTGTTGATAAAATTTCCGTTTCGGAAAACTTCACTTCATGATTTCCAGATTGGAAAACATGTTTAGCTACAGCTGATTTCTCAATTCTACCTAGTCGACAAAGACTTTTGGGTTCTTTCAGTCCTGTATTCACACTCCTTTTTGTAGTGCCAATATACACTTTTCCGCAAGAACACGGAATTTTGTACTCCCCACTGGATGATGGAGGAGGGCGTTTGTCCTTTACAGATCGGAGTGCCTGACTTATCTTTTTTGTTGGTTTAAAAACCGGTCTGATATCGTGTTTACGTAAAATCTTTCCTATCTCATCCGTAACTGTTTTAATGAAGGGGGTGAGAAACGGTGCTCTTCCATCGTTGTTTTGTTGCTGTCCTTTTGTTTACCTTTCCTTGGCCGCAGAACCCTATTTACTTCTTTCCGTGTATATCCATTTTTCTCAAAAGCCTGCATCAGATGCTGTAACTCGGCATCTAGGTGTTCTGGCGTACAAATTCGTTTAGCTCTGTCAATAAGTGCAAGTATCTGTCCGTATGCGTGACTTTCCGGAAAACCTTATGCTTCAAACTTCCGTTCGTCTGTCGCATAACTGAAACATCCAAGAAAGATATTTCATTGCCATTTCTCATCCCCATAGTGAATTGGATCTTTGGATTTACACTATTCAGATAATTAAAGGTTTTCCAATGCTTTTTTACCGTGTGACCAAACGACAAATGTGTCATCCACATATCGAAACCAACGATTCGGTTTCCTATTTGCTTTTTCCAAAGCTGACTCTTCGAATCTTTCCATGTAGAAATTAGCGATTGCAGGACCTAACGGGTTACCCATTGCGACACCGTCAACTTGCTCATAAAACTCATCATCCCATTGGAACTGACTCGAAGTAAGGCAGGAAGAAGCAATGAAACTTAATGACTTATGGACTGTGGCTCTTCAGAGTAGGTAGTTACGCTTTTATCTTTGACCATCGACTATCGAAAGTTATGTTTTATCTTTGACAAGGATTATCTCTGCTGCGCACGTGAACACTTGACCACCCCCCTTTTGGACGGTATTTATACCGCTATGCGACGCCCGACTCGTCAATCGGTAAGACTCACCGCTACCAGTAGCACCTCTAAAGATGTCCAGCGCAGCTCTGGACGAAACGTCAGGAGCAGATACGTTTCTTCTACCACGACCACATAACCCGGAAGATTCAACACTAATTATTTCAGCCGGTCGTGAAAACCTTCACTGCATGAATAAAGTGGATACTCTAATTGGAGGAATGAAACATTCAGAGGCATGGAAGATACTGAGAAATCTAAGACAAAATTCTAAAGGCACCCAAATTAACTACATTAGTATCCAGACCTGGGAAAAGTACTTTAAGGAATTATTGACAGAAAAAAAGGAAAGAATTTTTGGATACAGGTAACAACGATATAGAACAAACAGAAAATAGTGGCAACATTTCACTGGACATATGAATAGTAAAAAATTCAATAAAAACCTTAAACAAAAAGGATGTGCTACTGGAACTGGAGGAATACCAACAGAACTGGTGAAGTTTGGTACCGATAAATTACATGAACTTTTAAGAAGCCTTTTTGAAAAATGCTTAAATGGCGAGGACTGGAAAGTAGGATATATATCGACAATCCGCAAGAAAGGAAGAAAGGATGAATGCAAAACCTACAGAGGAATAACCGTAGCTAATGTATTTAGTAGACTTTATGAAAGAATTATAAAACATTTGGTGTTTTTTTTTTTTTTTTTTTTTTTTTTTGGAAACGGAATGGAATGGAATGGAGGCCGAAGAGCAGGCTGGATTTAGAGCAGGGAGATCAACTGTAGATCATCTATTTTGCTTACAGCAAATAATTGAAAAGAAGAAAGTTCGAAATCAACCCCTTCATTTAGTTTTTTGTAGATGTAGAAAAAGCATATGATAATATACCATTATGAAACTCGTGAAAAACTTTAAAAGCATATAACATTAGCCCTATCATAATTAAAGCAATTCAGAACCTTTACGAAAACTCAACGGCAAGAATAAAAATACAAAATTATCTCTCTCCTGGATTTAAAGTAACAAAAGGATTACGTCAGGGATGCTGTCTGTCACCAACACTTTATAAAATATATACCGAAAAAGCACTAGAAAATTGGAAAAGACAACGCAAAACCATGAGGATCCCAGTAAATGATATCACTACATACTCCTTACAATTTGCTGATGACCAGTTAACTTTGGCACAGGATAAAGATGACATAGAATACATTACAAGGAAATAATAGAAGAATATAAAAAATAGGGACTTCAGGTCAACAAAAATAAAACAAAATACATAGTAATAGGACACATAAACCAAGATTTAACACTGGAAGAAGGAATGGGCAAAATTAAACACACTGAAGAATACACATACCTAGGAGCAATTATCAAACAAGATGGCAAACAAGACAAGGAAATTAATGCAAGAATTAATGCTGGGAAGTGTACCATTGGAACATTAAATGGTTGATTATGGGATCAACAGATCAGAAAGGAAACCAAAAGAAATTTGTTCAATACAATCATCAGAAGCATCCTGACATATGGATCAGAAGTATGGGCACTTAAATTGCAAATAGAAAAGAGGTTGATGGCAACGGAGATGGACTTTTGGAGACGATCTGCAGGAATATCTAGGCGGGAAAAAGTCAGGAATGAAGTCATCAGGAAGAAAATGGATGTTAAGAATTCAATTATAGATTTTATAGAAGGAAAACAACTTTTATGGTATGGGCACACAAAAAGGATGTCAAAGGAAAGACTACCACAGAGAATAATGGAATGGGAAGAAAGGAGACCACCAACTACATGGATCCAAGGAATTCAGGCGTCTATCCGGAAAAGGAATATAGACGAAAATATATGGGCAGGTAGAGAAAAATTGACAATGAAAATAAAATAATGTGTAATAAATAATAATATATTAATATTAATGTAAAATATTGTAATGTATAATCTTGGGGTATCGGAAAATGTAAACTAAATTACATTGTAAAACCGGACAACAAATAAAAATAAATGGTTTTTTATGGGAAGGAAATGAGATGTGCCCTTTTGAAAGGCACTATCCCGGCATTTGCCTAGAGAGGTTTGGGGAAATCATGGAAGACGTAAATGATGACGGCCGGAGGCAGGTTTGAATCGCTGTCCTCCCGAATGAATCATAGCGACATGGGCCTTTCTTCCTGCAAGAATGGATGCCTATAGATGTTTGCAACGGAATTTATATTGTAACTCTTCTTGCTTCCCCGGCGAATCTAATGACATCTTGGGTCATCGGGTACTCTGGCGGACATCATGGTTACTTTTGATGCGGTATTGCTGTCCCGGCCAAGGCGGATTAGCCGTGCGAACTGGAGCCCCGTGTTGCGGTGCGCGCGGCAGTTCGCCGTTGGGGGTTCGAATCCCCCCTCGGGCATGGATGTTTGTGCCGTCTTTAGTATAAGGTAGTTCATAAGTATTTGTAAGTTTAGAGACTGATGACCCCGTAGGTAAGTCCCATAAGCTATACAAACATTTTGCTGTCCCACTTAGAGACTCACTAGAAGTAAATGCGGAAAATTTGACGGTGCTTTATTGGACTTGTTCAAAGGTACACTCACATCCAAGTATTTCCTTTATAGGAAATAGTATTACCAGCTAACAGAAGACGTAGCGAACTGTCTCCTGTGGATGACAACATGTTATTGGGGACATTTGAAGAGACAATCATATATAAATCCACATGCTTCTTCAGGTATATGGGTGATATGTTCGTGATCTGGCCGCATGGCTAGGACAAGCTCAATGAGTTTCTTAGCATCTGCCGTGGTGGAGTGGCCGAGCGCATTGAGGCGCTATGCACCGATGCGCGAGGCCGTTCTCCGTTGGGGGATCGAATCCCCCTCGGGCAGGGATGCTTGTCCTGTCTTTAGTATAAGCTAGTTAATAAGTAGTTTTTATGTTTAGGAACTGATAACCCCGCAGTTAATTCCCATAAGCTTAACAATCATTTGAACAGTTTTTTAACTCTTGCCACATGAAGTCAAATTCACCATGGAACTGTAGAAGTATGGCCGTCAGCATTTTCTGGATGCAGTGGTAAAAAAGGAAAGCAGATTAATCAATTGAACATAGTGTGTATCGAAAACCTACACACACTCATTTATATCTGCAGACCAGCAGCTGTCACCACCCGGCGCAGAAGAATGGACAACTTGAGACACTTGTCCTCAGAGCCTATCTATAGAAACAGAGCAAGAAGCATCTTAAAACACTGTTTTGAAAAACTGGATATAGGTCCAAACAAAAATGGGATGGCACGCCAACCAGCCACTACGCCACAGGTCCCAGATGTTGAGGAAGATGAAGGAAGGAGAATCGCATTGTCTACCCTACGCTGGTCCTATTTCTGCCATAATCAGTACGATCCTTTGTGAAAACAGTATCAAATGTGTGTTCTGTCCATCCAGCGAAATCGAGGGACAGATGGGAAATGTTAAAGACGACCTGGTATTACGAAAACCAGGGCTTTATAATATACTTTGTCAAAGTAGTACATTCGCCAAACAACACGAAGCAACAACATAAACACACTCGATTAAAACAGTTATGACGAAACCAAGATTCTGGCGCAGACGCCGGGATTTTGGGACAGTATTATAAGAAAGCAATAGAGGAAAGTGATTAACAGTCTCATGAGCTGCGACATAGATACTATCTAATTAGAGCATGGGATCCTGCTGTGGAATTGTTAAAGAAGCAACGGAGCAATTGCAGCATGCCTCTAATAGAAGAATTGAAGGTGTGAATATGGGAAACTATCGCCAGATGGAGTGTCAAGCGCGTCGGACCGAATATGGAACATTTATGACCGATTTAATTTTTCCATGATAGGACGGCGCACTTCTTACTTTGAATTATTAAAATCCCAAGATCGAAATTGTTTTATTTTTGACAACCAGTCTCGATACACTTCCGGTACCATCATCTGTTCACTTGTATCCTATGATTAGAATGATTTCCTTTAGCTCCTCATATATTTCGTTTTGTATTACAGCGCTATAGGGAGAGAGTGTGAAGTAAATGATGCAAGAAGTGGGATGAATAACATTAAAGGAAATGCGTTATTCGTTGCGGAGAGATCTATTTGCGATAATTCTTTCACCAATCTCTCCCTCGAATACGAACATATTTTATGGATCATTGTTCACATTGGAAAATAAACACCGATCGAAAAATTTCTGAATAATATAATAATTACAGCAGTCTAGATGGCAATATGATATTTGTTTTATTTTATTGCTATGACTGGTTTCGATTAATAAAGATCATCCAGAGATCATGTGCTTGTGAGTAGCTTCACCGCCTCTTGAGCAGCAATATATTTTGTTAAGCCACCTACACAGGGGAGACACGGCCATCATAAATAAATAAGATCGAAATTGGAAACATAGGTGTTACTTTTTTCCGCAGGCTTTTGGAGAATGGAAAGATGGAGAAATATAAAAGCGGTTCGATGAACCTTCTGTCAGAGCCATATATATATATATATATATATATATATATATATATATATAAAGGCAATGACAGCCGGAGTTAACCAGGCATGACAGCCGATGATCCTTTCTTCAATTCCGATGCACACCATGTCCTAACTCTTCCGGGAATCGGCGAAATGCGGCGAGTATGAGTGATAATGGGTAGGGGCACTACATCAGTAGGGCGTCGATGAAAAGTTGAAAATTTGTGTCTGGTTGGAGGCGAGCAGGGGTGGCCCACCCGGCCGTGGTGATCGCTGTGTCCCCGGTGCTCTACTGGAAAGCGCGACTGCCGACTAAGGAGGAGGAACCGGGTTCGAATCACGGCCGGGGCGTAAATTTTCAACTTTCTACATTCAATTATTTGAATTCCCAATCTCAATGTCGTACTGTTTCTGTGTCTGTCTTAAACGTGATTTGCAAAGTACATATTAGACGTAGATGTGTCTGCCCGCCCGTGTCAATCAGGGACACTCCCCTGCTTGAAGAGCAGCCAGCCGTACCCACTAGTGGAGCCCTCGGTAGCAGAACGCAGCTGACGTCAGAGACTATAGTGGAGAGCAGGTATGAAGGCGGGTCAAGGTCAGAATCGCAATAGCAAGCGGAAGTGCACCGCGTGACCTTCAGCCAACCACGACCCAGTGTCATTCCTGTCTTACTGTGCGGGTTGTGCTGTGTTCTACATCTACATAAATACTCCGCAATTCACCGTAAGGTGCGTGGCGGAGGGTACACTGTACCACTACTAGGCATTTCCTTTCCTATTCCATTCCCAAATGGGACGAGGAAAAAAAGAATGCCTATATGCCTCCGTACGAGCCCTAATTTCTCTTGTCTTTGTGATCTTTACGCGAAATGTAAGTAGGCGGCAGCAAGATCGTACTACACTCACCTTCAAATTCCGGCCCTCTAAATTTACGTACCAGAAATTCACGAAAAGAACGTCTTCTGTCTTCCAGAGATCCCCAATTGAGTTGCCGGAGCATTTCCGTGACACTCGCGTATTGGTCGAACCTACCGGTAACAAATCTAGCTGCTCGCCTCTGAACCGCCTCTATGTCTTCCTTTAAACCGATCTGCTGCGAGTCCCAAACACTTTAGCAATACTCAAAGACGTGATAGTACACGCGTTTTATACGCGGTCTCCTTTACAGGCGAAGTACATCTTCCCAAAATTCTCCCAATAAACCGAAGTCGCCTGTCCGCCTTACAACTGTCCTTACATGTTCGTTCCATTTCATATCGCTCTGCAATGTTACGCCTAGATATTTGAACGACACTACAGCATCAAGAAGTTCACTACTAATGCTGTATTCGAACATTATAGGATTGTTTTTTCTACTCATGCGCATCACCTTACATTTTTCTACATTGAGAGCTAGCTGCCATTCTTCGCACCAACTAGAAATTTTGTCTAAGTCATCCTGTATGCTATTACAGTCAGTTAAAGACGACACCCACCCATACACCACAGCATCATCAGCAAACAGCAGCAAATTACAAGTTACTCTGTCCATCAGATCATTTATATAGATAGAAAATAATAGCGGTCCTATCACACTCCCCTGGGGCACGCCTGAAGATACACTCGTCTCTGATGAACACTCGCCGTCGAGAACAACGTACTGCGTTCTATTACTTAGGAAGTGTTCCAGCCAGTCACAAATCTGTGAAGTCGGTGTTTATTAGTGTCTATGTTCTGTGCTAAGCAATTTTTTGCCATAATAGTCTACATTATGAGTGATGTTAAGCAATCACGCCAAGTTCTGCACAAACAGGCAAGAGGAATAGTGTACCGTGTGTATCAGTACTTCAAAAGTCTGTCTTCTGCTGAGGCCGCGCCGGCACAAGGTGCGGGTGTCGCCGTTCCCAGGTGCTAGGAGCAGACGGCCGAGGCTTGCGGCATTGACTTGAGGACAGTTCAAAGGATCTCCAGCGAAGCTAACGCGTCGCTGCTGGCATGCGGCTCAGCTGTTTTTAAATCACCAGGCAAACGTCACAATCGCAAAAAAGAAGTGGGTGAGCTAGACGATTTCGCGAATAACGTTTTGCACCGCATAGTATTCAGCATGTATGCTAGAGGCGAATATACGACAGCTGAAAAATTGGTTTCACATATGAAAGAAGACGAAAATTTTAACGGAAGTAAATGGACCATGTTGAGGATACTGAAGGACATGGGGTTCAGGTATCGGAAAACAAATAACGAGAGGAAATTACTGTTGGAACGTAGCGACATTGTAGCTGCAAGGACTGTGTTATTAAGAACAACGCAGCATATTAGAGAAGCCGGCACCTCTCGAATTTATTATTTAGATGGGACTTTAGTCAACCAGAATCATGCAAGGGCTATGTGCTGGAAAATGAGTGATGGATAAGGTGGACTGAAAGTTCCAGTGGGTGAGGGTGGCAGAATTATAGTGCTTCATGTCGGATCAGCAGAAACTGGCTTCATTCCCCCAGAGTAAGCTGATTTTTAAGGCTTCAAAGGCTAAGAATTCTGAATATTTCCATTCTGAGATGACATACAGTATCTTCAAAAAGTGATTTAAAGAACAATTGTTGCCATACATACCTCCCTGTTCTGATATTGCCATGGACAATGCGAGCATCCATTCCGTGCAAGTCAACAAAGTTCTCTCCACGAATTCCAGAAAGAGGGACATTATTGCCTCGTTAACATCAAACGGAATACCTCGGAGCTCCTCACATACCAGAGCAGAATTGCTGGTTCTTGTCAATGCAAACAAGCCTGCATACAAAGTTTATGAGATAGATGAAATTGCAAAACAGCATGGACATCGTGTTTTAGGTTACCGCCATATCATTGTCACTATAACCCAACTGAACTGGTATGGGCTCAGGTGAAAGCATATATTGCAGAAAAAAAATTTAAAATTGCAGATGTTGACTTACACACGAGGCAATAGAGAGCATCTCAGAATCTGCATGGACAGCTTGCGTAAGAAATGCAGAGAAATTGCAGGAAGAAGATTACGAGAGAGAAATTGGCAGGGAAACTATTATGGGACCATTCGTAATAAATCTTGCTGAGTGCGATTCCTCGACGTCCGACAGCGAAGAAGACGATGGCATTGATTTTTTACCATGAAGTATGTGACTATTACTTACTAGTACTTATGACTTTGTTCCTATGACTGGCTGCAGCTACTTTAAAATTATTAATAATTTCCTAATTGTTGGGCCTGCAGCATTATATATGTCGTAGAAAGACATTACAATATAGTTCCGGATTGCTGCTTATGTTTTATTTAATAGTGCTACAGCTGTTTCGACAGTTTGTCATTCTCAAGCGCGTCTACGATGTTTGAACGTTAATTAATGTTGACATCTGGCGTAACTGTTGCATAAATTACATGGAAATATACACGTATTTAGTTGTTGTATACAGTTTTTAGCTGTCAGGTACTATGCAGCTTTTTACGTTAAACCTTTAAATTAAAGAATAATTTTATATTTTTTCGTAATTAACAACAGCTTTGCCAAAGATGTTTACATATATATTAATAATTCTCCATAAAACAGTTTGTTCGTATATGTTGCACATGTTGTAGGGCGCGATCATTATTTGGATTATTTTAATAACATTTTCTTATATTTCAAAGAACAGAACAACTGCGACTGTTAAAATCCCTTATTAAGTAATACGATCGATTTCGAAACTTACAATTGCTTTCGCAGGAGTTTTACCAGTTTACAAATGAATAAAGAACTATTACAGTTTAAACGCTCTCAGTATTTTTAATATGAAGGCGGAAAGGTCTATGTCTGTTTACGTAAAATCATTAAAAGATTCTGTTATATAATGATTTAACGTAAGTAAACAAGACCTTCCCGCCTATATATTAAAAATATTGAAATTCTGACAGTTCTTTATTCATTTGTAAAAGGATAAAGCACCTGAGGATGCAATTGTAAATTTCGAAACCGGTCGTGTTCTTTAATAAAGAATTTTAATAGTCGCAGCGGTTCTGCTGTCCTGTTCTTTGAAATATGGAAACACTCGACTGTGGTTGTGTGTGTGTGTGTGTGTGTGTGTGTTAAGCTTAATATTTTCTTGCTAGGTTCGCGCTGTGTTTTAATTTCCACATAAATAGTTTCAACAGACAAGCTGCCATCTTCAGATCGTGTGGAATACCTACTTTTTAAAATATGCTGCTGTATTAATATTCAGATCTGCTCTCGTTATGGGAGCGAGGTCCAAATTTATAAATTAGGTATTCCACAAGATCTGAAAATGGTAACTTGTCTGTTGAAACTAGTTATGTGGAAATTAAAATACAGCGCGATCCTAGCAAAATCGTAATGGTTTAATAGGTTGCACAGCGAAAGAAAAACAATATTTGAGAAACTATTTAACGATCTGTCATTGATACCCTTAAGGTCATTCATACCGATGACTGAATATACTTCAAATATCGGTACTTTCGATCGCTGGGGATGCCTAAAGTAGTTATACAAAGAAATATTTTAATTAGAAGAACGTTATTCTTGTTTAAAATACTAAACCATTAAAATTTTAAAGTGTGTAAAGAAAGGAACTAAATAGTGGACATTGACAGCGTGCGCGCTCCCTGTGGCACAATGTTTACGCTGTCAGCTGTCAGAGTGCGCGGACTGACGGAAGGAAACTGGCAGCGTCGCAAAGTATCTCCCCTCTCTCTTCCTCTCTCTCTCTGCGCAGAACGCTCGCCTCGCCCGACTTCGTAGCTGCTCTGAACTAGGGATGGCGGTTATCACTGAAACAACCGGTTTTCGGTTATACCGGTACTTTTCGTCACCAGTTTAACCGCACTGTAAAAACTGCTCAAGATAACCGGATTTTTAAATAACCGGTTTTCGGTTTTTTATTGTTTTTATTTCCAGCAAAGTTCGGCCGAAACTTAATTGGCAGCCGAAACAGAAACCGCAATCGAATTTTCGGTTCTTCTAGTTTCGGCCGAAAACGAAACTTAGGAATTTTAGTTAAAATTTAGGTAAATTTACGTTATATGACAAATCACTAGTCTTTCCATATTTTGCAAGATGCCCTCCCAATACTACGCCTTCTTGAGTGTGTGTAAGCCTAGCCAGGAGTCCGTAGAAGATGATATACGAAGCATACAGATTTACTGGCCTAGTATTTCCATCCGGCAGTTGCGAATACTGAGCCAACCACTCCTTAAGTTGGACTTGTCAGTAAATGAAATTCAATCAGTGCTGCAGAAGTATTTTAAAAAATAAAGTCATAGTTCCGACTAACAGTGTGATTGTTTTCAGGGTAAATTTATGCGAATTGAACTAGAAAAGCTGTATACCACAAGCCCAAAGGATGTTCAAATGGGTGTGAGTTCGTATGAGACCTAACTGCTTAGGTCATGGGTCCCTACTTAATCTAACTTAAACTAAGTTACGCTAAGGACGACATACACACCCATGACCGCGGGAGGAGGGAGGATTCGAACCTCCGACTGGAGCACCTGCACAGTCCGTGACATGGAGCCTCAGACCGCACGGCTACCTCGCGAGGCACCACATGATTAATGTTACCTAAACCCATATTGGTTATTAAAAAAGACCCTCACTTTCAAGCAATCACATTAATAAAACTTGTTAGCATAGCAATATAATACATTTAAAGTTTTTACCAACATGTTGAAGAGCTAACAACACTCTGTTCTTTAATATCCAATAGTAAAAGCTGTCAAGAAAACTCATTTATTAAAATGGTCGCTTCCGGCACATTTAGTCAGTCTTCATCAGATTATTATTTAAAAATAAACACACATTTTGAATAACTGCTACACGAACTAGTTGTACCGGTTTATTTACCCGGTTCTTGGCAATAACTAACAAAACCGGTTACAACCGACACCAAATAAATACCGAATAAAAACCGGTTATTCAAAACTAAAATACCGGTATCGGTTTTAACCGGTCGGTTTCTCCCATCCCTTCTCTGAATGCTAGCAGTGGGGTGTCCATCAGTTGTGTTCTACAGCCCGACTCGACCGCAGCACTTGTCCGCTCACGCGCGGCCGACCGCAGACGTAACCAGAGAGCACGCCCCTTCGCTGCTAAGCTGCCCAACCGCAGCGCCGCGATCGCACATCAATGCGTGAAACCCTTCTTGCGCAACCACACTGGCGAACTGTAGACTGCTACTCAGCTAATGGAACATCTCGCAGATGAGAATTTTCTACATATACCAAACAAGGCGGAATCTATTGCATGCGTTTGCGGCGGCGAAAGAAGGACATGATTAATATTTCAGATTTCAGCGCAGGGGTCCACCACGGCCGCCAGTAGCTACTATTGAACTATATGAAACAAAACGGAGTTACAAACTACGGCCAAAGACCTTGTAAAAATAACTAGACTCACTGACGGCGCTGCTGTCGCGGGATAATTTGAACCTTCGCCCGGCCGCCATGGTAGTGGCAAGCGTCACATAAATACTAGTGTTGTTAGCAGGCAAATCATGTATTATATAGCTAATGCGGTATGTATACCCAATTGATAGTCACGTCTGTACTGTTTGACTATTGCAGTCTACATGAAGCACGATGGTGAAGAGCTGTTCAGCGTTTAACTGCGTAAATCAATTTAAGAAAGGAATAAGAAGAACGGATACTTTCTTTCCATTTACATTTCTCAGGAATACAAGTAGCCCTGCTACTTGTGTTCAGAGATAGTTACTCTTGCTTAACAGACTGTTAGTCAAGACAGTATAGGATTAAATGCAATAAATGTTCAAATGTTTGTAATTCTATCGGACCAAACTGCGTGGTTATCAGTCCGTAGCTTACAAACTACTTAAACCTAGTTAAACTAACCTACGGACAAACACACACACCCATGCCCCAGGGAGGACTCGAACCTCCACGGTGAGCAACCGTGCGCTCTGCAGCGAGACGCTATAGACCGCTCGGCTACTCCACCGCGGCTAAATGAAATAAAAAACGGGTTTTTACATTACTGGTTGCTCTTAAAAAGGAGATACTTTAGGCAGTACTGGTGGAAAGGAAGCACAAAAAGTTTCATTTTATGATAGTGTAAAGTAACTATTGGGTTCTCGAGATTAGTTGCCTCACTGAAGTTCGAATTTTCCTTTACGAAATTTGTGGTGTCGCACAAGTACAAATTGCGCGCCACCTACTTTCGCCGCGCGCCGCCATGCACACACGGCGCGGCGTTCTCACGACAGCCACGAGCGCCCTCTGCTGCAACCCCGCTCGTGGCCACCACGGAAAGACATCGTGCACTTCGGACGGAGTTAGCAACCAGTTAGGACCTTCGTAATCAGATAGGCACCAGTGAAGACTCTGCTATCGTACAGGCACTAGGCAGGCCTCTAACAACTATGTATCAACATTCTGCAGTACTATGTAAAAGTTAAGTATTGTTACATTCTGTGCAATATATATCTCTTTCTAATTTACTCTAGTGTTTATAGTTTCTGGCTGCTCCCCTCCGTACCTGCACCAGCGTGCTATTTTTGTTCCTGTGTCGGGCTCATTCCACTCGGCCACCGACACCTACGACGAGGATGGGACACAAAAGCGGCGACGAAGTTGGGACACAAAAGTGGCGACGAGGATGGGATACAAAAGTGGCGACGAGGAGTAATAGAACCTTGGACCAGCCCGCTTGCAGCAGCCAGACAGCATCAGTCGGAGCACGCAGAAATTGCTCCCGCCCACCCACCCTTATTATAAGATTTTTGGGGGAACATTTTCAGTTACGTGTTTTGTGGACTTTTTTGTTGCAGAGCGTCCTCTTTCGTATTGCATTTGTGTTTTGTTATAAGTTACTTGTATACGCGGCGCCTAATCGGTCAGCATGGCCACTACCCCGAACCCAAACTTAATGGAAATTATTCAGTTACAGACGGCGCAAATCACTCAACTACTGCAGGCCGTGTCGCAGTTGACGGCACAGGCTGCTCACCAACAACAACAGCCGTCACATCAGCAGCCCACACCTGCCGCTGCACCGCTTCCTACGTTTCGCCAGTACAACGAACAAGAGGAAGAATGGAGCGACTATTTCGCACAGTTTCAAGAACTCGTCGCGGCTCATCAACTTACAGGTCAGACTGTTAAGCATCTTTTATTGTCCGTGTTGGGCCCCAAAACCTTCGTATTACTGCAAAAACTATTCCCGCAAGCATCTCCTCGTGATGTAGACTTTGAACAAATAGTAGAAGCACTGAATGCTCATTATGAGAGAAAAGTTCTCGTAGCCGCTGCACGGTACCGATTTTTCAGACTTAAAAAATTACCGCAACAGTCACACCAAGAGTGGATAACTGAGTTGAAGGGCTTAACCCGCAAATGTAAATTTACTTGCTCTTGTGGACTTTCGTATAGTGACGTGATGTTGAGGGATGCGATTACGCAGAACATTCAGGACCCCAGAATTAGAGCAGCAATTCTGAAACAGTCTGACCCCTCATTAGACAGTGTACTGCAGCTTATAGAAGCGCATGATACTTTTGACTTAGCAGATGTAGAAATGCAAAGCCACAGTGTTAATTCAGTGCGCCGCAACGGACGCTTTCCTAGCCGTAGTTCTCAGTATAGCACTAGTGATTCTTATTTTTCTACCGGCCGTGCTGAACAGACAGTGAACAGTAGCCAGTGTAAAAGTGCGACACAAAGGTCGCCCCGTCGTGTTAGAAACAGTAATTTGAATAATGGGCGCCAACGCTCATTTCAGAAAAATGTACGTAAATCTTGCCCCCAGTGTGTGTCTCGCCACAAGCGTGCTCATTGCCCTAGTCGTAACGCAACCTGTTATCAGTGTGGCAAATCGGGACATGTACAGTCTGTGTGTATGCAAATTAAAAACTCAAAGAACGGTACCGTTAGAAACAGTGCTTCGCAGAGTGCGAGAACAGTTCATTCTGTAAATGTTATACGGGCTGTGGAATTGAACAGTGCTTTCCTTGGATCTCAATTGCAAGAAAGTAGTTCTGCGCCTATGGCAAAACTATATAGTGCACCACGTAGCAAGCGCCGACGAGCGCGTAAAACAGTGCAACGGAAAAGGGTTCGGGACAAGCACACTGACTATGAACAGTGCATTCCTGTAGTGAAAATAGTGCCTTCTGCAACTGCTCCTTGTAATAGTGCCCAGTACTGTGTAGCTAGTGACAGTAGACATCAAGTAGCTACTCAAAAGTGTAGTGCAGTAGTTAGTACATCTGGAGTAGCTTCGCAAGCTCTCGAGGACGCCGATCCGGCGGTAGTGCCATCTAGTGGCAGTGTTGTGAATCCGCCGCGTGCCGAGTCTGCGCCGCTTCCTTCACTACGCGGCCCGCCCAAGTGCAGCAAACAAACCGTAGCAGACGTTGCCCACATTCGCGCACCTGTCGAGCGCCGCAAGCAAAAACTGTTTGTGACTCTCTTAATAGAAAATAAGACGGTGCAATTTCAGCTTGATACTGGTTCCGCTGTCACATTAATAAATAAAGATACTTATGAACTTCTGGGTTCGCCAAAATTGTCGCCGTCACAGCAAGTGTTAACAGCTTATACAGGTCAAAATATTCCCGTGCTAGGAACGTGTAGCCTGCCCGCCTCTTTTCAAGGTGTAACAAACACAGTTGCTTTTGTAGTTCTTCAGGCCAAATCGACACAGAACATTTTTGGACTAGATGCTTTTGACTTGTTTGGTTTATCAATTCAAAGAGATGTGCTTCAAATTTCGTCAATAGTGCCTCAGGATAAAATCAATGCATTGTGTGACAAATATAGTGACTTGTTTTCGCCGGAACTAGGTTGTGCAAAAGACTTCGTGGCACATGTAACTTTAAAAGAATCTGCAGTTCCAGAATTTCGTAAAGCTAGACCAGTGCCTATCGCCTTGCGTGATACAGTTGCCGAAGAACTTAAACGTTGGCAAGATAGTGGGGTGATTTCTCCTGTTTCTGCGAGTCAGTGGGCCTCGCCTATAGTAATTATACCCAAGCCGTCAGGAAAACTTTGTCTCTGTGCGGACTTCAAATCAACAGTGAACAGTCAAACAATTGTAGACACTTATCCCCTGCCCAGACCGGACGAACTAATGGACAAATTAGGACAGTCTCGTTTCTTTTCTAAGATTGATTTAGCAGAGGCATACTTACAGATTCCACTTGATGACGAGTCAAAAAAGTTTTTCGTCATTAATACTCACATGGGCCTTTTTCAATTTCAACGCCTACCCTTTGGCAGTTCTTCCGCCCCTGCTATTTTTCAGCGTTTTTTGGAACAGCTGACAGTTTCGGTACCTTGTTGCTCGAACTATTTAGATGACATTGTGGTATCCGGACGTACAGTTGAAGAACATTTAGCAAACCTGGAGTGCCTTTTCAAAGTTTTGACTGCAGCAGGTCTACGTTGCAATAAAGCAAAGTGTTCGTTTTTTCAAACTGAAATAGAGTACCTAGGCCATGTGATTAATGCCCAAGGAATCCATCCCTTACAGTCACATCTTAGAGCAATCAAAGACTTGCCTCCTCCTAAGAATGTGCATGAATTGCAAGCAGTAATGGGAAAGCTTAACTATTATTTCAGGTTTATTCCCAATGCCTCTCAGATTGCAGCTCCACTGCATCGCTTACGTAGGAAGAATGTTCCTTTTGTGTGGTCCAAAGATTGCCAGGTTGCCTTTGACAAATTAAAGTCTGCACTACTCAGTGATGCATGTTTGATTCCCTTTGACCCACAGAAGCCTGTAGTGCTAGCAGTTGACGCCTCGTCGTACGGTGTGGGTGCCGTTCTGTCGCATCGTATTGGATGTCACGATCGTCCTATTGCCTTTGCATCCAAGCTACTGACGCCGACGCAACAGAATTACAGTCAGATAGAAAAGGAGGCCTTAGCAATCATTTACGGCGTCACAAAGTTTCATCATTATCTCTATGGCAGAAAATTCTATTTGTTGACAGACCACAAGCCTCTCACGTCGTTGTTCTCACCCACAAAGCCGATTCCGCCACGTACGGCAAAAAAGCTTCAGAGATGGTCCTTGATATTGTCTAATTATCAGTATGAGATTTTGTACCGACCTACCACTAAACATGCCAACGCGGACACACTTTCCCGACTTCCGGTTGGCCAGGATGTTTCGTTTGATTCTTCAGAAATGGCATGTTGTCAGATAGACTCCAGAGATGCTTCCGCTGTCGCAGACTTTCCTTTGAACTCTCGTCGGGTTGCACAGGAAACAGCTGCGGATGCAGACCTAAGTGTGGTAGCACGTTTTGTTCGCTCAGGGTGGCCTGCCAGAGCCAAAGACATTGATCGGCCTCTGGTTCGACGTTATTTTGCACAACGTCATGCATTATCTTTAAGTCAGGGTGTACTGTTGTTGCATATGACAACGACCAAGCAAGAGTGATTGTTCCTCGTTCCCTGCAACGTGAAGTGTTACGCCTCCTGCATCAAGGACATTGGGGTATTGTTAGGACAAAGCAATTGGCCAGACGTCATTGTACCTGGGTTGGTATGGACGCTCAGATAGAGAACATGACGTCACAGTGTACTGTTTGTGCGGAGCATCAGGCGGCTCCTCCGCAACGTTTCTCAGACTGGCCACGCCCCAAGGGACCATGGCAACGTTTACATATTGATTTTGCCGGACCTTTCTGGAATACGCACTGGTTAATTGTTGTGGACGCTTTCAGCAAGTTTCCTTTTGTGATTGCCATGAACTCAACGACAGCTTCTAGTACAATCAGTGCCTTAACATCAGTGTTTTGCATCGAAGGCTTGCCTGAAACTATCGTCAGTGACAATGGACCTCAGTTTGTTAGTGCGGAATTTCAACAGTTTTGTCGTGTGAATGGCATTCAGCATATTACCACTGCACCTTTTCACCCTCAGTCCAATGGTGAAGCAGAACGTTTCGTTCGAACATTCAAGTCTCACATGGAGAAGATGAAAGGTCAGCACTCCAGGCAGCAAGCTCTTCAAATTTTCCTGTCTACGTATCGATGCATGCCACGTGACGGCCCGTCTCCTGCCGAGCTGCTACACGGCCGCCGTCACCGCACTCTCCTTCACCTGCTGCAGCCTCCCACGCACCGAGTCGGTTCGTATGGCGCTACGCGTTTTCAGGTTTCTACGCCGGTGCTGTACAGGGTGTTTGCTGGTATGAAGAAGACATGGTTGCCAGGCACCATTCAGCGCGTGCTCGGTCGCAATATGTATGTTGTACGTTCTTCCACAGGGTCGGAGCTGCGGCGCCACGCAAACCAATTGCGCTTGCACAGGCCGCGCGATCCTGTCTCCGGTTTCTTGATTCCAGACCCAGTTCACCGCCAGGGAGCACAGCCACATCGCTCGCCGCCGGGCCCAGCTTCCCCGGGCTACGAGCTCCCGATGGATGTAGACGCGCCTCCTATGCAGTCGGCCCCTTCGCCTCCGTCGCTGCCTCAGCTGCCAGCGTCAACGAGAGGGACTCCGGGACCGTGCGTGCCCCCGCCGCCTGGGCCACGCACCTCAGAAGATGATGACCTGCTCCCTCTGGGCGGGGGGTGCGCCCTTCCCCAGGTTTCGGTGGGTTCCCTGGAGGATCGCAAGGTGGATGCCGGGGCGCGGACGGCGTCTCGATCCCAGCCTCAGCTACGACGCTCGTCCCACCAGTAACGCCCCCGCCCAGGCCCCTCCCAGTGCCGTCGCCGTGGCCCTCAGCCCTACGCCACGACGGCGCGGCGGTTTGGGGGGGAGAGGTGTGGTGTCGCACAAGTACAAATTGCGCGCCACCTACTTTCGCCGCGCGCCGCCATGCACACACGGCGCGGCGTTCTCACGACAGCCACGAGCGCCCTCTGCTGCAACCCCGCTCGTGGCCACCACGGAAAGACATCGTGCACTTCGGACGGAGTTAGCAACCAGTTAGGACCTTCGTAATCAGATAGGCACCAGTGAAGACTCTGCTATCGTACAGGCACTAGGCAGGCCTCTAACAACTATGTATCAACATTCTGCAGTACTATGTAAAAGTTAAGTATTGTTACATTCTGTACAATATATATCTCTTTCTAATTTACTCGAGTGTTTAGTTTCTGGCTGCTCCCCTCCGTACCTGCACCAGCGTGCTCTTTTTGTTCCTGTGTCGGGCTCATTCCACTCGGCCACCGACACCTACGACGAGGCTGGGACACAAAAGCGGCGACGAAGTTGGGACACAAAAGTGGCGACGAGGATGGGATACAAAAAAATTAATATTAGCAACTTGTAACACAGAATTTAAAGGTCATTTGCTTTACGTATAGGTATAACAACTGAAAGGGGTTTGCAGAACTGTATATAGTTCCATATATGAATATGATAGCTACACTGGTGCAATTTGTGAAGTTGAACCCTTTGACAATAGTTGCTGACTTTTGAGCAGATCACGCTTCTGTAAGATATTTAGTTAAGAAAACCTTATGGCACACTTCGTGTTCTTAAAAGAATTTGCTAGTGGCTGGTTGCTGTATTCACAAAGTAAGAAGCTATTTTACAGTTATGTATCTGATGACATATTTCATTTTCACAATCGATTTTTAACATTAGCTCTTTCAGGCAGCCATGTTTCATTTTTCGATGCAACAAAATACCTAATTATTGGAGAATACAACACTAAAGTGAAGACGTAAAGTGTGAAACTCTTCCGAAATTAATGTTTGTACGGTATTTTCATCATCGTAGAATATACAGAGAAAGTGCCAAAAAATCGTGTCTGGCGATAAATTGCGTTCATATGTTGCACTTAGAACGCTGAGAAAACTAAATGTTATAGTTCGGTTTCGTTAGAAAGAGCAAACTCTGTTGGCCAATTTCTACACCATATGTGTAATAAATTTACACACAACCGACAGATAGTTGCTTCATATTCAAGGTGTCTGAAGCTGTTTTGTAGTTCTATATTTCAATTAGACATAGTTTTCAAGACTTAACTCACGTGAATACTCTCTCTAATAAAAAGAGTCTTAGGCACATTTAAAGTTGGCGCGAAAGTTTGCCACCACAATGGCCGCCGAGACGCTCTTCAATTTATCTGCTGTTCGTAGTCGGCCGCTTACGGAATTTGGGGGCTTGACTACGGCGTGAAGACACTTGATTCAATATGCAACGTCACTGCAGATATTTTTTCCGAGTTACTCACATTTTATTAAACCAAAGAACTTCTGGAAAGAATTTGGGCAATCATGTCCATAACGGTAAAGAAGGAGTTCGGGCTTAGAATAGGAAAAGAAACACATAGAACGAAAGAGTCGCTGACTAGTCAACAGGGACAAGTACAGCAATTACCCAGATTGTGGGGATACACTATCACCTGTAGTATGAAGTACGCAGAGATTTGGAATAAAACAAACATCTATGTTAAACACAGAGATACTGATAACATGGAAAATAAAGAAATTCGGAGTGAGATTATGACACGTCGACATGCCTGCCTTAGCGATGATGTTCAAATGTATGTAAATCTATCGGACTCAGCTGCTGGGTTATTATCCGTAGCTTACAAACTACTTAAACTAAGGTAAACTAACCTAAGGACAACACAAACACTCATGCCTTAGGCAGGACTCGAACCCCCGACGGCGAACGGCCGCGCGCACCGCAGCACGGCGCCCCAGTGCGCACGCCTAATCCGCCGCGGCTGGCGATGATGTGACGCATACGATTAGCGAAAATCTCCTGAAGTGTCGGAACATGGATGCTATCGATGACCTCCTAAATGACTATGCAATGGTTTTTGTCTTATTGCTGTACACCTTGTCTATCACAAAAGCCCCACAAAAAAAGTCTCATGTGATCAGTTCCGCAGAATGAAGCGACCAGTTGAGACCCATGCTAGTGGCCAATGGATACCACAGAGCCAGAATGCCGTTCCCGAAATGCTCCTTCAGAACATCACTCTCCTGCTTTCCCGCCGCCCCCCCCCCCCCCCCAAAAAAAAAAAAAGTTCAAATGTTTGTAGAGCTTATGGGACTGCACTACGGGGTCATCAGTCCCTAAACTTACAAACTAAACACTAGCTAACACTAAGGACGGCACAACTATCCATGTCCGAGGGGGGATTCGAACTCCCGACCGTAGTGGCCGTGACTGGCGCCCCGCAGTCCCCTCGGCCACTGAGGCCGGCTCTCCTACTTCGATTCGTCGTTTTGCATGAGCCACCCACCTTGCGAAATCGTGGTCACTTTGAATAAGGGGGATGAAATCGTCTTCCAACACCTTCACCGCATCAATTACACCCTGACTGGACATTGCACAGTACACAGTTAAGGGTCAAGTGTCAAGAGATCCCGATCGCGAAATGTGTCCCCCAAATACGAAAACTTTGCTTTTTGACGAACCCATCCAAATGAAAGTGGACTTTTTCGCTAAACCAAACTATATTCACATCAAAGTCCGCACATTAATTCCCACTTAGCCCCGCGGCCAACCGTGCTATTTGAACGTCCTAAAGCAAATCGATCAGAGATTACGACGATTTTATTTCATACTAGCTTAAACCCGCAGCTCCGCTTACGCGTTGATTGATTATGATAGATAAGCTATCTTTCAGTAATGTGCTATGAGACTGGTTTTGAAGGATAAATGAAATACCTTCTTTAGTAACAAACAGTTTTAATCAACATTCAAATAAAAAAAATTATTCATTTGCTTATCCTTACATAGAATGAGCTGAAGACATTTGTAGCACGCATAGACCAAAGATATGGTCTGTGGTAGAGCACTTTATAGTACAAGCAGAACAATCAGCCATTTTGAATCCCGCGTAAGGCGCACATTTAAAGACTCCGGAACACTTAGGCTATTTAATATGCTCTTAAGGCCGTTAAATATACCTTCCTAAATGAGAAAATATTGTAGAATAGAAAATTTGTTTGCTTACATCTGACTGTAAAAGGCAAGCAAGTTAAAGTTAGTGATTGGATTGAAATTTAGAGATATGATACGTTCACCTATCTTCCAAATTAAGGCATGTGTTACCGTTCTATAAATTTAGCATAATGGTGGTTCGATGAACCCTCTGCCAGGCACTTAAATGTGATTTGCAGAGTGTCCCATGTAGATTTAGATACGTAAAATCAAGTGACAGCGTCAAATCGCCATTATATTTGCAAATATCTATGAAACGTTGTGAGATATAGATGAAATATAAGAGACGAAAGTCGTAGAGAACTTTTCCCCTACTAACTCGTTTATTTAGTTTTCGTCTCAGTCGAACCAGTGGCGGACTAAGGTTGTTGGGGGCCTGGGGCGGCGGCGAAACAAAATGAGCTCCCCCCTCCCCCGTCCACTTGAAATACAGGTATTACTATAAAAAGAATTAGAGGGCCCCCAGGACGAGAGGCACGGAACAGTCTAAAAAAATAGCTTTAGAGATTTGGAGGCCACAGCAGACCAGTATGCCAAGCGTGCTCAAAATAAAAAAAATTAAAAAAAAGAAATTGCTTTCCACGTATTTGGAGGCCCCTCAAGACCGGAGCCCGGGGCGGTCCAACCCCCCACCCCCCACACTCTTAGACCGCCATCGCGAACGGTCAAGGCGATCTTGTCATTTATATTTCGAGCTGTCAAAAAGGCGATGGCAAAGGCACACTTTTAGTATCACTAACGTAATCTAAAGTGGGCCAAATGAAAGCACGGAGACTAAGTCTGGCTAGGCTAACATGGTACTTGCGGGGAAACCTGATAGCAACTGTCCAGTCTGATGATCAAGGAAGTGGTGGGAGGGGGAATTGGAGAAGGTCCTTCAGCAGCTGCGTCTATAAGGTCAAATAAGCTTGTCGTAAAAGAGTATTTTCTGAACTGTATGAGTCCTCAGCCATTCGTCCTGTCCCTCTCCTGCCACGTCTCATCAGGACCAATAACTCGCTTTGGACGAAGTAATAATCCGGGTAGAAATCGATTAATGTTAATCGAAACTCCTAATACTTATACCAAGTCTGCCTAATACTTATACCAAGTCTGCCTAATACTAATATTCGATCTATGCTAACATCACAGCCTGAAACCCTACAAGGTAATATTCAATAACTACTTTTCTTACGCAAATTTTTTCATCTGCCATGATACCTTAAATGTGGAAATCTTCCGTCGCAGCTTCGTCCTAATCGTACCATGTGTATAAAACGTTTTTTGCGCACACCACGTTTATCAACGTATGTGTAGACACAGTTTTCTATTGAGTGACTTGTCAAATCCTACGAAGCATGCAACACTTTCTTCACGCCGGTAGCTGCAATCTCACACACTTTCCGAGCAACACTTCCGTTACCATTCCCACTACCAGATTTCGTCACATAACGCGCGTCCAATGACCTCAGCACTTTCTGTTGACAATACGATTCCTCGAGAGTCAAGTGTCAATGATTAATTAAAACTAATACTGTTTCTGACCTAATGATACAATCTGTATAGAATAGTCTCCACTTGTTCGATATTCTACACCGCTCCAAACGTGCAATGGAATAAACACTCTACACAGCGTAGAAAATGGCATGAAAGAGAAGCACAGAAAGACAAAAGTAATAAGGAGAAATAGAAATGACATTATAATGAAATGGACGTCAAAACTGGGGCAAAGTAGGAGAAGGCATTCGCTACCTTAAAATCAAAACAGCCCATTGCGCACTAAACAGGAACGATGTAAGAAACACACTAGTGGAGACAAATATAATGTTTATGAGAGATTTCTACTAGTAAAAAAAATAATAATAATAAATTTAATTTGAGGAATAAATTTCTGAAAAAGTATTTCTGGAGCATGGATGTGAAGATTGGTCAATGGAAAACAGAAAAAAAGGACAATCGAAGCGTTTCGGACGTAAAGTTTTGAACGATATTGAAAAATAAATCGATTGACATGATAAGAGACGAGAGTTCTCCGCAAAATAGGCGAGGAAAGCAACATGTGGAGAGTTATGTTAAGAAGAAGAGAAATAAATATAGGACACATATTGAGACGTCGAGAAATAACCTGTGTTGAAATAAGAGAAACCTGTAGAGGATAAAAACACTATGGAAGACTGAGCACCTCACGAATGATCGTAGGCTTTCACTGCAAAGTAAAAATGTTCAAATTCTTGTAGTTAAGGGACCTAGCTGCAGTGGTCATCGTTCCCTAAATTTACAAACTGGTTAAACTAATTAATCCTATGAACAACACACACGCTCATGCTCGAGGAAAGACTCGAATCTTGGACGACGAACGCCGCGCGCACCGCAGTAGCGCGCCTTAGTGTGCACGGCTATTCCGCCGCGGCTGCAAAGTACTACTCTGACACGAAGAGTTTGCACAGATGGCTGATCGCATAAAACCAGTTAAATAACTGATAATGTTAAAGGAAAAAGTACTTTACATCACTAGGAGTAAGAGGAGGATGCGCTGTTAGTTATGTTTAGTGATGCTGGAGGCGCCTCACAGGAATGGCTATGTAGTCTGGAGCATCACGTTATGGATCGCGCAGCCGCTCTCGTCGGAGGTTCGAGTCCTTCCTCGACCATGGATGTGTGTGTTATCCTGAGTATAAGTTAAAGTAGCTTGTTAGTCTAGGGACCGATGACCAGAGTAGTTTGATCCCTTACAGTTACAAACATTTGAACATTTGATGCTGGAGACTAGATGGTATTTCCCCCCTGATTTCTCGGGATACATCGACAACATATGATTGATCACCGTGAAAATTGGCAGGTACGTGTAACTCTTCGTAGGAGGAGGAGATTACGGACCGAGAATGAAATTAGGCAATAGACTAAAGGGGGACTGCTCTAAATACACAAAGGAAGGAGAATTACTGTAAATCTGTATAGGAAGGAGAGAAGAGAAGATCGACAGTGACTAAGAAGATGAGATGGAGGAAGAGAAGGCGACGACAGAGAAGGTCGATCTACATCTACATCTACCGGGTGATCAAAAAGTCAGTATAAATTTGAAAACTTAATAAATCACGGAATAATGTAGATAGAGAAAATTGACACACATGCTTGTAATGATATGAGGTTTTATTAGAAAAAAATTCAAATCGGAAACTGAAGTACACATTTAGTAATAGACATATGCTGTGATGATGCCATTATGGCTATATTACATTAAGGAATGTAACAAGAGGGATGCTGTATAATATTTTTAAACACGTTTTACGTATTGATGACTGTAATGCATTATTTATGTTTTATAAAGTAGTCTATAACTAAATGTATCCTTCTGTTTCTGATTTGCCGTAGACTGACCAAAACAGGTCGTCAAAACGACGAGAAAAATGTTGTGATCATTGACGTAAATAAAGACATTAAAAGAAACAGAATTACGTGTTGTAGAGTGCTAAATTCTCCTTCAAACAGGTGCTTTGATGAGCTGTTTCATTAGCGCGGCTGTAAGAAAACAGGTTTCTTGACAGTCGTATGCTAATTTTATTACGTCAAAAGTCGGCGCCAAACCTTTTGTGGTATTTATCGCACAGGGACACTAAGCTGTAAAGAAGCTTTACGTGTTTCAGACGTTAGTGAGGTTGTGTAATTGATCATCATGACTGATGATCAGTACATTAAAGAACTCTGAAGAAACTCACGTCCACTGAGGAAGGAAGCAAGCTTAGAGTTTAACGTCCCGTCGACAACGTGGTCATTAGAGACGGAGCTTACGCTCGGAAGTTTCGGTAAGGATGTGGAAGGAAATCAGCCGTGCCCTTTGAAAGGAACCATCCCGGCATTTGCATTGAGTGATTTAGGGAAATCACGGAAAACCTAAATCAGGTCTTCGGAGGTGGATTTGAACCACCATCCTTCCGAATACGAGTCCAGTGTGTTACCACTGCGCCAGCTCGCTCGGTTATACTGAGATAACAAATGTCTTAATTCTGAAATTGTGCAAGACTTAAGGGGACCAAACTACTAAGGTCATCGGCCCCTAAACCTAAACATTAACTTATTAAACTATCTTATGCTAAGGACAGCATACACAACCATACCCGAGGGAGGACTTGATTCTCCGACGGGAACTGCCGCGCAATCTGTGACATGGCGCCTGAGACCGCATGGTCATTTCCACGCCGACATGTCAGTAAGCACATTTCAGGCATTATGTCTCACTACAGACAATGCAATGGCCAACAGACTGCACTAAACGACCACGAGCAGCGGCATCTACATAGAGTAGTCAGAGCTAACAGATAAGCAACACTCGGTCAAATAACCGCAGAATTCAATGTGAAACATATTTGGACGGTATTATGCATCACTAGTCCAAGTGCCGTATGACATAACTGACATAATGGAACCTAAATTTTACATGTTCTTAAAATACATTCATTTATGAATGTGTCTCAACTTCTTGTACCAAAGAAGGGTTAGTGTACTTTCACTTAGTAGTGAAATCTCACTGTACATAACTACTAAACACTACTAATTGCGCTTACATCAGAAATATAAAGTAACGGCGCTTGGTCTTGTGATGCATAACACGGTCCATTTTACATATCGTATGCAAAGGACAACTAATGGACGTTTTAGAAGAATTACAGATCTATACTCACACGACTAAATACCCAGAACAAAGGTTAAATGAACAAACAGAAATGCGCAATAAAAAAAATCATCGAAAATTTCCATAACACCTTGACCAGCATACAAAGTACAATCCATCCTACCGTAATATACTTCCAAATATGCAACAAAATGCGATAAAATATAGTAGCACTGCAATATTATCCATGTATTACAATATAGTACACACAAGCAATTTATTACACTTAAAATAGTCCGGAGTGAAATATAAAATTTATTGTACGAATATTTGTAATGATACTGTAACCAGCAAAGAATAATTAAGCAAAGAATATTTAACAAAAACATCTTTGGATCAAAAGCTCAATAAATTACACCAAAGTAATTACAACAAACAGCGTGACCTAAGCAGTATCAAAATAAAAATATATATGAATGCAAGTAATTAGGACTTGTACATTCAATATAACATTGCCATATTAATGTATCTTCCTGTAAAACACACTTTGTCTCTGTAATAGGTGGTTAAGAAAATGGGCAAAGCCCTAAATTAGCCAGCATTTCAAATAAAAGCAGCTTTGGGACAATATATATAAATGTCTTTCCTACAACATTGAAGAGCTGCAAAACGCGACGTATCAAAAACATTTCTAACATATCGGTTAGGGCAGTGCGGCTGAATTTGGCGTTGATTAGCTATGGCATCAAATGGCCGATTTGACTGTTTGCGTCTCTCCTGAACTCTTGACCGCATCGGTTCGACCCAGGACGAATAGAAAACCGTGACTTAGTCAGATCAAGACGTAGAGATTACAAATGAGAACAGCTATTGGTAGGGTTCGAGTGTAGTGAATAACCCACGGAATCAGGACCCGAAGTTTTCAAGAAGTCACTGTGCAAGCTGGTGGTGGCAATAGGTGTGGGCTGTGGGTCCTCTAGTCTTACTGAATTACTGGTTCATTAGTACCGTAAAATGGGGTTACTCTGTCACTCTGTGAACATACGTTCATTTTCACTTATTTCTAACCTCCCACTGCGACCAGGCTACGCAGAAACCAAAGATTAGCTCCAACAGCTTGCCTATAGTGCTGCACCATCTTGGGCAGCTAGCTGAACCCCCCGTGCTTCTTTTGTTCGATTGCAGTGCGTTCGTATTTAAACCTGCTTTGGAGCCATTGCTGCCGGCCGCGGTGGCCGAGGGGACTGAGGCGCTTCAGTCACGGTCTGCACGGCCACTACGGTCGGGCTTCTTTTGTTCGATTGCAGTGCGTTAGTATTTAAACCTGCTTTGGAGCCATTGCTGCCGGCCGCGGTGGCCGAGGGGACTGAGGCGCTTCAGTCACGGTCTGCACGGCCACTACGGTCGGGGGTTCGAATCCCCCCTCGGGCATGGATATTTGTGCCGTTTTAGTTCGTAAGTAGTTCATAAGTAGTTTGTAAGTTTAGGGACTGATGGCCCCGTAGTTAAGTCCCATAAGCTGTACAAACATTTGAACATTTTGATTTTGAGCCATTACTTAAATGGTTGTAAACTTTGTGTGCTGGAGCAGTTCGTGTGATATAACTGAGAAAACAGGTATGTAGGCCTGATTCTTAATATGTTGGCTTCATTATGGCGTGATCTGACGTTAATTGTAATGTTCATTTAAGGAGTACAATCATACAACCATAAAATCAGCATATTAAGGGGCTACTTTCTGACAGTGTCTGGATGTCCCAAAGTAACCTCACTGTGTTTTAAAGTGTAAATATTAAAGTACTTGATAGCGTCGAGTACTCAGATGAGAGCAAAAGCATCAAGTGGACTTGACGAAGATCCGAGTAACACGTAAGCTCTCTATGAAAGTTGTTTAGGTGACCCATCAGACAGATACACACTTTCGACTAAGATACATCACGACACAAGAAACGAAAACCTCTTGGAAGGGTCACTAACAAGACTCCTGAATGTACATTCAAACTTGATGATTTTGTGGTCGTGAACTTTGAAGGGGAAATGTTCCCCAGAAGAGTGGCTAATATCAGGCCAGAAGACTACATGGTTAGCGTCATGGGGAGGTCAAAAATATACTGGAAGTGGCTTGAACAAGATCAAATGTTGTTTGTATAGCTTATGGGACTTAACTACGGGGTCATCAGTCCCCAAACTTACAAACTACTTATGAACTAGCTAACACTAAGGACGGCACAAATATTGAACAAGATCATTGCTTTTATTATTCCAAGCAGGGAGTTCTTTAAAAGATAGTACCTCCAGCACCAGTAGGAAAGCGAGGTATTTTTAATGTGAAATATTCAAATTTAGATTAAGTGCCTTTGTGAATTTTTTATGTTCCCAAACAATAAACAAATATTTTCTATATGGATTTGAATAAATATTTGATGAGGTAACTTTGGGTCGGCGTTCATTTTCCATGTATTTCAAAGCGAAAACCAAAAAGCTGACAAAAAATAGCCCCACCCGGTGGGGCAACATTGTGACAACTTGTAACACTTATATTGCGGTTTCTGTTGAACAGATTGATGTGTATAACATATCGCCACATAGTGGAAGGTTGTAGCAACTGTTTGGTATTACTTATTCTAGTTCATAATTGACACTGTTCGGCGTATGTGAGAAAAACGTTAAAAACTGTCACAATGTAACCCCATCTTACGGTAATGGTTATGTTCGGCTTATGGAAGACCATTTGCAGTCATTCGCGAACCTTATATTCGCAAACAATGATGGAATTTGTATGAATCACAATGCGGCATGTCTTTGGCCCACAAATATTAGCAATTAGTTTGAAGAATATTCTAGACAGTTCCAATTCCTGATTTGGCCACCAAATCATCCGGCATGAAACCGCTCTAAAATTTATGTATCACTAGCTGAACATCCGGCGTCGCCCGGGTACTTATTTAGTGCAGTCTTCAGTTAGTCCAACTGTCCTTCTTCTGCTCACCTTTTCTTTCCTTCCCTCTCTGTCCATGTCCTCCTCTCCTTTCTCTCTCAGTACACCTCCTCTCTCTGTTCGTATCCCGCTAGCTCCACTCTGCCCATCTTCCTGTTTCTCTGCTAATCACCTCCTCATCTCTCTTTCGAACTCCTCCTCCATCACGCTGATCAAGGAAATGGTGCCTACGTTTATTGTCACTTCGACTGGTAATTCATCCTTTACCAAAACGTTTCGATGCTCTTAGTATTATTATTATTATTATTATTATTATTAATGGGTTATTCCCATTTAGGAGACGACTTTATTTCTTGATGTTTTCCTTCTTCCTCTTCTTGAAACTCTTCATCCTCTCAGAATGCTTTCCCTTCCATTCGTCTGCCATATTTTATCAGGTTGTTGCGTTGTTCATTGATCGAACTTCTCATTCATGATTTTACTCTGACCCTCGTTACGGTCTTCGAAATTTTCTATGTTGATATGTTATATGTCCTTCTAGACCTGCTTTAGCTACTCCGCGCTGCATTTACAGCAGAAGGTCCAAATATGGGCAACGGCCTAAATATGGGCTGTGAGGGTTGAGGACACGCAGTGCTGCCATCTGTCCAAGCTACGTGTAAGTCTGTGCCGCATCACCTCCTAGGAAGACTGTAAATAGTTCGTTGCGTGGGAAAAAAACTGTTCAAATGTTTGTTTAGCTTATGGGACTTAATTGCGGGGTCATCAGACCCTAAACTTACAAACTACTTATGAACCATCTTATACTAAAGAGGTTGACTTGTGTGATATTAACATGTTTCGCGATTAACGAGGATTTGTTTTCTCGTCGTCTTTCTATTCGCCGCGGCGGAGCGGCCGAGCGCATTGAGGCGCTACGCTACGATGCGCGAGGGGTTCCAGTCCCCCCTCGGGCATGGATGTTTGTGCCGTCTTTAGTGTAAGGTTGTTCATGAGTAGTTTGTAAGTTTAGGGACTGATGACCCCGCAGTTAAGTCCCATAAGCTTAACAAACATTTGAACATTTCTTTCTATTCACTATTATTTCATACATTTCCAATCCAGTTTTCTGTGGACTTTCCTTTTGTTTATGGTAATCGCAATATTATCCGCGAAAGTCAGGCATTCATCATTAGTACGGTTTTATTTTCTGATATTAATTTGGATACCTTTCAGATGAGGTTCCCACTCTCTGATGATCTTTTCTAGAACAATGAAAAGAATCTGGAGTAGTCTGTCCCCCTGCCGTATTTGTTTTGGAAGTTGTTCTTGTAGGTGTCTGTTCTATCATTTTCCGGGTCTTGCGGTCAATTCCAAATTGTTATTACTATTATTTGTGGGACTGGTTAGAAGGTCTGAAGTCATCCGATTTATGCCAGCTCAGAAGTAAGGAGTCCTGCAGTCAATCGATTTACAAACAAATATTACACCAAGGGTATTAAACATAAGGAGAGGCACTGAATTAAAATTTATGCTGTGGACGAGATTCGAATCCGGGACCTCCTAAGGTAGGCGCTTTAGACCACTCAGCTAACCTAGTGTTGTAGCCAAAGCAACTATACGAACTGTCTTAAAGCACGTCTACATCCACGCCACATACTTTAATTCTGCCTCATGTTCCCTGTGAAATGCGTATCAAATTGCCAGGGCTCTCCTACATTGGAATAGCACCCCAGCAAAGAAAGCGAATAGGAACTATCTCGCCTTGTTCCTCAAGCCGAGGTGATATAAATATCAAGTAGGAGGTCCTGGGTTCGTATCCCGGTCATAGCATAAATTTTAATTCAATGCCGCTCCTTCTGTTTAATACCTTTGGTATAACGAGACAATGTTATCTCAAGGAATTGTATTATTTGTTGATATAAATATTATAATGTTGACATGCTGCCTTGGTTGATTTTAAAAAGAGGTGCAAGGTGTGTGTGGCGCAAATGTGACTACGGGGATGACTGGCGCATGTGTACAGTCAACACAGACGTCCAGCTTTCCTTTGTGAGCAGCACTTGCTGCGGGAACTCGCGATGAGCTGAGAAGTGCTTCGTCATCCTGCAAAACTCTATGACTCAAATAAAAAGTACCAGTTGCCTCTCTAGCTCGTAGTTTAAGTGTGCACAATCTCCCATTGCGCCGGATATTTCTAAATTCTTAGAAAATGTGCTGTGTGGGCTTTCCCGGCGTATGAACTGTGCAAATTCATGTCGGGTCTCCAGCGGGATGAAATTGTAATCTGTACAGAATATAGTTTAATAAGTCATGGTTGCAAAATATTAACACGAATTATGTACAGAAGGATGGAAAAGCTGGTTGAAGCCGACCTCGGGGAAGATCAGTTTGGGTTTAGGTGAAATGTAGAAACACGGGAGGCAATACTCACTTTATGGCTTATCCTAGAAGATAGATTACGAATAGGCAAACCTACATATCTAGATTTGGAGAAGGCTTTTGACAAAGTTGATTGGAATAAACTCTTTCAAGTTCTGAAGCATGCAGAAGTAAAATATAGGGAGCGTAAGTTTATTTACAACTTGTACAAAAACCAGACAGCGGTTATCAGAGTTGAAGGGCATAAAAGGGATGCAGTGGTTGGGAAGGGAGTAAGACAGGGTTGTAGCCTTTCTCCAATGTTATTCAATTTGTACATTGAGCAAACTATAAAGGAAAGCAAAGATAAGTTTGGAGAAGGACTTAAAGTTCAAGTTGAAGAATTAAAAACATTGCCTTTTGCCGACGACATAGTAATTCTGTCAGAGACAGCAAAGGACCTGGATGAGCAGTTGAACGGAATGGACAGTGAGCTGAAAGGTGCATATAAGATGAACATTAACAAGAGCAAAACAAGGGTAATGGAGTGCAGTCTAAGAAAATCAGGTGATGCTGAAGGAATTAGATTAGGTAACGAAACAATAAAGGAGGTAGATGAATTTTATTACTAGGGCAGTAAAATAACAAATTATGGTCACAGTCCAGAGGATATAAAATGCAGAATGTCAATGGGTAGAAAAGCGTTCTTGAAAAAGAGAAATTTGTTAACATCGAATATTGTTTTAAGCTTAAGGAAGCCCTTTCTGAAGGCATTTGTGTGGGTGTTGTATGGGAGTGAAACATGGACGATAAACAGTGCGGACAGGAAGAGGATAGAGGCTTTTGAAATGTGGTGTTACAGAAGTATGCTGAAGATTAGGTGGGTGGATCGCGTAACTAATGAGGAGGTACTGAACAGAATTAGGAAGAAGGAATTTCTGGCATACCTTGACTAAAAGAAGAGATCGATTGGTAGGACACATTCTTAGACATCAAGGAATCGTGAATTTAGCATTGGAGGGAAGTGTTTGGGGTAAAAACCGCATAGGAAGACCAAGAGATGGATATAGTAAGCAGATTCAGACAGATGTAGGTGGCCGTTCTTATGTGGAGTTGAAGAGGCTTGCTCAGGATAAGGTATTGTCTGCATCAAATCAGTCTCCGAACTGAAGGCCACAACAACAACAACAACAACAACAGAATATTTCTGCTGTCCGCCCGGGCGCCATCATCAGCTGAGAAAAGCTGCCCTGCTCTCGCCGTGACTAACTGAAACTATGAACTACGGAAAATTTAAAAGCAGCCAAGTTGCGAAAGCGCATGCATCAAGTAATTGCGCCTGCTACCCCTGGTGTAAGAGAAGTTGCAGCGACTCCAGTGGTGAATGTTGCCAAAAATTAGAGAATGTCATCATGACCGTTCGATTCAGATGCTGATGTTCGTTCATATCTGACAACACAACATTCCATGTTTTAATCATCGGGTTTCCCCTACTTCAGTTAATGATATTATCTGTTAGTTTTATATCAACAGATTCTCTTACAAGACCAGTAACGCGGGGCAATTTCAACCACTTCTATCTCATCGTATAGCATCCTGTGTCTCTTTGCAACAGGTTTCAACCACTGCCGATTTATCAGGTTGCAACAATCGCGTATGGCGATGTTGTTCAACATATGTCATTGACGGCACGAATAGTTCGGCCAAGAAAATCATTCCACCATGTACAAAGATATGATACAACAAAGCACGCGGAGGTATAAAAATATAAATTATCACATTGTACTTTGCAGCGCGATTCGTATGCCACGTAAACTTTAGGTCCCCCTGTAATTGCATTGGTAAGTAAATTAGAACGTAGGAAGAAATGGCATACCATCTCCAAACGGGACCATCACTAGTAAAGCACTGTTCTGTTGAAACCAATCTTCGAATTGTTAACTGCTTTGATTTTTTTTTTTTATTTATTTTACACAAGACATGAAAACCCACCATTCTCACGAAGATAGCTGGAGTTGCTCACCTCATTCATTGTTTATATTGATTTACATGTGATTTATGTTTAATGAAAGAGAAGAAGTTCTGAAAGAAATAAAGTAAGTATTTCATCATAGGCTTGTGTGACGAGTTATCGCAAAACATATCCTATTGCCGAGATGGTGAACTTTTCTGACCAGAACATATTATTTAAATAAACTGCGTCAAATAAATAAAGGCCTCTGACTAATTCAAATAGGAAGTGACATTTTTATTAGTTTGATTTAATCCAAAATAATGAATTAGAAAACATTTTGAAAAGTTCTTGACCATAAAAGGTGAAAAAATCATGAATTTTAATTACTAAATACGACGCTCATTGATAATCAATTACCTAGTGAATTTTGTTGCAACCCTGAATAAAAGTCTGCTGTATAAATTTTCGTCAAACTAGCTGGAAAAGTTATTAAATCAAAGTGAAGTACTTTGAAAATGGAACAACCAGTACAGAATTACTCCGGGAATGAATTAAATAAACACGTTTTCGAACACTTTTGTTCAGTTGCGCCACATTTATATTCCGAGTTCTGATAACGCACAGTTCTTTAGTCAGCTTGCGTGTTATTAATTATCCCATATACAATATGAATGTCTCTCAAGCTACGTCTCATTAGGAACGTGCTCTCTGTTTTGGTCGAGTCATCTGCCACGTAAAAATAGCACTGGAGCAATATTACAATCACCAGAAGTAAATTCATCAACCCATGTCAACAAAGTTCACTATACACCGCTGAAACACACAAGAAACAGGATAAGCTTTCAGCAGATACCAAAACCAAATATCAGCTTTTTCATCATTAAAAAAAAGTACACAGGGAAGAATCTTTTCCATTGTAAAGTTTAATTAACTGCTAACCCTGGCCGGCCGCGGTGACCGAGGGGACTGAGGCGCTTCAGTCACGGTCTGCATGGCCACTACGGTCGGGGGTTCGAATCCCCCCCCCCCCGGGGCATGGATATTTGTCCCTTCCTTAGTTGTAGCTAGTTCATAAGTAGTTTGTAAGTTTAGGGACTGATGGCCACGTAGTTAGGTCCCATAGACTCTACAAACATTTGAACATTTGATTTGCTAACCCTGTTGATACTGGTGGAGGTTCATCAGCATTGATGATGATCACATAAAAGTTATGAACGAGTAGTCTAAGGAATATATCTCACTCGGTTTCGACCAGTTTGCGTAAATTTACACTGACAACAATCATACTCTTAGTCGGAACAATGACTTTTTTTAATACTTTTTGCGACACTGATTGAAGTTGATTTACTGACAGGAACGAAGCCTATTAGACATCAGCACTATATATATCAGCAACTTGACTTAGCTTAAATCTAATTACTGTAATAAACAAATGAAAAATAGTAATGTTAATGCAGAGATGCAAACACGCAACGGAACTTTAGGAAGTATATACCATGTCGTGGCAACGCGCGAGTCACGTCTGTCGACGACAGAAGCTAATCTTAGTCTGTCATGCAGTGACCATGCTCCACAATTTTGCTTACATATCAGTTTTAGGGTAAAGTGTGAACTTTGTTTCTGTATTACAGCGTCAAAAAATGTTCAAATGTTTGTAAATCTATCGGACCAAACTGCGTGGTCATCAGTCCGTAGCTTACAAACTACTTAAACCTAGGTAAACTAACCTAAGGACATCACACAAACCCATGCCCTAGGGGGGGACTCTAACCTCCACGGCGAGGAACCGCGCGCTCCGCAGAGAGACGCTTTAGACCGCTCGGCTACTCCACCGCGGCAATATTACAGCGTCGTCATCAATAAAAGTATCGTAATTGTGATCCCGGACATTATTTTGAGCCAGAAGAGCTTTTCGCAACACGTCAGTATATTTTCAGCTCTTCTGCTTTGCTCTTTCTTTTAGAGCTTCTTTACGAGAACTGCGAGGGAAAACGACACAGCTTCACTAATAACAGGTACGACGTATTCGTTTGCGCTAGCTCACAAGTCCAACATAAGAAGTGGTTGGCTTAATATTCGTACTTACCATATCGAAAGTTTAAGCCAGTAAATCTGTTCGCCTATTATATCATCTTCTACTGACTCCTTGATAGGAGTCATGTCGCCTTCTGAATGCTCCATTTCCTTCTACTGGGCGTAGGATCTTCCTGAGGAGTCTCCTCTCTCTGAACCCCAATTTCTTCGCCACACCACTTCGGTTCACGGAAAAACAATCCATGGCATTCAGGGCTTCTGGTCGTATGACTGATGAGTAGTGATTAAGTTTCAGGTTACATGATAGGCACTTTTTGTTGTAAGTGTTCAGAGTCAGTCGATGGGCTAGTTCCGGCTTCGGCTATTATAGCAGTGTTAATTGCAGATGCTCTTATTATTATTGTTATTATTATTATCAATCGTTTATTCACCTTTAGGAGACGACTGAACTTTAATTTACGATTTTATTTTTTGATGTTTTCTTTCCTCCTCTTTTTGAAACTCTTGATCCTCTCAGAATGTTTTCCCTTCCGTTTGTCTGCTACATTTCATCAGGTTGTTGCGCTGTTCAATGCTCGAACTTCTCATTCATGATTTTACTCTGGCTCTCGTTGCGGTTTTCGAAATTTTCCATGTTGATCTGTTGCATGTCCTTCTGGACTCCCTTTAGCTACTCCACGCTGCATTTAGAGGAGAAGGGCCAAATATGGGCAACGGCATAAATATGGGCTATGAGGGTTGAGGGCTCACAGTGCTGCTATCTGTCCGAGCTACGTGTAAGTCTGTGCCCCATCACCTCCCAGGACGAATGTAAACAGTTCGTTGCATGGGGAAAAAAACTGTTCAAATGTTTGTTTAGCTTATGGGACTTAACTACGGGGTCATCAGTCCCTAAACTTACAAACTACTTATGAACTATCTTATACTAAAGACAGCACAAACATCCATGCCCGAGGGGGGATTCGAACCGCCGACGGGGAACGGCCTCGCGCATCGGAGCATAGCGCCTCAATGCGCTTGGCCACTCCGCAGTGGCTCGTTGCGTGGACTCACAGCGTTTGGCGTAGTGATATTTTGCACGTGAAAACCTCAATTCTGTGGGCTCCACTCTATCGGAAGGTATGTAATTAATTATTTCCTGTAGAGAGCTTCATATACAAATCGTTCAAAGAACTGTACTACTAATATCTTAAAGCATCTGTTTCTCAGTTTTCATCGTTCTCTCTGTATTTCTTAATAACCATTAGGACCATTTATCTGGAGCCATAGTGTGGTCTACATATGGGATGGCCTTATCGGTCTAATTATGGGCTAGCCTATATAAGGACCAATTTAAATTTGTATATTTCCAATAATTTATATCCCTATAGCTGTAGTTGAAATCTACTCAAGATTTGTTTTTCAAGACGCCACGTAACAAGACTAAATACCAAGCCAAATTAGACGAGGATATTTATTAATGCTTGATAGGATACACAGAAGGAATTATTGAGTAAATAATTATTTGCGAATAATTATTAAGTTGATTGTGCCTCCAGCCTAATGTTCCAGTTACCATTACCTTTGCGTAGCGCCTCTTAATAATTATCGGTACAACATGGTAAAGGAGGGTCAGACATAGGGTGGCAGCACTGCAGCGGCGGTGCGCCCACGGGTGCCAACCTCTGCGTCGCAGCGACGTCCGGAGCGGCGGGTCGGCATCTCTGAAGCAGAAAAAAACGCCGCCGCTTGTAACTTCATTACGCCGGGCAGGCTATCTCACCGGGGGCCGCGTCCTCGCCTCGTCACTTCATCAGGGCACCGCACGCTGTCTACAGTGCACAGCGGTATCCCAGGGCCACTGTGCACGCCCGCGAGTATTTTGTGGTAAGCTACTTATAGACCTAAGCCGTTATTAGCGAGAAAACGGGAGAGACAGCTACAACAAAAAGAAGGAGCAGAGGGAAGGCGTGGACTGTACATAAAGACACTGACACTGATTACAGAGGACATTATGAGCAACAATCTGATGAAGATGATGATCGTGTGGCACTTATGCCGTCAGACCGCAACCGCGGTCCTGTTCGGCCTACCTGATGCACTGTGGCGACTTGCGCGTCAATGATTGGTGAAAGGATGATGAGGACAATTCAGAACCCAGTACCTGTGCGATATGCGTGGCAGACTGCCGCAGTGTGCGCTAGACTACAGAGGCAGAGCAACAACCTAAAACAGGTACATCGTCCTTTGATAGTACCGGCGCTCAGTGGTCTGAAACGGCCGATAACTTCGCCAAAAGTAGAAAAATATTCGAATAAGAATGAAAATTTGTATATCAAAGTTTTTGGAGTAGCTGAATTTTCAGAGCAAAAGTAAAAAATTACAAATGGCGGATCGAATAAACGCGAGTTACTTAACAAAAACGTATTACATTTTAATGTAAATTTGTAAAATAAGGATATTTGGGGTCGCTGATTACAATTATACGATTGACTGCATTAAAAAAAGATTTTACAATAATAAGACAACAGTGTTCATTTTGAAACTGCAAAAGAAAATTGTCGTTACAGAATTAATCTGTATCGTTGTCTGAGGCTGATTCATAATTGTCAGACAAAGCAACGACAGACTGATTTCCATTACAGTTACGATGCCAACTCCTCTGTGTTGTATTTAACAAAATAAAAAAAAGTGTCAAATTGGTCGCCAGGTCAGGAAGGCAGTTAAGGACGTGAAATAAGAACAGTTATATATGTCACTCCATATTTACTGTGCAATTTATAACGCAAAGTGCAATTTGTCCATAGTTCATAAATTAATTCATAAAATAATTTCAACTACTGATATGTCTTACCACTTCGCAATGAGTCCACCATATTCAATGTTTTTCTTTGTAGCACGCCATTCTGGTCACAGATGGCAGCAAGAAGCGCGAAACTAAATGCGAAAGATGCTCAGTAAACAGGCCACTGGGTGTCGAAGTAAAGTGAAATCGTATAGTGTTCGAAAATTAATAGAAGGTCGATGTCCAATATAGTGGACGCCAGGTCATAGAGGGTTAAGTCGGGGAAACGAAGAAGTCTGTCGGCGCCAAATCTGGACAATAAAGAGAATAAGCACAGCGATCTAGGGTCTAGCGAGAAGCTTGAGTACGCTGATCGCAGTGTGCGGGTGGGCACTATTGTGCAGGGAATCCCCTGTCCATTTCAACACCATACACGTCCCATTGGTTTCCGTCACCGTTTTGCATAATGTGAAACAAAATTTGATGTTAACCAGTGACGTAGCCAGGATATTGTCAAACGGGGGGTCCGAATGGTTAAAGAGAAATTTACAAAGGCTCATGTTTTCCATTTATTCTAAACACAAACTTAGGCTAACATATTTTTTTTATATTTTATGCACATAGTTTGCGTTTGTAAGACCTTCTTAGAAATACTGTAATATTTTATATACAAAATTGAGGAAAACATTTCTTAAAAATTGTATAAATATACGTCAGCAGAACCTTCAGTTGTTATTCCAAACGAAGTCAGATTATCAGATGAGAAGTGTTACTTTGTATTTGAACACTGGCAACGACACGGTTGCATGTCACCAAGCTCGCTGCCTGTCAGCCACGACTGTAGCTCGGTGTTTCCAAAATCTGAATTAATTTTTGCATCAGTATAAATACATTGCATACCGATGTAGAAAGCGTAAGTCCATACTTTTATTTCCAAAATTATTGGTTCTTTTACTCTTTTTGGCATTGCAACGTATCCATCCTCTAGATAAAATATTACTCTTAAACCTAACTTTAAAAAGTATTACAAATACTGAGTGAGGTGCCTTATGATATACTGAAATATTACTACTCCAAATATCGACTCCACGTCTGTAAATAGATAAATAAGCTGTTGTTGTAGTACGTATCTTAACTTACCATAACGCTAGTGGACAAATGAAACTCGTTTTTTCTCTTCTTTTTCTTGTTATGAACTTATTGATAATTGGAAACTTATCTTAACAACACAAAAGAAATAAACGGCAGTGGCAGCATTCCAATGTAGTGCTTAAAATAGCAGTAATGGAGCAAGGCCAACAATGGACAACGGTTAAAGGAGGACTGGGCAATAAAATGTTCAAATGTTTGTTAAGCTTAACGAACTTAACTGCGGGTTCATCAGTCCCTAAACTTACAAACTACTTATGAAAAACCTTATACTAAAGACACCACAAACATCCATGCCCGAGAGAGGATACGAACCCCCGTCGGGGAACGGCCTCGCGCATCGTAGCATAGCGCCTCAATGCGCTCGGCCGCACCGCCGTGGCGACTGGGCAATAGCCGATGCTGTTATCGATGTATCGATAATTAAAATCTAAAGATGGCTTTGTTGACTGTCGATAGTGCGTATCCCTTTTTCGGCGTATGACTGATAAAACAATATCATTCAGTTTCACTACACGGTAGCTAGGTCGAGTCTTATTTTATTTAGTCCCTTTCGAGGTTCGAGTCCACCATCGAGCATGGGTGTGTGTGTGTTGCCCTTAGCATAAGTTTGAGTAGTATTTTATCGTCTAGGTGATTGGGGAGTGGGGTCCATACCCCCAAGACCCCCCCCCCCTTGGCTACTCGTTGTTTCATTTTGCGCTCCACGTTGCAATGACACGACTTCTCACACTGACCCTGTTAGGTGGGTCCATGGCCCCCACAAGGGTGGGGCTGGGTGGACCCATGGGTCCAGGGCCCGGTGCTGAAGGGCACCCCAGCCCAACCCTAAATGATTCCATTTTTTGGTTTCTGAAATTAAAAACAAACTAGAAAAAATAAATTGAATATTTTTCATCCAACTGAATTTTAGAAGATTCTACAGGCAATTGTAGCAGATATTTTTATGATAAACCGCTTATCTTAAACGATTACTTCGATTGATACTCTTATTTATGGCCATTGGTCGGTATTGTATGTGTGTATTAACTATGATGACCAAAGTATTGTGCACCCTGTTTTAGAGTGTTTTACTTCAAATAGATTCCTAAATATTACGATTATTACCTAGAAGGCCAATTTGGCCCCTCATAGCGTTTCACTGTATTTTCGGCAAGTTTCCTTGTAATACTATGAATAAAACCAACTGTTGTCTCCTTGTTGTTTCAGTATGCGACATCATTGCTATACGCACCAGCACTGATTGCAGTTGGGGATGGCGGTCATGTATGGATGGGTTATACCTCAGGGACTGATTGTGTCAGTGAGTGTGATCTTTTCTGACGAAGGTCATGGCCGTAAATTACAAGTTGTATGAATATGAGTATGAGTTTGTTGGCAGCTCAGCGAATATACTTATGGTGAGTTGCTATCTATCATATTATCAGCATTGCAATCTCGACCTTCCATTGTTAAAAATCAATAAAAGTACATATGAAGGTTACACTGAATTATCTTTCACAATCTGGCGGTATAACAAATAAAATTGCATGGGGCCAACTTGGCCCCAGAGGTTCTTATACGTAGTAGATTGCTTGCGATCCTTCTAGTATTAAATGCCAATTAGACCAGACAGCAGCTATAAAACATGATATAATTAGTTCCTTTCCCCTTTGTAGTCTGGTGTTCATACCGCTTAGGGATTCGTTCTCAAGTCATGCTGTTGGCGCAGCAGTTTGACGTCATTTCTGGCGTGGCTTGAAAAGGAATTGGTGGATCAGGTTTCGATGTAATGTAATGATAGATTTTTTTCCTTTTCGCCAACGTCCTGCGAAGATGAGTTTTTCATATGTGTACAGTAACTCCCCCTTACCTGACGCAACGTCTGCCGGAAGTACTAACAAGTCTTCCGTTAAGCTAAACTAGGGCTTACTGTGGCCCAGCGCCTAGCCGAGCAGAGGGGGGGGGGGGGGGGAGATTGATGTTGTTGTGGTCTTCAGTCCGGAGACTGGTTTGATGCAGCTCTCCACAATACCCTATCCTGAGCAAGCCTCTTCATCTCCACATAAGAACGGCAACCTACATCTGTCTGAATCTGCTTACTGTATACATCTCTTGGTCTTCCTCTGCGATTTTTACCCCACACACTTCCCTCCAATGCTAAATTCACAATTCCTTGATGTCTAAGAATGTGTCCTAACAATCTATCCCTTCTTTTAGTCAAGGTATGCCAGAAATTTCTTTTCCTCCAATTCTGTTCAATACCTCCTCATTAGTTACGCGATCCACCCACCTAATCTTCAGCATTTTTCTGTAGCACCATATTTCAAAAGCCTCAATCCTCTTCCTGTCCACACTGCTTATCGTCCATGTCTCACTCCCATACAAGGCAACACTCCATACAAATGCCTTCGGAAAAGACTTCCTTAGGCTTAAATCAATATTCGATGTTACCAAATTTCTCTTTTTCAAGAACGCTTTTCTACCCATTGCCATTCTGCATTTTATATCCTCTGTACTGCGACAATCATTTGTTATTTTACTGCCCAAATAACAAAACTCATCTACCTCCTTTATTGCTTCGTTTCCCAATCTCATTCCTTCAGCATCACCTGATTTCCTTACACTGCACTCCATTACCCTAGTTTTGCTCTTGTTAATGTTCATCTTATATGCATCTTTCAGCACTCTGTCCATTCCCTTCAACTGCTCTTCCAGGTCTTATGCTGTCTCTGAGATTATTACAATGTCGTCGGCAAAACGCAATGTTTTTAATTCTTCACCCTGAACTTTAATTTCTTCTCCAAATTTCTTCTTGCTTTCCTTTATAGTTTGCTCAATGTACAAATTGAATAACAATGGAGAAAGACTACAACCTTGTCTTACTCCCTTTCCAACCACTGCATCCCTTTCATGCCCTTCAGCTCTGATAACCGCTGTCTGGTTTTTGTACAAGTTATAAATAACCTTACGTTCCCTATATTTTACTCCTGCTTGCTTCAGAACTTGAAAGAGCTTATTCCAATCAACATTGTCAAAAGCCTTCTCCAAATCTACAAAAGCTAGAAATGTAGGTTTGCCTTTTCGTAATCTATCTTCTAGGATAAGCCGTAACGTGAGTATTGCCTCCCGTGTTCCTTCATTTCTCCTGAACCCAAACTGATTTTCCCCGAGGTCGGCTTCTACCACCTTTTCCATCCTTCTGTATATAATTCGTGTTAATATTTTGCAATCATGACTTATTAGACTGATGGTTCTGTAGCTTTCACACCTGTCTGCACCTGCTTTCTTTGGAATGGGGATTATAACATTTTTCTTAAAGTCTGAGGGTACTTCGCCTGTCTCATACATCTTACGCACCAGGTGAAACAGGTTTGTCATGGCTGGTTCTCCCAGAGACTTCAGGAGCTCTGAGGGAATATCATCTACTCCAGGGGCCTTGTTTCGACTTAGGTCTTTCAGGGCTCTGTCAAATTCTTCTCTCAATACAGTATCTCCTATTTCATCTTCATCTACATCCTCATCCCTTCCTACAATATTGTCTCGGAGTTCATTTCCTTTGTAGAGCCCCTCTATATACTCTTTCCACCTTTCAGCTTTCCCTTCTTTGCTGAGAACTGGTTTTCCATCAGTGTCCTTGATATTCATAGATCTGTTTTTCTTATCTCCAAATGTTTCTTTTATTTTCCTGTAGGCTGTATCTATTTTTCCCCTATTTATACATTCTTCTACATCATTGCATTTGCCTTCTAGCCACTCCTGCTTAGCCTTTTTGCACTTCCTGTCAATCTCATTTCTTAGTCGTCTGTACTCCATTTTGCCTGTTTCATTTACTGCATTTTTATATTTTCTCCTTTCATCGATTAAATTTAATATCTCCTGTGATATCCAAGGATTTTGTGCAGGTCTTGCCGTCCTACCTATTTTGTCCTCTGCTACCTTCACTATTTCATCTCTCAATTTTACCCATTCCTCTTCTACTGTTTTATTTTCCCCTGTTTCTGTCAATTGTTGCCTAAAGCTCCCTTTGAAATTCTTACGAACCTCACGTTCCTTCAATTTATCCAGGTCCCATCTCCTTATTTTCCTACCTTTTTATAGTTTCTTTAATTTCAGCCTACAGTTCATAACCAACAAGTTATGGTCAGAGTCTATATCTGCCCCTGGGTATGTTTTACAGTTTAAAACCTGGTTCCGGAATCTATGTCTTACCATTATAAAATCTATCTGATACCTTCCGGTGTCTCCTGGTCTCTTCCACGTATACAACCTTCTTTTGTGATTCTTGAACCAGGTGTTTGTTATAACTAAATTATGTTCTGTGCAAAATTCTACCAGGCGGCTTCCTCTTTCATTCCTTTTACCCAGACCATATTCACCTACTATCTTCCCTTCCCTTCCTTGTCCTACTACCGAATTCCAGTCTCCCATAACAATTAAGTTTTCTTCTCCCTTAATTGTCTGAATAATTTCCTTTAGCTCCTCATATATTTCTTCGATTTCCTCATCATCGGCAGAGCTAGTTGGCATATAAACCTGTACTACTGTTGTCGGTGTTGGCTTCGTATCTATCTTGACAATGATAATGCGATCACTGTGCTGGTCATAGTAGTTTACCCGCATTCCTATTTTCTTATTCATTATCAATCCTACTCCTGTGATACCCCCAATTGATTTTGTATTTATAATCCTGTACTCACCTGACCAGAAATCCTGTTCATCCTGCCACCGAACTTCACTAATCCCCACTATATCTAACTTCAACCTATGCATTTCCTTTTTAAATTTTCTAATTTTCCTATTCGATTAAGGGATCTAACATTCCACGCTCCGACCCGTAGAATGCCAGTATTGTCTTTCCTGATGATCACATCCTCCTGAGTAGTCCCCGCCCGGAGATCCGAATGGGGGACTATTTTACCTCCGGAATATTTTACCCGAGAGGATGCCATCATCATATGTTCATACAGTAGAGCTGCATGTCCTCGGGAAAGGTAACTGGCTGTAGTTTCCCCTTGCTTTCAGCCGTTCGCAGTAGCTGTGTGGCAAAGCCACATTAGCTGATGTTACAAGGCCAGCTCAGTCAATCATCCAGACTTACATCCTGTAACTACTGAAAAGGCTGCTGCCCCTCTTCAGGAACCACACGTTTGTCTGGCCTCTCCACAGATACCCCTCCGCTGTGGTTGCACCTACGGTACGGCTATCTGTATCGTTGAGGCACGCAAGCCACCCCACCTCGGCAATGTCTGTGGTTCATGGGCGTGGGGGGGGGAGATTAAGGGGATGAATACCCCACCACCCGAAAAGCCCCAATATTCACCTAATTCCTGATAAAGTAACCCAAACGTATGCTGAAGTTGCACTTTCGAGGTTTGTACTGAATAAAATTTAATATTGTCTCTATTGAAATACAGCTGAGCCTTTAGTTCAACTTATGTTGTAAAGCTTCACAAGTTAGAATATGCGTCATAAGTGGCTGATCCTCCTCCCCCCCTCCCCCCACGAAAGTAAATTTTGACTACGGGCCTGCTGCGGCCATTGTAAGTAAAGTCTCAATTTCAAGTAGAATAATTTTATAAATGAAGCTTACCGTATCAAATTTATACCTTGTTATACCACGTAAGAGTACAGTCTAAAAAGAGCGTGATTAAGATACAAGCTTGCAACAAACTACTGCACACAACTGTAACAGACAATCTGAATAGCTCCCTTAAATTGTTCGCGGATGATGCTGTCGTTTATCGGTTAGTGAAGTCAACAGAGGATCAAAAGCAACTGCAAAGCGATTTAGACAAAATTTCTACATGGTGCGAAAATTGGCAATTGAAATTAAATAAAGTGTGAAGTAATACACACGACCACTAAAAGAAATCCGCTGAACTTCAATTACGCGATAAATCAGTCAAACCTTAAGGTCGTAAATTCTACCAAATACCTAGGAGTTAAATTACGAACAACTTTGACAGGAGAGAACACACAGAAAATATTGTGGGGAAGGCGACCGAAAGGTTACGTTTCATTGGCAGAACGCTTCGAAGATGCACCAGATCCACCAAAGAGACTGTCTACATCACACTTGTGCGTCCTCTCCTGGAGTACTGTTGCCCCTTGTGGGACCTTTACCATATGGGACTGACGGAAGACATTGAGAAGGTTCAGAGAAGGGCAGCTTGTTTTGTTTTATCACTTTACGGGAGGGGGGAGGTAAGAGACACGGAAATGTTGCACGAATTGAGGTGGAAATCAATAAAAGAACGACGTTATTCATTGCGGCGTGATCTGTTTGCGAAGTTTCAATCACCTACTTTTACTTCTGAATGTGAAAATATTTTGCTAGCACCCAGCTACTTAGGGAGACATGACCATCCCATTAAAATAAATCAGATCGAGATCGGAACGATTTAGGTGTTCTTTCTTCCCGCGCGCTATTAGAGAATGGAACGGTACACAAAGGTTATGAAAGTGGTTAATGAACCCTCTGCCAGGCACTTAAATGTGATTTGCAGAGTATCTATGTAGATGTAGATATGCGTCATAATTGGCTGATCCTCCCCCCCCCCCCCCCCCCCCGAAAGTAAATTTTGACTACGGGCCTGCTGCGGCTATTGTAAGTAAAGTTTCAATTTCAAGTAGAATAATTTTATAAATGAAGCTTAGCGTATCAAATTTATACCTTGTTATGCCAAGTTAAAGTACGTTCTAAAAAGAGCTCGGTTAAGATATAAGCTTGCAACAGACTCCTGAAAACGTCAATAAAAAAAGACTGGGGGGGAGGGCTCGTCTCTGATTCAGGGTCCAGTGCCCTTAATCGAATGTGGGGGCCATGGCTGGGTCGCAGCGTGTAATACCGCTTCAGTGCAGTGCTTTGCACGATAGGGAGCGCTTGTTGACATGTCCTTCAATGTGTAGGCACCTCACCCTAATCAACGCGGTTTATAAAATACTAGCTTAAACCCGCGGCTCCGCTCGCGTGTTGGTTGATTAGTTATCTTTCAGTAGTGTACTATGAGACTGCTTTTGAAGGATGAAATGAAATACAATACCTTCTTTAGAAACCAACATTTCTAATCAACATTCAAATAAAAAAATAAATTTATGTTAAGTAGCGTAGATCAAATCACACGTAAAATGCACTAGTTTCGAAGAATCCAATCACGAAATTCAACAATAATGAATGAATTAATATCACAGATCGATCACTTGATGTAATCCACGAAACGTCAAATCGATTTTTTTAAAGAGAAGTTTTAAAAGAAATTTCTTTTTTAATGCTTTATTTATTTATTCTTATATTTCCTTATTCGTATGCTTATCCTTACAGTGAAAGAGCTGAAGACACGCATAGAGCAAAGATATGGTCTGTGACATCACGTTTCGCTGTATGTAACCTCCTTGCTATAGAGTCGCAAACGTCATCGCTGGCCTTCAGTCCGAATGTTTTTTTTTAATAATCTGACGACTTTCAACCACCATATCTTCCACCCCCTTATAGCTATCGGCATGGAACTGCTATGGTGTACAACGGGAGACTTCGAACAACAATTACACACAGACCATTCGTTTGCGTTCTGTAGTTTTCGCTGCAGAGCGAAATATTAACACACACACACGTAGAATTTTATGTACACCGATAACTTTCCATCCCAATATACTCCGCCCTTTTATCATTATCAACCCTCGAGCAACAATGTAACCAATGAAACCATTTTAATAGAGTAAAAATAATTTTCAAAGAGTAATTATTGTTCTGCATTTCGCGTTATATTCTTAAAATTACTGAATATTTATCAGATCGCTATAAAACCGTGCCGAAAACCTTCCTCAGGTATAAATTAGTAACTGTACAAAAATTTATGTCTATGCGTCTTTTCGTTCAGACGTGATACGCGTATACCGAACAGACATTCACATTAACATATATAGATAAATAGCTATCCGATCGCCATAAAACATTGCCTAAAGCCTTCCCCGGGTAGACATTAGTAACTGTACAAATTTCTGGCTCTTTATGTCTTGTGGTTCAGACGTGATAAACGTACACCGAACAGACATTCCCATTTATGGATATAGATGGTACCATTCACCGAACTTTTCAGACGCATCTTGTACCTTATTTTCTTTTGTTGCTATTTAGAAGTTGGTTATGAAATGAAAAGTAGACATAGTATGTAAACTAACGTGCGATATTGTTGTCCCTCTCCGCACCTCTCGTCTCATGTTAAATGTTGATTGTGGTGACCCGCAGAAATGTAGCGTAGTGTAGACTTGCGCGTAATAGTTCGCGATCGAGAGCGCTCACTTTAGTTGCGACTCTGTCGCGAACTAGTTCGTTCTTTTAGTTCGTCCACTCCCAATGACGGCTGAGCGGCGTGGTCTGTGCATGCAGGTGGAAAAAGAAGTTCCCCCACCTATCTGCTTCATGCGCTTGCTGCTTGAGCCGCTAACGATATCACGCAAACCAAAATAAACAGTTTGTGGATAATTCTCGAGTTTATCTCTATATCTTGGCATTATGAAATTTATTTGTCAGATATTGCAGAGTGCAGAATACTTCAAAACAGAAATTTTGTAGCACTGAACTATGTGATCTAGCAGGCAGACGTTCACCTCGAAATGGCTCTCATCAGCAGAAGGCAAACACGTGAATTTTAATTCTGCTGCGCACATCTCACTATTGCCCGTCGGTTTCGGAAAAGAGTCCAATGAACTAAGAAGCTAGATACGTTTGGCGATTGCATATATTTTAGTTCGCGACCGATCGTGCATATTTTAGTTCGCGACCGGTAGCTCTCCTTTTAGTTCGCGAGCGATCGCGCATATTTTAGTTCGCGACCGGTAGCTCTTTTAGTTCGCAGCTCGGCCGCGAAGTAGCTCGGTCTTTTTAGTTCGTCCGCTCTTTTTGGCTTTTGCTACCGCTACTAAAAGAGCTCTTCCTTTTGTTATGACAGTCTTTTTTATATAATGATCACTGTTGCCCAAGCGTGTGCTGTTACCCGTATTTTTGGGCAATTAAACATCAAATACTTAAGCAAATAAACCAGTTATTTACACGAATGGGTGATACAATGTTATTCAACTACTTTACATACAGAGTAATCGTAGTATTTTATTTTTAAACTGGATTTCTTTATTTATTCTATTAAATATACCAAGTTCCCACGCACAGTAATATATTTTTGTCTTCGTTGATGGGCGAGTCCAATCCTTTGTTTCGGAGGGGCGGCCGCCTCAGTTGCATCGAAAATTAAGTCAATCCGGTCAACTTCACTTATTACAGAAATTGATTTTGTACTTACAAATGAAATAGCAGAAATTTTTGATCTTCACGCTAGCGACATTGATGACAATGGGTTTCGACCTTTACATACTGACGACAGGTAGTAAACTACAGTTTTGTAGCTAATTAATTCTATACGGGTTCGTTACTTTACAGTGTGTGTCGCTTATACGACGTTATCCTCAACATTTTACCCCGCGAGCCGTCAACAGAATCATGCAGGCGAGAGAAAATGGTTGATGCATAATTTCTCGCATATAAATGCAAACAATGTTAAATTTTGAGTTCTCTCTTCGTCTTTACACTATGGAATGTTTGTTATATTTAGACACTGCTGAATACCTTAGAAATGAAACTTTGTGGCAGTGAATTATGAAATTACAGCTGAGCTGCATCTCAGCTCGAAATGACGGTAACTGGCAGAAGGGAATCACGCGATTCTGCGCGCTCTCGCATCCTCTCGCTGTTCCCCGTCAGTCTTCGGAAACGGAACGGACGAACTAAGAGGCGAGGGATCTGCGAACTAGTTCGCGTAGTTGGGCTGTGGGAGCGCTCTTCCGAACTAGTTCGTTCGCGAACTACACAAGACTAGCGTAGTGCGATGTCTACGTTACTTCGATAAAAGTGGCAGCCTTCCCTAGTCTGGAAAGCACGAACCGCGCCTAGCAGAGATTTTATCAGTGCAGCTTATTGTGGAGCAACGCAAGCTTCTGCCAAATCTACCAGCCGGTTTGCGGCGGATAGGAAGCGACTGCCATCCTAGCGGTACCTTCCAGAGCGCCCGGCCGATGTTCTGCATGCGTCCGGGCCGTGTCCGGCGGGTTGCCTACCCTAACGGCGGACAACGAGCGTAATTTTTTGTACCAGGTCGTGGCGGTACACAATTTAGCCACGACAAAGAATACATTAACGGGTCAAAAGTACCTGGGCACCCCACGTAACGCGGACTCGAGCACTAGATGTCACGACAGTATGAAAGGATGCGGGAGGCATTGTGTCGCGGGAACGAGCAGCAACAGCAGAATGGGTAGGTCATGGGAGTTCAGTGACTTCGATCAAGAAGTGCTGCTCCGATGTCACGTGAGCTACATATTGTAAGAATACCCTAAAAATGTTGAAAAAAATATTTTGAAAGTGATCAGGTTTATAAGAATATATTTTAAAATATTGTCTTTGTATTTTATATTATTTATTTAGTTTGCCAGCTAGCGCAGTAAATGGATGAAACATGAACCTTCTCAGGGACATTATTATTCAGGTTAAATTTTAGTTGAAGGTCTTCAACAGGTACGAGTATTCTTACAAAGTAGTCCCACATTGAATATTATAAAAATAATATTCAATTGTAAATGAAGTCAATGTGGAACCTATCCTCTATATTAAAATTCTGAATATTATTCTCTGGATTCACTGAAGCTAAATGAAAACTGTCTTTTAACTTTTTAAGATATGGCTATCATGAAATTATTTAATGAAATATTATACACTTCTCACTCATAATAATAATAGTAGTCTCTTTGAATAATTACGCACTTCGTAATTTATAGATCTTTGCAAGGTACCACATTTTACCATACATTACCACAGAAGTTGGCGTAATTTTTATATAAGTCCAGTTTGGTTTTGCAGAGCTGAAATAGAATTTTTTTTTATTAAACCTTATTTTCCCTCCATGCTTGTTTTATCAGTTAGGAATTCTATATTTGCCACGTAATGGCGGCGGTTGATGCAATCTATGTCGTTAGCCTCTTGCTGAAACATATGCTAATGACCTCCTTTAACATTTCATATAAATGATCAGGGTATTTCTAACTAATTAAAGTTCGAACACTTATTTCATTTAATACATATATTTTAAGTCTTTAAAAAATGTTCATACACATTTTACAGACCTCATTACAATGTTTCCTTCATTTTCATCAAAAACAATCTCGTCACGATTATGAATCGACCAGCGCAGATAAGAGACAAGACACAAGCAGATACAACAAAATTACTTTTTAAAATTACATACTTTATATATTTTAATTCTACAAAGATAATAACACACATTAAAATAATTATTCTTTGTTACGAGTGTATACATAGACACCTTTTTGTTACATGATGCGTCTATATTAATGGTACCACTAAACTTTTCAGTCGTCGATTTCGGTAAAAATTGGAAGTACATTACAATATACATCAGGGACATTTCAAAACACTTCTAAAAATTTAGGAAATAAAAAGAAATCTTCTAACAGCTTCTGGTGTCCGCATTATATGTTGTAAATTCATATTTACGGAATGTTCCATCGGTACCTGGAGGAATATAGACATTCTAAAACCTTGAATAATTTTATGTTCCGCTATATTTTTATTTATTTTATAGTTTGAACCGTGTTACGGCTGTTTAAGCCATCATCAGACAACTTAATACTAAACAGATAGTTCACACAATAACAGTGACAATACATAATAGCCGGCCGCGGTGGCCGAGGGGACTGAGGCGCTCCAGTCACGGTCTGCACGGCCACTACGATCGGGGGTTTGAATCCCCCCTCGGGCATGGATATTTGTGCCGTCCTTAGTCTTAGGTAGTTCATAAGTAGTTTGTAAGTTCAGGGACTGATGACCCGTAGGTAAGTCCCTTAAGCTATACAAACACTGGAAACATTTGAAAGATGTAATAAGAATACGCTAAGTCGTTTTATTGTTCAAATCTTCGCTTAATTTCCACTACAAAGGATAAGAACTGCAACTCCTAGCTATATTTCACATTTCTCGTAATGATGAAGACGGTTTCCTGCCCCGAGTCACGTGACTTAGATGTTGGTTTCAGTGTAATGACGTCACGCGCAGTCTGTATTATCTATGGCCTATGGTCAGATATCATGGAACTGTCAATGTAACATTGGAGGGAAGCGAGTGGGAAAAAATAGAAGAGGGAGCCCGAGAAACGAACACATTAAGCATGTTCAAATAGATATGGCTTGCCGTTCTTATTCAGAGCTGAAGACGCTTTCTCAGGTTAGGGCGCGAATAGGAGCATCAAATCAGTCTTTGGACGAAAGTCAACAACCACAACATTTTTTTATTATTATTGAGTAAGTTCAGCATTATTTATTATGTTTGTTAAGTTCCATAAGTCCTACAAACATTTGAACATTTGAACAAAACATAACATAAATTAAGAAACCCTGGAACGGTTTTTCGCCTCAAATATGTCCATGACATTGAAGATGAACAAGGAAGCTGAATTAAAGTTTGTGACGTGGAGGAAAATCGTACTTAGACTATTCCGAGGCGCCTCAATCGTTAGCGGTGCGGTGGTCTAACGATAAGACATCTCTCTAGTAAGCATGAAGGTTCCGTTTCGATTTCCGGCCGCATCACAAATTTTAATTCATTGCTTCACTTTCATCTTCAGTGACAATACATAGTTATGCAAAGATGGTCGTACAAAGATATCTGATTTTTGTGACTATCGATACTAGAAAACATAAATGGAAACTAAATAAATATCTTATATTACATAGAATTTAAAAATCAGAATTTTTGGAACATACGAAATAAATATTGTCCAGGTGAGCAATGATACATTCATAATATAAATCCCAGAGAAGCAGTTGAGTAAATTACATTATTTAATAAGAGGTTTTCAGCCAAGATCGCTTTCTTCTTTTAATTATATGGCCTGTTTCGGCGTGCTAGACACCATCTTCAGACCTGTCGTTATTTTTTACATCACCGGTCATATAATTAAAAGAAGAAAGCGATCTTGGCTGAAAACCTCTTATTAAACAATTCTAGATCGCCCTAATAATGTGTTCCTTATATAAATTACATTACTTTGGTTTCCTACCAGTCACGGTTTGTACGGCCACTACGGTCGGGGGTTCGTATCCCCCCCCCCCTCGGGCATGGATATTTGTGCCGTCCTCAGTATTAGCTACTTCCTAAGTAGTTTTTAAGTTTAAGAACTGATGACCCCGTAATTAAGTTTCATAATTATAAAAACATTTGAACATTTTTTTCCTAATTAAAGGACTAGGAATTTATTGTATTTATGGAAAGTGTGTAGTATGGATAGAATGGAGAATGTATTAAAGAAGCCAAAATGAGGGAAGCAGGGGTGGCGGTACAATAACTGGGCAGATATAGGAATCTGTGGAATGTGGGTATGGAACAGTTTTAACAAAATTGTACCTGCGATGAGACAAATATTAAGCAGCTAACCTTTCTTTCATAAGGGCGAATAATGAAATTTGGTTTGATCATTAATTTCTAAGTCAAGATTCAATGTTAGATGTTTGTTAATAGACAGAATGTTAATTTTCTCCCTTATTTCCTTATGAGTACATCACATTTAATGTCAGAAGAATGGCATTCATCCATAGGATGATTAGCAAAGGTAGAGTCTTTCTTTTTCAGTCTCCAGCTTCTTTCATGTTCATTCAGTTTAGCATTTATAGACCTACATGACTGATCTACATATAACTTGCCACACAGATTACAATTAATTTTGTAAAGACGACTCTGTTCTAAAGGTGGAATTTTGCCCTTACTGTTGAACAAAATGTGGAAAACAGTATCTCTAGTATAAAATGCTGGAATGTACTTTCTTGACTTAAATTTTCTGGCAAGTACATGAGAAGTCTTACCTACATATAGCATGCGGTCCATTTCTTACTATCCGGGTGGTTAGTGTCTTTTGAGGATGATATAGGAGTGTTGTAATTCTTTGTCTCTTTTTCCTGTTGACTATGTTGATTGGTGTTAATTAGCATTGAGCTACAACCATTGTTGTTACCATTAATATTAGTAAGCAAAAAACATTTATTTAAGATATACAGGAAAGCAACTAATACAGATGTAGTCATAATGTGGTAAATTCCTTTTCTTGCAGGATCACACATGATGATATGCTCGTATCCTGAGATGTAAATACCTATTCGACGAGAATCAGAAATAATATTTGTTTTGTAAATACTGGCTCAAGGAAAATGAGAGGGAGTACCAAAATGGAAAACAGGATTTTAATGCTTATGTTAGACGAACTGCTCAATAAGTTACAGTTTTACAATTCCAATTCATCATGTTGTAGGCGTTGTTGTCGATTCGAAGACATCTGCTCTAGCTCCCGACTCTAGTGTCTCTTTCGAATCTCTCCATATCTGCATAGCTGCTTCACCGTAGATTAAATGAACTCCTTAAGCGCGTAATTATTTCCATGCCTCGTGGCGGTACTTGCAGCGTTGCGTAATATAACACGTTTCGCCGCGTTTTTTCTCAAATTAAGAGAGCGCTGCGATTAAGTTGTCGACAATTTGATGCTTTCGGCGGCAGTAATGTGATGAAAACAAGAACATTACATCTGATTTATGTAGATAGTGACATGAATGACATTACTAGTGAAGGTAACAAGCACACATTACTTATCGGAAAAGCGGTATTTCGTTGTTGTTTTTTTCCATGAGTAATACATTTCAGAACCGGGTTCTTAAACTATGCGATTTAGGAACAACATTGCCAATTAAGAAAACACTTCTCATTAGTTGATTGCAGTTCACAAACTGCTGAGCACATTTTTATGTCATTATTTATGATTGTTAACAGCCATCATCCAAAACTAATGTGAAAATGTCAAGGAGAGCATTGTGACTGATACAACATTTTCACGACCTCTAGAATTTGCCGACTGCGGCCCTGAACTCAGTTCGTAGAGCAAGGTCGAGGTGTTACAGCTGTTACCTGAAACAGAACTAGTGGTGAACACTAAGGGAGGCAAAAAGAGGCACAAAATATTGTCGTAACCATCCACAAAGTTGAGTACAGTGCAGCAGTTCCTTTCAAATGTTCAAAAACCTATAGGACCAAACTTCTGAGGTCATCGATCCCTAGACTTGCAAACAACTAACTTACGCTAAGAACAACAAATACACACCTGCCTGAAAGGCCGCGCGGGCATAGCCGAGCGGTCTGGAGCGCCACGTTGCGGTTCGCGAGGCTTCCCGCGTCGGACGTTCGAATCCTCCCTCGGACATGGATGTGTGTGTTGTCCTTAGGTTAGTTTAACTTATTTTAAGTAGATTAAAATTGTGTGCCGGAACCGGGACTCGAACCTGGGACCTTTGCCTTTCGCGGGCAAGCGCACTACCGACTGTGCTATCAACGACACGACTCACGATGCCGCCTCACAACTTTACTTCCGCCAGTACCTCGCCTCCTACTTTCCAAACTTCACAGAGACATGTCTCCACCATATCCTTTCTTCCAGGAGTGCTAGTCTTGCGTGTTTGCAGGAGAGCTTCTGTGAAGTTTGGAAAGTAGGAGGCGAGGTACTGGCGGAAGTAAAGTTGTGAGGCGGCATCGTGAGTCGAGTCGGGATAGCACAGTCGGTAGTGCGCTTGCCCGCGAAAGGCAAAGATCCCAGGTTCGAGTCCCGGTTCCGGCACACAATTTTAATCTGCCAGGAAGTTTCATATCAGCGCACACTCCGCTGCAGAGTGAAGTTTCATTCTGGAAACATCCCTTAGGGTGTGGCTAAGCCATGTCTCCACCATATCCTTTCTTCCAGGAGTGCTAGTCTTGCGTGATTGCAGGAGAGCTTCTGTGAAGTTTGGAAAGTAGGAGGCGAGGTACTGGCTGAAGTAAAGTTGTGAGGCGGCATCGTGAGTCGAGTCGGGATAGCACAGTCGGTAGTGCGCTTGCCCGCGAAAGGCAAAGGTCCCAGGTTCGAGTCCCGGTTCCGGCACACAATTTTAATCTGCCAGGAAGTTTCATATCAGCGCACACTCCGCTGCAGAGTGAAAGTTTCATTCTTATTTTATGTAGGTTGTAAGCTTTACAAACAACATTCCCGAAGGAGGACTCGAACCTCACGACCACTCCCGCGCGACAGTAATTCCTTTATGGCAGCAGCGACATTTTTTATCTTAGGTAAGGCCAGTCCAAACGGATAAAGAAGTCACATTTTCACTGAGCATTCTGTAGCAGTCTTCGGCCGCAACTGATACAAGGATAATACTGTAAAAGTCATGTTAAATTCGTTTTAATTTCTTTTTGATTCAGATGTCTATGCTCTGGCGTTCAGGAAAAAAGAATCTCACTGACGTGTTTTACAGCCCACTTTAGATTTGTAGTTTCATAAGTTTTTGCAATCATTTTGGACAAAAAAATAATAATCTAAATAATAAAAAATTAATTAATAAGATGAGGTTCTGGTAGGCAACAATTATGACTGTAAAATTTGGTGCCGATCGGTTTAATGGTTCGACCTAAAAAGTGGGAACACGTTACAGCCAGATACACATCAAAAATGTTCAAATGTTTGTATAGCCTATGGGACTTAACTACGGGGTCATTAGTCCCTAAACGTACAAACTACTTATGAACTAATACTATGGACGCCACAAATATCCATGCCCGAGGGGGGATTCGAACCCCGGACAGACACACATCGTCAAATCGTCGTTATATTTGCAAATATCTTTGCAACGATACGAGATATGAAAAAAAGCATAATAGAGAGAAGTTATAGAGAATTTTCCCCCCTACTAATTAGTTAATTCAATTGTCGTGTCAGATGAACGGTTCGTTTGCAATTACAATTATATTACAAACGGCTTTTTTGTATTACTACCGTATTTTTTGTCCAAAAAATATTAAAAAGGAAGGTTCTGGTTTCTGATGGCCTACAATTATGTCTGTAAAATTTGGTGCTGATCGGTTTACGGTTCGTCTTAAAAACAGGGGACACGCTACGGACAGACAGACAGACATCCAAAAATTGCCGTTATTTTTGCAAACATCTCTGAAACGATACGAGATATGAAAAAAACATGAGAGAGCAAAGTTGTAGAGAATTTTCTCCTCTACAAATTCGGTTATTCAATTTTCGTGTTAGATGAATGGTTAAGCCGTAATTTCATTTAAATTTCGAGCTGTCAAAAGACGATCGTAAAGGCTCACTTTTAGTGTTACTACCGTAACCTAAAGTGAGCCAAAATGAGCGACCGAAAGACATGACTCAATTAACGCCATCGATCACTTGGCCGGACTTGGAGTTCACTAATTATTATTTATCGAATGGCAGAGTATCTGGTGGTGAATAGTGATGCTAAATTTGAAGTAATCAAATCAAATCAATGACGAAGCAGTTATGAGACAGGTAGAGAAATTTAAATATCTCGGGGCACATATTGATAAAAATGGATTGGGCCACACGGAAGTAAAATACAGAATAAAGCAAATCAGATATGTTTTAGGGTGTATGAATTCTTTTTCGTGGGACAACAATATTTCCAACAACATTAAGAAAAGAGTAGGTAAGATAATGATTGAATCGTGTTATGCTATGGATCAGAACTGTGGATATTAAATGCGGATCGCAAAAGTAGACTAATAGCTGTGGCAAAGGACTATTTGCGTAGGAGTGCCAGAATATCAAGAATCGAAAAAAACCTCAAAGAAGGAGTTGTACCAAAAGATGGGAAAGTTGCACAGGTCACACCTATATTCAAGAAAGGCAGTAGGAGTAACCCACTAAACTACACGCCTATTTCATTGACGTCAATTTGCAGCAGAGTTTTGGAACATATCCTGTATTCAAATATTATGAATTATCTCGAACAAAAAGATCTATTGACCCAGGGTCAATTAGGTCTCTTAGGTTGTTTACAGATGACGCCGTCATTTACCGTCTAGTAAAATCATCTGAAGATCAAAACCAACTGCAGAACGATCTGAATAACATATCACTATGGTGTAAAAATCGGCAATTGAGTCTAAATGATGAGAAATGTGAAGTCGTCCACATGGGTACGAAAAGAAATCCGTTAAACTTTGTTAACAAGATAAATCGACCAAAATCGACTAAATTTCACTAAATACCTAGGAATAACTATTACTTCAGACTTAACCTGGAAAGAACACATAGATAATGTCGTGGAAAAGGCGAAACAAAGACTGCGTTTTGCTGGCAGAACCCTTAAAAGATGCAACAGAGATACTAAAGAGGCTGCATATACTATGATTGTCCGTCCTTTTTTATTTTGTATTGCTGCCCAGTGTGGGATCCTTATCAGGTGGGTTGGACGGAGGACATCGAATGCGAAAATATATTGTTGACTCCTACTTACGTAGATAGAAATGATCATCAGAATAAAATACAAGATATCAGAGCTCGAACGGGGAGATTCAGGTGTTCTTTCTTCCCGCGTGCTATTCGTAAACGGAATGGGAGATAAATAATATAACGGTGGTTCCATGAACCCTCTGCCAGGCTCTTAAATGTGATTTGCAGAGTATCAAAATGATCAAATTGTTCAAATGTTTGTATTACTTATGGGACTTAACTACGGGGTCATCAGTCCCTAAGCTTACAAACTACTTATGAACTACCTAAGACTAAGGACGGACCGGCCGCGGTGGCCGAGGGGACTGAGGCGCTTCAGTCACGGTCTGCACGGCCACTGCGGTCGGGGGTTCGAATCCCCCCTCGGGTTTGGATATTTGTGCCGTCCTTAGTTGTAGGTAGTTCATAAGTAGTTTGTAAGTTTAGGGACTGATGACCCTGTAGTTAAGTCCCTTAAGGTTAACAAACATTTGAACATTTTTGATTAAGGACGGCACAAATACCCATGCCCGAGGGGGGGATTCGAACCCCCGACCATAGTGGCCGTGCAGACCGTGATTGGCGCGCCTCGGTCCCCTCGGCCGGCTGCAGAGTAACCCATGTAGATATAGATGAAGTAAAAGCTGTAATGAAGGCAAATGGTACAGTGGATAGAATTGAAAGAAAATCACTGAAATAGTACGGATATATGATGAAAATGCCAGATCATCGGTGGCCAAAGAAGGTTTATGAATGGAAACCACCCGGCAGACGTAAGCGCGGAAGACCACGGCGTTAAATGGAGTAATGGAACATAGCGGCATCGACAAAAAATAAGCACAGGATAAAGAGGTTTGGCGGAGGATAACAGGAATACGACAAGATGTTGTTATTAATTAATCTTTGTATTGATTAATCCTGTAATTAATTGATTAATTACAGAAAGACACTGAATATAATCAACTGACTCCCTTATTGCAGCTTGGAAATCGGTGAAGTACCCCTTGTAGGTTCGGACGGGGCATTCTTCCACTACGTGTTGGTTCGTTTTCCTTTCAGCGCCGCAGTCACAATTTGGCGTTGGTACCTTTCCCCATTGATGGAAGGCGTCGGCGCGTCTTCCATGACCAGTACGTATGCGTTTCAGTGTTGCCCACACTTTGAGTGGTTGGTCGAAGACAGGCGGTTTTTCAGTGGTCAAGAATTTGGTATGACAACTCCTTTGGCGCATCCTCCAGGGTTATAAAATGATCTACGTCATCAAGCACGTGACCGAAAACCCAAAATTATCCATGAAATTGTTATAGGGGCATTGTTTGGCCAGATTGCAAGTAAGCTATACTTAGAGTGTGACCCCTTTGTCTGTGTCGGGATTTCATCCAGGGAACGTATGACACTGTTGTTCATCTACATCTACATAGATACTCTGTAATTTTGAGGATCACTCCTATTGCCTTTCTTGAATATTGGAGTAACTTGGGCAACTTTCCAGTCTTTGGGTACGGATCTTTCGCTAAGTGATTGGTTGTAAATGATAGCTAAGTACGGATCTATTGCATCAGCATACTCTGAGAGGAATCTAGTTGGTATACAGTCTGGCTCGGAAGATTTGTTTTTGTTTAGTGACTTGAGTTGTTTTACTACTCCAGGAACATCTACTTCTAAGTTTCGCATTCTGGCAGCTGTTCTTGGATTGAATTCTGGAGTGTTCACTTCGTCTTCTTTGGTGAGCGAATTTCGGAAAGCTGTATTTAGTAATTCTGCCTTAGCAGTACTGTCATCGGTAGTATTACCATTGCTATCGCGTAGTGAAGGTATTCTTTGTGTTTTGCCGCTAGTGTACTTCACATATGACCAGAATTTCTTGGGATTTTCTGCAAGATTATGAGACAGGATTTCGTTGTGGTAACTACTATAGGCATCTCGCATTGAAGTCCGCGCTATGTTGCGAGTTTCAGTAAAAGATTGCCAGTCTTGTTGCGGTCTTCAGTCCGGAGACTGGTTTCATGCAGCTCTCCACCCTACTCTATCCTGAGCAATGCAGTTCATCTCCTCATAAGAACAGCAAAGCACATCCATTTGTATCTGCTTACTGTATTCATCTCTTGGCCTCCCTCTGCAATTTCCTCTCATACACTTCCCTCCAATGCTAAATTCACGATTACCTGATGTCTAAGAATGTGTCCTATGAATCGATCGCTTCTTTTAATCAAGCTTTGCCAGTAATTCCTTTTCTCCTCAATTCTTTTCAGAACCTATTCACCAGTCACGCGATCTACCCACTTAATCTTTAGCATTCTTCTGTAGCACTACATTTCAAAACTCTCTATCCTCTTCCTGTCTTGACTCCCGTAAAAACCAACACTCCACACAAATGCCTTCAGAAATACTTCCTTACACTTAAATTAATATTAGAAAATTTCTCTTTTCCAAAAATCCTTTTCTTCCCATGGTCATTGTGCATCTTGTATCCTCTGTACTGCGACCATGATGTGTTATTTTACTAACCACATTTCAATAGCCTCTATCCTATTCCTGTATAAACTATTTATCGTCTATGTTTCACTCCCGTACAAGGCAACTCTCTATACAAATGCGTTCAGATAAGACTTCCTGGCATTTAAATTAATATTTTACGTTAACAAATTTATCTTTTTCAAAAAAAGCCTTTCTTCCCATTGTCATTTTGCATTTTATATCATCGGCACTATGGCCGACATAGGTTGTTGTTACACCACATTCCATTACATTTGTTTTGCTCTTGTCAATGTTCATCTTATAACCTATTTTAAAGACACCGTCCATTGCGTTCAATTGCTCTTCCAGGTCCTTTGCTGTCTCTGACAATGACAATGTCATCACCAAAGTACAAAGTTTTATTCTTCCTGAAATTTAATTCCTTCTCCAAATTCTCGTTTCATTCCTTCACAGCTTGTTCAACGTACGGATGGAATAACAATGGGGAAAGGTTACAACAATGTCTTACACCCTTCCCAACCACTACGTCCCATTCATGCCCTTCGACCCTCGTAACTGCTATCTCGTTTCCGTACAAGTTTTAAATAATGTTCCGTTCCCAACATCTTATCCCGATTGAGTTCATAATATGAAATACTGTATTCCAGTCAACATTTTTAAAAGCTTTCTCCAAATCCACAAAATCTAGAAATGTAGATTAACCTTTGCTTAAACTATCTTCTAAGGTAACTCGTAAGGTATTTTTCACGTGTTCTTACACTACTCCTAAAATAAAAATGTTTAAATGTTTGTAATTCTATGGGACCAAACTACGTTGGTCATCAGTCCCTAGACTTACAAACTACTTAAACTAAGTTAAACTAACCTAAGGACAACACACACAGCCACGCCAGAGGGAGGATTCGAACCTCCAACGCGGAAGGCCGCGCGATCCATAACGTGGCGCTCCAGACCGCTCGGCTACTCCTAAATCCAAATTGATCATCCCCAAGGTCGGCATCTATCAGTTTTCCCATTCTTCTGTAAATAATTCTTGTCAGAATTTTGCAACCATGAGTAGTTAAACTGATGGTTCTGTAATTTTCACACCTATCTGCGCCTGCTTTCTCTGGAGACTATGACGTACTAAAACGGAAGGCAAAGACAGAGCAGCAAAGATGTCAAGAGGGGCAAGAAGCCTACGAGTCAGAACACAGAAATTGGCAAACAAAAAAATCGAATTCATCTAAGAAATAATAGGGTATTTGGCAAATAACATCGATATCTATACATCTTATAAAATAGGCTGTATGTGTGTATGTATGTATATTCTACATCCCCTCCTAAACTGCTGGACCGATTTCAATCAAATTTCGTACACATGTTCCTTACTATGAGAAAAAATCGCTGTCGGGGTAAGAACCACCTACGACACATACATAACGAGATATGACGTCATGAACAATGACAGTCGTGAAAAACGGCCGCATCATGCGATGATATTCTACCTCTGCTCCTAAAGTAATGGACCGATTTCAACCAAATTTGGTACAAATAGCTATTCTATAAGGTCAGGAATCATTTGCTATGGTTGAGAAAACCACCTACGACACAAAGTGCATACGATATCACGTCATAAACAATGAAAACCGCCCCATGTTGCGGCGCGTGATAATGTGATTTTATTTGTCAACTATTTGACAATGAGAGCACTTAACGACTTGCAATGAACGTTAAATGTAACTTCAAATCTTTACGAAACTTTTTCTCTCTGACAATTCCAACAAAATGATGAAAAGAAAAAAAATTTATCGCTTACTACTTTATCGATGTTCATGATGTACATCTACGGCATTTGGAATGACGTAACAAGTTATTAATTATACACTAAATTGTAATCGCAAGACAATTTACAGACATTACACATACATATCACTGAATATTCCTTCGATACTATATCACAGTTCGACATATAGTTCATGAAGTCATAAACAATTTGGTTCATGAAAAACCGCATCATCGCGCATGAGGTTTCGATTTATTACGTCTTTTCTGCTGCACCATTCACGACATACTTTGCAGACATTAGGCACATATATCGATTAATGTGCCTTCGAACGCAAATTTCAGGAGATATGACGTCGTAAACAATGAAATTTCCGCATAATTGCTACATCATGCGCTATTTTTCCACATCTCCTCTTAAAATAATGGATCGATTTCAACTAAAGTTGGTACAGATATTGCGTACTATCAGATAAAAATCGCTTTGAGGTTAAAAACTACCTACGACATTGATTTATAATTCTAAGCTATTATACTCAAGTTTTGAATTAAATTAATGTTATACATCATTTGTATTTTAGTACTACTTTTCTTTCTTTGGATACTACATTTATAATTTTGTACATTATGCATTTTTGTTTCCTGTTCGATAATTTATAAGCTGTTTTCATTATCATCATCATCATCATCATTAGAGACTGATTATGCCTTTCAGCGTTGGTCTGGAGCATAGTACTTCTAATAAAATTCCTCCATGATCCCCTATTCAATGCTAACATTGATGCCTCGTCTGATGTTAAGCCTTTTACTTCAAAATCATTTTGCACCGAATCTAAGTACTTTCTTCTTGGTCTACCTCGACTCTTACCCGCCGCTGCCGAGCCCATGAGTTTCTAACGTACCCTTGCTTGTCCCATGCGTGTAACATGACCCTACCATCTCAGCCTGTTCTCTTTAATTGCCTCATCTATGGTGTTCATTCCAAGTTTTTCTTTGATTTCCTCATTATCGACACCTCCTTCTCATTGTTCCCAGCTATTAGTACCTGTAAACATTCTTGCTACTTTCATATCTGTAACCTCAGCCTTATGAATACGGTAACCAATACCCACCCAGCTTTCACTTCCATACAACAAAGTTGGTCGAAAGATAGAGCGATGCACCGCTAACTTAGTCTTGCTACTGAGTTCCTTCTTGCAGAAGATAGTTGATCTTAGCTGAGCACTCACTGCATTAGTTTTGCTACACCTTGATTCAAGTTTTTTCAATACGTTGCCATCCTGTGTAAAAATCCATCCTAGGTACTTGAAACTGTCTACCTGTTCTAACATTGTTCCTCCTATTTGGGACTCAATCTGTTCAAATCTCTTTCGCACAGATATTACTTTCGTTTTGGAGATGTTGATCTTCATATCATAGCACTGATAGAGCTCTGAAATATTAGATTACAACGTATAAATCGAATCTGCCATCACAACAAAGTCATCTTCATATGCTAGACTGCTTATATTGTTTTCACCTCTTTTCATCCCGCCCTGCCAGTCTGCTGTTTTCATGATTGTATGAAGATTAAATGTTTTCCGAATTTTTATTTTCGTTTCTAATATAAGACTGGAAAAATGCATATATACACGGGCAATACCAGGCTTAGCAGCTAGCACATCTACATCTACACGGGTTACTCTGCAAATCACATTTAAGTGCCTGGAAGAGGGTTCATCGAACCACCATTATACTATTTATCTTCCTTACATTCTCGAATAGTACGCGGGAAGAAAGAACACCTGAATCTCTTCATTCGAGCTCTGATTTCTCGTATTTTATTCTAATGGTCATTTCTACCTATGTAGGTGGGAGTCAACAATATATTTTCGCATTCGGAGGAGAATGTTGGCGATTGGAGTTTCGTAAGTAGCCCACGACGCAGCGATAAGCGCCGTTGTTGTAATGATTCCCATCCCAGATCCTGTATCATTTCCGTAACGCCGTTTCCCCTGTATCGTGATAATACGAAACGAGCTGCCCTTCTCTGGACTCTTTCGATGTCCTCCGTCAAACTCACCTGATAAGGATCCCACACTGGGCAGCAATACTCCAAAACAGGACGGACAAGCGTAGTGTATGCAGTTTCTTTAGTAGTTCTGTTGCATCTTTTAAGGGCTCTGCCAATAAAACGCAGTCTCTTGTTCGCCTTTCCCATGACATTATTTACGTGTTCTTTCCAGTTTAAGCCTGAAGTAATAGTAATTCCTAGGTATTTTGTGGAGTTTACGGCCTTCACTTTTGACTGATTTATCTGGTAAACAAAGTTTAACGGATTTCTTTTCGTACTCATGTGGACGACTTCACACTTCTCATTATTTAGAGTCAACTGCCAATTTTTACACCGTAGTGATATCTTATTCAGATCGTTCTGCAGTTGGTTTTTACCTTCAGATGATTTCACTAGACGGTAGATGACGGGATCATCTGCAAACAACCTAAGGGAGCTACTTAGAATTATCCCCTAAATCGTTTAGGTAAATAAGGAATAGCAGAGGACCAATAACACTACCCTGTGGAACGCCAGATATCCCTCTGTTTTAGTTGTTGCTTTACCATCGATTACTACTGCCTAAGGAAGTCCTTTCTGAAGGCATTTGTATGGAGTGTTGCCATGTATGGGAGTGAAACATGGACGATAAACAGTGCGGACAGGAAGAGGATTCAATTGTTCAATTGTTTGTATAGCTTATGGGACTTAACTACGGGGTCATCAGTCCCTAAACTTACAAACTACTTATGAACTAACTACTACAAAGGACGGCACAAATATCCATGCCCGAAGGGGGATTCGAATCCCCGACCGTCGTGGCCGTGCAGACCGTGACTGGAGCGCCTCAGTCCTCTCGGCCACCGCGGCCGCCCAGGAAGAGGATTGAGGCTTTTGAAATATGGTGCTACAGAAGAATGCTGAAGATTAGGTGAGTGGATCGCGTAATTAATGAGGAGGTACTGAACAGAATTGTGGAGAAAAAGAATTTCTGGCATACCTTGACTAAAAGAAGGGATAGATTGGTAGGGCACATTCTTAGACATCAAGGAATTGTGAAACTAGCGTTGGAGGGAAGTGTGTGGGGTAAAAATCGCAGAGGGAGACCAAGAGATGAATATAGTAAGCAAATTCAAATGAATGTAGGTTACCGTTCTTATGAGGAGATGAAGAGGCTTGCTCAGGATAGGGTATTGTGGAGAGCTCTATCTAACCAGTCTCCGGACTGAAGACCACAACAACAACAACTACCACTACTACTGTGTCCTCTCTGACAGGAAATTCCCTATCCAATCGCAAATTTGGGGCGGTATACCATAACCACGCAATTTGATTAAAGGCCGTTTGTGAGGTACGGTGTACGCAAAATAAAACCGAAATCGGTAAAAATTACTCCGAAGTTAGCGAAGGAATAACACGTAATTTGAAAAAGAAAACACATGAGTAGGGAAAAATAATTTCGGAAATAAAATAAACCTAATTCCTCTTGCCTCCACTGATTTCGAGTTTCGCCCTAGGCGCGACGCGACCGCCTTCGCCGCAGTCTCCATAAACCTTTGGCCTCACGACCTGCGGACATTAACGCGATTATTTTGAGACTGCCAGACGCCATCTGCATGCGCATAGTAGTTAGTATAATGAGGCGCGTAGGCGTGGCGCGCAATCAGCGCTGTTGCGTTGCTATAAGCCGGCAGGCCACACTGACCGAATGGCACGCCTTCTACACCACCAGCGTGGCCTTATTCAGCTTGTAAATCAGGCAAGTATAAATAAAGCTGACTTATTCCCCTTCCTAATAATGTGCTAGTTCACCGATCACTCTGCAGGTGACACTCTGAATAAATGAACAGAAACATTAAGTCCGTCTTGATATGTAGTGTTATAACGAGACAGCTGCGTCCACCTAATCCTCGATGGGCGAAGGTGCCGTTATATTCTATTTGCTGTTTAATTAATCCTTAATCATTGTTTCAAAATGTTCAAATGTTTGTATAGTCTATGGGACTTAACTACGGGGTCATCAGTCCCTAAACTTACAAACTACTTATGAACTAGCTACTACTAAGGACGGCACAAATATCCATGCCCGAAGGGGATTCGAACCCCCGACCGTAGTGGCCGTGCAGATCGTGACTGGAGCGCCTCAGTCTCCTCGGCCACCGCGGCCGGCCCCTTAATCATTGTTTCAATGGTATGACGATAAAAGATTAAGGGCATGAAAGGGACGAAGTGATTGGGAAGAGAGTAAGAGAGATCAGTAAGCTTCGCCAGTGTTATTGAATTTGAACATTCAGTAAGCTGTGAAGGAATGCAAGGATAAATCTGGAGCAGGAACTAAAGTTCAGGAAGAATAAATAGCAACTGCAAAGCGATTTAGACAAAATTTCTACATGGTGCGAAAATTGACAATTGACAATAAATAAAGAAAAGTGTGAAGCAACACATGACCACTAAAAGAAATCCGCTGAACTTCAACTACGCGATAAATCAGTCCAACTTAGATTGTAGAGAACACATAGAAAATATTGTGGGGAAGGCGAACCAAAGATTACGATTCATTGGCAGAACGCTTCGAAGATGCACAGCTCCACTAAAGAGACTGCCTACATCACAATTGTGCGTCCTTTCCTGGAGTACTGTTGCCCAATGTGGAACCCTCACCAGGTGGGACTGACGGAAGACATTGAAAAAGTTCAGAGAAGGGCAGCTCGTTTTGTTTTATCACGTTACAGGGGGGGGAAAGCGTCACGAAAATGTTGCACGAATTGGGGTGGAAATCATTAAAAGAAAGTCGTTATTCATTGCGGCGTGATCTGTTTGCGAAGTTTCAGTCACCGACTTTTACTTCTGAATGTGAAAATATTTTGCTAGCACCCACCTACATAGGGAGATATGACCACCCCAATAAAATAAGAGAAATTAGATCGATAACGGAACGATTTCTTTCTTCCCGCGCGCTATTAGAGAATGGAATGGAAGTGGTTAATGAACATTCTTTCAGGCACTTAAATGTGATTTGCAGAGTATCGATGTAGATGTAAATGTAGATGAAACTTTGCTACTTGACAATTACAATGTAATTCTGTCAGAAACAGCAGAGGGCCTGGAAGGGCAATTTAACGGACAATCCATTGAAATGAGTGTACAAGATAAAGATTAACAAGAGCAAAATAAGAGTAACGGAATGTAGTCTAAGAAAATCATGCGATGCTGAAGGAACTGGGTTAGGTAACAAGGCAATAAAAGTAGTGGGTAAGTTTTGTTACTTGGGTCACAAAATAACTTATTATGGGCAGAGAAGAGGAGATATAAAATGCAGAATTTCCATGGGACGAAAGCCAATTATGTAGAAGAAAAGTGTGTTAACATCGAATATTAATGCAAATACCGGGAATCGAACCCGGACGTCCATGTTTACTAGGCAGACCTCTTACCGTCAGACAACCACACCACTAACAAGTATAGCGCCTCGGAATAGTCTAAGTACGACTTCCCTCCACGTCACAAACTTTAATTCACTTTCTTGTTCCATAGCCAATTGCCACTACTGCCAAGGCTCTCCATGCAGCGGAATAGCATCCCCGCAATGGACACAGTGAAACATTCCTGTTAAGATGATATAAATACCAATTTAAATATAAATTAAGAAACCCTGAGACGGTTTTAGGTCTCAAATATTTCTATGACGTTGAAGATGAAGGTGAAGCAATGAATTTAAAATATGTGATGCGGCCGGGAATCGAACCCGGACTTCCATACTTACTAGGCAGACCTCTTACCGTTTTTTTTTTTTTTTTTTTTTTTTTTAATTAAAATTTGTGGTGCGGCCGGGAATCGAACCCGGACCTCCATGCTTACTAGGCAGACGTCTTAACCGTTTTTTTTTTTTTTTCTATTTACGGGCCTCCATCCACCCCTTTAGCCCGGCCTTGCGCTCGCCAAAAGTCGCCTTCTTCGGCGTCGGCTTCACTGGCCTTTTATTTTCAACAGAAAAAAAAGATAAATTTGTTTCTCTCAAGTACAGTAATGTACTTAATCTCGTCTGTTCCCATTTTGATTAAGTATGTTGTTATGATACACTCTTCTTTACGTCTTGTGCGGCAGAGATGCTCGGATATGGTTTGCGGTGCATCTCAAGCTGCAATTTTTTTCTTTTTCCACGACGTATTTTTGCATCGATATGAAAACCAAAATTAAATAAGTATAAAAATAAATAGCCATCTTCTTGGCGTAAAATGAAATAAAAAGATAATAAAAAAATATACCTAAATGAAAATGTATCGTTTAATTTTTCTCTCCCGTTTGTCTATATTATTGTTCGTTTTAGATAATTTGCGTACTTCTTTTTATATTTTCTGTGACGTTCAAGCTTCTGATGTTCTATCAGCAGGTACATCCAATAATCTTCTTTATTCTTTGTCTTGTTTGTTAAAATGTAATGAACAGTCTGGCCTTTCAGCCAGTTGACTGCTCTTCGTCTAGTATTAGGGAACGGTACGTCATCAGGAGTAAGTACTTGTGCCGGTGTTATTGTGTTTGGTGATGTGCGGAGAATAAGTGCCAGTGTCTTCCTGAATAGAAGCCACACATCTTTCGCATCTTCACACACAAAACGATGTTCTTCGGTGTCAATTAGATTGCAGTGGGCACAGTGTGGTTCGGCTGCCAGATGTATTTTGTGCAATTTTGAGTTGGTGGGGATTTTTCTATTGACGGCCAAGTACCACGTCGACCTCGCATTGGATGATAAGTGGGTGTCAGATATGTTTGCCCATATATTGTTCCAGTTGTTATGTTTAAACTTTATTTCTATTTGATTACTCTGTTTGCCTTCCATCAAAGCGTTGTAGATCTCCTTTACCTTGTACATGCCTTTCTCCGGGGTTCTATGACGTATGTAGCTGTACTCCACTAGGAAGTGTTTGAGGTGGTACAGCTCGTGTGAGATGTGGTGCACGTCTATTGGTGGAGCCCTGCTAACCGGTGTGATTTCGTTCAAAAGATGAGATACTAAGGTCGTTGGTGATCGTTTCCACTGTTTATATGTTTTACTGACATATAGTGCTTGCGCTTTCAGGTATATATCTGTCAGTTTTAAACCGCCTTTGTGTGTCGGTAGCGTCAAGGTGTCATATGCAACCTTAAATATCTGACCTCTACTAACAAAATAACCGAGCGTTGCTTGTATTTTGCGTGCTATGGTTCTGGGCAAGGGCAGCACTTGAGCAACATAGTTGATTTTGGATGTAATATACGTGTTGACTAGCTGCACTTTTTGAATGGCGTTTAAATTGCGTAAGCTGTGTTGTTGTATACCTGCTCGTAATTTTGCAAGTAATGTCCTGTAATTGAGAGCGGCCGTGCGGTGAATACTACGAGTATATTCGATTCCGAGGCATTTTATTCGTTCCACTATTTTTATTGGTGCATTGGGTCTGATCTCTATACCTCGACCAAGATTCATGACACCAGACTTATTGCGGTTTAATTTAGCTCCTGATGCAAGTTCGTAAGTCGCCACAATGTCAAGTACTTTGTCCAGCTCGCTTGCATCAGTCACAAGGACTCCAACATCATCCGCGTAAGCTTGGCATGATATCTTCTGCCCATGGATGTGTAATCCACGAAGTTCTTCTGTCAGGCAGGTCATAAGAGGTTCAAGCGCCAGTGCGAAAAGCGTCATAGACATTGGGCACCCCTGTCGTACCGAACTCTGAACATTTATCGGACTGCTAAGTTGGCCGTTTATACTTATTCGTGATGTGCTATTCGTGAGTATGGTTTTCACAGTATCTATCACTGTCTGTGGAAATTGCATGGCTTTCATAGTCCGGAAGAGGTACGAATGATTTACTTTATCGAAAGCCTTTTCAAAATCAAGCGACATCAATGCACATCTGATGTTGCAAGCTTCCGATATTGCTATGATGTCTCTGTAGTCGGTTAAGGTCTGATAGATTGTCCTATCTTTCCCCACACTTGTTTGATAAGCTCCTGTCACTGTACGAATAACGGACTTGAACCTTTGCATCATAATACGGGCGAAGATCTTATAATCACTATTGAGAAGTGTTATAGGTCGAAGATTCGCTATGGTTTTGCCTCCTGGTGTTTTGGGGACCAAGACCACAGTGCCTTCACAGAATTCTTTCGGAAAATCATTTTTTGTGTGCATTATTTCGTTACATACGAGTGTCAGTTTAGGCGTTACTCGTTCTCGAAAAACTTGATACAACTCCGCGGGAAGCCCATCTGGACCAGGTGATTTATTCTTCGGGCTCCTTGAGATGGCATCTTCGACTTCGTCGTCTGTTATCTCTGCTGCAAGCTCGCCTGCTTCTTCTGGAGTTAGTCTTCTTTGTGTCCTAGCAGTAATGGCTTGCTGTGCTGTTTCGTCTGTTGGTGTAATGGCAAGTAATTCTCTAAAATGTTTGTGGATCTCTTCTCGTATTGCAGCTTGGTCAGTCAAGAGTCTCCCGTCTGAAGTTTTAAATTCTGTCAGAATTTTCCTTCTCTGTCTTTTATTTTCTTGGAGAACATGGTACATCGATGTAGTCTCTTCATTTGTTGTGTTTTGTAAGCGCGTTCGTATTTGACAGCCTTCGAGATGTTGTCTCTTCAGAGTTAACAGTTTCGCCTTTATTCTTTGGATCTGCCCGTAATTATTGATGACTGTGGCGTCCTGAACGTACAAGTCTCGCAGGCACTGAAAGTAAAATTCTGTCGTCTGCTTCCGCCAGGCGGCTTTTTCGCGAGAGTAGTTTTTCAGTGTCCTCCTTATTGCGGGTTTTGCGCATTGTAGCCACCAGTGCAGTGCCGTACTGTAACGGGGGAACTTCCGTTCACATTCTGCCCAAGTCGTATAGAATGCTGCACGACATCCAGGGTCCGATAGGTGTGCTACGTTAAACATCCACTGGCCTCTAGCTCTGTAGGTTCCCTGTCTCTCTAAGTTTACCGTGCATATGTACGCGATATGATCAGAGAACATAGTTGGCCATAGTTCGGACTGTAAAATGTGTTCCTTTAAATTGGACGTTGCATAGATCCTGTCTATACGACTGGCAGAGTGACTGGTGATGTATGTGTAACCAAGCTTATCACCGTGTTTCAGTTCCCAAGTGTCAAGCAGATTTAAGTCTCTCACGATGGTCTCCAGCTCCAGAGATTTATTAAAATTGGGCGTCTGATCTTTGGGGCTTAGTACGCAATTGAAGTCGCCAGCGAATATTGTTTGTTCAGATCGGTCAGTAAAAAGTGGTACTATGTCCTCCTTGAAAAATTCGGCTCTGCGGCGCTTGTTCCCAGTTCCTGAGGGGGCATATACGTTAATCAGCCTAGTATTATTTATTGTGGCAGCTATGCCTCTACTGTTTGGTAGTTTCTCCACTTTCGTGAGTATGATACCTTCCTTTGCCATAATCGCCGTACCGAGGTCATTGCCATTACCAGGATTAATAATGGCGTTATAGCCAGCGATGTTGTCCAAACAGATGTCCGTTACTTCTTGCAGCAAAAGGATGTCAACATCGGCGGCGTACAGAAAATCTTGGAGATTCTTCAGTTTGAAAGTGCTGCTAATTTTATTAATATTCAAGGTCGCAATTCTGTACGCCTGCAAGGACGTCATGTTGACTGTACCATTGAAGTAGTTATACTGCCTACCAGACAAGGTGAATATGTCTCCATTTAAAAGAAATCTGTATCGTCACCTGCCATATTAGCGTCTTCTACGGTATTTTGTCGATCGGTGGTCACTTCATGTCGTTGTTCGGGTGCTGTCTGTCCTGTTATCGCAGTCATTTCTGCATCGTGGCTGTGCTCCTCAACATCATCCGCCCAATCGCGAGTGCACTTAACTTCCCCCACGTCCGTCTGTGATATACTTCGAGGGTCCTTCTGACTTGCTGTGGCTTTGTCAGTTGTCTTGGCACCGCTTTCAGAGGTGTGTTTTCCTCGGTCTGGTTCAGTGTCCTCAGTTCGTGACTTCTTTGTTGTTGTAGTTCGGTTGTCCGGAAGCGGTCCTTGAGCCGTGTTCGCAATTTCTTGGCCTATCCGCTTCGCTTTATCACGCAGTAGCGGCGCAAGTTGTTCTGCTCCCTGACGAGCTTTGCGACGCTTCCTCCGGGGCTTGGGTGAAGTCATGGGGGACTGCAGGTCTCCATCCTCAGACGTCTCAACAGTGTCATCTTTGCACTGGCCCTCTTCTTCGTGTGACAGACACGTGCCTTCTTCTGCCGTCTTAATTGGGTCATCTTCTGCATGGGCACTGGTTCCTGCTTCTTGAGAAGTAGCTGGACCCATAGCTTCTGTGCTACTAATCTCCATAGGGACGTTTTCAGCTGGACGTTCTGAAAACTCAGTTGCCACCCTTTCTATGCATGTGTCTGGGGCAACGTCTCCGCGGGCTACGGAGGCGTACGTCACGGGTAACGTGGTCATGTGACTAGGCTGCTCTCGCTCACCAGTCGGTAGTTGCGTCACACGCCTCTGCACGCACTGAGCACGGACGTGGGTAGTCGAGCCACAACCTGAGCAAGTTCTCGGTTGCCCATCGTAAATAATTATCGCTCTGTATCCACATATCGTGAGATACGAGGGAATATGTTTCAACATGTCAATTTTAATCTGTCTAACTCCATTTAGAACGGGATATTTGTGCAAAGTAGACCACTTCTCTGCTACATTGCTGATAATCGTGCCATATTCCCGCAGTTTCTCGTTAATCTCCCCTTCTGTTACTTCAAAGGGGAGCTCAAAAATACGGACCGTCCGTGTCCCCATACCTGCACGCGAAACCGTGACATCTCCTATATGTCCATCAGAGTGTTTAAATCTGGCTACCCCACCACAAGATCTCACAATTTCATCGCACTTGTCAGCAGTTGATAACTTCAAGTAAACTGTCGGGCTAACGATCGACAAGTTAATTCCAATCAATTCGTCCACCTTGATCTTAAAGTTATTTTCTATAAATGCCTCAACTTCGAAAGATTTTGGTCGAGCATATTTCGGGTCAAAAACTATCTTCAAAGTTTCTTGTCTCAATTTCTCTACTGTCGTCCTCTGTTCCATTATGTCATTCTACAAATGTTACTTCGTATACAACAAGAAACGCTGATAGCGTACACTCACCACACCGCACTCAGCTGCCCGCAGCGACGACGTAAACACCACACGGCCGCTCCGACGTCCGCAGCTCACGGCCGCCGCCGGCGGAATGCCGTTTGACCACCACACCACTAACAAGTAAGGTGCCTCGAAATAGTCAAAGTACGAATTCCCTCCACGTCACAAACTTTAATTCATTGCTTCAGCTTCATCTTCAACGTCATAGATATATTTGAGACGAAAAACCGTTCAAAATGTTCAAATGTTTGTATAGCTTATGGGACTTAACTATGGGCTTATGAGTTCCTAAACTTACAAACTACTTATGAACTACCTAACACTAAGGACGGCACAAATATCCATGCCCGAGGGGGGATTCGAATCCCCGACCGTAGTGGCCGTGCAGACCGTGACTGGGACGCCTCAGCACGAAAAACCGTCTCAGGGTTTCTTAATTTATATTTAAATTGATATTTATATTATCTTAACAGGAATGTTCCACTATTTCCATTGCCGGGGTGGTATTCCCGCTGCATGGAGAGCGTTGACAGTAGTGACAATTATCTATGGAACACAGAAGCTAAATTAAAGTTTGTGACGTGGAGGGAAGTCCTACTTACAATGAAAGTACTTGGGCTCGAACAAACACATATACACCAAAATTATATGAGAAATAATGTAAAGATTCCTTATTGCACTATTGATACTCCCGCATCTGCAAAACTCTGCAGTCGTCCGTTAGAGGCCTCTGCGTGTGCCTTGTCACATTGCACTTTGACCTGTCGGTTCGCCAGTAGGGACAGTGCAGTGTGCCTCCGAAGTTGCGTTTTGTGATGTTATTTGTGTGGTGAAGCGTCAGATGGGGCGGTGATTGCTAATCAATCCTGCTAATGTATTGCGATTAGTTGAGATGAAGTTACGAAGAACCCTTCTTCGTGAAGATGGTATTAGTGTAGAAGATGAATCATTTATTGCTTTCTCGTATCTGTTATGGTACAGAAATATGATCATAAGTTAGATACTGTTGTTACAAACTCATAATAATGATAATAGGGATGATAATGACGAACAACTCATTGCAAGCGGTAGTGCTACGGTAAGTGCGGGAAGAGGCGATGGAAGCAGTGGCAGTGAATACCAACAGTCTTTCGGGAAGAAGGTTAAAAGTTGCAAGTATCATCACGGCTTTTGATGACAATTCGTTGGAGAACATGTACGATGATTATTACATAAGATATAGTTAAGATATCTGCATTACGTATGGCGTCTACAATTACATCTATAGTGCTATCTAGAGCATGGTTGCAGAGCTTTGGAGAAAAACGACGCCCACCAGCACATTGAGGTGTTCGTAGAGATCCTGTAACCAAACATGCATACAGATATGTTTGTTCGAGCCGATGTACTTTCCTTGTTAGACTATTCCGAGGCGCCTTCCTTTTTAGTGGTGCGGTGGTCTAACGGTAAGACGCCTCACTAGTAAGCATGGAGGTCCGGGTTCGATTCCCGGCCGCATCGCGAATTTTAATTCGTTGATTCACCTACATCTTCAAAGTTATTGATATATATTAGAAGTTTGTCATTTTAATTTTGGGACGGTCTGCTCAATACAACTATTTCTTAAAACAACAACCAAGATCGCTTATTCCCTTTTTTGTTTCGACAAGCGGTTTCGACAGGTTATACTGCAAATTCAAATGTTCAAATGTCTGTAAATCTATCGGACCAAATTGCATGGGCATCAGTCCGTAGCTTACAAAGTACTTAAAACTAGGTAAACTAACCTAAGGACAAACACACACACCCATGCCCCATGGAGGTCAGGAACCTCCACGGCGAGCAACCGCTCGCTCCGCAGCGAGACGCTTTAGACCGCTCGGCTACTCCACCGCGGCGGTCATACTGCCATCATATTATCTGTAAACAAACATAATAAATAATGCTGAACTTACTCAATAATAATAAAAAAATGTTGTGGTTGTTGACTTTCGTCCAAAGACTGATTTGATGCTCCTATTCGCGCCCTAACCTGAGAAAGCGTCTTCAGCTCTGAATAAGAACGGCAAGCCATATCTATTTGAACATGCTTAATGTGTTCGTTTCTCGGGCTCCCTCTTCCATTTTTTCCCACTCGCTTCCCTCGAATGTTACATTGACAGTTCCATGATATCTGACCATAGGCCATAGATATTACAGACTGCGCGTGACGTCATTACACTGAAACCAACATCTAAGTCACGTGACTCGGGGCAGGAAACCGTCTTCATCATTACGAGAAATGTGAAATATAGCTAGGAGTTGCAGTTCTTATCCTTTGTAGTGGAAATTAAGCGAAGATTTGAACAATAAAACGACTTAGCGTATTCTTATTACATCTTTCAAATGTTTCCAATGTTTGTATAGCTTAAGGGACTTACCTACGGGTTATCAGTCCCTGAACTTACAAACTACTTATGAACTAACTAAGACTAAGGACGGCACAAATATCCATGCCCGACGGGAGATTCGAACCCCCGACCGTAGTGGCCGTGCAGACCGTGACTGGAGCCCCTCAGTCCCATCGGCCACCGCGGCCGGCCTTACATCTTTAATAGTACAATTGTCGTTAGATCTCCGTAATTACAAGAATTAATGCTATAGCTACAGTTCTTACATATGCCGAGAGGAAACGTGTTGACAGTCTTTTTACAAGCAACAGAACTACAGATGTCATAGACATATTTGAGACGAAAACCCGTCTCAGGGGTCCTTAATTAATATTTAAATTGATATTTATATGAATAACTTAAAATTTTTCAGCCAATAATTCGTTTCCCAAACAGTACATCGTTGATACACCGGGCTACAGTCGCCGGCGCTGGTATAGGCAAGAGAGTCAGAACAAAAGACGCTGCGCTCTTGTCTCTGACCAGCGGAGCGGGCGCATTTACAGTTAGGCATCCGCGGGAGCACGCACACGGCTCTCATATCTCTCCATCTCCCTCCCCTCCCCTCTCATCTGTCTCTCTCTCTCTCCGGCGCGCATGCGCTGTCGTGGGGTCCCGCCGTGGTCGCGCTGCCGGGCCTGGCTTTTGTGCGCGCGGTCCCGCGTCGGAGCACAGAGCAGAGATCAGCCGCGGTCCGAAAGAGGGCCGATAACCGCAGTGGGCAAGAGAGAGGCGGGAAGAGCCCTGGACCGGCCGGCTATTCGGGCGGAAGACGCCCCGTAACGGCAGCTGTCGAAAGCGAAGGTCACCGGTTCGAATACCGGCCGGGGCGTCGCCCTGCAGCCGCGGCCACCGCGCCGCCACCGCTGCAGTACCTGGGGTACCCTCGTCCCGAGCTCCGGAGCAGCGGGCGGCTGGAGGCTGCGCACACACAAGATGGAGCAGAGCCAGCTTTTAAACACGCGCACCTCGCAGCTGATTTGAAAAAGTTTCTAACAGAGGAGTTCACTGGAACCCAGTACTATATTATCATACATCAAGTGTAGTAAGATGATTAATACTAGTATTGCCTGTGGTCGAAAATCGACCAATAGGGTATTTTCCTGTGTTAAAAATGTGGTTCGAATTGTTGTTATTCTGAATGATTATAACATTCAGCATTTTCGCTCATAGTTCTTACAAAACATCTGTTATTTTTACGTAATTAAAGCTTAAAAATCATCAAATTTCACGATTAGCTCACGTGATCGAAAACGCTCCGTTATTGGCTGAAGTACTTGTGACGTCATAGAACACCTACAGCGCGGCAACTAGAAATCGCAGCTGTATTATTGTACGCGTTTCCTCCATTTCGCAGCTTTAAGTTCAGTTTTTTCGTGATCTAAACGCGTTTACAGTTTGATGCCACAATGGAAGATGTTATGTGAAGGCTGACAGCGGAAACCTCCCTAAAGTTGATGCAATTATGGTGTCTTCATTCTTTAAAAACAATCCAAAGCCGGCCGCGGTGGCCGAGGTGACTGAGGCGCTCCAGTCACGGTCAGCACGGCCACTACGGTCGGGGGTTCGAATCCCCCCTCGGGCATGGATATTTGTGCCGTCCTAGTTCGTAAGTAGTTCATAAGTAGTTTGTAAGTTTAGGGACTGATGACCCCGTAGTTAAGTCCCATAAGCTTAACAAACATTTGAACAATCCAAATTTTTACATGCCAGAAATAAGAAACTTGAAAACTGCATTGTAAGTAACGCATACCTACATTTTAAAGCTAACTATTTCGAGAGATATTTTATGCCATTGGAAAAAAGTACCCTATTTGTTGATGTCAGCAGACTTAATCTGAAGTCACCATATTATGCAATAAAGGGTGAAATTTTATCTTCATTCCAAGCGGCCTTTAGTGATTTATGTTGGCAACATCAACAACTAGATAGAAAATCTTTGTCCAGATGTTCAGACCACATAGAATGACTAGATTAGTGTATCGTACAGACCATGAAGTAAATAAATAATGCTGTTCCTGCTCTATGATTCTTGTATGTACCCTTGTCCGGTCAGTAAAAGTAACTGCCCTCGTAAATCAAAGGTTTCACGACAAAATATTTGCGCTGTCACGCGATTGGCTAATGGCGACGTCTTGATTCTTGCTATTCAGCATTTGTTGCCAACATAGTCACAGGAAGCCGCCGGGATAGTTAGTAAAATTTAACCCAGTAAAGCACGTAGTTAAGGAAGTAATTTTATTTAACTACTTCAATACTGGTGCAAAGTGAAACATCAAAACCTGTAAAATACAGCAAAAATGCCTTGTGTATAGTTACACAATATATCTATATTCTAGAACAGGGACAGCGGGTTGTGTCGGCGGTGTTTTCATATCGCTCGTAGCTTGGTAACGCACATTTCGTGTAGCCAAAGGCGTGTCATTTTCATGTAAACATTGCGAGCGAGACACGATGGAATAAATATAGAGCGCCGAAATTAAGCGCTTTTCTGGTTTGTTGTTTTTGTGAGTGAATGTTTGAGATTGTGTGTAAACTTTCTGCCATGCAAATCAGTATTTTTCTTACATATTCAAGATTTGGTTTGATATGAATGTGTCACAACTTTTGGCACTACAAACTAATCCATTTACGTTTACTCGTCTACATACGAAGTCCCATGCTTTAATTAAAAAAACTTTAATCAGTTGAAACGTTATTTACTTGCAATGAAAATTGCTCGGTAGAGCCCTGTGCAGAAGAAAAGGCATACGTTATTTTATCTAAGATCTATCGGTGATAAAATTGCACTTACTGGAGATCAATAATCAGTGCTATACTTTTATAGTGGACTGCAACAATATTCATGTTGTTCTTTCACCAAATATATTAGGAAACGGCTTTAATTACACATAAATCGTAGGCGTGTAACATTATGAAGTTTTACTTCGCAAATGTAAACATCAGTTCATTAACCTACTCATAATACTACTTCACAGCTTTGCAGAAAAAGAGAATGATACTAAACAGTTTAGTTTACCAATGGAATAATATTGTTTACTTAGATCAAAATGATCCTCACAGAAATACACACATGAAATAGCCGCTATTTCATTTGGATCTCTTCGCGCCAGTGTCAACCACTTTTTGCGTATCTTCTCATTTTTTGGTACTTGCAAGAACAATTTTTCTGGAGTCTTGGCAGATGTATTGGTACAGTGCGGAACTAAGCAATATTTGTAGGTCATTATGGAAACGTTAACGCCAAAACACGAGGCCTCGGCCCAAACAATATACAGGTATTTGTTTATCTTACGAGAGCAGCAGCAGCAGCAGCAGCGTGTTGTATGACGTCACAGGCATCACGTGACTCAAATGTAGCATTTTAGCGGGCTTTCAAATTATTTGAATTTCAGTTTTTTTTTATTTTATTTTTTTTAAGTACTGAAATCCACGAGGTAATAAAGCATGTTCGGACCATAATATGACATAATTAACAATTTAAAACGATTTCCAGAAAACAGTCAAATACCCTATTGTGTTTACAATGGTCACTGGGTATAAATTTTACGTATCATGTCGGCGGCCTCGGGTGATTATGTTGGCAACATCAACAACACGATAGAAAATCTTTGCCCATTTGTTCGAACCACACAGAATGACGCTATTAGTGTATCGTAAAGACCATGAAGTAAATAAATAATGCTGTTCCTGCTTTATGGTTGACAGGTTCTTGTATGTACCCTCGTCCGCTCAGTAAAAATAATTGCCCCCGTAAAGCGAAGATTCCATGAGAAAACACCAGCGTTGTCAAGCGATTGACTAAAATGAAGACTCACAGGATTCTCACTATGCAGCATCTATTGCCAACATTATCATAGGAGGCCGCTGGGATATTTGGTAAAATTTAATCGGCACTGGGAGGTATGAAACGGTATCTTTTACGTGTTAATAAAAATGCCTGACACAATAACAACAAATAAAAACGGAAGTATATACTTCTCATGTCATTTTCGAATTATATAACTTTCATTAGCCTAATATTTGAAATGGAACTACAATTTCGGTGTTCGTATATTTATACGACGCCAAGAAATAATGTTAATTCGATACTGCGATATTCAGAATTCCAGAGCTGACAACATGTCGACTTAGTAGTTCCACCCGTGCACCACTACATGCCTCTCCCGGCGCATCATCATTTATATCGGCATTGTTGACTTCGTAGTTCCACCCGAGCACCGCTAAATGCCTCTCCCGGCGCATAATCCTCTATATCGGCATTCATATGAAAACATCAACTTACTTTAACCACTCTTAATCACTGCGAAAATGAAGCATTTGAACGGCACAAGAAAGTGAGTTGCGAGCACTCCATGTTTCGATATTCACTTATTTTAATACGTTATTTTAATATTTCACATGCGCTGCATTACAGCGTCTTTGGACGAGGCGAATAGCCAATCAGTGAGCTGATTGTTGGAGAACGTAGAACTTGAACCAAGCTGTAGATAGGAAAATTTCTACTTCCTTTTACCACTTTCAATGGCTAAATGCACACATAATATTTATATTCGTGAAATCTACGACAAACAATCTTTTGAATTATGTAACTTTCATTGGCCTTCTTGTACGAATAAATAATCTGTACCACAACTTTCGTGTTAGCGTATTTATATAATACTGTCAACATCATCATTAGAGACTGATTATGCCTTTCAGCGTTCAGTCTGGAGCATAGAACGTCTAATAAAATTCCTCCATGATACCTTATTCAGTAGCAACATTTTAGTTCAAAATCATTCTTCGCCGAATCTAAATAATTTCTTCTCGGTCTACCTCGACTCATCTTACCCTTCGTTGCCGAGCTCATGAGTCTCTTAGGTGACCTTGCTTCTCCCATGCGGGTAACATGACCCCACTATCTCAGCCTGTTCGCTCTAACTGCTTCATCTATGGTGTTCATTTCCAGTTTTTCTTTGATTTCCTCATTATGGACACCCTTCTACCATTGTTCCCATCTGTTAGCACTTACAATCACTCTTGCTACTTTCATATCTGTAACCTCTACCTTATGAATAAGGCAACCCGTATCCACCCAACTATCACTCCCACACAACAAAGTTGGTCGAAAGATAGAGCGGTGCATTGCTAACTTAGTCTTGGTACTCACTTCCTTCTTGCAGAAGAGAGTACAGCCGGCCGCGGTGGCCGAGGTGACTGAGGCGCTCCAGTCACGGTCAGCACGCTCACTACGGTCGGGGGTTCGAATCCCCCCTCGGGCATGGATATTTGTGCCGTCCTAGTTCGTAAGTAGTTCATAAGTAGTTTGTAAGTTTAGGGACTGATGACCCCGTAGTTGAGTCCCATAAGTTTAACAAATATTTGAACATTTTTAGAGAGTATATGTACACTGCTCAAAACAATAGGGGATATCGTATTTCCTTCAGATATTGGTTAAATTGTGATTTGTGTATCACACAGTACCATATTTTTCTCTCTCAACTCATACTTACGTTTACATGATGTTTACTTAGAGCGAGGTAGCACGGGGTTACTACGATAGTCATTCTAGTTGCCCTCTGACACGGCGCCTGATCACCACGGACGAGGCCCCAGTATAGTTGCACCCTAGCTTGGCATAGACAGTATGAGGTTATCAATCACCTCTTGAGAGCTCGTTGGCCATTCTACATCTACATGGGTTACTCTGCAAATCACATTTAAGTACCTGGCAGAGATTTCATCGAATCACCGTTATACTATTTTATCTCCCATTACATTCTCGAATGCTCGAGGGGGGATTCGAAACCCCTCCCCCCCCCCCCCGACGGCGGACCAGTACGCGCGGCTAATCCGCCGCAGCAAAGTACTGCCAGGTTCGCTGTTAATATAATAAAGGGCACACCCTGTCATTCTCAAGGCACAACTGCACTCGAGGAAGCAATGTGCAAGTGAATTTATTACCTCGGTTTGCAAAGGGAGAACAAGTAAGATAACACACGCAATACAAGTAACTGCAGAGTTGACCAACATCAGAAATATCGATAATGACTATTAATCAACAGGTGAGGCAGCTTTAATTCTGAACCTCTGTTTTTGACGAGAGACAGAGGTGGTTCTGTGTTGTTGTATTCCGTAGAATACCGGTGCCAAGGCAATGTTCTGCAACAGCGGATTTTCTCGGCTGTTGCAAGCGTGTGTGAAGCTTGTGTTCAATACACAATCTACAGTCTTGATTGTCTGACCAGTATATGACATGCCACAACTGCAAGAAATATGATAGACACCAGCCTTACGCAAGCCAAGATCATCCTTTACGGACCTCAACAGGCTCTTTAATTTAGAAGGTGGTCGAAAAACACGTTTCACATCATACTGGCCATTAAAATTGCTACACCTAGAAGAAATGCAAATGATAAATGGGTATTCATTGGACAAATATATTATACTAGAACTGGAAAATGATTAAAGTTTCACGCAATTTGGGTGCATAGACACTGAGAAATCAGTACCCAGGACAACCACACCTGGCCGTAATAACGGCCTTGATACGCCTGGGCATTGAGTCAAACAGAGCTTGGATGGCGTGTACAGGTACAGATGCCCATGCAGCTTCAACACGATACCACAGTTCAGTAGTCATTGGCGTATTGTGACGAATCAGTTGCTCGGCCACCATTGACCAGACGTTTTCAATTGGTGAGAGATCTGGAGAATATGCTGGCCGGGGCAGCAGTCGAACATTTTCCGTATCCAGAAAGGCTCGTACAGAACCTGCAACATGCGTCCGTACATTATCCTGATGACATGTAGGGTTTCGCAGGGATCGAATGAAGGGTAGAATCACGGGTCGTAACACATCTGAAATGTAACGGCCACTGTTCAACCAGCCGTCGATGCGAACAAGAGGTGACCGAGACGTGTAACTAGTGGCACCCCATACCATGACGCCGGGTGATACGCCCGTATGGCGATGACGAATACACGCTTCCAAGGTGCGTTCACCGCGATGTCGCCAAACACGGATGCGACCATCATGCTGCTGTAAGCAGGACCTGGATTCATCCGAAAAAATGACATTTTGCCATTCGTGCACCCAGGTTCGTCGTTGTGTACACCATCGCAGGCACTCCTGTCTCTGATGCGGCGTCAAGAATAACCGCAGCCATAGTCTTCGAGCTGATAGTCTATGCTGCTGCAAACGTCGTCGAACTGTTCGTGCAGATGGTTGTTGACTTGCAAACGTCCCCATCTGTCGACTCAGGGATCGAGACGTGGCTGCACGATCCGTTACAGTCATGCGGATAAGGTGCCTGTCATCTCGATTGCCAGTGAAACGAGGCCGTTGGGCTCCAGCTCGGCTTTCCGTATTGCCCTACTGAACCCACCGATTCCATATTCTGCTAACAGTCATTGAATCGCGACCAACGCGAGCAGCAATGTCGCGATACGATAAACAGCAATCACGATAGGCTACAATCCGACCTTTATCAAAGTCGGAAACATGATGGTACGCATTTCACCTCCTTACACGAGGCATCACAACAACGTTTCAATCGGTTGGAAACCTTCCTCATGTCAGCACGTTGTAGGTGTCCCCACCGGCTCCAAGCTTGTGTGAATGCTCTGAAAAGCTAATCATTTGCATATCACAGCATCTTCGGTTAAATTTCGCGTCTATAGCACGTCATCTTCGTGGTGTAGCAATTTTAATGACCAGAAGTGTATTTCTGAAAAAACGACCAATCTAGTTGGAAATGATTCCTGCGTAAGGCAAAAAGGCCATAGATTTAGGTGCCACTTCGTTACAATCGTCACTCACCCGTTGCACAGTAAGACGAAGGAAGTCAGGGTTTAACGACCCGTTGTCAGCTGGGTCATTAGACACGGAACTAAAGCTCGGAAATTTTTGGTAAGAATGGTGGAGGACATCGCCCGTGCCCTTTGAAAGGAACCATCCCGGCATTTGCCTGGAGTGATTTAGGGAAATCACGGAAAACCTTAATTTGGATGGCCGAAGGTGGATTTGAACCACCGTCCTCCCGAATGCGAATCCAGTGTCTTACCACTGCGTCATCTCGCTCGGCCGTTGCACAGTAGGCTCATAGCGCAACGCACTGTTACCATTCTGACGAATGGTGACTTCGAGGTGGGACAACTCAGCTGACAACCTTTCAGGTTCTGCAATGACATGGGCCCTGTAAACCAGAGCCGGACCATGACAACGATCAGCTCGCAGATACAAATCACTGTGAGTAGGCTTCCTATAAACAGCATGTCACAATATATCATCAACCTTCCTTCTGATCAACAAATGAAGGAAGTGAATGCAGTCATTCTATTCCACCTCATAGTGAACTGCATATTCAGGTGGATTGCCGTTTAAATTCTCACTGCCATGAGGCCAAATGACAAAAGAATCGTCCACATATCTGAAAAAAAACGCCGATTTCAAGATCGCCAACTCAAAAGCACGTTTCTGAAAACCCTCCATAAACAAAATGGTCAGAATAGGTGCAACGAGTTTCCCATTGCAAATCCATCAGTCTGTTCGTAGTACTAACCAATGAATAAAAAGTAAGTGGGAGTCAGCACATGTCGAAATAGGTTTGTTATCTCGACACCAGACTTAAATCAATTAGCTGCAACGAATCAGACAGAGGAACACGAGTGAAGAGAGATAGCAGATCAAAACTCACTCAAATATCAGAGTCATTCAAACGCAATCCCCGCAATCGACGTAATAAATCTGCCGAGTTCTTAATTTGGTGTTCACACCTACCTATTAATGGGCTCAACAAACTAGAAAGATGTTTAGCTACATGATATGTCAGAGCACCAATTTAGATACTATAGGACTCAATGGAACATTGGATTGGATTCACGATTTCCTGTCAGAAAGGACACTGTTCGTAGTAACTGACGGTAAGTCATCGAGTAAAACAGAAGTGATATTTGGCGTTCCCCAGAGAAGCACTATAGGTCCCTTACTCTTCCTTGTGTTTATAAACGATTTAGGAGACAATCTGAATACAATTAGACTGTCCGCGGATAATGTTGTCGTTTATCGGTTAGTGAAGTCAACAGAGGTTCAAAATCAACTTCAAAGCCATTCAGACAAAATTTCTACATGCTCCGAAAATTTGCAATTAACACTAAATAAAGTAAAGTGTGAAGTAATACACATGGCCAGTAAAAGAAATCCGTTGAACTTCAATTACGCGATAAATCAGTCAAACCTTAAGGTCGTAAATTTTACCAAATACCTAGGAGTTGCAATTACGAACAACTTAGACTGGAGAGAGCACACAGAAAATATTTTGGGGAAGGCGAAACAAAGGTTACGTTTCATTGGCAGAATGCATTGAAGATGCAACAGCTCCAGCAAAGAGACTGCCTACATCACACTTGTGCATCCTCTGCTGGAGTACTGTTGCCCAGTGTGTGACCCTCGCCAGTTGGGACTGACGGAAGACATTGAGAAGGTTCAGAGAAGGGCAGCTCGTTTTGTTTTATCAAGTTACAGAGGGGAAAGTGTCACGGAAATGTTGCACAATTTGAGGTGGAAATCATTAAAAGAACTACGGTATTCGTTGCGGCGAGATCTATTTATGAAATTTCAATCACCAACTTTTACTTCTGAATGTGAAAATATTTTGCTAGCACCCACCTACATAGGGAGACATGACCATCCCAATAAAATAAGAGAAAGCAGATGGAAAATGGAACGATTCAGGTGTTCTTTCTTCCTTCGCGCTATTAGAGAATGGAACGGTACAGAAAGGTTATAAAAGTGGTTATTGAACCCTCTGTCAGGCACTTAAATGTGATTTCCAGAGTATCTATGTAGATGTAGATGAACATTCTCCTTGTGGATATTAGGAAGACCGTAATCTAGACTGGTACAGCACAGTAAGAATTAACACTCTTGATAGTCTCCTGTGACAAATTACTTTTCTTCAGGAGGTTGAATAACGTTCACTGAATGTGTGGTCGTGTTCTATTTTGATTTACTCATTAACCTAAAGTGTTTCTGCACCATTAATGTTATCTATTTGTGTGTTAATTATTTTATTCTTTTTATTAATAGTCAATGCCCCATGTTTATGTATGTTTGCTATTTATTTATAAATGTTTTCCACTCATGTGATTGAACTTGTGTTCTTTTGATTAATTCTTTCACTATGAGAGGCGAAGTGTTTCTTAATTTACATAACTCAAGTAAATTCAGTGTAGATTTATTATTTGCATTTTCATTCCAGTGATGATTGTGTATGCGGTTTTGCTCACGTTAGTATACATATGGGTGGCCTTCAGCCTTTGTGTAAACCTTGCGCATTTGAATTTCCTTCGTGTTTTTAACTAAAATTTGCATGTCGTTTCTGTATCCACAAGTATGCTAAATATTTCTCTCTGATTTGATTCTGTCTTTCCTGTCGTGTATAACCAATTGCAACACATGCTTTCGTAACGGTTGTTACTTCAGCCTTCAGCCATGGTTTTATTAATACTGTCTTCTATACGAATTCTCACGTGTGTTCTATTTGCTTACTCTGAATTAATTTCCTTTCTAAATTCTGTGTAATTCACCATGGTCGCACACCACATGGTACTTAAGAATAGTATGCCACTGGCTTCCCACACATGAGATCGTTAGTGCACAGTATAATTTAAATTTTTGTGATCAAGATGCCCATCATCTCGTCAAGATGCTTCGCTTCGCCACTGCTCTCATGTGTTCCAGGATTGTAATGTACTGCCAAGCTTTATGCATGTGTCTGTGAATGGATGAATGTGCTTTCAGCTACCCATTGTATATTTGAAAATTTCCTCCCACATTACCGCCATAGGGCAGTAATTATATGTTTTAATTCACTTTTGTATAAGGTGTGTGGTTAATTTAGTCTCTCCACATTTATTTGCTTATTATTTTACTGAACAGATTATGATTTTAAAGTATCAAACCTCTGATTTATGATTTTATGCTGCCTGCCCCATGTTTAATTATCTATTCATTTATTTTTTTAACATTGATTTTGTGTTTGTTAAAACGTTGACAGCTCCCTTAAGGAGTGAGCAGTTAGATACATTTCCATTGCGTATGTACTGTGGCCACTCATAAAGTAATTTAGAGCAGCAGTGAGCGTTTTAACTTACATCCGCAGATCTCAACTGCCCGAGATTTTGCTAATTTTAATTAGCCTTTCTCTCAACACTCTTTGTAGGGTCTGCACCGATTCTAAGATACGACGAATCAGAAAGTAGACATTGCATCTATTGAATGTAATCGTCCTTGTTCAGCAAAAATGTGGCATTTACCTTGTCCGCAGTTAAGAGGACAAGGTTTCACAGATACGACGGTTTGTGAGCCAAGAAGTGTCAGCACTAATTGCCAATAGACTTCTAGCAGTGGCAGCAGGGCCACGCATACCTCACGCCACAGCATCAACTGATCATGTCATAGGATCACTTGGACAATGGAATGGCGGTCCGTGGTCTTCAAAAGCAGAAGCTGCCTGCAAGCATACTCCGTAGACCTGGCATTTAACTTGGACAGCACTGGCAAGGTAGCTGCTCCAAATAGACTGCACCAACGTGAATTACAGTTGGAACATAAAAAGGGACTGATGACCCCGTAGTTAAGTCCCATAAGCTTAACAAACATTTGAACATTTTAAAAAGGGACAAACAAGGTAACAACAAAGTAGATATCACTTAATTTTTAAACATCATCATCATAAACTAAATGCTATGCCTTGTCGATTTAGCCAGGTCCCTCTCTCCTCTTCAATTCTTCATACGATTTTATCCCCATGTCTTCTTTGATGTTATTAAAATACGGTGCTCTTGGTTTTTTCCCTAAAACTTTTCCTTCAAATACATTCTTTAGGAACTGGTTGTGCCTCATTACGTGCCCTATCATTTTTTATTATTATTATTTTCTTCTTTCTATATAATTTAGCAGAGTTCTGTTCTCATTCACTTCTCTTAAGACCTGTTCATTACTTTTCCTATCTACCCAGCTTGTTTTCGTAATTCCTCTCCACATCCACATTTCCATTGCTTCCAGTCTCTTTTTCTCTGCTTTTCCCAGTGTCCACGCTTCACATCCGTAAGACACTCCAAACAAAAGTTTTGGCAAACTTTTACCTACTTTCTAGGCTTATATGTTTGTCTGTTAGTAAATTCCTTTTATTTTGGAAAGCTTGCTTAGCCATGGCTATTCTTCTCTGTATATCTATGATACATTTATTGTGGTCAGTGAGTGTGCTCCCCAAATAACAAAAGTTCTCAACCTGCTCTAGAACATCATCTTATAGTTTAATATTGACTTTACCCTTTTCTTTTCTCTTCCCAACTACCATAGTTTTTGTTTTCTTCTTATTAATTTTTAGATTAAAACTCTTAGGATTTTGGCAAATTTTAGCAACATAAACTCCATTTCCTTTACTGAGTCAGCAAGTAATACTATATTATCTGCAAAGCGGATACAATGTATTCTTTCCCCGTTAATAGTATTTCCTTTGGTTGCTCTTTTCAACTTTTCAATGGCTTTTTCAATAAATAAGTCGAACAAATATGGTGATAATAGGCACCCTTGCCTTACTCCCCTCCTTAATTTTGATTTCTTCTTCACACCATTCACTTCTATCTCTGCTTCCTGTCTGTTATAAAGGTTCCAGATTAATCTCCTGTCCCTACAATTAAGATTTATTTCCTTCATTGTTCGGAATAACAATTTTTAAACAGAAGGAAATAATATTCCCCAAACTCCGGCAATACGCTTCTTTGAGGACCGGATCCCAATCATAATACATCCCCATAGGTACCTAACAAATTATTGTTACTGTAAACAATAGTGGTGAAAATTCCTGACTAAACCACAGGAAATTCTTCTGCATGAGCTATGATTGACGTAAAAGCGTATTGCTTTCGCCGTTCAGTATTAGGAGCTAAGCACAACATCGTAAGATCAAAGTTACTATCTAGGCAGGCAAAAATAAGAATATACCAGAGATAGAACTTACGGCGGGGTTTAAGTGATGAAAGATACGTAGAAAGAGCTTTAGATAAAAGTCAGTTGGCCTGCACCTAAATTCTGTCACTTTCTCTCATTCCAACACTTCTGCTACCACACTCGTGCCAATGTCGCGAGATTTAATCGCGTAGCACTGCACATGAGGGCCGTAGAACTACCTGCATCGTCAGTGCGTGTAGTAAAATTTTCTGGTCACTAACCTGGCTTCTTAGTTATATCTGATGTCCCCACGCAGAAGCAGCGCACAGGTCGTGGATCTTCTTCTCTTGAAGTAATGTGCTGTGGAAGCTTTGGAACTGGAGACTAGGCTCGTAGTTAATATTTCAAAAAGTCGGGATGCCAGTTGTTTCATAATTTATTGTTATGCCGCGAAACAACAAACGACATATATCACACTGTTCCTTGTTATACACTTGTACAAACATTTCATTGGAACATAACTGTTAATCTTCCTAATTCCATACGTGCTGACCGGTCGTGCGGAACTCTCTGTCTGAACTCTCGCGCGGAACTGCCTGCTACCTCGCAGTGCCGTTCCCGCGTACTCTTACTTTTGGCGGGAAGCGCCACTTCTCCAACATAGTTATTCATTTGTTTTATATAATTAAAGCTTTTCTAAATAAACAAAACACACGATAATAAACCTTACTCTAAACATAATATTTACAATAAATCATATCAATTTCTATACATTAGTTTATCTCATTTATATTACTAAACAAACGTAGGGGACCTTACACAGAGGTGGGGGGCAGTCAATGAGAACGTTTCTAGGTATCATTGGCGCAATTTCTCACAGCAATGCAATATACTACACCATCTATTATGTTTTCCCACCCATTCCACTTGTGACGTGCCCTCTCAGCTACAAAATTTCTTAACACCTGGTCCCTTATGGTCCTAAGCCAGCCATCCTACAAACTTCAATAGTGGCAACACTGTTGTGGAGACACTACGCAATGTAATCTACTATTATCGCTGATAGCACACGTTGTTGACATTTCAACCTTATGTCCGAGCAAATGGACTCGCTCGTCCCACATCACCGCCGTGCACACAATCGAGGGAGTGCGCCAGAGGTCGTACAGCACGACAGTGTCATCAAGGTCTTCAAGAGGCGTGCGTGGAATCGGCATTGCCGTACAGAAATGCGGCACGTTGGGTAAAAGCCTTCAACGAAGGTCGGCAAACTGTGCAGACATACATCGGTCAGCTCGTCCTAGTTCAAACGTTTGTTCAAATGTTTGTATAGTCTATGGGACGTAACTAAGGGGTCATCAGTCCCTAAACTTACAAACTACTTATGAACTACTTACGAACTAGGACGGCACAAATATCCATGCCCGATGGGGGATTCGAACCCCCGACCGTAGTGGCCGTGCAGACCGTGACTGGAGCGCCTTAGTCCCCTCGGCCACGGCGGCCGGCACTCGTCCTAGTGTCTCTGAAGAAGAAGTGCATACTGTTACCGCGTTAGTGGCCAAACGATTCGTGAAGTCGCCCACGAAACCAGATTAGTGCAAACGACTGTGCTTCGCATCCTAATAAGAACGCCTGGGCATGCGAAACATTGCATCACGATGGGTTCCGCGTGAATTGACGGAAATACAGAAATGGATGTGTTACGACGCTGCTCAGACGCAGTTGGAGCGCTATGAGCGCGAAGGAGAGGCTTTCTTACGCCGTATCGTAACACTGGATGAGACATGGGCCACATCGTACGAGCCAAAACTGAAACGCCAATCCATCGAATGGCGTCATTATGGGTCTCCGCGGATGAAAATGCGTCAGAGCCCCAGTATTGTGAAAGTTATGTTGATTCTCGTGTACGACTGTGACGGTGTTATCTTAACGCAGCGGTCGGCAACTGGCGGACCGCGGTCCAAATCCGGACCGCGGAAGGACAAAAACTGGACCGCCAAAAATATTTTGAAAGTGTAACTCACATACTCAAACGATTTTTAACGTTTTTTCTGTTGATAACAATTCATATGAGAGCCACCCTTATATATAATTTTACAATTAACTGCAGAATAATTAGAACCCCTAATGATTATTATAGGTAGATTAAAAGAATAGTTGTCATAATGTGCAACGCCGGGAGTACACTGAAGAGCGGCGGCAGAACGGAGCAAGATGGCCGGTGATCCGCATAAAAGTTATGTACACACGAATGCAACACAATAACTTCATTACTTAACAAGGAAATTCTTTGAGGCGTGTTTTTAAGCTCGGTTTTGCTGTAGACACTAGCAGTTCGCGCGCATACCCCACGAGCGCGTGCGTCGTGTACCGGCATGCCTCGGGAACAACTGTGCTCATTTTTTGCTTTGTAGCTAACCTGTACGGTTCTGTTCTGTGCTTTCAAAATGTTTAAGGCTATCAACTCGCTCACCACGTGTGAGGTTCGCTCAGTGATTAGGTTTTTGTCAGAAAGGAAACTGTGTGCTGCAGAAATTCATTGACAGATTTGCGAAGTGTACGGTGACACAGTTATAAGTGAAAGCAAAGTGGGTAGAAGAATGCAAAGATGGCTGTGACAACGTTATGATGAGAACCTCTTCGGTCGCCCTTCTTCGATTACAGATGATTTGGTGGCTTCATTTGAAGCGAGGATTCGTTACAACAGGAGCTTCACAATAACAGGTCTCTCAAACGAATTTCCCGACCGTTACAATGATGACGACGTCAAAACGGCAGTGATCTCTTCGTTATCGGAGAAAGCGGCAAGTTCTTACGAAGAGGGTATTTTAAAATTGGTTATGGTAAGTATTTGAACAAACTTGGCAAGTATGTCGAAAGATGGAGTGAAGTATGTACTTTGAGAAAATAAATTTACTTCTTTGAAATAACATTTCGTTGTGTATTTATGTTCAAACGGACCTCAATTTAAAAAATAAAAAAAAAATGCCTGTATAAACCGATTTCGTACCAACTCAAACTCTGAAACCTCTACTTAAGCGGTCAGGGTATATACATTTAAACACCATTTTTGTGCTCCTAACGAACGAAAACATGAAGCTGATTTGCAAAATAATATAAGTTAATTTTTATACATTTCTAATATCATATGTATTGTATGTCAGATTGAGAGTGAAAATTAAAATTAAAAAAAATTAGTGACAATATTACTTTTTCTGGATATTTGAATACAAATATGCCTGTCTGTTCTATTTCATATTATTTTGTGAATAAAAATTTAAATAATAAATTAATAACGAATACGAGATTTTACTTGTGGACCTCGACAAAAATTTTCAAAAGTATCCGGACCCATATAAGATTACTTGCCGACCTCTGTCCTAACGCATTACGTTTCTCCACGCCAGACCGTCAATGCACAGTATTTACTGTTCGTTTCTGGAGCATCACCTGCGACGAGCTTTCGAAAGAAGCGGCAAAACTTTCTGGCAACCCAACCATCATTTTGCACGACAATGCGCGGGCGCATACAGCGCAAGCTGTGGCTGCTCTGTTCGGTCGATGGGACTGGGAAGTATTGTACCAAACACAGTACTCGCCGGACGTAACTCCTTGTGACTTTGATTTGATTCCGAAGATTAAGCAACCACTTCGTGGCATTCGCTTCCAGACATTCGACAGGCAACAGACCGCTCCATTCGCACCATCAACAGAACAGGCTCTGCCAACATTCTACGCCTTCCACGGCGCTGGCAACGGGTTCTACACAACGCTGGTGGCTACTTTGAAGGACACTAACAGATGCAAACATGTAACGCTTTTGTATCGGTTGTGAATAAATAGTTACCCCTATTTAAGTTCCAACCCTTGTATCAGACCATCATCAAGCCAATAGTGTGCTATGCAAGTGAGACATGGACCCTGACAAAGAAAATAGAGAAAAAACTGTAACTTCCTGGCAGATTAAAATTGTGTGCCAGAACCGGGACTCGAACGTGGGACCTTTGCCTTTCGCGGGCAAGCGCACTACCGACTGTGCTATCCCGACACGACTCACGATGCCGCCTCACAACTTAACTTCCGCCAGTACCTCACTTCCTACTTTCCAAACTTCACAGCTCTCCTGCGAACCATGCAAGACTAGCACTCCTGGAAGAAAGGATATGGTGGAGACATGGCTTAGCCACAGCCTAAGGGATGTTTCCAGAATGAAACTTTCAATCTGCGGCGGAGTATGCGCTGACATGAAATTTCCTGGCAGATTAGAATTGTGTGCCGGAACCGGGACTCGAACCTGGGACCTTTGCCTTTCGCGGGCAAGCACACTACCGACTGTGCTATCCCGACACGACACACGATGCCGCCTCACAACTTTACTTCCGCCAGTACCTCGCCTCCTACTTTCCAAATTACACAGAAGCTCTGCTGCGAACCATGTAAGACTAGCATGTCCCGGTTCCGGCACACAATTTTAATCTGCCAGGAACTTTCATATCAGCGCACACTCCACTGCAGAGTGAAAGTTTCATTTAGGAAACACCCCTTAGGCTGTGGCTAAGCCATGTCTCCACCATATCCTTCCTTGCAGGAGTGCTAGTCTTGCATGGTTCGCAGGAGAGCTTCTGTGAAGTGTGAAAAGTAAGAGGCGCGGTACTGGTGATTAGCAACAGAATCCATGAAGCCAGTTTTTAGCGGCGTACCGGTGGCGTTCCTTACGGCGCACAGTGGATCAGAATACAAAAAATCTGGTCAAAATATAAGTAGTGGTTTAATTTGTACCAAACGTATTATGTAAGGGCTAACGAAGTTCCTGATTAAGAATATGATATCAAAAAGTGAAAAACACAATGGAGGATCCAAGATGGTGGGCTCTGTGTACACAACTGTCGGTTTATTCATATAAAAGTAATATTTAGGAAATTATCTAGGTAGCTGATGGAGAAGAAGTTCAAAAAGTGAATAAAAATGGCGGATCCAAGATGGTGGGCTGAGCAAGCCTGTTCATCTCCTCATAAGAACGGCAACCTACATTTATTTAATTTTGCTTACTATATTCATTCTCCCTCTGCGATTTTTACCCCACACACTTACCTCCAACGCAAATTTCACAATTCCTTGATGTCTAAGAATGTGTCCTACTAATCGATCCCTTCTTTTAGTCAAGGTATGCCAGAAATTCCTTTTCTCCCCAATTCTGATCAGTACGTCCTCATTAGATTTTATTCATATAAAAGTAATTTTTAGGGAATTATCGAGGTTGCTGATGAAGACTTGAGTTCAAAAATTAAAAAAAGAAAAAAACAGTGCATCCAAGAAGGCGATCAAAAATTGATAGATGTTTTCAGTTATTTATATTTCTATTTATATCAAAGTCACTATTTAGAAGTAGTTGTAGTAAACGGTTAAAATATATGACAAAACGTGGAAAGGGCGAAGAAAGGATCAAAAGAGGATAGTAAATGGTGTAAAATATTACAAATCATTATTTCATTTCATATACAAGTATTTAATTCGTAAATCTTAGAAACATATATTTTGTCAAAAGTCCGATTCTGGATCAGATGAAACTAAATTAAAAAAAAAAAAAAAAAAAAAAAAAAAAAAGTTACACTTTCAGAAATTTTTCTAATTATTTAATTCATTACAATACTTCTCGCGACGATTATAATTTAAATTGTACAAATGCAATTCATACTCAATTATTCATTTTTGAAGATGTCTCAACAATGACATTTTGCTTTCTAAACTTGGCTCAATGCTAGAGTGGCTACTAGTAACAGGATTTGAAGCTTAATTTACAAAAGTAATAATAACATGTAATTGCGGACACAGTGCAAAAGAAAGCGAAATATCGTGAAATTCCTAACTTACCTCTATTTTTAAGAGCATTTTACAATTTTCTCGTCCATTTTCCTGTACTACGTTAACTGAAAAATAAACATCCATAACCTATGATTTAATAGTGATGTACCTGTTTTTATTAGTACATATCTCCTGGAATACCCTCCATCTTGAAAGTATTGGCACAAAGCCGGCCGCAGTGGCCGAGCTGTCTGCTGCACGCAAGTCACAGTCTGCACAGCCGCTACGGTCGGGGGTTCGAATCCCCCCTCGGGCATGGATGTTTGTGTCGTCTTTAGTATAAGCTAGTTCATAAGTAGTTTGTAAGTTTAGGGATTGATGACCCTGCAGTTAAGCTCAACAAACATTTGAACATTTTCAATTGCACAAACACAAATAACTGTCTTCAACAACAAGACTGTTTTTCTAGCCTGGCCAGTTTCACGCACGCTAACTATGAACTGCCGCATTTAACATGAGATATATCCGAACAAATGAACATCTGGCCGTCCATATTATCCGTTAGTTTTAACGTGGTATCCCTGTTTACTATGGTTCCAGTCAATGATGGGCTGCAACAGGTGATGCTCCTCTTTCCACTCGATATTGCAGATATGTTCAAATATTGCCTCACGACTACTTATTTTAAATGTAACAATAATTTCTATGAACAAACAGATGGTGTCGCTATGGGGAGCCCTTTAGGCCCGGTTATTGCAAATTTCTATATGGAAAAATTCGAGGAACAGGCACCGAAAACAGCAAACAAATATGACACGATTGTTGTGTGGAGGCATGGCACAGAGGAACTAGATCGTCTTCTTCAATACCTCAACGGCATTAATTCTAGAATTCAGTTTACCATGGAGAAGGAGGAAGACTGAAAACTGAATTTTCTTGACGTGTCAGTTTTCAAAAAGGGGAATGGCAGATTGAAGCGTACAGTTTATCGGCAGCCCACCCACACAGACAGTTATCTGCACCGGGATTCAAACCACCACCCACAGTAAAAGCTGGGTATTATAAAGACGTTGGCGGACAGAGCAAGGAACATCTGCGAACCGGAATTACTCGATGCGGAATTGAAACATCTAAGTGACGCTTTTCTTAAGAATGGCTATTTGTCCACAAAGACAATGAGAGCGTTGAGACCGACACGTAGAATTGAAAAAGATGGAAAGGTTCCTGTGAAATCGAAAATCTTCCTGCCTTTTATTAAGGACGTCACCGACCGTATCGGTAAAATTTTGACAAAACGGAATGTTGCCGTTATTTACAAACCTACTCGGAAGATACAGGTTCACCTGAAATCGGCGAAGGATGCTCGCAAACCGCTGGAAAAAGCAGGAATGTATAGGATTCCGTGTAGCTGTGGAGATATATACATGGGTACCACAAAAAAGAACTATAGAACTATAGAATGGGAGAGATTGACAGATCAGCTGTTGCTGAACATGTTTTTAAGCCAGGGGACCACCTAATTCAATTTGATAAGACTCATGTTTCAGCAGCCACAAATGGATACCACCAAAGACTGTACAGAGAAGCTACAGCAATTGTAAAACACCCCAATAATTTCAATAGGATGGAGGAGGGCGTGAAACTAAATGAAATCTGGATTCCGGTTTTGAAGAAGAAATTGTAACAGTCTTCCACCGTGGGACGATATTAACGGACGGCGGCAATCGGCAACTACGAATTGCGCGCGCATGTCAAAAACATCTGACGTCACACCTCTGCGCGCGAGCCCTCGTAAACGGAGTTTGGTTTCAGTCAGTAGCAAGCCAGGGTGTGCATCGGACATACAAAAGCGCCACTATCCCCCTTGAAAATGTCTCCTGCAGTTGGTGACGAAACGTTGGGTTTGAATAATAAATCCATAAGACCACGGCATAATAGCCCGGAAATATTTAGTAATATCTGGTCGTCCGCACAGCCGACATTGCTGCAGCCACTCTGATAGTACAAAATTCCCGTCTAGAAACTTTTTTTCCCTTTCCGGACATGTTTTCAAGGTTCTGGCCCACTGTGCGGCGCAGGATGCAGGTCCAGCAATTCCAACAGAATGTATTAAAAGCTCGACAGTTGCACCACATCTGATCTTTGACCTTTGCAGAGGCTACGAGTGTGCACGATTTTTGAAATTACATAGCCAAAGTGAGATTTAAGAGAAACTTCGATGACTGTCAGTACATCAGAATACGTGTGCTGACTAATCACTGCTGTGTGTTTGTTTACATCTACATCTGCGTCCATAGTCCGCAAGACACCCAATGGTGTGTGGAGGAGGGTACCTTGAGTACCACTATCAGTTCTCCCTCTTATTCCAGATTGTCGCTATGCCTTTGAGTGGGCTCTAATATGATTTTCTTTTCATGATCTCTTCGCGAGGTATACGTAGGAAGGAGCAATATACAGAGTCTTCCACTGGAGTTTATCAATCATCTCCGTAACGCTTTCACGATGACATCTTGCGAGCCATGGACGAAGGGCAACAGGCGGATTGTGTTTTTCTCGACTTCAAAAAGGCGTTCGACACGGTACCACACTGCAGACTGCTAACGAAGGTACGAGCTTATGGAATAGGTTCACAGATTTGTGACTGGCTGGAAGACTTCCTAAGTAATAGAACGCAGTACGTTGTTCTCGACGGCGAGTGTTCATCAGAGACGAGTGTATCGTCAGGCGTGCCCCAGGGGAGTGTGATAGGACCGATATTATTCTCTATCTATATAAATGATCTGATGGACAGAGTAAGTTGTAATTTGCGGCTGTTTGCTGATGATGCTGTGGTGTATGGGAGGGTGTCGTCTGTAACTGACTGTAATAGCATACAGGTTGACTTAGACAAAATTTCTAGTTGGTGCGAAGAATGGCAGCTAGCTCTCAATGTAGAAAAATGTAAGGTGATGCGCATGAGTAGGAAAAACAATCCCATAATGTTCGAATACAGCATCAGTAGTGAGCTTCTTGATGCGGTCGCGTCGTTCAAATATCTAGGCGTAACATTGCAGAGCGATATGAAATGGAATGAGCATGTAAGGACAGTTGTGAGTAAGGCAGACAGCCGACTTCGGTTTATTGGGAGAATTTTGGGAAGATGTACTTCAACTGTAAAGGAGACCGCGTATAAAACGCTTGTACGACCACGTCTTGAGTATTGCTCAAGTATTTGGGACCCGCAGCAGATCGGTTTGAAGGAAGACATAGAGGCGGTTCAGAGGCGAGCAGCTAGATTTGTTACCGGTAGGTTCGACCAATGCGCGAGTGTCACGGAAATGCTCCGGCAACTCAATTGGGGATCGCTGGAAGAAAGACGACGTTCTTTTCGTGAATTTCTGTTAAGTAAATTTAGAGGGCCGGAATTTGAAGCTGAGTGTAGTACGATCTTGCTGCCGCCTACTTACATTTCGCGTAAAGATCACAAAGACAAGATAAGAGAAATTAGGGCTCGTACGGAGGCATATAGGCATTCTTTTTTTCCTCGTTCAATTTGGGAGTGGAATAGGAAAGGAAATGCCTAGTAGAGGTACAGTGTACCCTCCGCCACGCACCTTACGGTGAATTGCGGAGTATGTATGTAGATGTAGATGTAGATTACTAAATGATCCTGTACTGAAGCGCGCTGCTCTCCGTTGGATCTTTTCTACTTCCTCTATCAATTCCACCTGGTACGGACCCCACACCGGTGAGCAGTATTCAAGCTGTGGGCGAACAAGTGTACTGTAACCTAGTTTCTTCGTTTTCGGACTGCATTTCCTTAGGATTCTTCCAATGAATCTGGCATCTGCTTTACCTACGATTTATTTTATATGGTCGTTCCATTTTAAAACACTCCGAATGCCTACTCCCAGATAATTTATGGAATTAACTGCTTCCAGTTGCTGACCTGCTATAGTGTAGCTAAATTATACATTATACTTGCCTTCATTGAGATTCAGTTGCCATTCCATACACCATGCGTCAATTCTATGCAGATTCTCCTGCATTTCGATACAATTTTCCATTGTTACAACCTCTCTATATACCACAGCATCATCCGCAAAAAGCCTCAGAGAACTTCCGATGTTATCCGCAAGGTCATTTATATATATCGTGAACAGCAACGGACCCACGACACTCCCCTGTGGCACACCTGACATCACTCTTACTTCGGAAGACTTCTCTCCATTGAGAATGAAACGCTGTTATCTAGGAACTCCTCAATCCACTCACACAATTGGTCTGACAGACTTTGTTCATTAAACGTCTATGGGGAACTGTATCAAACGCCTTGCGGAAGCCAAGGAAAACAGCATCTACCTGAGAATATTGCATAGCTATATGAAATGGAACGTACATATAAGGACAGTTGTCACTAAGGCGGACAGGCCGGCCGCGGTGGCCGAGGGGACTGAGGCGCTCCAGTCACGAACTGCACGGCCACTACGGTCGGGTTCGAATCCCCCTTGGGCTTGGATATTTGTGCCGTCCTTAGTATTAGCTAGTTCATAAGTAGTTTGTAAGTTTAGGGTCTGATGACCCCGTAGTTAAGTCCCATAAGCTATACAAACATTTGAACATTTAAGGCGGATAGCCGGCTTCGGTTTTTTGGGAGAGAGTTTTGGGAAGATGTACTTCACCTGTAAAGGAGACCGCGCAAAAAACGCTTGTACGACCACGTTGAGTATTGCTCAAGTGTTTCAAACCCGTAGCAGATCAGTTTAAAGGAAGACATAGAGGCAGTTCAGAGGCGAGCAGCTAGGTTTGTTACTGGTAGGTTCGCCCAATGCACGAGTGTTACGGAATTGCTCCGGCAACTTAATTGGGGATCGCTGGAGGAAAGACGACGTTATTTTCGTGAATTTCTGTTGAGGAAATTTAGAGGGCCGGAATTGGAAGCTGAGTGAAGTACGATCTTGCTGCCGCCTACTTACTTTTCGCGTAAAGATCACAAAGACAAGATAATAGAAATTAGTGCTCGTACGGAGGCATATAGGCATTCTTTTTTTCCTCGTTCTATTTGGGAGTGGAATAGGAAAGGAAATGCCTAGTAGTGGTACAGTGTACCCTGCGCGACGTACCTTACGGTGAATTGCGGAGTATGTATGTAGATGTAGAACCCGTGTCTTGACCCTCTGAGTCTCGTGGACGAATAGCGAATGATGGGTTTCACACGATCGCCTTTTTCGAAACCCATGCCGATTCCTACATCAGGTTTATCTTCACGATGAACGAAGTATTTAGAGGGCAGGGAGATAATTGACTGATTAGAAAGAAAGAGGAACGAGGGGAGAGTGCGAGTCACACGAGGAAGGGATGGAGGTGTACGAAACGCCCCATTAGCACGCCGTCAGTTCTCAAAATAGCGTCCAACAATAGGTGGCACATCCGTGGGAACGCTTAATGTGCTGAACCCGGGGATTAACATTGCTTAGATATTACAGCTAATTACGGTGGAGATATATGCCACGTTAAGATGCAAATCGTCGCTAATTGATATTCCGCGCGTATTTAAATAATAACACGCTGGGGCCGCGCGAACATGCCCTCGTGACATTGGCGCGTCGTGACGTCACGCCGTCAATAGGTGTTTGCGTGTGTGTGTGTGTGTGTGTGTGTGTGTGTGTGTAATAACTTCACCCACGTATTTGGAAGCTCAGAAGGGGCAACTGATTATGTACAATTATGTTTCCAGTAACTACCTATTTTAACCCTTTCGGCCGGCCACGGTGGCCGAGGGGACTGAGGCGCTACAGTCATGGTCTGCACGGCCACTACGGTCGGGGGTTCGTACCCCCTCGGGCATGGATATTTGTGCCGTCCTTAGTATAAGGTAGTTGATAAGTAGTTTGTAAGTTTAGGGACTGATGACCCCGTAGTTAAGTCCCATAAGCTTAACAAACATTTGAACATTTTTTTAAACCTTTCGAACCCTCTGGGTACAAATGTGTACATAACTTCTACGGTGTCTAAGATGGTTCAGAAGCGATTTTTCTCTATGGAAAGAACATGTATACAACTCCTGATTGTTCAGTTATTTCATCATGCACAATTACTGCCACCTGCGGAAGGTCACTATAAAAATATTAAGAGCGAGTGTTGCATTGCGCAGCAGTTTACGAACTTCAAAGAACACGAAAATTGTGGGTTACTTGTATCCCACTATATAAATGAAAGTAGAAGTTATTTTGCGATGTAGTTATTGAACGATCAGTTTATTTAATACAACAATTGGTACTACAAAATTAATTAATTTAGTCCGTAATAAAAGACTTCAAAAGAAAATGTTCAAATGTTTGTAAATCTATCGGACCAACCTGTGTGGTCATCAGTCCGTAGCTTACAAACTACTTAAACCTAGGTAAACTAACCTAAGGACAAACACACACACCCATTCCTCAGGGAGGACTCGAGCCTCCACGGCGAGCAACCGCGCGCTCCGCAGCGAGACGCTTTAGACCGCTCGGCTACTCAACCGCGGCTAAAAGCCTTCTTTTTTTAGTATACGCAGTGTTGTAGTATGAAAATGGGTGCATATTATTGCATAAATCTTGCTTCTAAAATAATTGAAAATTTAACTTAAGTGTATTACAGCATTAAAAATAATTTACTTGATAGAGAAAAAAATCAGGTCTGAAAGGGTTAATAAGTCTATTAAAGAGGAGATTTTTGTAGCAGCTGTACAAAGAATCGTTAGTGAATAAAGCATCATTACGTTTACGTTCAATTCTTAGACGCCGTTTGTATGAATGGCATTTTAGAATGGCATTTTAGAATGAATCACGTAATATATATATAAATTCTCTGCATAAATAAAATGTTTCGTAATATTCTTCTTCCTTTGCAGGCGTGGAAATTCGTCTTTTAAATACCAGTACAACTAAAAACAGAAAAATTATTTACAGACAAATATCCATCTAATTCAAATTTACTAAAACGAAATACGAGGTTTGGAACTTTAATAGTGGCAACACTGCTGTGGAGACACTGTTGTTGTTGCGGTCTTCAGTCCGGAGACTGGTTTGATGCAGCTCTCTACCCTTCTCTATCCTCAGCAAGGCTCTTCATCTACTCATAAGAACGGCAACCTAAACCCATTTGAATTTGCTTACTATATTGACCTCTTGGTCGCCCTCTGCGATTTTTACCCCACACACTTCCCTCCAACGCTAAATTCACAATTCATTGATGTCTAAGTATGTGTCCTACCAATCGATCCCTTCTTTCAGTCAAGGTATGCCAGAAATTCCTTTTCTCCCTAATTCTGTTCAGTACCTCCTCATTAGTTACGCGATCCACCCACTTAATCTTCAGCATTCTTCTGTAACACCACATTTCAAAAGCCTCTATCCTCTTCTTGTCTGCACTGTTTATCGTCCATGTTTCACTCCCATACAAGACAACACTCCACATAAATGCCTTCAGGAAGGACTTCCTTATTCTTAAATTAATATTCGATGTTAATAAATTTCTCTTTTTCAAAAAAGCTTTTCTTCCCATTGCCATTCTGCATTTTATAACCTCTGTACTGCGACCATCATATGTTATTTTACTGCCCAAGTAACAAAACTCATTTACCACCTTTATTGATTCGTTACCTAATTTAATTCCTTCCGCGTCGCCTGATCTTCTAAGACTGCATTCAATTACCCTTGTTTTGCTCTTGTTAATGTTCATCTTATATGCTCCTTCAACACACTGTGCATTTCGTTCAATTGCTCATCCAGGTCCTTTGCGGTCTGTGACAGAATTAACAATGTTATCAGCAAAACGCAAGGTTTTTATTTCTTCGCCCTGAACTTCAATTCCTTCTCCAAATTTCTCCTTGCTTTCCTTTATAGCTTGCTCAGTGTACAAATTGAATAACATTGGGGAAAGGTTACAACCCTGTCTTACACCCTCCCCAACCTCTGCATCCCTTTCATGCCCTTCAACTCTGATAACTGCTGTCTGGGTTTTGTACAAGTTGTAAATAACCTTCCGTTCCCTATATTTTTCTCCGGCTGATATCAGAATTTGAAAGAGTGTATTCCAGTCAACATTGTCAAAAGTTTTCTCCAAATCTTCAACAGCTAGAAATGTAGGTTTTCCTTTCCTTAATCTATCTTGTAAGATAAGCTGTAAAGTGAGGATTGCCTCCCGTGTTCCTACATTTCTCCTGAATTCAAACTGGTCTCACCCAAGGTCGGCTTCTACCAGCTTTTCCATCCTTCTGTAAATAATTCGTGTTAAAATTTTGCTACCATGACTCATTAAACTGATGGTTCTGTAATTTTCACCCCTATCTGCACCTGCTTTCTTTGGAATGGGGATTATTACTTTTTTCTTGAAGTCTGAGGATATTTTTCCCTGTGTCATACATCTTACGCACCAGGTAAAATAGTTTCGTCATGGTTCGCTCGACCAGTGACTTCAGTAGTTCTGAGAAAATGTCGTCCACTCCAGAGGCCTTGTTTCGGCTTAGGTCTTTCAGTGCCCTGTCAAATTCATCTCTCAGTATAGTATCTCCTATTTCATCTTCATCTACATCCTCTACCCTTCCTACAATATTGTCTCTAAGTTCATTTCCTTTTCTAGAGCTCCTCTGTATTCTCTTTCCACCTTTCAGTTTTCCCTTCTTTGCTGATAATAATTTATTTTCCTTCTGAGTTCTTTATATTCATACAGCTGCTTTTCTTGTCTCCAAATTTTTCCTTTATTTTCCTGCAGGCGTTATCTATTTTTCCCCTATTTATACACTCTTCTACAGACTTGCATTTGCCTTCTAGCCAATCCAGCGTAGCTATTTTACACTTCCTGTCAATCTCATTTCTTAGTCGTCTGCCTGTTTCATTTACTGCATTCTTATATTTTCTCCTTTAATCAATTAAATTTAGTATTTCCTGTGATATCCAAGGATTTTTTGTAGGTCTGTCTTTCTACCTATTTTATCCCCTTCACTATTTCATTTCTCAATGCTATCCATTCTTCTTCTACTGTTTTGTTTCCCTCCGTTTCTGTCAATTGTTGCCTAAACCACCCTCTGAAATTCTCAAGAAATTCAGGTTCCTTCAATTTAGCCAGGTCCCATCCCCTTATTTTCCTATCTTTTTGCAGTTTTTTTTTCAGTTTCAGCCTACAGT